>JAUPFN010000017.1:16767208-17967208 GCA_036924255.1 Apodemia mormo
TTTATAGCGTAGCCTGCATTGTGAGGCTGAGGTTATATAAATCATTAGCCAATTCCATTATCAGATGCCAGAAACGTTTTAGTGATCGTAAGAGCTAGTAATTTCAGGAATTATTGCCATCAATAAAAATTTTGCTTATCAATATTTGTAAAGCAAGAAAGTCATACACAAAAATGTGTTTAACCCCGCGTTTTGGTCCGGGCTCCTTTGAAGAAAAGACCAACTACCATTCTGCCAGGCAGGTCGTAAAAGGCGACTGGTTGGCTATGCGAGTCAGTACCATCGTGGCTACTAGGTGGTAGAGTTCTGCATTACCTCGTCCGGGTCTGGTACCACCGCCTTTACCTATTCCTGCCGCAATAGCGACAGTGCATTTCGCTGTCGTGTACCGGTTTGGAGAGTAAGGTAGCCGGTAAGCTTATGCATGTGGCATTAGACCTCGCCACAAGATAGCAACGCACTATTAACATCTTTGGATAGACACCAAAGGTGTTAATAGTATAGACAAGGCGATGTTTAACTCTTTTCACCAGGAGACCCATCTGCTTGTTTGCTGTCTTATGAAAAAAAAAATATATATATATATATATATATATATATATATACGACTATTTTTTTTTCTTACTCCATTGACGAAATACTGTTCTAAACATAGAAAAAAAATTCTCACCAAAGGATAGCTCTTAATTTCAATTCTAAGTTGCCTTATTTGTTTGGCAAGTTTTTGTGTACCGGAACAACATGGAGTAAAACACCTAGAAGAGCCCTGGTATTGTAGCTGTTCAAGGGCGGTGGTAATCGCTAACCCTTCGGTCGCACCTGCGTGTATCATCTCGAAGATATTAGCATACTAAAACCCTTTGGCCTAACGCCAAACGTGCGATAGGCACGCGCAGTCCGAATGTTTGTGACGATAGCCGGTAACAACCGGTCACATCTGCATGTCTCACGTCATTGCGCGAAACTTTGTGACGATAGACGCAAGTTCGGCCTCAGATTTGTGTGGTCTGTGGGCCGCATCGTTACAGAAAAACCTTCAGTCTGTTTGCCCCCTCTTGTGTAAGTAAAATAAAAATATAGTGACTGCTAATAAATTATTAGAATTACTACCGCCTTACCTGTTCCTGCCATCCAGATTCGGTGCTTGTTCTTGTCATGTATCTGTTTGGAAGTTTTTTATGTATGTATTAGAGTATTCAGATCGATCTCCTGATGGAAAGAGATAACCATCGACACCAATAGGCAACAAAGACGTTAATGATGTGTAGCTATCCCTGTGGCGGGATCTTAATGCCACATGCGTAACCCTCTAGAAATGAAACTGGAACACGACAATGATAAGCACTGGTGCTATTGCGGCAGGAATAAGGTGAGACTATCGCGATGGCACCAGATTCGGGCGAGCCAATGTAGAACTCTACGACCTAGTAGCCATGATGGTAGTTACTCGCATAGCTCATCGTTCGCCTCTTACGAACTGCCTGGCGAACGGGAGATGGTATTTTCTTTAAAAGAAGCTCGAATGATGATGATGGTCCTGGTGATTAAGTTATCCATGTTTTAAATCCCATTCTCATGGATGGCAATGAATTATCAATATCTTTGGTGTCACAATGCGATGGTCGTCTCGTTTTATCAAGAGAAGAAAAGAGATAGCCATCTGCTTGTTTGCTAGCCTAATATAAAAAAATGATTCTTTACTTTAACTCTAATCGTTCCAACCAATCATGTAAATAATAATAATAATCACCTATATCATATTTTTGTAATATTGTATTTTTTAAGAATGTTATAATTATAAATGTAATCAAATAATAAGTAATTTAATGTAAATAAAGAGACAATAATAACCCTAAAGCCCTAAAGTAAGCAAATTATTTGCTTATGTTATGGGTGGTAAATAAACAAAAACACATCCATCTCTAATTTCTTTACTTCATTTGAAATACAATATTATACATTCTGGTAAAAAACAATATAACAAACTGCTTAACATCAGATACATTCAGACACCTAACATACGTAAGCTAACAGCAACATCAACGAAATAAAACTCTTCACTAAATTATTTGAAACTATATAATACATAAAATTAGGTACTAAAATTGACATGATGTTTTAATTAATAGTATTTATTGGACAATCTATTTACATATTATCCTATATGAATAAAGTTGTTAAATAATAACATTGTTACAGATTTTATAAATTCATATTATCGATCAAATATAATTTACATCTGTATTTGGCGAAAACAAAAATATAGTTTTATTTTAGTACTTTGAAATCACATTAAATAATTATTTAAAATTATTAAATCTTTGTATTTTTTTAACCTTAAGTTTTAAACACTCCTTTTGTCCCTTGCGGTAAAGAAAAATTGATGATACAAAAGATAAGCCTAATATTATTAACTAAGAAAATATTATAAGTAATGATATTTTCAAAAATTGAATATTAGTTGATTTTAAGAGATTATCAGTCTTGATAATAACAGTAACATTTCATTTAAAAGTTGAAAAGTATATTTAATAAACTTAATAATAAATAAATGAAACAGTTGTATACTAACTACTTCAAAAAATTCTTTATGTGATTTATGTCCGATAATTGTTTTTTAAAAAATGTCTATGACATTGATTATTTAATGGATAAATAATCAAATTTTTAGCAGTTAGATAGTATTTGTTTAAATTTATGGAAATACATATCGTTATTATCGTCAGATATTGAAGAGATTAATTAACACAAAGTAAAAAATCAATGTTATACGTGATACAGAGTCCATAGCGCCAATTCATATGAATTACGTTATTTGAAATACTATGTGTTAGTATATTTCATGGCACTTTATATCATGTATTTACAATCGATGTAACTGTTTATAGATTATAGATGAATACTTATGCAAAGTTGTTAATGAAAAAGTAAAAAAGGCATTATATTTCATATCCAAATTATGTTTGAAAAAACACGTAATTAAACTATTCCAATTAATCTATTTTTACGTCTTTATTATAAAGATAAGGAATAAACTTAAGTAACACAGTTTTTAATTACCTTAATAATACAAGTGAATCGACTTATTGAAAGGACTGTAGCTATAGAACTACTTCAATGAAGGATAATATTATGCGAAATCGATTCTGATGAATAAAATGACTAACCCTACAACGATAAGGTCCCACAAGTATTAGAAGAGATAGGAAAAATTAATTACAATAATTTTAATTACAATTTACTACAGTATATGTACAATATATTTAGAACTTTTGAAATATTTACTAGGCTTATTTTAAAACGACTACGAAACAACATTATTTTCATCTTTTATAGAAGTAAACATAGTTAACATTGAATTTTGATATTAATTAGCTAGATAATAAAGATTATATATTTAAGTTGTTTATACTTAAAAAAATATACGTTAACACAAATAATTCATCGGTATGCAGTAGTCGCTTAATTGTATTGAATAAAATGGTTTGCTTTACAAATAATCTAGTATATAGGGAAAAATAATAAAAGTTGACGAAAAACAAGTCTATAAGCAACATGCTTCAATTGTCTTTTATTCTAAAATATTTTAGTGCTCATTCATTATATTTGTAGTCTGAGTATTATTCAATATTTTGTAATCACATTTTTTCCAAAGTTTTTGTCATAGGATAGCAAAGAAGCAGTTGCTTTTCAGCTGGAAAGAGCCCGATGATGCTTAATTGCCTGCACGGTTGTATACTTTGGATGTATTACTACGTACATTCGTTGACTACCTGATTTTATAAATCAGTACGCTACAGTTACAAGCACTGACACTATGGCCATTTTTTTGCCATTGCCAGGAAAAGGTATTACTATCGAGCAAGACGTTACAGACACTCTATTATCTTGTAGGATACGTTTGGTCAATTGTTCGCTTTATAGAAATCTAGTACAGTGGTCGGCAAACCTTTGAGTCGGAAGAGCCAAAAATTAAGATTTACAAAAGGGGTGAAATTCGAGTACAATTGGCTGAGAGAAGAAATGATGCCTTATCTTTGTTAATCGATTCAGAACTATTTTTAAATGACTTTTTTTATAAATTAAATAATATTTGCGTATGGAACTAAAGAGCCGTAGTTTCACATCCAAAGAATCAGACGTGGATCGCGAGTCGTAGGTTGCTGATCCCTGGCCTAGTAGAAAAGTGTACTGTTATTCAAAAGAGACCGGGCCCAACCCGAGCAAAACAGTTTAACCGTAACATTAACGATCAGGAAAACGAAACGTAAATTGCGACAGTATTTTTTTAAATCTGACCTTTAAAAATCCCAATACTAATAAAAATACATGATGATAATGTAAGAGATATCAAGTCGTGGTGACGTCACCACTCTGAAAATAATTGATTACGTCACAGAAGGACGTAGAAAATGGAACATCTTCCCAAACAGGCAAGGCGCCCCTGGGGGCCGAAGTCAGTCTGAGAACCGTTATTAAACAATAATTGTTATCAGCATGATTTAAGATTTACTTGAATTTTATGAATTGTAGCGTTGTAGATTGCTTTACTGCTACGACAAGGACTATTTTTATACATGCTTTTTTGTTTTTGTAAATAATAATATCGTCATAATCTTTATATTCAATAATTTACTTGTTGATTTACATAATTGGTTTACTAGGAATCTCTGGCTGTATCTGTGGAATGTGGAATAAATTTCTTTTTATGTATCAACAACACGAATACCTGTGTACGTGTACCCGTAAAAAACGAAAGAAAAGTTATTTGCCCAATAAATTCACTAACGACGACCGGCTTTTCTTCGCTGTTTACTGTTGATTTACCATATACGTAGTAAAATTATATTGCGGCAGGAATAGATAAGGCGGTGGTACCAGACCCGGTCAAGCCGATGCAGTACTCTACCACCTAGTAGTCACGATGGTAGTGACGCGCATAACCACTCAGTCGCCTTTTACGACCTGCCTGGCCGAACGGCAGTTGGTCTATTCTTCAAAGGAGCCCGGAACCAACACGGGGAACAAAATATGAATGAGACGATTAAGATAAACTTCTTTTGTAATGGAGAGAATAAGCAGTACATTACTTCTGCAAACATATATTATCCTAATTGAGTACTCTTGAAATATTTATAATTCAAATATCTATCCCGTTCTCGTATTCCTCCCAGTTCCAATCATGAAGTTTTTGGTTCGATCCCAGCGTCGGGCAAAAATGGTACTCAAGTTTTTCAAGGCCAAATTTTAATAGCAGCGGGGTTTAGTAGAGACACATCTCATGTCTTGGACGAGCACGTAAAGCTCTTGGCATAAATTAATGATACTAAAACATGCGATAGTCGTTATGTGAGGGTAAAATGTGGTGACGAAATCTCTTGATATTGGAAATGACTCTTTCATGCTACGCCAACTAACCCTACGTCCACACTGGCAGGCGGCTTGCTTAGCATCCACTGCCTCGCGCTTAGGGACAAAAAACCAAGCGTTTGTTTACTTCGATAGGTTGCTAAGAAATTAGCTAGGTGCCAAGCGCGCAGTACGGTCAGTCGCGAACATTCTAGAACGACTAAGCTACTCGCTAGGTGGTTCGCTAGGCTCTAGGTGCTAAGCAAGCCGCCTGTCTGTGCGGACGTAGCCTTAAGCAATAAATCGAGCTACATATATCAGAGAATGTATATTGACCTTTGGTTCATCTTATTTGCCCGTCATGCAAACAGGCGAAATTAAATTAAATTATTTATTATGAGAAAGTGTTTCGTTTATCTAATAACTCAAGTTGAACTAGAATAAATAAGGGTATTAAATAAATATAAAATATTTCACTTAAATACATTGTTTTATAAATTAATGCAAAAATAACAGGAAGTTACAAAATATTTTATTTTACTAATTTATATACCTATCTATAGATTCAAACTTCATAGATTTTAATAATGTTTTTAAATAAAATATTTCGATTATTTTTTGTTTGTTTTTGTTATTAAAAGTGTTTAGTGAAAACTCAAGGATTAACTTGAGTAAACTAGTAGTATTTATTAGACATTTGTACTATTTACGAACGACAAAACGTTACTGGTAAGCAATGGCTTGCTCAATTTATAAATTAGGTTATCTAAATGATTCTCTGAAATAACAAGAAGCTGAAATACTCTTATCAATCGAAAGTATTCCATCTTTTAACTCGCGGGACGGTTTCTATAAGCTATTAGTGTATTATTCAAGCCGACAAGAGAATCAGCGAAAGTATATCTATAAAGTTGTTAGCGAAAAACAAGCATTGTGCTTTATTAACTGAAATTCCACAATTGTTTTTCCGAATACAAAGTAAATATTAAATAATATAAACCTAAATATAATACAGTCAAAATCTGTTATAACGACATCGAAGGGACTACTCATATTGAGTCGTAAAAACCGATAGTTGTAACAACCGGTGACAGGTATTAATAGGAAAGATAATATGTATATTCATGTAGGGAATTAAACCGCATTTTGTTTACTTCAATACAAACGTATAATATAAAAGAACAATATCATTTTTCCATCATTTTTGTATGCATAAAATCTGTAATTTTAGTTTGTTTGAAACACTTCTGTCGTGCATACACATTTTGTAATTCACGTTGGATTTTAATCAGCGTATCTGCGTAGTAATCAACGTAGATTTTTCTTCGATACTGATTTGTTTTCTTTTTTTGCGACATGTTATAATTTTCACAGTTAACTCAATAATAATGTTTTGGTGCGTCTTGTGTAAAGATAAGTAACAAACTGACTTAAGAGATATGACGAAGCGGGCCTTGAGGCTACGGCATGTATGTTTGTTTCTAAGAATTACAAAAGACCCTAAACTTTGTTTACTTTTACGATAATAGCCATTGACTATTATACTGTGCCAGATGTGGATACAGTTACCTATTCAAATTGTTTACAATACAGCTGAGCCGGTCGTTCTACAGATATAATTCTCCAAAAACATTAACCAAATGTGGTCGCTTAATGCGGTATGTCGTAGTAAACAATGTCGTAAAAACCAATGTTTTAGATAAGGCGGTCATATAACATTCAGCCAGGACCTTTGATTTTGGTCAATTTAACCGGTATGTGGTTCTAAACGATGTCGCCATAAACGGTTTTGACTGTATATATATAAAACAAAGATATTTTAAAATCAATTTTAAAATATATATATATATATATATATATATATATATATATATATATATATATATATATATATATATATATATATATATATATATAAATAATCAATTTTAACTCTTACGTTCATTGTAGCATAAAATTTTCCTATTTAGACAGTTATAAGAACAGCTAAAATAATACCAAAAAAGACGAAAAGTATTTTAATATTACATTACGCATGCAAAGTAGGGAATAAGGGTATAAGGAACATCAAAGGAAAGATTTGGTGAAATATATCCTTTTTTAAATATATATTTGTTGAGACGCAGAGCGATTGACCTGGCAGATATACATATATTCGTGATATTTCATGTTTTATTTAGTAATACTGATATTATTCAACGTTGGATTATTTTCGGTCGGTCGGAAAGCTCCATTTATAGGTATACGCTATCGGTTTTTTATGGTATACAAATTTACTCTTTGCATTTAAGGACAAGGTTAATTGCAGGTAAGTTAGATATTAGTAAGAAATTAGAAGTATTAAGTTTAGACCTTATTTGACATTTACACTCTTATTCGTAGATATACAGTAATACACTTTCAGGAGCTTTTGTGTTACTAGAGTAGGTACTTATAAACAAAATCAATCTCTTACTGTTTTTAAAACCATTTTTGTTATTTCTTTATTTTAAGTTCTATGTTGTAATATGTGTTGAGTTTTATATTTTTATAATTAAATTGCTATGACCCGTTAAATCAATGCAGTCATTACCTATTTCACATTTAATATTGAATAATATCACGTACACAACGAAGGCTTTTTAATTAAAAATTCTCCGTTGTGAAAAACACATTTATTAATGAATTTTTTATAAATGAATTTGAATTTCCTTCTCAGTTTTTATTCATAAAAAAGCAGGCGATATTACAATATTGATACGGGATGCTCAATTTTTAGAAACGACTAATAACACAAAAAATTTATACCACCCTCCATCCTTTTTAGATACAAAATAGTTATAAGTGACGTAACTTGATTTAACCTGTGATTTACAAATTTGAAAATTTATATTTAACAACAAATCTTTTACATTTAAGAAGTTCAGTAAGGACAACTTTAAAATATATAACCAAGCTCAAAGTTTCCAAATGTGTCCAAATAAAAAGTCTCATAATCCATACGGATATAGCAAAAGTTTATATTGTTTAATAATAATTACTATAATACACAACTTCCTGAGAAGACTGAGCGCCATATTCGACAACTTTACTATGATGAAAACTTTTTCTTTTACAATAATTTACACCACTGCAATACCTGATCTATATGATCAAAATTCAAATTTTATTTAATGCTAATAAACAGAGTTGCTTAAGAAATAATTACAGTTAATGAATCTCCAAAGTTTCACATAAATCTTTGTAAGAATTTATTATTTTCATTCAGATTTTATTTTTATTATTTATATATTTTATTTGTTATTAAATTTAATATATTTTTTGTTTAAACATAAAAATATGTTTTAACAATATTAACCTAGTAAAACTCGAATGCGGCCAAAATATAAGTTTAAAATATTATGATATACTTAATTAAAATTTCTTGAGAAAATAAATAATAGCTCTCACAAGCAAATGTATTAATTAACAATACAGTCTGTGTTCTGTAACATTTAATCATATAATAAATTACGCTCTCCTTAAATTAAGGCATCCTTAAAATAAATTTTATAAATGTGTCTGTTATAGAATACAGTCCATAGAAATAATTAGACCGTAACTTTAAACAGATGTTGTTATTTGTTCTATTAGATGATGTTCGCGGCGATGACAAGGCGCTCGGCATGATCCTGTACGACTGTAGGCACTATTACGTCGTGCTAAGCCTTCTGGGACACTTCGCGTAGGTCGTAATGGAACTGCTTGTCGGCAACACTCAGGGTAATGTGGAGCGGAACAACAAGTCCTGTCTAACGGCGCAGCATATGAGAGTGATTTGTGAAGACGCATAGAGCATGTTTGTTTAGGCCATGCACAATATGCAGTGGCTCCGCCCACAGAACACGCGCACCAAGCAGGCTCACATCTTGGAGGTGTAAGGCATAAACAAGACTCTGAAATAGCTGGTGCTGGAGCAGATAGTGGATCGGGTTCTCGCTTAGAAAAACCCACAAAGAACAACAATAAGGCACCAGTTAGAGTTGCCGCCGTTGAAAAGTAAAAACCAGCCCTCGGCGCCTGTTGATTTATATATCCAGTTACAGGAACACCCACAATAACTGGAATCGCTTCGGCTCCTTGAACAAAACCTGTTTAAAGAAAGTTCGATTAGCCTAAGAAAATTTGGAGTGCTTAACAAACTTTGGAACACTATCAATAGGGATACCAAAGATAAACAATTTAAACATCGATGGTTTAACAAAAAAAATATGTTACGTAAACGATTTTAATGTGTTGATATAAAATTAGTTAACTGTTATTAGTCCAAGTTAGGTTATAATCACTTGTACTTGTTGTTGTAAAATTTACTAGTTAACTGTCCCGAGTTCAATCCCCTATCTAACACATAATGTTATTTTTTTTCTGTTTCTAGAAAAATATGAATGAAAGGGGAAATCTGAATTAAAAAGGAAGCATTACGATTTTTAAAAAGTAGAACAATAACATTTTTTTCTTATTTAATTGTCTTATATTGCAGAGCTATTATTGTTATAAAAAACGTATTAAGTTCATTGGAAAATTTAGTATTATATTTTGTAGTTAAATAAATGTTAGTATATTACTAAACCACATTAACCGGTTTCGTTTAAAAGAATATCAATGCTAACCTTATATAAATTTGGCAAGGACATGTCAAAGAAACTAAAAGAGCAATTTAAAAATAGATTTTGGTGGTTTATTACAATTTATCGGCCCTTAAATGTTAAGGATAGACAATGGTCTAATAAAATTGTAACCTTTTGTATTATATTAAACGGGTGCCGGTCTAAATATTAAAACTTTTCACACAAAATGCTGGATTGGATGCTATGATCAAAATATTTTTGATTTGTCTTAATCAATAAAGAATAATATTTGTCAAAATATAACAATGCTCAACTGCAATAAAAAACTGTTTAGATAACTTTGCTCAGACACTATTATATGCTATTGGTAACATTAGTTAAAACGAATGCTTTCATGTATTCTTTTTAGAAAAACGGTGTCGTTACTACATCGATTTCGATTACAGTGTACCCATCCCTATTTATCGATAAAAACGATTCAACTCACCCCAAACTTTCGTAAAGTGTCTCCCCCTGACTCGTTCCATTGTAAGCATCTTTATTGAGTAGAGAAAGCCTCCCAAACATAAACCATACATCCACGCGAACAGAACGTAGCCGTGGTAACCTTCTACACTGCTTAGAGCCAGCATCGATATTCCTAAATCAAATAAGATCTTTTAGCTTCAGATCGCAAAATATGCATATGCAAAAGCTACCGTGTTATGATAAAAATGTAGGTATATTTAATATTTATGTGTTTCAATGTTATTCAAATAATCACACCGTGGTAACTAAAGTACTACTAGTGTAATTTCAATAGCTTAATTGGACGGCTAACAGCAAATTATTACAACAACAACTATTATAATATACTAGCCGCAGCGTGCAGCCCGTTGCATTATAAAAGTTATTGCGAATCACCTATATTTTTCCAGATAAAAAGTAGCCTTATCCCAGGTCATCATCTACCTGTGCCAAATTTCATTCAAATCCGTTCAGTCGTTTTTGCGTAATTGAGTAACAAACATCCATCCATTCAACCACATAACCAAACATCCAACTTTCGCATTTATTTTTTTCACATTAATATTGATTCTGTGTTAAGTACTATCTATTATTATAAAGTAATAGGTACGACATAAACAAGTTTGGTGCTTAATACCTACCAAGTTCTACTTCGTATGCTTTTCCACTTGGTGATGTAGTAGGTTATAGTGCGCACGGAACTAGTTGGCCGCGCCTTACGTATTACGTATTACGTAAGGCGCGGCCAACTAGTTCCGCGCGCACTATAGTACGGTAGTAGCAACATGTGTAACTTTTATTCGCTTTTTATTAACTACCTAGTAGGTAGGTGTATAGTCGTATTATGAGAGACTGGGTTATAAATGTTCAAATTACACTGTTCAAAGAACACTTTATAAGAATGAAATCTCCACTCTTTAGTAGTTTTGTAAAGTGTACATTAATCAAAATCATTAAAAGAGATATAGTACATTTTCTTTAAAACATTAAAATATATGGTTTTTCTTACCAATGCCTAACATTGCTGTTTGACATAGATATTGCTTAGAAACAAGGCACTGGGCTGACGGTCGTACGAGCACAAGTCCAAAGCCAGCACAACCAAGTACAACTGCGAATCCGAGAAACGTTTGCAATAAAACCAAAGCGCTCTCTTCCAAACCTTCTTGAAATCCTTGTAAAGCCTGAAAATATTTGAATGCCTTAAAAACTAATCATATTAAAGGTATCTTTGTCACTATTACTTTAATTTTATACACGGTTTTTACTAGTTCATATAAATATTTCTATAAAATAAAATGATTTTTTTTTACTTAAAATAAAAAAATAATAATTTCAACCAAACTTATTCGTAGTTGTACCATACAAAACTTTGAACATCTTTGCAATTTTTGCTTACTAACATTAAGGGCAGTATAATCACGCATGTTTCCTTATCTTTTACAATAGGTGGTAGAGTTCAGCATTGTTTCGCCCGGGCTTAGTACCACCGCTCCGATGCACCGCTCTCATTCCTCTTTCCTGCGTCAATAGCAGTGTTTGTCACTGTCATGTACAGTTTGGCCAATGTAGCCAATATACGTCTTATGCATTTGGCATTAAAACTTCGCCAGAAGAATAGCAACTCACCATTAAGACCTTCGGTATCTATAGGCAATGGTAGTCTCTTTCCATCAGGAGACCCATCTGCTGGTTTGCTATCTTACGCAAGGGCGGATCCAGAGGTATTCTCCCCACCTGGGCAGGGGTCTAGGTATTGATTTATTAGGATTAGATAAGGATTAGTGCCTATCATGACTGAATCTCAATTATGTGACCCCCCATGAACTGAAGGCTGGATCCGTCCTTGATCTAATGATATAACAAAAAACAAAACCACTGTCACGAGGTAATACTAGATTGTAACCGCAAGAATAACAACCTTATTGAAACTGACGTAGTACAAAACTATTATTGAAAAGTTTACATTAAATAGCAATGTTTTGTAAACAGAATATAAAGCGTTAGTAAAAATTATAAAATCGAAAAGAAAATATCCTGTGTCTAAACTATTGATTTTTTTAGGTTATTTTTTTGAATACGGTCTTAAAAAATTATTCCCAAGTCACTGTATAAATAAATAAATAAATAAATATTCACGGGACAAATCACACTTACTGATCTACTCTACTCAATTCAGCTTGTTATTAATCAAAAAAAGTTAGTTCTTGGGACATTTAGCAATAATAATAATAATAAATATTCACGGGACAAATTACACTTACTGATCTAACCCCAAAGTAAGCAATTATTTGCTTGTGTTATGGGTGTTAGTCAACGATACTAATATATAGAAATACATATATAAATACCAGAATATATATAATAAACACCCAAACCCGGAAATACAAACATTTATGCTCATCACACAAATGCTTGTCCCCGTCGGGGATCGAACCCGAGCCCCGTCGATTGCGTAGTCGGGGTCGCTAACCACTCGACCAAGGGAGGGTCGAACTGTATCAATTACGTAAATACCGTTTTCGGCAATCCGTATAAAAGCAGAAGACGACGAAAGAGAGAAAAGAAGAGGTAACTTTCATCGTGGTCAAAATCTTGCTTTTGCTTTCAGGTTTTTCGCAAAATCTTACCGTCACCTATTTTTTATTTCATATGATAACAAACAAGCAAATAGCTATCCTAATGGAAAGAGACTACCATCGCCTACAGATACCAAAGTAGTTTTTTTTATAGAAGAGGGGGCAAATGGACAGGAGGCTCACTTGATAGTAAGTGATTACTGCCGCCCATAGACAACTACACTACCAGGGGTCTTGCAGTTGTGTTGCCGGCCTTTTAAGAATGAGTAGGCTCTTTTCTTGAAGGTTCCTAAGTCGTATCTGTTCGGAAACAACTCCTAACGTAATTGTTTCAACTGTAGTCTGGTGTAGTACTAAAGTAGTAAATGGAAATAAGAAATCAAAAGAACGTTATTCAATAAAACTTTTTACAAGTCATAATGCGTTGCTATCTTTGTGGCGGAGTCTTAGTGCCACATGCTTAAGTTTACTGGATATTTTATCCTCCAAACCGGAACACGACAGCAATTTGCACTGCTGTTGCGGTAGGATTAAGTAAGGCGGTGGTACCAGATCCGGGTGAAACAATGCAGGACTTTACCTAGTAGTTATGATGGTAGTGACTCGTATAGGCAATCGTTTGCCAAAACTTAACATAGAAAAATCCCGGCACGACTGGATTTCGACTTGCAACTTTGCCTCTGGCCAACACACTCTGACCAACTATTGTCGAATGGTTCTTTGCTTTATGATCGATTCCGTCATTTGATTGCACTGATCGCGAAATATATATAAATTAGTTGAATGAGTTTATGGTTACAGATGAAATTCAAATTTATGATATTAATAAATACTTTCGTGTTTCTATGTACATAATATGTGTTTTTAACACTTATTCCGTGCTTGAAAGTACTTAAAAATTTAACAAAGACAAATTTCGACATGACAAAGAAGATTACAGCTTCCAATTCTGTCGTACCAGTAGGTCTTAGAACAATCAGTTATGCAGTTAATTCATCACTATAAGGTATCTTTGGCTTTTACGTATTTAGATTCTTTAAAATAGCACTGAACAGTATTATTTATAAATAATATCTATTGTAATAATTTTGACACAGCATTTAATTAAAATTAAAAGGATTTACTTAAATTAAATGTTTCAACCACTTACCAGAAAAAATACTGGAGTATAAAGCCCAAAAGCTGCTAATCCCGCGGCGAACAACAATACTTTTGCCGGCCTTGAGTGAAGAGGGCTCAAATCAATCAGAGCGGATGTTTTAGGACCTTTCTTCTCTTTTACCTAGATAATAGATTAAATAATACTTTTACAAAATACATTGATTAGCAAATTTTATATCGTAAGATAGCAAAAAATTTTATATCGTAAGCAGATGGCTTTGCCGATGGAAAGAGACAACCATCGCCTTTAGACACCAAAGATGTTAAAGTGATATACAATATAAAATATTATTAAGAGTTATATAACTCAATATAAAATATTATTACTACTGAAACATTTTCATAATAGAAGAAATGTAGTAGGTACAACCACGTTTAACAGCTTGGATGTCTCTTAGGGATACTCTCTTAAATCGGCGCCAGACATAAGCTTCAAACATTTCAACACTTGTTTGATTGTGGCAAGGTACTTTGAAAACGTGTTCAAAGTTTGGATAGCTAAAATCCCGTGCTACACATAGCAATCAACAAGTGTTTAAATGTTTGAAGCTATGTCCGGCTTTAAAGTAAATAAATATCTCACCTTCCTTCGCTGGTTTTTGAGGTGCAAAATAGCGCGGCGTTGTGGATGGTACAAGGAAGCACTTCTGTACACCGCGCTGAGAAAAAACGCTAGTACTAATATACCGGTTACTGCTTGCAATCCTAATCGCCACCCCAATTTTCTGTTGAAAAAGAAGCAGTTAGTCTTATAGTACTTATTTAAAAATTTCATTAAACTGATCCCCTTAAAGGGTCGACATTTTAATAACACTATACGAGATTGTATTTGAATCTATATTAATTAATTAATAATATTATTAATAAGTTTGGATGTTTGGATGGATTGATGTTCGTTACTCAATAAAGCAAATACTACTGAACGGATTTAAATAAAATTTGGAACACAGGTAGATGAGGACCTAGAATAGCACATAGGTTACTTTTTATCCCTGAAAAATTAGGTGATCCCGCGGGATTCGCCCAAAACCTTTATAATGCAGCGGGGTGCACGCTGCAGCTAGTAACATAATATTTTTAACAAAACTGTTAAACCAAAGGATAGCAAGCAAGTAGATAACTCTTCTGATGGCAGAGACCGTCGTCTAAAGACATTGCCTTTCATATGACAGGGATAAAATGTCATGAGTTTACCGATTATTCTACCTTAGAAGGCTTAGATGCTATCGCGAATAGGTGAAGCTATAATAGAAGCCCGGATAAGACGTTGTAGACCGTAGTCCCAGGAACAAACTTTTTTTTGTTTAATTACAAGCTAAAGTTTTGTGAGCATTTTCGTTTTGACGAGACGAAAATCTTTTCTATCTTCGAAAAATCTCGAATCGGGTAATTAATAAAGTTAAAGGTAAAGGAAAAATATGAAATTTGGAATAGGAAAAAAAATTAAAAACACAAAAAAAATTTATCCTACACATTCATGGTTTTTCAGACGAATCCTTCTCCCTAAGGATTCAGAATTATGAGATTTTTAAATTGATATTAATAAATTTAAAAACAACCAAATGTTCTCACCACAGCTTGCTAATTATATTTATAATTCGAGGGTTACTTTGTCCTACACGTAAAGTGGAAACTTTTCTTAGTCCGACACTCCAAAGTTTTCTTTTATATCTATCTTTATTAGTTACCCGATTCCAGATTTTTCAAAAATGGGAAAGATGGACGTCTTATCAAAACGAAGCTGTTCACAAAAATTCAGCTTGTTATTAATCAAAAAAAGTTAGTTCTTGGGACATTTAGCAATAATAATAATAATAAATATTCACGGGACAAATTACACTTACTGATCTAACCCCAAAGTAAGCAATTATTTGCTTGTGTTATGGGTGTTAGTCAACGATACTAATACATAGAAATACATATATAAATACCAGAATATATATAATAAACACCCAAACCCGGAAATACAAACATTTATGCTCATCACACAAATGCTTGTCCCCGTCGGGGATCGAACCCGAGCCCCGTTGATTGTGTAGTCAGGGTCGCTAACCACTTGACCAACGGGGCGATCAATGACATGTTAGGTCAATTGTTAGCTTATTTCCTTCTTTCTTAGGGTGGAAGTTTTTTATTTTTATTACATAAGACAGCAAACAAGCAGATGACTAACCTGATGGAAAGAGACAACCATCGCCCATAGACACCAAAGATGTTAATGGTGCGTTGCTATCTTGTAGCGAGATCTAATGCCACATGCATAAGTTTACCGGCTACTTTACCCTCCAAATCGGAACATGACAGTGACAAGCACTGACGCTATTGCGGCAGGAATAGATAAGGTACCAGACACGGGCGAGAGAATGCAGAGCTCTACCACTCAGTAGCCATGATGGTAGTGACTCATATAGCCAATCGGTCGCCTTTTACTTTACTTTTATGACCTGCCTGGCAGAACGGCTGTTGACTTATTCTTCAAAGGAGCCTGGAACAATACGGGGAACACATAACTTGCAGGTTGCATAAGCATGACTTGTCTTTTCTAAGGCAAGTGCATCATTCAGCAGGCTTACTAAGCAAGTGCTAGTTTAGCTGGCATGTGATGTAAGCGTAGCGTGTCCTAGGCACGTAACAGACGCGACAAACGTTAACGACAAACGCTGGCATGGTACGTAATATTTGCGAAGACCCCCCTTCCCCCTAAGTGAGATTTGGAAAAATTTAGCTTGATCCCCTCCCCCCTAGAACACCTCACGTAATTAATGGACGCCCCCTAGTGTATAATAAGAATTTCGTATTGAGTATAAAACTAGATGTTATGAAACGAGCGTGTATAAAACATTTTTACCTAATCTACTTTACCTAATAAAATTTGTAATTAGATAAAAATTTCACAACATTACACAAAATTTCACAACAATACAGCCAAGAGAAAACTTCAGTGTAGAAAATATAGTGCAGATGGCAGGTCAATTCAATTTACATCTCTTGTTATGCATTATATTGCACAGCATAAGCCAATAATTTAGTTCGTTTAAAAGCGGTTATACTTATTTGTAAAAACCGCCTTTTAAACGAGGGTGGCCCAGATCCCTGAAGTCATTGGGTCTTTATATTTATGTTTACTAGGTGATAGAGTTCCGCAACGTCTCGTCTGGGTATTTAGTACTACTGTCTTACCTATTGCTGCCGCAAAAAAATTGCTTATTTGCTAGAAAGTAGAAATCAAATGCTGTATAATTAAACTTATCCGAGCCCACACAGTAAACACAAGGTGTAAAGAAAATCCTGTCCGATCCGAAAAAGGTATATAGGTAGGTCAATGACATTATCAAAAAAAATAATAATAAAATAATTATTTTTATTAAAATAAGAAGAATATCGTAGTTTAAAGTGCCTCATTTTAGTACTAAAACTGAGCAACTTCCCCTTAAATCAAGCAAATATTTTGAAAATTTATGAATCAATATCCATAAAATAATGACACAAACTTGTTTGTAGTAAGCTACCAAATAATACCTTTGACGATCGGACAGGGTTTTCTTTACAAACTATACATTTCATCAGACACTAGATCTTGCTAAGAGCCATAACGTTTATAAAATTTTATATGTAAAATTACTAAATCAAAATCGTTGCAGACATTTGAGAGTAACAATGACATATTTAGATGCAGACACACATATTTAACTTGAAGCATACCACTTGCTACCGAAAGTTAAAAAAGAAGATCAAAGAAACAATTTGTTTATATAAAAAAACGTGTGTGTCTGTATTTATGTAAGAAGTTATACTTCTTCGGCGTAACAAAATAAAAGTTTTTCTAAAAATTTTATTCTTCATGTTATGCTATGTTTGTAGAGAAAACGACATTAAAAATAGAAAAAAAGTATTTAATACATTGAAAAAAGTTTTATTATATCGCATTATCTAGTTAAATAAATTTTATTTAAATATCATAAAAAATATTTGTATATAATTAAAAATTGGACAAACGTTTTGAAAAAGTAAAATGTTGACTAGTTAATTTGATGATGTCGGTTTTTAGTAACGGTGTGCGCGCGCGTCGTAAAAATTTACTCTCACAATTTTTCCCTAAGGTGCCCCATAGACCTACAATAATACGTAATATTGCGCAATATTATTGACTGTTTAGGGTTAATATTGAAGATTGCACAATGATTGAACGAAAGTTTGAGCGGGTTTAATTTTTATTGCGCAATATTTTTTTCTTGCACTGTGTAGGATTAATATTGCACAATATTTCTGGCTTCAGAGTTTGCAGCGGTCGCGTTCGGTCAGTCACGGTGTTTAATGTATGGTCGTGTCGTAAATTTAAGCAAAATGGTGAGCAAGAATGCTATAAAAGATAAAGAACGGGAGTTTTTACTTGAGTGTATAGAATTGTATAGAGATTTATTTAACAAAATCACCAGCATGGTTGCCGCCAAAACTTCGTCGTCAGACATGTTGCTCGCTCGAAAAGATTGATCAATCTGGTTTGTCAATTTTACTGAGTGAAATTATTGAACATTTGGAGTCAAAGGGGTATTCGATATTATTGCATAATAAAAGTATTGCGCAATGTTATTGTAGGTCTATGGGGCGCCTAATACGCCAAAAGAAGTATAACTTCAAAACAACAATTTTATAATGTTTAATTTATAACGCGACAAACGCTGTTTTTGTAAAATTTAAGCACAATAGCAAGCGAACCTTGTTAAAGAGTAATTTAAATAAATAATGAACACCTCCGCGTTTCCGTTTTTCTCGTAACCCAAGTATTTCTTAAATTAGGACAAACTCTAAACGGGGAACCACAATTTAAGGGCAAATAGGTTTATTTTTAATCACTGTGTGTTTTTTTTGTTCCACGAGTTTTTAACGTCAAAGGAATAAATTAAAATATGTTTGTAATATATACTAACAAATATCTCTTCAAAGCGTTTTATGTAAAAAACAACATTCTGTATTTCAAAGGGTAGCGCAAACATTTTTCTACGAAATGACATATTTCATCAACAGATTTTGTTTATTTTATACACAAAACCATATTTTAATGGTTTGTTTTATTTATATTATGTTACGACGATTTTTAGACTACGAAATAGTTTCGACCATCCATATCCATGCTTTCATACTAATATTGTAAACACGAAAGTCTACCTGTCTATCTGTTACGCTGTTACGGATAAAGCAGTCAACCGATTTTAATGGAATTTGGCATGAAGATACTTAAACATCCGGGGTTAAACATGGTTAACTTATTTTTAAAAGTAAACTTTAAGAGTCTGAAGTAGGCATAGAAGTTTGTACGAAAATCTATATGGACGGCATGTTAATTTAGCATAACGTCCATAATGATATAGCGGGCGCTTCCGTGAACATAGTTTTTTTTTTTTAAATAAATATTCACGAGACAAATTACACTTACTAATCTAACCTCAAAGTAAGCAAATTATTTGATTGTGTTTTGGGTGTTCAAAACACAAACAAATAATTTCAAGCAAAAAGTCAACAATACCTACTAATACATAGAAATATATGTATAAATACAAGAATATTTTTAATAAACACCCAAACCCGGAAAATTTATGCTCATCACACAAATGCTTGTCCCCGTCGGGGATCGAACACGAGCCCCGTCGATCGCGTAGTCAGGGTCGCTAACCACTCGACCAACGAGGCGGGGGGACAAGTTGCTTCTCTCAGCTAGTTTATTCATTGATGTAGTATTAGCAACTGCGCTGACAAGCACTAGCCGGCCAGGTGTGGCGCACCTGTGTGATTTATGCAGCTTTTATTGTGAAATAATGACGTCATTGTTAACAACAATGGACTAATGTAAATAAGAATAACATAAATAGGCGGGGATAAGATTTTTTGGATCATTGTAATTCAATCGCTTATTTATTTCATTTTATTTATTTTTTATTATCACAAAAGAAAACATAATATACGTATCAGTAACACCAATAACCCTTGTGAAGGTTTGTCTTGAGGGCGTTACTCTGCCCAAAAATTATACTGTACGTGTAAAAATAATTCAAGTGTTTTATTCGGCCAAACTGCTTCTTGGTTATAGTAGAATTAAATAAAATAATATGTTATTTCTATCAACAAATCAAATGTAGTAGGATATAGGTGTAGATGCGTCGATATTCGTTTTATATGACCGCCCCGTTGGCCGAGTGGTTAGCGACCCTGACTTCGCAATCGACGGGGCTCGGGTTCGATCCCTGACGGGGAAAAGCATTTGTGTGATGAGCATAAATGTTTGTATTTCCGGGTTTGGGAGTTTATTAAATATATTCTAGTATTTATATATGTATTTCTATGTATTAGTATCGTTGACTATCACCCATAACACAAGCAAATAATTTGCTTACTTTGGGGTTAGATCAGTAGGTGTAATTTGTCCCGTGAATATTTATTTATTTATTATTTATATAGTGCTCCAACAGTGTGTTAGCCTTAAGTACCTTTGCTCAATTATTTACCTACACACATACTAATGATTTAACTTTGTGACGTATTCGTGCCAAATATTAAACGAGAAAGCTAAATATTTTGCTACTATCGTTCAGTAGTCACGATAGTAGTGATGCCTTTTTTAGTTTTGTCTCGATTTTTGCAAGATAAACAGGGTAGGAAGGCAATTGAACTATTCTTAAAAATATATCGGAATTAACACAGTAATCAAAAACTTAAATCTGGCAAATCAGCTGCAAAATTGCAGTTCAAACGCATTCATTTTATTTACATAATTTGAGTTATTTATATAAACATTAGAACTGCAGACTGACTGCAAACAACATCGATATTGTAGTAGTTATGTAAACAGTATACAAACTGCATCAATAATACTAATTTTGCATACAGTTCAGATAAAGGGAGTTTGAGTGGTTTAATTCATTAAAATTTTAGTTAGATAGGCAGAGGATGTGAGTGAAAAAGAGAAGGCACTTTATGTAAGGATTCAATAAATTATCCTGATTTAAGTTTAAATCCCAGAAATTCATTGGTCTTCACAAATATTTAATATGTGGTCTGTGACAAACACCGTTATCTATAAATAAATTTCGTAAAAAATTGTTCGATTTACTATTAAATAAAACGTACTGGACATATATTAAATAAACGTATATTAGAGAATTTTTAGCCGATAACATTAAAATATGTTAATAGATAGAAATATAAGTTTGTACAATTTACCTTTAAATTTAAATGTAATAAAAATTGAATAACAAATTTTGTAAAATGGTAATTTTTTTTTTGTAAATTGTAAAAATTTGGATTGAGGATTGAGAGAGATTTGATTGTAAAAATAACTTTTTGTTGTGAAATAATTCTTGTAAGTATTGTAATACATAAATAATGAAATAGAAAAAAAAACAAGCCAGCTGAGTTTCTTCCGCCGGATCTTCTCAGTGTGTGGCCGCGTTCTGATCCGGTAGTAAATATAAGGAAATCGACCGAAATTCAAATGTTTGCACACCATACTATGGTAGAATGTGATGGTATTTTTAATAACTTGTGATTAATTTATTTTTAATAACTTGTGACACCCATATTCTTGCAAATAAATATTTTTTCATTTTCATTTTCATCACTAAACCAAAAAGGTGACTTGGAAAAAAAATATCAGATCAACTTGTCTATGCCCTTGGGGGGTAGGTATAGAGAGTTAAGACCCGACATCGATAGATGCTTCAGCTTATCTTGATCACATTGAGGTTGTGGAGGATAGCAAATTCTCGTCACTGCATTTGTTAAACTTAACGACTATTGCTTGTTACTTGTGATAATCTGTACTAACCCGTCGAGGACAGGTACAAGAGAGTTAATATAACGCCAGCTAATTCTAGATTGCTGGTTGAAAAGAAAACTACAAAATTTTATGCTTGAGCAAGATTTGAGTTACCAACATGGAATTCGAAACGACCTAATTTGTAAATAAGAAAAATTGTAGACTCACCCAACAGCTTCTTTGTAAGCGACGCTAAAAAGGGCAATGCCAACACCGCCTCCAGCATGCGCTACTAATTCAACAAACTGTCTTCGTTTCCTAAAATATGTTCCTAATACTAAGCCAGCTGCTTCTCGTACCAAACCGCAACCGACGCCTAGAACTACACCTGCGAACAAGGATGTTAAATTCACTTTTATATATATTTTTATATTTAATATTCATAGTATTATGTTGTAAAAAAACCCACACCGTTTATACTTCCTAATTTTCGTCCGTATAAGCCAATGGATGTTTGTGATTTTAGGGAAATTTTAATTTTGTTGTTTCATACGAGATTAACACGAAGCGGGTTTTGGTTTTTTCTTCGTGTTTGTTTAATTGTTAGGGTATCCGTTTATGTAAGTTATAAATAGCTCGAATGACTCCCTTGACTCTAACATCCGACAACCTTTGAAGTAGACTTTTTCTGGAGTAGAGTGTAGCATAGAATGCTATGCGAAGTAATAATAATTGTAAAGTGTTGAAGTTGCGAATTGAAGGTCGAGCTTAGTGATGTATCATTAGATTAAAGGCCTGTGTTTAGCACTAGACGAAAACAAGATAATGATAATGATGAATTAAAATATTGGGAATTAAATAAAGTAAAAAAACAATGACAATCTTTGTCAAAAAGTTAAAAATTGAAACTTGTAAGTATAAATTAAAATGTGTAACGAGTAACAATCATCCATCCATCCAAATCTTCGCATTTATAATATTACTATATAGATAGTAGAAATACAATAGAGAAATATAAAGTCAGTTATCATTATTTGTTTCATTCACTTTCAATAAAAAAACCTGAGCTTTGCAAACTTTAATTAGCCGCGTACTTTAAACATAAGTACATTTAGAGTGCTCGGTTGCACCTTATTAACTTCTTCTAGCAAAGTAAGTTAAGTCAGGAAAACATATTTTGAAATGAATTTATTCACTAAACGAAATAAATTTTTAAATCACAGTTTGAACCGCTTATTTTTTCAATTGAAAAGGACATAAAATAATCTAGCCACAAGAGACATAAACCACAATATTTTGACCTCTAGATCATAATAAAATTGTCTAATAGTTTTAGTTGTTATGAAAAATTTGAACCGATTCTAACAAAGCTAAAATGTTTTTGTTTGTTGGTTGAATGCTTTAATCTCTGGATGAACCAATAGGATTTGAAAAATTATATTTGTGTTTGATAGCCACATGTGTGCCACATAGTGGCACGCGTTTTACGAGTGGCTGAATCAAAGAAATAATAAATAATACTGCCTTAACTTATTATTATGGCTAGTTCGATTCAATAGATTCAATAAGATTTTGGTCACGTAAACAATTATTTAGTTGGCTGATAACAATTCAGTGGCCTAAATAATTATTTAGTCACCTGTATAATTTTGTCCCTCGTCTTAAATGTTACGGATGTGGTTCAATTAGTAATATTTAAATGTAACAGACCGCATATTTTAGATAAATTTAATCAAATGTAGATTATTTAAAGCAATAATTTAACTTTTGACTAAGCTCCGCCACAGAATACATAATAGTACAAGTACAGAAGAAACACTCCGGAAAGTCGTTTAAAGAAATAGAGACTCTTGATTTGATATAATTAAGTTGAATTCCTAGAAGTTGCATCTCTTTCTATTGCGTAACTCTTATTCTTTCTAATGAAATCAGGGTTGTCTCAAATATACTCTGTCACCTATAGACATCAAAGATGTTAATGATGCGTTGCTATATGTGCAGTGGGATGGCAATGCTATATGCATAAGTCTACCACCCAACTTTAACCCCCAAAACGGAACATGATAATGACAAGCATTGACGCTATTGCTTCAGGAATAGGTAAAGCAGTGGTACCATATATCCGGGTAAGGCGTTGCGGAAATCCACTACATAGTAGTCACGGTGGTAGTGACACGTATAGCCAATCGGTCGCCTTTTACAACTTGCATGGCATAGCGGCAGTTGCTCTATTCTTCAAAGAAATTCTGACCAACTCTGGGAAAATGAATTTTGTTAATAATTAATTAATGTTAAAATATAATTTCTAGAGAATTTCAAGTTGTTATACTGGGTCATGATAAATCTACGGAATCCTTACCTTACGTACTTAAAGTTATTAAATTATGAGTAAACTAAACAAAACAAAATAATAAATATTCCTTGAAAAATTACACGAATTGATCTAACCCCAAAGTAACCAAATTATTTGCTTGTTATGTGGATGCTAGTCAACAATATTAATACATAGAAACACATATATAGATACCGAAAAATATATTGTAAACACCCAAATCCATAAATACATGCATCTATGCTCATTACACAAATGTTTATCCCTGTCGGGAATCGAATTCGAGCCCCGTCAATTACGTAGTCAGGGTACTAACCACTCGACCTTCGGGACGGTTAATAAATATTTCTTATCTTTCAGCATCTTTCGGTAAAGTAAAAAGCGAAAACTTTGAATCCTTATGTTTATTGCGACAGCCATTCACACAGCAATTATTTGTATTACGATTCCTCTTTTTAAGTATAAGCGTACCTACAGTCCTAAATAAACATTACGTAGCGACGATGATCTACTGGCTGTTGTACAGGTGCACGTGTACTCATAAGCACGGGGTGGCCAGGTATGTTACAAAGTACTCTGTGTGGCGGCCCCGACTGATTTGCAACGTTGCGTTGTCGCGCGCTGTAGGTGCTTATTGCGGTAGGTATAGGCGAGTGTCAGAGGCCTGGTTCCGCTTACACTAAACTATTCAAATACTTTTTGAATGATTTAATTCATTTGAAAAGGGTTTTAATAGTTTGCGTAATGAATTTAATCAGTTAAAAAGTATTTAAATATTTTGGTGTAAGCAGATATAATCTTCTACTTTAAAATTTGTATTGTTTTTATTATCATAATATTTATTTGTATATTATTATAATAAAGTATATTTCACTTAAACTATAGAATACCATTTATTACCTTATACAATCCTGCAATATGAGAAATGTGCTATTTAGTTTACTAGTTTATTAACAAATTTATACTTCTAAACTAATGTAATAAAGTGGTAAGATTCGTGGACATTTGTAATGGATAAACTCAAAAAAAAAACTAGATTGATTTTAAAAAAACCTTTTGATAATATAAATCTATATTATCACTGTTTGATATTGGCTGCCTTTCCTATCCGTTTAAGTAATAAATGAGTAAAACCGAATGAGTAAGTAAGTAATATGTGAGACTTATGCAAATGAAGTCACCATTACTGGCTACTACATTATATTCATTCACTACCATTGTGGCTACTATTCTACATTGTCTTGCTCGGGTCTGATATCACTACCTTACCTATTCCTGCTGCAATAGCAACAGTACTTGTCACTTTCGTGTTCTGGTTTGGAGGGTAAGGTAGCCAATAAACTTATACATGTGGCATTAAGACCCTACCATAAGGGTAGTCACGCACCATTAACATATTTGGTGCCTAATAAGCGATGGTTGTCTCTTTCCATCAGGAGAGCCATTAGCTTATTTGCTATCTTATGTTTCCAAAAAAATCAGATACTTATTTCTTCTATTATACCATGGTAGTTACCACCACAAATATAATAAATAGATGGTAGGGTTATGTAGCATTTCACCCATGCACAATACCACTTTACGTATTGCTGGCGCCATAATGCCAGTCCTTAATACTGTTGTGTGGCTTGCAGAATTGTGTTTAGACTAATGCGTATTCAATACTAGCTGTTGCCCGCGATTTCGTCAACGCGGAATTCGTTTACTCCGCACAGCTTCTCTCCCATAGGTGTTAGCGTGATAATATGTAGCTTATATGTTGACCCGACTTGTTAGTAATATTCATGGAAAATTTGAAGTAAATCCATGCAGTACTTTTTGAGTTTACCCCGGACATACATTGACTTTCCTACGATTTTATTATATGTATAGATTGGAGTTGAAATCACCGTATATTATCGTGGTTGGAGAGTAGAGCGCGAAGCTTGTGGTTGCAATGTCATTAAGCTTAGTGCTAATTTCACTGTTGGTACCGCAAAATTGGTTTGGTAAAACTAAGTTCAGTATTAACGAGTTTAATGTCGATCCTGCTCTTGTTTTAAGTCAGAATGATATCTTTACTTGTCGTTGGGTTAGCAAAAATCAACTTGAAGTAAATTACTGTGCTACAGATGCGCGAAAAAAGTCGTAGAAATGAAGAAGTAAAGACTTTCTTCCCGTGACCTAAAAACATTAACTTTTTTGTCTAGTTGGGATTAAAAGCCGTAGTTATAGCCTTCTTAATGAATGTTCCTAATGAACCTGCTTAACCGTGGTAGTTTTTCTTTTAAATTAATTATTTTTACTACTACCGCGAATTTTTTCTCACCCCCAAAACCAACCATTTAACACTTGACTCAAAGAAATATTAGTATTTTAAATTTTGTAAACGAGTCCCTTAATCCAAAAATTGTTTGGACAAATCTACAATATTTTTTAAAAACGTATCCAACGATATCCCAGACTACGGGGTACCCGAAAAAAAATTACCATGCGCACTTTACATATAGAGAAGTTATCATAAAAAAATATTTTTCAATATTTTATTTTCATAACACGCACATATAAATTATCATACATAAACATATTTTTTTAAATGCGACTGGTTCATTTTGAACTGATTGATCCTATGTCCCCTTGATGAGGCAGAGGGCGTCGACCCTAATTTTCCGTCGAGATCAATCTTGAGCTTTATGTATGAGAGATTAGTGCATTTAAACAAACAAATAAAAACTCTTCAGCTTTATTAGATATATTATATACGATATAATTTTTGTTATAAACCCCTTTAGTTTATTTTAATTTTAGATAATAAAAATGAATACTGAGCTTGTACTGATGAATATAGAACATAGAAAATCGAACGCTTAGATTTTGAACGGGAAACATCTTTTGTGTACGAGCCAAACTCGCGCACGAAGGTTTCCGTGCAATCATTTATAAAAAAAACACTTTTATTTTTTGGGGAACCCCCTTAATATTTTCATATTTTTATATCACTAGATATAATAATAGATAAAATAATACTAATTTGTTGTTATAGCGGCAACGGAATTACATAATTTGTGAAAATTTCAGCTTTCTAGTTTTCACGGTTTATGAGATACAATCTGGTGATAGATAGACAGACAGCGGAGGCTTAGTAACAGTGTCTCGTTTTACCTTTTACCGCGAAGATATGACTGAAAAAAAATTTTTACAAATTCACGTGACCAGCTGACATATTTTCCACCACTATATAGTCAGCTGACTTTTTGTTTTCTTCAAGATATTGGACAAACTATAATTTGACAAATTTTCAATCGGTAGGAAATGATTAAATTTAATTATTTTTTGAACGTGGTTGAGAGGCTACCGCCACACTGTGCTACCGCTGCCAACCCTTCCACCGAACTCAGAGTTGACGTTTACAGAACTTCACGATACGAATATCAGGCATTTTAAAAGGTATTACCCGAGAGAAACTTGGTCATGAAAATCTGTTACTGGCTCGCGTACTTATTACTTGTTAATTGCAATCGATAGATTTAAAAAAAAATGAAACTTTCATGGAAAACATTTATTAATTTCTAAAAGGCTGGCATTGCACTCGCAAGATTATAATATTATATCTGTCATTAGTCATTATCATGAGCTTAATATTCCTTTATTGTATCTTATCTAATATATATTTATTTAGCGTATCTTGGAAGCAGCAGTAATGATTTTGATTAAATTTTGTAATAAGACATGGTTTTGCTTTTTAAACTTACCTTTACAGATTTTACACTTTCAATCGTCGGCACTTGGTGAAATTCCATTGTTATAAGTCCAAAGTAGGTTATAATCACTTGTACTTTAATTTCACTACAAATGTAGATTCTTTACTGACTAAAGTCAGTAAAGAATATTACGTCCTGAAGATGCTTTAAAAAGCGAAACCGGTCGATTAATTTAAAATTATTTGTCTATATTTGTAGTGAAATTAAAGTACAAGTGATTATAACCTTGTTTGGACTTATTACCTTTACAGTTATTTTTATTGTTAAAACGGATAACTTTTTATAATCCATTCTCAAAATATAAACAATTTAATATACCGCCATTTTGTAATTTTTCTGTACTTGTTGCCAGTGGTTACAAAGGAGGCTTCGTATCATTGTTACCTTAAAGTTTTATTATATAGTACTATAATATTACACTTGCTGGGCGACCAAGCTTCGGCTATATGATAATTTTGTCATGTGAAATGGAATAGTATGGAAATGACACATACCTAGATCAGTTTTAATAGTAAAAACTACCTGATTAAAAAATTTCGTCAAAATGATTAAAGTCGTTTCGGAGAAACCAATTATATACAAATATATAGAATTGCTCGTCAAAATATAAGATAATACATTAAAAGGAATAAATATGTTTTGATTATTCCATATTTATTACAACATTATTTCATGCATATCCCATACGTATTACAAAAGTAAAAGTTTGTATTTTTAGATGTCTGGATGTTTGTTACTCAATCATACAAAAGTGGCGGATCAATTTAGATGAAATTTGGGTCATGGGTAGATGATGACCGGAAATAGCACATAGGATTCTTTTTATTCCGGAAAACTAAGTTTTTTCCGTGGGAAATCTATTATGATGGCAGCGGGCTGCAGGTTGCGGCTAGTTTACTATAAAAAAAGTTTCGATATTTTCCATTTGCTTGGCGTTCCACGACGTCCCAATCTATATAGAAATAAATAAAATTGGAGTATCTTTTTGTAATGTTAAAATAAGCGCTTTCTACTAAATGTATATGGTACATATGCTAAAATAACATATATTTTTTAATTTTTGTCTGTCTGTCTGTTTGTTCTGGCTAATATCTGTAACAGCTGGACCGATTTTGATGAAAATTTCACTAACTAATAGCTTATGTAATATGGAGTAATTAGGCTGCTTTTATTTAAAAAAAATCTCATGTGAATGAAGTCGTGGGCAGAGCTACTTTTTTATAATATTCAGGCTGACTTGTGAAAAATTGTAAAAACTGAAGGAGGGTGTTTAAGAACTCGATTATGATGCCAATTATATATAAAAAATATATACTTAAATTTTGAACAAATTTTACAATAAAAATGTGCAGTGCAGATCGCGCAGGGCACATAGGAGTTCATTGTTTACAGACAGCGATTTACCGAGCTCGCAACTACTTAGTAGTCACGAGCTCACTTAGTAGTCACGATGTTAGTGTCAAGTATCCTTTGTTTTCTTGCTTTTTACGTGATGCCTACCAATAAGGCAGTTTATCTATTTATTCTTCAGGGGTTTCGGATCAACCCTGGTTTTCGGCAAATCATTAGCTCTTTTTGAAACGCCTGGCAAAAAGCATTTTTTTCTTCAAATGTGGCTAAAACACAGGACAAAATATTATTTAAATTGTATTTTTTGTTTTAAATAATTTAGGGGTTTCGGGTCAACCCTGGGTTTGGACAAATCATTAGCTCTATTTGAAACGCCTGGCAAAAAGCATTTTTTTCTTCAAATGTGGCTAAAACACGGGGCAAAATATTATTTAATTTGTATTTATTGTTTAAAATGGTGAAAATCAACTATCAGTGTCAGATTGCCAGAATATAAATTAAAATAATTGTTAGATAGTTTTACACAACAGATCCCTTTTGGAAAATATACATTTAGTATATCTATAGACTATTACTTTTCAAGACTGGCATTTCTCGGAAATGGCGAACAAAGGCAAACATAACACAACATTGTGATTATTAGGTATAGGCATTGACATTAAAGCGTCAATGCTTGTCACTATGCTGTTCTATTCGGAAGGGTACAAGCTAACTTTAATTTTATGTACCTATGTGGTATTTTACTGCTACATGGATAGCAACGCACCATTAATATCATTAGCATAACTTCTTTTTTAATATAGTATGAAATAAGCACCATTGCAATGACAATCAAATTATGGTCATCGTAACTCATAAATGTTATATAAAATCCGGTTAAGTGCAAGTCAATTTGGCGTTACGTACATACATTATGATCTAAGATCGTTACTTTAATTATCATAGATCATTAATAGTTTACTATTTTCAGAGTTTTTATTTTTATTTTAGGCCTAGCAATTTTTGAAATAAAGAATAGTCAAGTCTCGATATTTTCTAAATTAATTTAACTTTTAAAATAATTATCCCTACTAATATAATACTCGTAAATGCATAAACTCGTAATTCCTATCTATTAAGTTTTCACGGCTAAGCTGCTGAACTGATTTTGATTAAATGTGGCATAGTTGAAAATCTGGGGTCACACAAAATCAAATTTTTTTTCAAAAAATTAACAATCCCAAAGGATTAATTTGTAACTCATAATATAATTAGTTCAGTTCCAAAGGGCTATGTGCCTTTTGGAACTGAACTAGCGGATGTAAATTTGTATGAAAAATTATATCGAAGACATAGTATTCGCGTGCTGTCCGGGTCAGCTAGTAAAAATATATTTAAAGTTCTCACAAGGAGCAGATTTGATACTAGGTGAGCCCACGACTTCGTCTTCGTAGAAAAATTTATAAAATAAAACCCGCATAGTTTTCGTTCCCGTGGGATTATCGGGATAAAAACTATTTTATGTCCTTTCTCGGGTCACAAACTATTTTTGTATCAAATTTCATCCAAATCGGTTCAGTGGTTTAGGCGTTTCAGGCGACAGACAAACAGAGCTACTTTCGCATTTATAATATTACAATGGATATTACACGGCATAGTTTGCAAATTTGTTTTTAAATTTTCTAATCTATCCCTCAAAAATGGCCTCCATGCTTAACATTTACATTTACTTTTACTTAACATTTAACATTTACGTGTATCGTAACACGTACATATTTCGGTCACCGAATCACATATATGTACCCAATTAATCAAGTAGTTTCGGAGCAAATTAATTGTGGTAGTTGGACAGACATACACTCGAGTGATCCTAGAGGAACTCCGTTTTTACTTTTTTGGGGTCCATACTTTAAAAATGAAGTGATCGAATTGCGACAAATTCACCTCGTATCTTGAATTGTCGAAAAATCCAAAGCAATAAAATGTTGAAGTCGGATAAGTTATTCGAGCCATTTATCACTCTATATGTTTAATACACATAAACAGTCAAAGTTTCACCATTAAGCTTAAATAAAGAATCAAGCAAGAAATAATGATCAAAGGAATCATCTACGTATTCTTTATCCTATTTAAAAAACGACTTATTGTCATTACATTATAATTTTTCTATTAATGAAACTGACCGTAACTTAAAAGAATTTGATGTAACTGCGTGGCAAAAGAAGTAAATAAGCAGGCGAGAGGTAATAGCAGTCCTCCAAGTAGTGCTGCGAGTCTCGGTGATTTTTTTCGGCCCGCGACGAGGGCGCCAGCGGCACGTGACATACCAACACACAGAGCTCCAGCCCAAACTGTAAGAAAAAAAGCATTTATGGGGACTGCCAACATCACTGCCAACATAAGTTAAATCTAATTAATAATACTCTAAAAAACTGTATGACACGTAACCAAATGAAAATGTAAAAAACACAACTAAATTGATATTTTTTCCAGCGAGGCGTTTGTTGTATGTCTTGCGACAGTAAGGTTTACTACCCTAACGTGACAAAAGTCGTTCAATACGTTGAAGAAATTGTAACCAGTGTCTTGCACTGGTCTTGATATAGCGGTTAATATAGTTCATGTTATTAGTTAAATTCCGTTCATTAAGTAAGCGGTTAATCAAGTGAGCAGCTCATAACATAAAAAGTATAAATAAATTTCAACTCGGATGCGAGTCGAATTGACCGGTTAAACGCAAAAATTATTTCTGGTGATGTAGCACATAGTAGTATGTAGTCCGATAAAATACATCTTCGTATTTTATCGGACACGGTCCACTCAAGAGCTCTCTTTGTCTATTCTGCATTGACGAGAAGCAGAAATTGTAAAATACAGGGTGCAAATTGAACCGGTTAAATACCGGTAACCGTAAATAATCCGCAACCATTTCAAGTATGAAATCAAAGAACGAAATCGATTTCTGAGCTCTAGACATGAAAAATATTCGTAACGTATCTAATTTATTTTCTTGAATTAATTAGGCAACCGATATATTGCATAGCTGTGGTAAGTTCCTATACCAGTCCTCAGAAATAGTAGCTATCGCCTTGCTGATGTTTATTAACATAAAATCTAATAAGAGAATAAGATGACTAGTAAAAGAAGGACTATTCCAAATAAATTTAGTAGTGCCACTGGTTGTTACTAGTGCTAAACGGTAAATATTTGACTGAATATGGCATTACCGCCATAATGATCATTAGGTGGTAGAGTTATATCCCACCTGGAATTGGAATCGCTGTACCTATTTTTATCGCAATAACGTAAATGTTCATCACTGTTGTATTTCAGTATTGAATGTAATTGATATACGTATGCATGTGACATTAAAATTTGACCACGCGGATAGCAGCGTACCATGTGAAGTAACGCAAAAATTCTATTCTTAATAAATTTCTACTATTAATAATAATACTACATTTTCAGAAAAGTGAACATCCACGATTGTTAGTAAAGCTTACTTACTACGAGTACTTGTTAGTAACAACATAAAAATAAGAATATATTCGTCCATAAAATCTACCTTGCCGAATACATATTTTTCAATTCAGATACTAGTATGTTCAAACAAATAGCATATCTTTTTTTTTAGTTGAAACTAGTTTATCACACACTTGTACTTTATTTCACTATTATTATACACTAAATTATTTAATTTTATTAACCGGTTTCGCTTTTTAAAGCACCTTCAGGACGTAATATTCTTTACTGACTTTAAAAATAGCATCTCTATAGCATTTTATATTAGCACATACATATACTCGTATATACAAACTTTTCTTTTTATATTTAGCTACATAAAAACGTATAATAGACAAATATTTTGAAAATCATCCTTTAATGATGGGACTCCACGACAATCTTTTCAAAAGGCCCACCCGCTCTTCAAAGTTGCATTACAAAAGCTTTAAAGATACTTCCGCCTCCCCTAATCATGATTTTTCAGTTTCATCATGATGTTTGCAAAAATCTTCAATTTACTGCAGGATCGGCTCATTTAGAACCATAATAAATAACAATGATTGGCTATTGCTACTTGTTCTTATGAATAAATACCGAGTTCTGTCAGTATTTTATACCAAATATTTAGGTTTTATACATGCTGTAAGAAAAGGATTTTGCTTTTCTTTTTATATAATATTTATTAAGTTAAGAAAAGTGTGTACCCTTGACAAAAATATTAGTTTAATACTTTGTAATATAATATATAAATATAATACATATAAATATATTTGCTATTTTTATTCCATTCTGTGTAGTAGCTTAGCAGGCTAAGTAGATCGTCAATTCTTTCTAAAGGGCCTAAACCAACATGGAAGACTTTTGGGTCCCCTATAAATTCATTACATTTATGCATTGACTTTTTTGTTTCAGTAGCTAACTTATAGCTTTTGTCGCGAGTAAATCAACATGTCAATGTGAGAAATTTCATATAATATGTGATCCTGTTTCACCATCGTAGGGGATAAATTGTGAAAAAATATCCTCTACAATCCCATCTTTGTTCCTTGTCTACATCTTAAAATCAGGGTTGTCCCTGTGAAAATTTTCAGCCTTCTTGGCCCAAGCTGTAGGTTGGGCGTTGATATGTCAATCATCAGGACTTTTCTTTTTATATTTTGTACAGATGTTTATTTAAAAAAAAGTTAAACTCAATAATTAATATTTAATTAGTAAGAGTTTAAAATTCTTTTGAATATTACGCAAAATTGGCAGTCTATAAATTACAGCTTGATAGTATTGATATGAGATAATATATTGAACTAATAATAATAATCTAGGTTATGTGACTTGAACCAGAAATGGTATAATGTTCGTACTAATGAACAAAGTTAGAACATGTAGAGCTGAATCCGTGTACATTTGAGATTATGCGTTTCTCGTACGTTATCCGGCTGGGAATTAACAAATCAACCTTGTGCATTACAGAATTGCCTTCGTAAATTGTTGATTAATGTGAAGTTGATGGTTTAAAATAATGATTCGTGAATGTGATATTTAATCAGTTTGAAGTTTACTATCTTTGAGCTTCGCCGTTTTATTTTTCCTTGTATTATAAATATATTACGTTCAATCTTCGATCAGTTATTCTTGGAGTGTTCAATAGATAAATTGAATTATACATATTACTAGTTGACCCGGCAATCGAATTATTGAATTATTAATATCGCTCTTCAAAAATAGGGGCTGATGCTAGGAGGGTAAAAATGTAGGCTTGTCTATTTTTAATGTCACATCATAAAAAAATAAAAATAAATTTTATCCATAAAAAATTTGAGTGGACCACGCTTATCATTTAGGGGTATAAAATGATAACAACTTATTCTAAGACCTACTGAATATACACATAAAATTTCATCTAAATCGGTATATATATATATATATATATATATATATATATATATATATATATATATATATATATATATATATATATATATATATATATGTATATATATTCTTCAAAGGGGGCCCAGACCAACGAGGGGAAAGAAATTCAGCTATGACATATAGGGATTTGGTGTTGATATATTAAAGAGGAAATTACGTTAAGCTCTAACATCGCAATCGCTAAACCTAGGCTCGGTCTGCTGAGCGCAATGTGATACGACGAACGTAGCAGACTACGTTTCTCTCACTTACTTTTTTATTTAAACAATAATTTATTCTTATTTTTAAACAAATTATTTTAGCCGTACTTAAGAATGAAAAGTAATCCCGTGTGTCTTATTTTTTTTCTTGAGTGATTATAACACTGGTTGAATACACAAGAAGGCATTTTGATGCGTGTTTAGTAGTAAAAACAGTTGGAAAGTATAAGCGTTATGATATGATATCCCGCGCGTGATTGATTGTCACTGTGTCCATGGACCTAGTTTTGTAGGACCGGGCGCTGTGACTAGGTAACATATCCTCCCCTTTTATAACAATGTGTTTGTAGAATTTTTTGTTAGTAAGAAACAAGTGAAATAAATTCGTATTTTCTACTCATATATAAATACTAGCTGTGCCCGCGACTTCGTTCGCGTGGAAAAAATTCTAAAATAAAAACCCGCATAGTTCCCGTTCCCGTGGGATTTCCGGGATAACAACTATCCTATGTCCTTTCTTGGGTCTCAAACTATATTTGTACCAAATTTTATCCAAATCGGTTCAGTGGTTTGGCCGTGAAAACGTAACAGACAGACAGACAGAGTTACTTTCGCATTTATAATATTAGTATGGAAGTATGGATAGTATGGAATGGATGAATAGAAAGAGTATTGAAAATTTAAATAGGGTATCCAATAATGGTATTGAGGGTTTTTCAAAGTTTTTCTCGAATATGCAATTTCTCAGTATCAATTTGGAGTTTGATATCGCTTGTTTCTAACAATAACTGAGACCGACCACCATACGTGCTCATCTGAGGTAGAGGAGTGTTGACTCACCACCACCCGACTTTAAGCTGCTTTTGAGAGAAAATCCTCGAGAAAACTTCTACAGCACTTTTGCCTGACCCGGCAATCGAACTCGAGATTTCATAATTTAAGCCAAATAGACTACCATATATAGCAATCCACATATTGACGTCTAAAACTAATATCTTAGCCGAAGATAATTGGTCCTACAATGTGATAGGTGGCAAGCCTATCGGGCACTAAACAATCCCGGGCAACGTTGATTTTACCTGAAAACTGAAAAAAAAAACTTTTTTGATTGTCCGACCCGGGAATTCAGCCCGAGACCTCATGTGGTCAACACCGACACCGGACCACTAGACCACAGAGGCTTTGTGTGTATTGAACAGATTATTTTATTTCATATCTTCATTTAGGGATTATTTCTAATCAGATAAATCATTCATACGGATATGTACGGTATTAAAGAAACTAGACGTATTATGGAAACAGTTCATGTCTGTGATATATTACTAAGCGGATAGAAGTTGTAGTTTAATCCTAAAAAGTAATTGCTATCAACGGTAAAAATATAAGAAGCTAAGTTACTATCGTTTTTATCTCGTACAATCAAACTTAACCGTGTAATTAGAAATTCTCGCCTGGAGGTTTCCTTGTAAATTTTTTGTTATAGTGCCTTTTGTTCTAATAAAAAATATTCTTTTATTTCACTTTCTGATTAAAACTATCTATAAAGTACTAATATAAACGTAAAGATTGTAGTTAATTATTTAGTTCTGGGGCCTAATTCACGTAATCAAGCGGCAAGCGAGTCGAAGCATTTAAGACACTTACACATTTTTTTACATATTATGCCAAATCGTAGCACGTCTCGACGTTCTATAGTATTTATGTGTGTGAAAGCCCTAAGCGCTTTGACTCAATTACGTGAATTGGGGGGCTGGTTGTTGTTCGCGACCTCGTTCACGAGACCCAAAATCATTATTTCCTTTTGCTTACTTAGGTAAATAATTAGCCTACGTCCGTGATACTGTAGCTTTTTTATATCATAAGATAACAAACAATCAGATGGCTCTCAGATGGAAAGAAACAACTATAGCCTATAGACACTAAAGATGTTCATGGTGCATTGAAATACTTGTGGCGGGGTCTTAATAATATATGCAATAGTTTATTGGCTATCTTATCCTCCAAACCGGAACATAACTATGGTAAGCACTGATGCTATTGCGACAGGAATATAGGGGGTGGTACCAGACCCGGACGAGAAAATACAGAACTCTACCACCCAGTAGCTACGATAGAAGTGACTCACACAGCCAATCGTTCGCCTCTTACAAACTACCTGGCAGAAAAGCAAATGGTTTTTTCTTCAAAAGGATCCCGGACCCACGCGGGGGGTAGAATTCTAATGGCAAAAGAATTTTTAAGATGAGAAGACAATCCCAATGACCTTCTAATACACAATAGTGTAGAAGGTCATCGATTGGTCCAGTAGTTTTTAATTTATTGTTACAAACATACAAGATTCTAAATGAGGATTCTCTTTATAATATTAGTATAGATATTAGATAGTATAGATTGAAACAAGCTTATGTTTGTATAATGTGTATAATTGCACATTGTATCCATATACATTGTACAGTGATGTAAAATTTTTAAAGATTGGTACCTAGTTCAATATAAGTAATTTATATGGCAATACTGAAAGCGCGCTACGTAGCGTTCACACGCTACACTTCGCAACAGAAACCGTGAGAAGAGTTAGACTGTGCTGTACAGTGAATGATGAGAAAGTCCACTTAAGGCGAGACATTAAATAAAAATGTTATCGTATTTAAAAATTCTACAGACTAGTAGTAAATGTTTTAATTGGACTTGGTATTAATCTAGTGGCTACCCAACATCATATACCTAGTATTTCTTCCATTTTAGTGAGGGTAACACATTGTAACATTTGCACGTCACAAAAGGGCAAAATAGGAATAAAGAACAACATATTGTTAAATAAGATCTAATTATGTACCCTATTTATTGCAAATAAAGAAATTATTATTATTATTATTTGACGCGCGTCAATTCTATAGGAAATGGGCGGCGCGGTATGTAATTTTCGGATAAATAAATATAGGACTTCAGCTGAAAACCAAAATTTAGTACATTCTTTTTTGTATTTAAAACTAAATATCACCATATAAAAATCATGTGGAAAATTATCATATAATTAACAAATTATTTGTTTTAGAGATTTTTTTAGCCTGTTTTCGGAATTTTATTTGATCGAGTAAAGTACATTCAATCATGTAATGAGTTAGCATATTTATTAGATAATATGTTCAGGTATATCTTGTATTTTTTGTAAAATTGTTGTTCAACAATTAACACAAAAAACGTGGTTTAACAAACCAGTTTTTTCCCGTTTGTCCCGATGCCTCGCCTTAATTAGTATTCCGTAGTAAGTATACCTTCCGTAGCTTGCCTCTGTGTTCTTGTGGGCCTGTGTCGTTGTTGACTGCATCAGATCCCGGGTTCGATTCCCAGGTCGGGTAATTAAAAATGTGTTTTTCAGTTTTCTGATAAAAACAATGTTCCAATCCAGGCCGATTGGATAAGTATCCGGTCGGGAAAAGGCTTGCCACCTATCACATTATGGGACAAAAATCTTCAGTTAATCGTGGGGCCCTTGTACCTATGCCTACCTATTCGAAGATATGGGCGTAAAGATACTTTGATTTTTTTGTATTGAAAAAAAATTTACTCTTTTATAATATTTATTTCATGGCAAACAAGCAAATGACTCTTTTGAAGAAAATATTTATCACCTACAGACTCCCTCCGTATGATGAGGATGCATAATAGCTACTACAATAGTGACAACTTATCACTGTAACTTGTAGTCCAGCTAGGTATGCCTTTACTTGTCACTAGGATAGGATAGGATATACTGTAATAGGATACTGTCAGGCGGTGGTACTAAACTTGGAAGAAACATTAATAATATGTATATAAGCAGTTCAACTACTAGACTGGTAGGTGTCTATAGGCAAAGGTTAACTGATTTCATTAGGGGAACCATAGGTTTATTTGCTAACTTATGATACAAAAAAATATTATGTTAGTCTACTAGTGGGCTAGTAGGACTCTTATACGAATATACACGATACACCGATGCATCGTGCTACGATGCGGGATAATACATATGTAAAAAAAAATGTGTAAGAGTCCTAAATACTTCGAATCGATTTACAATTGGTTACGTGAATCGGGCCCCAGGTCTCCGCTGAATTCATTCCTTAGTAACACTAATTTCTGTTTGAGTCGCTCAACTTTCGGGACACATAAATATGCTGAGACATTTTCAAATTAAATTTCTTTATTTTCGACCGACGTTGAAAATAACGTGTACTAATTTCCTAAGATGTGTATGTATGTTTGTATGTTTGACCACAAATTTATCAGGAACTAAAAACTAACTGAGATAATTCTTTTTGATTAAGTAGGTATATTCCAACTTAGGAAACAGTCCAACTATCCTAATGGGCTATTTCCTAAGTTTCCTTCTATTTCTCAAAATCGATTTAGTCGTTTTTGAGATAAGGGTATAGTTGACAGATATTTTATATTAAAATTACCCTAATTTCTTCTTTAAAATGCCTGCTTCGCGGTTGAAAGGTGGCTAATTAAGCTTAGGTCATGAGGTCCCGGGTTTGATCCTTGGGTCGGACAAAAGTTTTATTAAAGTTTTTCTCAAAAATCGATATCTCAAAAGCAGTTCGGAATCTGTGATGGTGTGTTAATACTCCTGTGCCTCGAATAAGCACGTAAAGCTATCGTCCCAGGTTATCGCTAGGTTATCGTTATCAGGTCAGTAAAATTCAGCGGTGAGAATCAGCAACCGTCAAATCGTGGTGAAATGGAAAGTCTATTGACGTTCAGCTACTCTGTCTACAACGCACAAGAACTGGCGCGATGTTTTTGCGTGAGAGTAACAAATAATCATCCAATCATCGAAATAAAATTCACATTTATAATATAGTAGAATTAAAATAATATCATTTCTAAAAGCAAGCACCCCTGCCTTTTTAAACAAACAAAATCTAATTTAACAGATAACACTGAAATCTATCTTTATCTTTAAAACTTATTTGCCATGCCTTATATGTTATATTAAGTACATCACCTTATTTCAAATTCTCGGTTAAGAATTATTTATTATAGGATAAACCCTACGGGTATGAATAGTATTAAAGGAACAAGATAGGCGTTAGATTCAGAAAGTCCATGTCAGTGATTTATTACTAAGCGGATAAAGTCGTACGCCAATCCGGGAAAAGTAAATTGCAATTAACGGAAAAAATACAAAGAAGTTACACTTTCCCTTTTTCTCGTACAACGCAAACTTATCCGTGTAATTAGGAATTCTCGCCTGAAGGTTTGCTTGTGTAAGATCGTTTTTCGTAATAGTGCTTTTTGTTCTATTCAAAAAAAATAATCTTTTATTCTACTTTTTTATTTAAACTATAATTGCAAAGTACTGATATTTTAAAGTGAAATACCCGATTGGAACCAATGCAAATAATATGATAGATGATATAATGTTGAAGTAAGTGACAAGTTTGTGTATCTTGGATTAGTGAAATAAATGTGAAATAGTGTGAAATAATGTGAAAATAGCCATGAGCTATTTGAAATAATATTTTACTTATTTAACTCCCTTCTGTGATAGTATCATTACACATATCAGCGGAATATAGGAATTTCCATCATTTTAGAGTTGCTGGGCAAAAATTCCTAAAAAGCTAATCTCTCTTTTTATAAATACTGACAAATAACTTATAATAGAGAATTTATGTATATGTAATAGAGATGATGATAGCATCTAGAACCACGTCGCGTAATTTAAAATATGACTTAGGTCTTATAGCCTATAATAGATGTACTGGTCATTTCTTAACTGATAATTTGAAAAAAATAAATAGGATGGTAAAATTAAAACAACTACTTAAGCAGTACGCATATCGTAAACAAAAATTTTCTGTGACCTTTCGTCACAGAAGGTTATTGTTTACGATTTTTAAATTGAGCAATATTTTAACCAAAAAAATAACCGTATTTATGCTCAACACTCTAACGAAGCTTCTCGATTAGTTAACAGAGTACAAGTAGGCATTATCCAATTTCAGTAATGGTAACTGAGCCATATTTTTGTGAAAAAGATATCACAACATCGGCACAAGTGTATCAAAATACCATTCTTGAGAAGGTAATTAAGTCCCTTAACAACACCATGTTCAATATAACCAAGAATGGTCCTTTCAGCAAGACTCGGCGCCGGGTCATAAAGCTCGATCCAATCAATCTTGGTTAAAACCAACGTTCCGGGCTTCATCAGAGCTGAAGATTGGCCGTCATCTAGTTTCGATCTTAATCCGCTTGAAGATGATTTATGGTCAGTTTTAGAGAATATGGCTTGTACAATAACGGTGTGTTTCGTAGGATTCTAAATTTAAAACTAAATATCATGTATATTACATACCATTCCGTAAACTGATATTGAAATAATACCAATATTAAACAAATTACAGAAACATGTTATCAACGTACTTTCATATTTAATTCAGTTGAAATGTTAAACAGTCGTTGAACCATTGTCGTTTGTATTTAATATTAAGTCCGGAAACCAGTTACAAGGCGTACCCTAACTCGTTCATCGCTAAATTCTAATTTAAAAGCCAAAGTGAAGCTGACAGAGTTATGTTCGCTTGCTCCGCCCTCCTTCCTGACGACAAAGACCGCTCATAACCGAAATTGCTCCTACCTTTTAATATTCAAACCAAGCCGAGAGGCTTACAAAATTAATTCAATAAATCAACACATTACAATAAAAACGATAAAGGTGGTTCAATTCTCACAAAATTCTATAGAGATTTTTATTGCGTGTACAAATAAAGTATTTAATAGAAAACCCTCTTGTAATCTACCCTCCTCTTATTCTGTATAGGAGAAAAATTGCGCCTTCTCGCTGATACGAAAACCGTATCTCTGAAATTTATAACTGCACGGCAGAGATAGCAATGTTTTTGTGTTGTTTGCTGATTGTATTATTTTCATTAAACCAAAATATATTTCGAAATAGTTCTAAAGTGCATGCTTCAAAAATTAGATTTTGTAATTAATTTTATACGTGGGACTAAAATAAATCAAGACAGTATCTAGAAGTAACAAAGACTAGTCGGTTTATTGTGTTTTATTAACCGAAAAGTGAAATATAATAATAAATTAAATTCAAGGCAGCATGGCCGTTAATACCAAGCCTTGTACCGTGGGGACAAAATAATTATTTTCATTGTAATTTATTTGAAATGTTATGAAATATGAAGTTTTTTTTTTCTTTCTTATGGCATGGGCGTTAACAACTGCCAACATAGAAACAGAAAAAAATACGCTTTTTTAAACACAACCAAATTATATAGTAATAAAAAACTGCGCACTGTGTTCTGAAGCTAATAAAAAAAATATCTCGATATGTTACTCGTAATATCGCAAATGCGCCAGATGCATAAATATAGACATCCAGATAGGCTCGAAAAAATGTTATTAGTATTTTTACACTAAATAAAACAAATATCGTTTAAATATGTACAACACGTTATAATGAGTGTTTTTCTTGACATACGTGTATTCTTATTATTCCAAAAGTGCAATATAAATAAAATAAAGACATTTTTACTTCAGAAAATTGCTTGATTTCAATTAGCTGATAGTAGAGCAGTAACTTAGTATGAAGCAATATATAAAGTCTGATGAACTTCACTCTACCTTAATAGTGGACGATGAATTATTTTACGTTTTCCCCGTATTGGCCCGGGCCCCTTTTGTAGACTAGACCATCTGCTATTTTGCTAGGCAGTTTGTTAAAGGTAATCGTACAAATCAAATACAATTTATTGCATCATATAACTACTATCCACACTACCAAGTAGTAGAGTTAGCAACCTCCCGCTCGAGTTTTGTCACCACCTTATCTATTCCAGCCACACTAGCGTCGGTGTATGTCATTGTCGTTTAAAAAGAACTTATCTGCTTATTTACTGTCTTATGATTTATAAAAACTGAATATATATTGAAATTCGATCACCGAGTTCGATTCCCGGGCCGGGCAAAAGTGTTATTGAGGTTTTGTTCGAAGATTTTCTCGAAAATCAAAAATCTCAGTAACAGTTCGGAGTCTGACGGGTGGTGTGTTACTAGCACGTAAGCCGTCGGTCCCGTAGGCGTATCATCTAACGTTTGCAATTCGCCAGCGATCAGCGATGACTCTTAAACGTAATGAAAAAATCATCAAAAACGTCGCCAATTGCTTGCTGGTCACTAGATGCACTTTTTGCAATGTCACAGCATCAAAACTAATCAAGCGGCAACGACTGCTACTAATGTACAAGGCTGTTATGTGTCTTGCAATAACTAAACAATCACGATAATTTTGCATTGCGAGTTACGTGATAACCCCGCCGGTTATCACTGTTCGATAATCATTATCAGGTCGGTAAAATGCGGCGATGGGGATCACCACTCATCTCGCCAATCGACAAACCGATGAATCGTAGTGAACTGGAAAGGCTATAGACGTTGGGTTTACTCTTCCTACCTCACAAGTAAACCGAGCGTGATGATACTTTATTTTCATATATTTTGAAATATATGAAGTATTCTGAAGAATTTAATATTACGTGAATAGTACACGATGAATAATAAAAACTTACTATTTATTTTGGCCATGTTAGAAAAATGGATCCACTGCCTTCCTGCTTAGGCATATCGTAAAGGCCGAGATAAGGCTAATACATGGCACTAGCATCGTGACTACTAACTAGGTGGTAGAGTTCTGCAACGTCTCGAAACGAACGTCTGAATTGGTACCACTGCTTTATATATTCTTGTCGTAATATCATCGGTGCATGACGCTGTTGTGTTCTGATTTGGATGTTATGGTAATTGATAAAACTATGCATGCCATATGGATATCAACGCGTTTTTAGCATGTTTGATGTATATAGACGATGGTTATCTCTTCAAATCCGGAGAACGATCTGTTTGTTTTTTTTTTATATTAACGGGACAAATTACACGTATTGATCCAACCCCGAAGTAAGCAAATTATTTGCTTATGTTATGGGTGTTCGTCAACGATACTTATACATAGAAAATAGAAATACATAGAATACTGAAATAGAATACTGGAATATATTTAATAAACACCCAAACTCGGAAATACAAACATTTATGCTCATCACACAAATGCTTGTCCCCGTCGGAGATCGAACCCGAGCCCCGTAGATTGCGTAGTCAGGGTCGCTAACCACTCGACCAACGGGGCGGTCTTTGCTAACTGTGTGGCACCACCGCCTTACCTACTCCTTCCATAACATCGTTAATGTTTGTCAATGTAGTATTTATCGGCTTAGAGGCTAAAATTTTGACCTGTAAAATTACGTATAACCATCCATGGCAAGGCATTAATAATATCTTTGGCATCTACATATATGGGCATCTATATGAGATATTTGTCTATTCAGATCAGGAGAGCTATCTGAATGTTTGATATTTTATAATATGAAAAAAAAAAAAACTATTACGTGGTAACATTTATTGTTTAAGTAATTTTGTGAAATATATTTTTCATCAACCAGGACCGTAAGTTTGAATTTCTTCTTTTGTTTGCGGGAAGATAGATGCATATTTCCATTGATATAAAAAACCCAAGATACACAATCAGTGTGTCAAAAACGTCCTCCAAAAATGAGTGCACAATTTTAAATTGTGCACTGATTTCAAATAGAATCGCGTCGGTCGCAACACTGTCAATTTTATTTCTTTTCATACATTGCTTTGTAAAAACAACTATAAGTCGTGCACGCAAGGTTGAATATGCAAAGACATATGTTTTTGCCATATCTATAACTACTTAAATGAAATTAGGGATACTTTTGAGTGTCAGTTTTGTTCGGGACTGTGCATCTAAGGTTTTTCATATCAATGCACGTTTTAGACTGCTCACAATTAGTGACAGTTTAAAATTTTGTCTTTTTTGTTTTAATTTTCTTCCCGTTAGTTATTTGAAATAACTCATTACCATGGTAACCGTGAAGTTGTTATTTCAAACCCATATTATTATACATGCGGTAATAACTTATCATTTAATAATAATAAAATAAAATAATATTGATCTAAGAGTTGAAATTTTCTAATTCTGATAAAAATTACATAAAAATATACATAGAAAAAAACTTGTGTATAAAAAATTAGTGAATACAGTTGTGTAAAAATTTGTAACTTTCGGTCCTGGTATGATAAAAAAATAGTATACGCGCCACGGGAGGATAGGATAGGAGGACATTTCAACCCACGCTATATAATACAATATACAATATCGCGCGGGTTGAAATGTCTTACTTTCCTCCCTTGGCGTACGTAATGTACTATTGAACTTTAAATGCCAACAGAAATAATGGATGAATATTTTTTTGAAGTTAGAAACGGAAACTTAATAAACTTATTAATTAATATAATTGTGATAAAAGATAATCTGATAGTTTACCTGAAAATTTTGAAAAGAGTAATAAGAAAAAATCAAATTTTTTTTTAAAATTGCCAATTTTAATTAATTTGAGCGCCTAAAAATTTCTTGTCATAAAACGTTAGCACCTGTTAGAATCGCATTCTGTTATAAAAGATGATCAAATTAATTTGAGGTAAAATCTATATAACCTATCCTAGAGAAGCCACAATTAAGGCTCGGAGCAAACGAGCCACCGACCGCAGTCAATTGTGGCCAACGATTAGCAGTTTACACGTTTTTTCATGTATTTTATAGAAACTCATACCACATCTACAGTAACTGTCCGCAACTGGTAACTGATTGTCGCAATGGGCTGCATAGAGCATTATCAGTCGCCATTAGCTTGCCTCTCTGTTTTACTACTATTTAAAATTAAATGTACCCAATAACGGTCTGACCACAGCTACTTGCGACAAGACCTGCGACGCGCATTGCGGTGTGGCAAGCGAGGAGCGACGGAAACAAATGTAGGAAACTGCGGCGCGGAAAGGACCGATGAAGCGCGACCGTGACACGCGGTGTGATGAACGAATAAAACAATTAATGTACTAGCTAGCTAGTATCGCAGTGACATCGGGGGCGCATTAGACACCACGCGACCAAAATAAAAAAAACGTAAGTGTGTACTTGTGTACGCACGTTAGAAATTATATCTCTTTGGCGTAACAAGATAAAGAACTTTCTAAAAAATATATCCTTCACGCTATCTTATGTTTGTAGAGAAAACGACACTAATAATAGAAAAATAGGTATTAAATACATTGAAAGAAAGTTTTATTACAACGCATTATTTAACCGCTTCGTTGGTCGAGTGGTTAGCGACCCTGACTACGCAATCGACGGGGCTCGGATTCGATCCTCGATGGGGACAAACATTTGTGTGACGAGTATAAATGTTTGTATTTCCGGGTTTGGGTGTTTATTAAGTATATTCTAGTATTTATATATGTATTTCTATGTATTAGTATCGTTGACTAACTCCCATAGCACAAGCAAATAATTTGCTTACCGTGGGGTTAGATCAGTAAGTGTATTTTTTCCCGTGAATATTTATTATTATTATTATCTACGAGTCAAGGGGGCCTGGGGTTGATTCCTGACGGGGAACAAATATTTGTGTGATGAGCATAGGTGTTAGTATTTCTGGGTTTAGGTGTTTATTATGTATGTAACAGTATTTATATATGTATTTCTATGTAGGTATTGATATCGTTGATTACCACCCATAACACAAGCAAGTAATTTACTATTTTGGGCTTGGATCTATTCGTGCAATTTGTCCAGAAATATTTATTTATTATTTATAATCATTATTATCAAATTAAAAAAAATATTTAAATATCATAAATTAATTATTTGTACATAATAAAAAAAATCAACAAACTTTTTTTGAAAAACTAAAATGTTGACGAGCTAATTTCATGATGTCGGTTTTTCGTGACGGTGTGCACGCGCATTCTAATAATTTTTTCTCATCATTTTTCCCTAATACCCGAAAGAAATATAATTTCAATATTTTATTTTTTTCGAGTGTAGTGTTAATCTATACATATAATAAAATCGTAGGAAAGTCAAAACTGTACATTGAATATTTTTTTTTTTTAAATACTTGGAGCGTGATCTTTAATCGATATCGAAGCCAAAAATATAGTTTTTAGAATTTTTGTCTGTTTGTATGTTTGTCTGTATGTACGTCCGGGGTAAACTCAAAAAGTACTGCATGGATTGACTTCAAATTTTGCATGAATATTACTAACAGGTCGGGTCAACATATAGGCTACATATTATTACGCTATCACCTACGAGGGAGGAGCAGTGCGGAGTAAACCAAGTCCACGCGGACGAAGTCGCTGGCAACAGCTAGTATTATATATAATTAATCATGGATATTTAACAATTTTAAAATTCTTAATACGTCCACCGCCGTCGCCGCCTCGGTCACAACTAGTATATAGTAGTAGTGACAGTTCCAAAAAATCGCGCGACCCGCCGCGCCGCGCCGTGCCGCGCCGCAATACGTGCCCCATTTCGCGCTACGGGTAGCTATGGCCAGGCGGTAAAGGCAACAACAATGTCTTTACGTCGACTGCGTATTAACAATAGCGCATGCAAACTTTGTATGTTGAAGTACATCGTAAGACTGTATAGCTGTCGTTAGACTATAAGACTGTACAAGAACAAAGCGGGTTATAAAACTTTTTGCCTTTCAAACTCCGGTGACTATCACTTGCTTTTGCACTACTGCAAATATGGTAGTGGCCTATGACAACCATTAGTTGCTGCAAGCGGTGGCTTATATGAAGCGAGCTTTAAGTATTGCTGTTTTGCCGTCTAACATTTCTAACTAACAAGAGCACTTATTTGCATCTAACCTATATTATCGGTAAAAATGTCAACTCACGCGGATCGAGAAGTTGTTCTGTATACACCTACTTTTACTAACCATGTAAGGTTTTGTGAAAAATTCATATGAATAATTTACTACGTTATGTTTTACGAGCGTTATTTTATATCTACCAGCACAGTTTCAATTACTCTGATACACGGGCTGTATCTTTTGAAAAACAAAAGTTCTCTCGTATCTGTGAGCTGAAAGACACACATATTTTATTACAAAGAGCAGTTGGTGATATAATATTTCTCAAGGAAAGGTTGCGTTTGACATTTTATGTGTAACTCAAGCTCTCTTTTACTTTCACATAAAACTCACCTCAGATTTTATTTATATTAAAAGAAATAATATCAGTATTAAGGTAACAAATTATTAGATTTGGATGGAAGTAGGTATAAATTTTTGATATATTTTGTACATCTGGGTTAGGGTAGCGAAAACATTTTTTTAGAAACATCGAGTTGAATTCATTTTGTCGATCTAGCGTAATCGGCCACGGTTTCGATGTATGAGGCCCTGGGATCGAATCCCAATTCGAGTAAACTTTCCGAATGATCATATAGTTTTCTAAAAAATATAATTTGCTTAGAACTGAATATATGGCCGATTTGTCAATAGTAAGCCGTTAATCACTTCGTGCATTGAAATACACGATTAACAAACAAAAAAAAACCGTTGGGTTTGCGACTGCATCACTTTTTTCTATTTGTAATTTTCTGTTCATTAAACAGTTATTTGTTCTCCAATCTGTACTTCAAAAGAACAGGCAGTTGGCATATGATACAAATATTTATATAACTAACTAAAAGCCTATCTAACAAGATATGTCGACATTTTGATCGCATTAATTAGCTTAGTTAAGGTAACGAAAATTTGAACATATTATATCCTACTTGATATCTGGTTTAAATCACTCATGAATGATGCAATAGAAAATATACTGCTTCCATTTTAATAAACACTCAAACAAATATAAATAAATAAATATTCATGGGACAAATTACACTGACTTATGTAACCCCAAAGTAAGCAAATTATTTTTTTGTGTTATGGGTGTTAGTCAACGATACTGATACATAGAACTACATATATAAATACTGGAATAAATGTAATAAACACTCAAACCCGCAAATACAAACCTTTATGCTCATCACGCGATTGCTTGTCCCCGTCGGGGATTGCACCCGAGCCCCGTCGATTGCGTAGTCAGGGTCGCTAACCACTCGACCAACGGGGCGGTCCCCAATATATACACACACCCACGCATACACATACACACACCTTACAAAAACATATTTCTCTACATTAATCTTTTTCACAATTTACTAATTTCCAGTTATTTTAAATTTAATGTTTTGGAAATAACTCATTTTGATTATGCTATGAAGCGGGGCGGTGTTGGCTGAGGCTGTTATTTTACTTTTGCAGCTATCATTATTAAGTGTTATGTTATTACGTCAAATGCTAATGCGTCGTCTTTCGCGAACTTTTTCTAACACTCTGAGTAAACAAATGGTAGAATACCACTCTTTTGATCTCCAAGTGGAATTGTACAGATGGGACCCGTAGCTGAGCAAAAAAACTCGATCATTTTTTTACCAACGTTTCTCGCCTGTCTCACTTTTGTTGGCCTGTTCTCATTTTCAAACAACCATTTACAAAACTGCTGTTTTTTTATCGGGTTCAAAACAATAAATCCACGTTTTGTCTCCTGTGACAATTTCATAAATAGCATTAGAATGTCCGTGGTCGTACTTCAGTAGCATCTGTGAGCACCATTCCACGCGAGTCCGCTTCTGCTTCGCTGTCAGTTCATGAGGGATCCAACGACAACAAAGTTTCCGAATTTTCAATTGGCCGAAAATTTGGCTCCTACCAATCCTCAATAGTCCTCGAATTGTCTCATCGGTAATCCGGGGGTTTTCTTCAATTAACCGCTTAGCAGCAGCCACATTATTTTCGTTGACGGCGGTTGCAGGCCGCCCTTCACGAAATTCGTCATGTAAAGAAACTGGATCTCTCTCAAATTCAGCAAACCATCGCTTCACGGTTCTCAAACTAGGTGCTTCTCTCCCAAAAGCATTTTGGAGACAAGCGGCACAGTCTTGGGAAGAAAGAGAACATTTAAAATCATAAAAAATCATCGCTCTAAAATCTTTTCGACTTAATTCCATTTTGTTGCGTACGTAGAACTTTGATGGGTGATAAAAAAATAATTGACAAATCATTTCCCGCCAATTGCTTTTTTTTATTACTAAGAAGGAAGAAGGTCGCAACGTTTTAAAAATATAACATTCGAAATTCAAATAGTTTCGATTAGCTAGAAGTGCAAAACTTTTAGTGTGCCCCATGTATATATAAGTACGAATAATAACGATCTATAGCCATAAGTTTTTTAACTAATTTCGCGTGCCATTTATCTGGCAAAATAGCTTTAATCACATCAATATTAGTATTTGCAACTGTGGTACAAATTAAACATTTTTTATATTTAAATTATTTTTATATTGTTTTTTATAAAATTTGATTACTTAGAAAATAATATTAGCCGTTGTTCGTAAGAGTGAGATTTCTAAATCGCACTGTAAAGATTTTTACGCACACGCCAAAGTCGCCGCCTACGGCGAATTGAGAGTCTGGTTAAGAATTATTAACGATTCAGAATCCTAATGCCACTTACCGTCCGGTCCCACTTATCGTCAAGATACTGCCCTAAGCTGAGGTTTGTTCTCACTAAACACCCTTAAGGCGAGCTCTAAGTCCACTTAATTTAAACTCTGGCTGAGCACTTTGCTCGAAGAAAACCCCCTTTTTGGCAATTACGGTCATTTAGACCAATCGCTTAATCTTATTTCGAAAAAAAATCCATACATTATCCTGACCGGATGATCTCATTTAAGTCTATAGTCCAGCCACTTACTCTTACATCTTATCATCAAAATACTACCCCAAGCTAGGCTCGGTCTCAAAGGAGACACTCTTACCTTAGGGCGGGCTTAAAGTCCACCTGACCTGTTCAAATTTCCATCGATTTATTGATTTAGCTCAATACCATACTCATCCTGTTCAATACTTTAATTCAATCTTCGTCTCACGACTCAATTTTTTGCCTTTGTTTCTATCAACATTTGTCACAGGTTTTTATGCCAATATATATTATATTTTGTCTAATTTTTGTTTGTCTGTATGATCATGCAAAAATTACGAGACAGAAATTTATAAAATTTGCCACGGTAGTAGCTGGGGTCTGGAGCAACATATAGCTTTAATCATATCAATATTAGTATTTGCAACTGCGGTACAAATTAAACATTTTTTATATTTAAATTATTTTTATATTGATTTTTAATAAAATTTCATTACTTAGAAAATATAATTAGCCGTTGTTCGTAAGAGTGAGATTTCTAAATCGCACTGTAAAGAAGTTAGCTACTTAATCATCATCTAATGCTATACTATATAATAACGATATATAGCCATATATATATATATATATATATATATATATATATATATATATATATATATATATATATATATATATATATACACTATATATATTATATATATATAGTGTATATATATATATATATATATATATATATATATATATATATATATATATATATATATATATATATATACATACAATAATTTTTATATATACTTTTTTATTTAAATAGCCAAACGGTTCCGCATTTTGCTACATCATCAGGGCTAAAACTTAAATTGTTAACAAATACGTTGTGTTCGGAAGCATTGTGTTAAGAAGTTTACAAATACACATTGTAAACAACTACAAAGAAAGGCTAGAACCCTCATATTCGTTCGTAATTCGTGTCACGAGCTGCGGCAGCAGGCCACTCAAATCGTAAATTGGAAGCGATGGGTCGATATAACACCTTTAGAAATACAATTTAGGCATACTTATAAGTGAATTCAAGTTGCTTACACTAATAAAACAAAGTAACAGCTGTCACGCATAATATTTTAAATTTACTTCACTGGAATACAATTTAGTCGGGAATGAAAAGGGTATTAAGTAAACATAACCGCTTAAAATTAAACAAAGTCCTTTGTTTATGTTGGAATTTGTGCAGAATCAAACCGTATTTTTAAATATACTTTTACTGACGGCATTAGTTAAAACCTTTTTCCTTTATATTGTTTTTCGAAAATACCTCCCCGTGTTGGTTCCGGGCTTTTTGAAGAATAGAACAACTGCCTTTCTGTCAGGCAGGTCGTAAAAGCGACCGATTGGCAATGCGAGTCACTACCATTGTGACTACTAGGTGGTAGAGTTCTGCATTGTCTCGCCCGGGTCTGGTACCCCTGCCTTACCTATTCCTGCCGCAATAGCGTCAGTGCTTGTCGCTGTCGTGTTCCTGTTGGGAGGGTAATGTAGCCGGCAAACTTATGCATGCCACATGCGACCCATCTGCTTGTTTGCTATCATATGTTATAAAAAAAGCTCACTGATAAAACTTTTTTATTTCAATACATAGTTTATATTAGACTCAAAAGTTTGTGCTATTTTAAGGCTAAGAATTATTTTAAAACACTTATAAAAGTTAAGAAATAATAATTATGATTGACTAAATATTTATGTACATTTAAATACACTTGCACTGTCTCACAAAACACTTTTTATTTAGATTTTATCGCCAGCCGGTTGCGCTTTTTACGACATCTTTACTGGCTGAAATACATCACGTGAAGTTATACATTAAAAATATTAAACTAGACAAATGTGTATTTTCTTTTATTAGTGCTCAACCAACTTTTATTTTGCGTATAAATAAGTCGTTAAATTTCAAATATTGCCAACTCTATCATAACTCAAAATTCAGAAATGCACAAAATTGACTGCCGAAGATTCATAAACTTAATTTAATAATTTTGGCATTGGTTATTAAAATCATAATTAATTAATAATTCATGTTAAAATCACAAAAATATATATAAATACACTAGTTCTTCTAAAATAGCAGTTTTAGTTGTGGATATGGCTATGTTTGATTTGGCTATGTTGGCTATGATGTGGCTATTTTTCATTTGTTAAAGATGGAGATGGAAAAATTTGATATAACATTGCGGTCATAAAATTTGTCATCAGGGCTGACACAATTTAAAAGTCCAAGCATACGTAATGACCGAAAATGTAATTTAATAAAAACAAAAAATTCATGCATCACGCAATTTCTTACTTACAATCAACCCTATTCATCTACACTAATATTATAAAGAGGAATAGATTATTTGTAAAATTGTACCTTTATAATGGACAAACTCAAAAACGACCAAACTGATTATAAAAACTCTTTCAGCTAAGTAAAGCTATATTATTCCGGAGTAAGAAACGCTTGGTACTCTTTTACTCGTCTTAGCATAAAAATGTTATGGTTTTATGCCGCGCGAATAGCAAACTAACTGTTGCATGCAAGCAACAGCTAAAATATTTTGGCGAAACCGGGATTCGAATTCAGATCTTTATGGTCTCTAAATTCCTTTAAAAACATCTTCACACTCGTTTCCTTGAAGCGGTAGACAGTGTTACAACATATGCACTCACAATTAGCCGAAGGTACTTAGTTCCACAATATAATAGGTAGCCAGCCTGTCGCCAACCGGGTACTTTTCGAATCCCGGGCAACATTGTTTTCATCAGAAAACTAAAAAAATATATTTTTTGATTTTTCCGACTCGGGATTCGAACTCTGGACCTCGTGTGATCAACGCCGAAATCGGACCACTAGACCACAGAGGCGGTCAATCCCTTTAGTAATTAATTCGCTTAATTCCACTAGACATTTGAGGTGACTTTGATAACTACTTGATAATTTACTAGCGCAGAATACTTAGACTAGTTAGTCATTAAAGTACTTGAAAACAAAATTAAACTAATTACAGGTTAACATATGTTTGTTATATATAATACTAATAAATTCTCACTATAACTAGATTTGACAGGCGTTTGGCGTTATGTGTAAGTTATGATAAGGCCAGGCGTATTTAGAAACGCCGTCATCTAAACAGAACTTTTACAGTAATATCTACCAAGATATTTAGCTTACGGGCTATAACAAAGAAATGTATAAGCTTTTCAATAGCCGAGAGTTTAAGTGGAAGAGAGAGGTGAGCTCTGAGCTTAAAAACTAGAAAGTGAACTAAATATAGGTCTCTTTTTTCATACACCATGTGACGTTTTCACAAAACTTCCGGTTTTCCCAAATAATAGCTTTTGTTAGACTTATTCTTATGTAGTCAATGGCGGATTCAGGGGGGATATGGGGGTCATGACCCCCCTCCCCCCTAGGCAGGGGTCTAAGTATGGATTTATTATTGCAAACAATGTGGTCTGTGTTGCAAACTAAGGGTTAGAACCTGTATTGACTGATTTTACGCCGTGTTGGTTCCGGGCTCCTTTGAAGAATAGACCAACCGCCGTTCCGCCAGGCAGGTCGTAAAAGGCGACCGATTGGCTATGCGAGTCACTAATATCGTGGCTACTAGGTGGTAGAGTTCTGCATTGTCTCGTCCGGGTCTGGTACCACCGCCTTGCCTATTCCTGCCGCAATAGCGTCAGTTCTTGTCGCTGTCGTGTTCCGGTTTGGAGGGTAAGGTAGCCGGTAAACTTATGCGTGTGGCATAAGACCTAGCCACAAAAGAGCAACGCACCATTAACACCTTTGGTGTCTATAGGCGATGGTTGACTCTTTCCATCAGGGGACCCATCTGCTTGTTTGCTATCTTACGATATATAAAAAAAAACCTTAAATGTGCGACCCCCCTGACCCGAAGGCTGGATCTGCCCTTATGTGTAGTTGAGTAAAAAAGTCATAAATATTTGATAGTATCGCTTGACGGTCGAAACTTGAGCAACAACATTTATGGAAGCAAATGGAAATAAATAGGCAAGGAAGGGTCTGGTCTAATAAATATGATTGGCCTAAGAATGAATTATTTTTAGAAAAAAAATCTATGAACCGGTTGACCCTGCAGGCTATCATTGAAACTTCCCGCAAAATAAAGTATTTTTAGCTCAAATAAACCAAATTTATACGTAAAGATTTTTTCAGAGTTCGTAGTCTAAATCTTATTACAAATTACAGTAATTTCATTTTTGAAAAGCTGTATATTTTGGTAAACGTTGCACTTGCAGTTGTTGATTGATTTTGATTTTTCGAATGGCATATCAGCCTGTATTGTAATTTTTAAAATCTTAATATTTTAGCTGAAAACAACAAAATATTAATATTTGAAAAGTTGTAACTTTTGAAAAATTGATTCAATTTTGATTTTTAAAACTGCATTTGGCGTTGGTTTTTATTACTAAAATATTGTAGAAGGTAGAAGTATGATTGGTTAAAAAATCTTGCAGTTATGTCGAAAGAACACTTTTTTTTAATTTTTCGTCAACGATAACTCCTGAACGGAAAAACAATCGGTTTTTCGGTTCAGGAGTTATCGTTGACGAAAACTCGTTGATGCAATTATAACAATTAATGCATTGGGCGTAGTTTTTTAGGAGAAGAGCTGAATAGATTCTGTACTCAATCAGTAATTTAATTTGGAAGACAAAAAAATACCGTTTCATCAAAAATGAATGAGGTTTTTTCAAAATTTTTCGAAATTTCCTAGACAGAGTTGGTTCAAAATTTCACAAATTCTAATTAAGAAGAATTTAATCGAATGTTCGGGGAACGGTCCCGATAATTCAATCGTGTTTTAATCGGTCAAGCCGTTCAAAAGTTATGAGATGTTTATACACATACACACATATATATATATATATATATATATATATATATATATATATATATATATATATATATATATATATATATATATATATATATATATATATATATATATATACAGACATTCTGAAGTCATCGTGAAAATAGTCGGGAAAGGTTCCTAGCACTTCAAAACGTGGAGATCTGGAGAAAACTCGATTTTCGAAAACTGGGGCAAAATCAGTAATTTCCTTATCTAAATACGTAGCGGGAAGTTAATCGAAAAAACACTTCCGAAGCCTTATATGGGAAATTTATAAAGGAAAATTACTATTCCACTCAAACGACTCTTACCTTCATTCATATCGCGATAAAACGTACATTCGACAAATCCGCATTGAAATACGACAACAAAGATATTTTTATTATCGCGATACGTGGAGGAAACATTCTTAAATATGTACGAGACGACTACCCACTGCGAATAAATATATAGATACTAGCTGACCCGGCACACGTTGTTTTGTCATACAGATTACTTCTATAAAATATTTTGGTTAAGTACTTGAGAGAGGGGGAGGGGTTAATTCAGATAAAGTATATCCTTTGATTTAAGTTGGACCAAACAGTGAATATTTACAAAAATTTATTAAAATTGGTTCAGCAGTTGAGGAATACATAACGGACAAACAACCTGACACGTAATTCTAATATATTAAGATTAAGATATGACCATGTTAAACAAATGAAACGATTTGTTATTTGATTAATGATAAAAAATTACAATCTTACGTGTGAGCAAAAGGGAGCTTGTGTTATGGAAAGGGTTCCCAAGATGCTAAATTTACTCTTTTGAGGACCTATTGGATGTTATAGATTAGATGATAGGAAAAATATTTTTTTTATTTTAATGGTGGAAATAAACTTAAAAAAAACATGTGTGTGTGTATAACTTCTTTGGCGTAACAAGATAAAAACTTTCTAAAAATGTTATACTTTACGTTTATTCTATATTTGTAGAAAAACCGACACTAATAATAGAAAAAATGTATTTAATATTTAAAGAAAGCTTTATTATAACGCATCATCTAGTTAAATACATTTTACTTAAATATCATAAAAGAATTATTTGTAAAAAAATTGTCAAACTTTTTTTTTAAAACTAAAATGTCGACTAGCTAATTTTATGGTGTCGGTTTTAGTGACGATGTGCGCGCGCATCGTAAAAATTTACCTTTCCTACAAACTTATTTTAAGGTATACGATAAAATAAATAAATAATTATGATAGCGGCGCTATACTATCCTCCGCAGTAAAATCTTGTATCTTTCTTCACATTCCGCTACGTCATGATTACACAACGGCTTTTATATAAGAAGAGTAATGACGTTTTATTATTTGGGTATTACTATTCAATATATTGTTCAGTACTTTTATTATATGAGGTGCCAGCCTGCCGATAAGTATTTTACAATTGCCTGCAGTTCAGAATGATAAAACGGTTCATGACAGAGATATATTATCTAACACTCTACTTATAATTAAATTTCATTTAAGTACATATTATAATTTCGACATGAATATATTATGTTATTTATTATATCTGACGTTCTAATGCGATGTCAGTTGTCACTCGCAATTTACATACACCTATAATAACATAGTGAGAGGTTTTTCTTCTAACGCAGTCAAGATTGGCCTCGGTACAAAGTATTTATTTTGGTTTATGTCAATAAAAGACGTTAACATTATTACATTTTTTAACGAAGTAATAAATGTATTTACTATTTATACTTTACATTTTATTTACCTATTTATTTCATAGGATAGTAAACTGGCAGATGGAATCCGGGGTCCTTTGAAGAATAGACAAACTGCCGTTCTACTAGGCAGGTCGTAAAATGGGACTGACGGAAAGAGAAACTATCGCCTCAGATATCATATATATTAATGGTCCGTTACTATTCGTGTGGAGGGATGGTAATGCCACATACATAAGTCTACCGGCTACCTTATCCTCCAAGCTGGAAAACGGCAATGATAAGCATTGAAGCTATTGCGGCAGGAAGAAAGGCAGGTAAGGCGGTGGTACCAAATATCCGGGCGAGACGTTGCGGAACTCTACCAGCTGGAAATCACGATGGTAGTGATACGAACTGTCTGGCAGAACGGCAGTTTGTCTATTCTTTAAAATGAACCCAGACTTACAATTAAATCATCAATGTTTTGTTCGCTCTAACTACCCCGCAGGGTAATTGGTGTAATAGTAATAATTCATTTAAACATAAGCTTCGTAATCGTAATCTCATAAATAATTATCTTTTTCAAGTTTTGAAAGGTCAAAACCTTCCTATGCTTTTCATCGAATTCATTTATAGTGTGAGTTTGACTAAGCCTGTCACGATTAAAAATCTGAATTTCCTTTAATCTTCTCCGTAGCATGAGATATCAATGGAGCAGATGTGTAGGCTCGATGGTAAGAAAAACTCTTGTTAGTAGATGTTACGCTAAATTGGCGAATCTAATGTGTATTTCTATCGTATAGATGTACTTAAGAGTCGCTTTGACTGTCTCGTAGTTTAGCCTATTCGGCTCAGATTATGAAGTCCTGGATACGATCCCCGGGTCGGACAAAAGTGTTATTGAGGTTTTGTTGAGGTGTTTCAAAATCCAAACTCTCTGCAGTAGCTCAGAGTCTGGTGGGTGGTGTAGTGCCACTCTCGCGCCTCGAATGAGCACATCAAGCTGTTGGTCTCCGAATTCACTAGAAATAGTCGATAATCGTTATCAAGTCCGTGAAATGCGGCGATGGATCACCACTAATCTCGCCAACCCACAAACCGATGAATCGTGGTAAACAGAAAAAGTCTTTAGACGTTCAGTTTGCTCTGTCTACCACGCAAGAGAACCGGGCGTGATGATATATTTTTTTTACTTTTGAACAATAGATCATCTGCCTTACTGTATGTAAGAAGGTCATTAAGGGCGAACGATTGACCAAATGTATCAGTAATATTATGATTACTGTGTGATAGAGGTCTGCATCGTCTCGCATGGTATTTGCACGTATTTTGCATTTGGTCGTATTCAAGTTTGGAAGGCACGTTACCGCGTAAACGTGTAAACGCAAATGTTCTTACATTGTATTACATGGCAACACACCTCTAATTATAAGAGTTACATTTTTGGTATCAATATTCTTTATCTTTTGATATTTTATTATATATTCCATTGTCAAATAATCAGGATATCAAACAAGAAGGCCTAGCTCGTAAAAGTAATAAACAACCGTCGCATGTACACAATAAAGATGTTGATAGTGTTTTCCCATCCGTGTGAAAAAGATGTTAAACGCAAGCTTAAATATTCACAGCAGTAATGGGCAAAATGACAAGAATTTGGTACGGTAGAAATTTTAATAAGATTTTCTCAATATGTGCCTATATATGGCCCCGAATCAGTTTATTTTACGTTACGAATGAAAAGAAAATAGAAGCTTTTGAACTGTGATGTCGGAGGAAAATCTCACATATTCTAAAATAAAATAATTTAAAAAAAAAACCATTCCTAACCAACTCAAGATCTAAACTAGAAATTCCATAATTTGCTTACAATCAGTCCTAAATTTTGGTCACATCGAAGACAGCCAGATAGTCTAGACAAACTGGTTGTATTAGGATAAGGACAACGAAGTCAGTCATCTATCCGATGTTCGATAAAATTAAATCCTTATTAAGAATCAATAGACAATGTGAAGGTGATAAGGTAAAAAGCTGCTTTTGAGCTACTCAATCAGAATATTTTAATATGTGCATGACCTTTATTTATACCTAGCTGTTGCCAGCGACTTCGTCCGCGCGGACTTCGTTTACTCCGCACAGCTTCTCCCCCGTAGGTGATAGCGTGATAATATGTAGCCTATGTGTTGACCTGTTAGTAATATTCATGCAAAATTTGAAGTAAATCCATGCAGTACTTTTTGAGTTTACCCCGGACATACATACAGCCAAACGGAAAAAAATTCTAAAAACTATATTTTTGGCTTCGATATCGATTGTAGATCACGCCCCAAGTATTCTTTTAAAAAATATTCAATGTACAGTTTTGACTTTCCTACGATTTTATTATATGTATAGATTAACCACATAGATAATAGATAATAACAATAAAGGCACGTTAGAATTTACATGGTTTAGGGTTTTTTATATCAATGGATTCAGTGAAAGATTTGGAATTGTTTTTCAAATTTGGAATTCAAATTATTTTTATTGAAAAATACGCATTTAATTTATAATGTATTAGTACGGGAGCTAGCAACGTTGAAAAAAAAAACAATTTTAGAAAAGCTGATTCTTTAATATGTATGTCATTTGCAATGCTCCCTCGAGTAGAGTGCGGGGTGTCTGGCTGTTGGTAAACGTTGCGTTCATTACTGCGCAGCATATCTTAATAGGTAAAAATTTTAAATTTTGCGTTATTTTAGAATGATTTTTTTCCTTACCATCAATTTTAAGACACTATTAGGAATACTAATTCTAATTAACAGACATTTTTGTGGTTGATAACTATGTACCAGACGCTATTTTATATGAATAAAAATAAATAAATTTTAAACCATTTTAGAATGTCTGTCATTTTAATATTATTTTAATAAGAAGTAAATGAATACAAAATTAATTTGCCAGACATTAATTCGGCTGTTTAGTCAACTATCTGATCGGTAATTTTTTATTTCATTTATTCGTATTAAATCATTTACTTCGTATTAAAATAATATCAAAATTACAGACATTCTAAAATGGTTTTTAAAATTTATTTATTTTTATTAATATAAAATAGCATCTGGCACAAAGTTATCAACCAAAAAAACGTGTGTTAATTAGATGTTAATGCTCCTAATAGTGTCCAAAAGTTGATGGTAAGGAAAAAAATATTCTAAAATAATGTAAAAATAAAAATTTTTGCTTGTAAAGATAAGAAAATAAGAAATTTTTTTTTGAATAATTTTGATGTACTCTTGTCTCTCTTCGTCCGTCAAATTTTCCGCTATCTCTCTCTAACAACTAACATAATACCACCGTACTCCATAACTTTAATTCGATCAGGTTTTTGACTAAACAACAGAATAAATGTCTGGCAAATTAATTTTGTATTCATTTACTTCGTATTAAAATAATATCGAAATTACAGACATTCTAAAATGGTTTTTAAAATTTATTTATTTTTATTAATATAAAATAGCATCTGGCACAAAGTTATCAACCACAAAAACGTGTGTTAATTAGATGTTAATGCTCCTAATAGTGTCCAAAAGTTGATGGTAAGGAAAAAATTATTCTGAAATAGTGTAAAAATAAAAATTTTTGTTTGTAAAGATAAAAAAAAGAAATTTTTTTTGAATAATTTTGATGTACTCTTGTCTCTCTTCCGTCCATCAACTTTGCCGCCATCTCTCTCTAACAACTAACATAAAACCACCGTACTCTATAACTTTAAATCGATCAGATAGTTGACTAAACAACCTAATTAATGTCTGGCAAATTAATTTTGTATTCATTTACTTCTTATTAAAATTATATTAAAATGACAGACATTCTAAAATGGTTTAAAATTTATTTATTTTTATTCATATAAAATAGCGTCTGGCACATAGTTATCAACCACAAAAATGTCTGTTAATTAGAATTAGTATTCCTAATAGTGTCTTAAAGTTGATGGTAAGGAAAAAAATCATTCTAAAATAACGCAAAATTTAAAATTTTTGCCTATCAAGATATGCTGCGCAGTAATGAACGCAACGTTTACCAACAGCCAGACACCCCGCACTCTACTCGAGGGAGCATTGCAAATGACATATTAAAGAATCAGCTTTTCTAAAATTATTTTTTTTCAACGTCGCTAGCTCCCGTACTATATCGTATCTAAAATGATTTAAATTTGATTGTGCTGGTTGCGCTCAAATAAATTAATTTACCGTGAATTTACGTGATTGAATGGTCTAGAGTCTAGAGCATAACACACAACTTTAACACAAAAATAATTTTTGAAACAGCACTAATATATCCTTAAATCTAATAACAAAATATAAAATTTCATTAAGTACTAACGAAAATGAAAGCTTTCAAAATATTCTCCATCAATTTTGTTTTAATATTACTCTAATGTTACATAAAAATTCTTAACATAGCATCCGAATACCATGAAAAGAACATCATTGAACGAAAATAATAAGCATTATTCAAAATTATAAGAGAATAGAAATAATATTACAATAATATTTCACGAAACGTTTTGCTTTCTGAAATAATAATATACATTTTAAGAATATGAGAATATCGACAAATATTAACTAAAAAAGTTAAATTGATTGATTATAGAATAGATAATGTTGCGCCAGATTAACATGATATTCACTGAACTTTTTAAGTGTGAACTATATCTCAATAAATATATTAATATTTTATTGTTAAATAAAATATGCAAGTTTTGGATAACTTTGTACAGAGAAACCGCATCAAACTGTGGTCAACGCTAACGACTCGCCGTAAACAATCTATTGAAATATTATAGCCATATCCCCAGTGACATTTGTATGATATAAATTACATCGCCCCATTTGAATATTATATTCAGCTATTTGTATAATATTGTAGACGGCGTTAATTTAATTATAAAGGTCGTAAAAGGCGACCGATTGGTTATGCGAGTCACTACCATCGTGGCTGTGGTAGAGTTCTGCATTGTCTCGCCCGAGTCTGGTACCACCGCTTTACCTATTCCTGCCGTGATAGCGTCAGTGCTTGTCGGTGTCGTGTTACGGTTTGGAGGGTAAGGTAGCCGCTAAACTTATGCATGGGTATTAGACCTCGCCACAAGATAGCAACGCACCATTCAGAAATCAGAAATCAGAAATACTTTATTCAATAAAACATTTTAAAAGTTATTTTGACACGTAAACATATTTTTTTAAAAACTACTACCAGATCGGAACCTTTACTTAACACCTTTGGTATCTATAGGCGATGGTTGACTCTTTACATCAGGAGACCCATCTGTTTTTTTGCTATCTTATGACATAAAAAAATTATATAATTTCTATTGCTCTGTGTTTTATCAACTAATGAGTTAATGTCGGCAAAGACTTAAGTTTTTAAGCCTCCATTTCCTAAAAAAATCCTAAAACGAATGTTGAATTTTCAAAATTTCTCGAAGAATACTCTATTTTTAATTGTCTTTTTAAGCAATTCAATAGTATTTTAATTTAACGATTAACAGTTTTGCCAAGAAATATCTTCAAATATTTACTAGAAATTTTGAAGACCAATATTACACGTTTATTTTTTTTTATAAAAAAGGAGTATATTAAACTTTTACCATATTATTTTTTATTTATTGACCCTATTGAAAAGTAAATTATACACAAACATGCTTAAAATTTTTTGTACAAAATATGAGAATTGTTTCTGTAAAACGTCAACGTAAGTATTTGAAAGACATACAAAAACACTTTTAGTATCTCCCCAGAATCAAAGGTTGAGGGCAAGTCAAGATGGAATTCAATTTTTAACACAACTATTCCAACTGAGTGTGTCGCAACGAATACATATTGATACTATTTTTGTTTTAGTGGATAAACTATTTTTTTATTTAAATTAAACTACTGGACTGCTTTCAAAAATTGTTTAGTCTGTAGTAAGCTACATTTTACTTTATATAACATTTTATTTTAACGATATAAAGGGAACTTTAGAACAAATCTCGCTTAACAGCGGAGACCAGAAATAAAATATATTTATATATAAAATATTCTGTACTTATGTTTAATTAGATTAAACTTCTCCTAAACGGCTGGACCGATTTTGATAACATGTTTATGTATGTTTAAGTGGATTTGAAAATGATTTAGATTCACAATTGAACTCGGTAGGTGACGCTGCGATCACGTTCGGATCTTATATAACGCTTTCAAAGCTAAATCTCTGAACCGATTTAGACAAAATTTGATAACGAAGTAGTGGAAGACTACGGATCAAACATACACTGACCTTTTGGAAAAATAAATTGGGATGCAATTTTGTGGGAAAAACTATGTCAACGACTTGTCACTCCATTCGCTCGTAAGGATTTTAAAACACAACCCCTGTAGCAAAGAGAGTTTACAATTTATATGAAAATTCAATAATTCTAAAGATAGAAATGTGAAACCTGTTGTTTTGGGATTTGATTAAGATATATTAGTCACTAACGATATCAGTAAAACCATAAATTTCAAAATTTAGATACATATATAATTTTATGACTAAAATAGAAGGAATTCTCGTGTGCTAGACCAGTCCATTTTTGAAGAATAAATCTCCTGTCTTTCCGCTAGGTGGTTTATAAGAAGCAAACGCTTGGCAAAATGTGTCATTTTCAACAAGGCTACTATAAATTAGTTCCGTAAGGTTTTGTTTTAGATTGTCCATTCTTGCTGCACCCCTTGAAGATCTGGGCTCCTTTTTGATGAAAAGATCAATCGCTTTACTTCTAGGCTAGGCTAGGCTAATATCAGATGAGACTAATACCACTATCACTAATCTCGTGATTACTACGTAGTAGAGTTCCCCAACGTCTTGCTAGGGTTTGGTACCACTTTTTTCTTTACATATTCCTGCATTATTGCTTGCCCTTGACGTGTACCGGTTTTGAAGGTAAGGTAGCCGATGAACTTATACATGTTGAATTCCAATCCCGGCACATTGATAGCAAAGTTTTTCACATAAGTACCTGGATCAACAAGTTTATGAAGATAATTAATGTAAAATTATTTTTATATCTCAGACATCTCCTCCTCTATCTATATATTATTAATACCTTTGAACGAGCAATTGTTGTACATCTATGTTATCTATATATTAATATTATGATTGCGAAAGTTTAGATGTTTGTTAAGATGTATGTTTCTTACTTAATCAATCAAAAATTACTGAACGGATTTGAATGAACTTTGGCACACAGATAGACGATGACCTGAAAAAGCACATAGGCTACTTTTTATTCCGGAAAAAATAGGTGATCCCGCGGGATTCACCAATAATTATAATAACGCAGCAGGCTGCACGCTGCGGCTAGTGATATTATAAATGCGAAATTTGGATATTTGGATGGATGTTTGTTACTCAATCACACAAAAACTACTGAATTAATTTAAATGAAATTTGGCACACAGGTAGACGAAGACCTGGAATAGCACATATGCTAATTTATATCCTGAAAAAATCAGGGTATCTCAGGTTATCTCTCAGCGGGCTGCACACTGCAGCTAGTAATGTATAAATATATGCATAATCTGAATCTCGGAAATGGCTCCAACGATTCTCATGAAACTTGCTATGAAGGGTGTTTCGGGGGCGATAAATCGATCTAACTATGTTCCTTTTATAGAAAATTTAATTTTTGTCAATATTCAGGCATGAAGCTGTACTATCTGGAGATAACACTTCTAATACCTACTTGAAACACAACTTTATATACTGCTTTCATCTTCTGACGTCTCACCCTCTCTTTCTAACACAGCTATAAATAAAGAGATGGCGAAACCTCATAGAAAGAGATAGAATATAAGTAAGTATTTGTTTCAAGTGTATATACGAGTGCTAGCTCCACTTATACCTAATACTTTATACTATCTATTAAGCAGGTTTTTTTGACTAAAATAAGTTTTAAAGTACTATGTAGTATACGGGTACATATGTGTAGTATGAGAAAAAAATCACTTAAAATTATTGTGGACAACATTAACAATGCTCAGCAAGGCAACTGTTGAAATATTACAGCTACATTTATAGTGACATTTGTACGAGCCGTTGTAACGTTTCTTTCGACATTCATCACAATAGATTGAAATCTTTCTACATTCAAGTTTTTTCAGCTCATTGAAGCAAGGTTCTTTTATATAATGCTTTTAAATTTTCTGCAGATGTTTCATTCAATTTACGTTTATTTCCATGAAAATACATTTTGAAATATTTTATTTTATATTTTGTCTCTGGAAATCGTTAAGTATATTAATTGAAAAGGCGACATCTTGACCAAATGATTGCCATGCTTGGTAAGTATCACAATTTAATTAATACCTACTCATAGTTTAAACTTTCTATTCAGATTCAGATTTTTAAAGTTATAATACATGTAAATGCATAGGTATTATACTTTTTATGTAATGTTTTGTAATGTTTATATTTATGTTTTATACTTATGTTACGCAAGTCCCCACTATAGAGATTGCTGAACACGCACCGCTTGGAACATCACGGCACGAGCCACGACACCTGAGTCGGCACAACGTGCGGCGATCTACGTCAGAACCGTGGTTTCATATGAACTAATTAGTTTAGCTAGATTACTTTTGTTTCCACCATCGAACAATTGTGACCTTTAGTGTAGCTTAGGTTTAATTGAAGTGAAAACTTCTTTAGGCGCGTTGAGCGTTTTGGTAGAGGGTAAAATCCTCGGTTCGCGTCACCGACATGCTAATGATAATAGTATATCTATAGCTATGTTTTGCATATAGTTTTAAATTACTCTCAACTTAATAGTTCCGTTTTCACTTCTATCGGCAGTCCCACGACTGCTACTGTTTTTTTTATTATAATATTGTAATTTTTACTTTTATTAAATATTTTATAATAAATTGATTTTTTTGGAGTCTTCGCTGCGACCACGCTTAATTCTTATATTTATGTTTATGTTTTGTAATGTTTTGTTTTCGCCAACACATCCCTATTTATACCCAAGGTAAAGTTCGACCATGTTCCCGAATCTTCCGAAATCAACGCGTGAACAATAATTTTAATGTAAACAAGTCCTAGGACACACTATTTTCACCCTTATGCAGTATGACATAAGATCCATTATAGCAAAGCTGCTTAGGTAACGGCGGCTATTGTTTATCAATAAATGCAGCCTATCCCTTTCTTATATTTCTAGATTTTTCCAGCGTTCTAACTCTTTGTGTTTCTAGATTATTTGCAACAATACTATAAATGCTATTTTTATCTCAGAATTATGGTCAGCTATGATTTTGATTTTTGGATAATTACGTAAATATAGATACTAACAAACATATGTGGTAGAGTTCCGCAACGTCTTGCCAACGCAACGTATATGGTGCCACCGCATTACCTATTACTGCCGCAATAGCGTCAATGCTTGTCACTGTCGTTATCTGGTTTGAAAGGTAAGGTAGCTAGTTTTATGCATGTAGCATTGCCATCCAACCCCACGAATAAGAACGTAATAATAACATATTCGGTGTTTAAAGGCAATGGTTTCCCTTTCCATTAGAAGACCCATCTGCTTGTTTGCAATCTTATGATATTAAAAATATGAATTATTTATTACAAAATGTAAAATATATTACTTATTTATGCAGTCTAGATTATTTTATGATTTCAGTTCATATATCTTGACTTTACTAACAAATATTTATCTTACCAGCATGATCAGCCGCGTGGCCGAGATGCTTTAAAGCATAAACGTGAAGAGCTCCATATGCTAGCTGTAACCCCGTCGACAACAGATGGGCGAGAAACGCCGCGCCGCATACGATCCACCTGTAATTACATCACTTGTTTACATCTTGGAAGACAGTATAAAACACTTACAGCCGAGTGTGAACAATATTAATAAAATAAGGAATAAGAGGGTGGTCTTTCACTCATTATGTACTTTTCAAAGACATTAGATTAGTCTGTCGCCTATGTGGTCTAGTGATCCAGTATCGATGTTGATCATACGAGGTCCTGGGTTCGATTCCCGGATAGCACAATTTAAAAAAAATGTCTTTTTCAGTTTTCTGATAAAAACCTTGTTTTTTATCAGAAAATTGAAAAAAACAAAACACAACACACAGACTGATTGGGTAAGTGTGGCGTGTGTGGCGATAGGCTTACCACCAATCACATTGTAGGACCAAGTATCTTCGGCTAGTCGCGGGTGCACAGGTTGTACTTCGGCCTACGTCTTTGAGGATACGGGCGTGAAGTTTTTTTTTCTTTGGTTAGAGACTATAAAAAAGTATCTCTAAAGCTGTATACTAAAATACATTAGTAAGTAAACATTTTCTAATTTAAAATAATTTTATTTCGGATGTCATTTGCATTTTCTATCAAATAAAATATATGCTAAGATACTAAGGTCCACTTGCACCAAACTAAAAGAATACTTTTTAGTGACTACATATTACTATGGTCAAATTAAACAGATGATCGCCTAATCGATCATTTTGCAAACTACGTGGCAGAAAGGCTGATGATCTAATATTTGAAGAAGCCAGGGTTCAAATACTGATAAAACTTCTAACGTGCTAAACCTTTCTCCATTAAACAACCCTCGATAAATATGTCAATGTAGCGTATCCCGGATATAAGTTGAATTGGAAAAATGCGACGTTGCAGGGTCACATATGTCACATTTAAATATAGTCATACTTTGTTTTATACTAGTAATGTTATACTCGAGTAGGGATATAATCAACCTTACAGAAAAAAAATAAAGTTCCTAAGGTTACCGCTATCTATTCTTATTCTCACTATATGACATCCTATTGTCAGCTGATGTTTTAAATTTTTTATATCATAAAAAAGCAAACAAGAAGATGGTTCTCTTAGAAGTAACTTGTATTTAGAAGACCTGGGCTCCTTTGAAGAATAGACTACCTGCCGTTCTGCCTGGCAGGTCGTAAAAGGCGACCCGATTGGCTATGCGAGTTACTACCATTATAGCCACTAGGTGGTAGAGTTCTGAGTTGTCTCGCCCGTGTCTGGTACCACCGCTTTACCTGTCCTGCCGCAATAGCGTCATGACATTATCATGTTCCGGTTTTGAGGGGAAGGTAGTCGGTAAATTTATGTATGTAGCATTAGACTTCGTCACAAGACAGCAACGCACGATTTACATTTTTAGTGTCTATCTTGTCTATCTACAAGCAGATGGGTCTCCTGATGGAAAGAGGCAACTCTTTTCATCAGGAGACTCATGTGCTTGTTTGCTATCTTATGACTTAAAGAAAACGTACAGATTTTCTATCTAACTTCAACAAATATTTAGTTTTGGCAGAAGAGGCAAGTAAATGCACTTAACAATAACATAAGCACAAACATTTTACACACAATACAAAAAACAAAAAATATATTTTATAATTTCAGACGTTCCTTTACGGAAATAAATAATTTAAAGACAAAATTAAGAAATTTTGTCTTTAAATTTTTTTTAAATTATAAGATAGCAAACAAGCAGATGGGTCCCCTGGTGAAAAAAGTCAACCATCGCTTATAGACACCAAAGGTGTTAATAGTGCGTTGCTATCTTGTGGCAAGGTCTTATGCCACATGCATAAGTTTACCGGCTACCTTATCCTACAAACCGGAACACGACAGTGACAAGCACTGACGCTGTTGCGGCAGGAATGGGTAAAGCAGTAGTACCAGACCCGGGCGAGACAATGCAGAACTAACTGTACCACCTAGTAGCCACTATGGTAGTGACTGTTGTAGCCAATCGGTCGCCTTTTACGACCTGCCTGGCATAACGGCAGTTGGCCTATTCTTCAAAGGAGTCCGGGACCAACACGGAGGAAATAATATAATTAATATTAATATTATAATATAATTTGCAAAATGTCCGCGAAGTCTTATGTGTAACCGTTGTGATGCAACTGAATCAAAGGTGTAAAGAATGGAGCCAACTTATCTCAGGTCTGAAAATTTAAAAAAATCCCAGCAGCACAATAGTTCACCCACGTCCAACACACTTTCACCCATGTCCACCACATTTTCACCCACGCCCACCGCACTTTCACCCACACCAGTAGCAAAGGCAGTAGTAATATAAAAATTATGTACTGAATTACATAAGCACGTAATATTACGAGTACCTTCATAATTTGTGTGCCTTTACTACTGACGTGGGTGAATTATTACGCCGCTGGGGTCTTCTTTAATTTTCAGAACTTAGATAAGTTGTTTAATTCTTTACACTAACTTACATTTCAGTTGCATGACAACAGTTACATATACCTAAGATTTTACGGAAATTTGGAAATTAATACCTTTATTTCGTCTTTTATACGTTTCCGAATTCATTTTGTATTTGAATTTCAGCCAATGGGTGAATTGTACAACTAATGCTTTGTGTAATTTATGTCTTGCAACCGGAGATTATTCTGTTTCATAAACCAATTAAGGAAGCGGCCAACAATATATACAGCATCCCAATTTACAGAATTGGACCAACCGAAATTACTTAAATGTTATGTAACTCGAGTCTGATAGTCCGCGGGAAAGCACCCTTTTTGTTTAATGATCAATACATACTTGAATTATATATATATATATATATATATATATATATATATATATATATATATATATATATATATATATATATATATATATATATATATATATATATATATATATATATATATATATATATATATATATAATAAAATATAAAAAATTAATAAATATGAGATTAGTCAAGTGTTTAGAGGATAAGTCAATTTTTTCCAAGACACAATTTGAATTTCGACCTAAAATTTGTACTGCAGACCCAGTACATACTTTAACAGACCATCTGGTCCAAGATCTTGATAATGTATCCTAGGGCCAACGCTTTTTTTTATATGCATCAATGATCTCTGCAAAAAAATGGCAAAATTGTATCATATGCCGACGACACTCCTGCTCGTCTGTATTATTTTTGTTAAATGGAAATTCGTAAACAAGGTTAATTTTTTAAGAAAACATGAAAGGAATATTTTCGCTATCGTATTATAACACAAGAAATAAGAACAAATTAATGCAACCTCCGGTCAACCTTAGGCTGAGATTGTCTAACAAAAATAATATAAACGAGTCATTTGTTGGACTTTCGGTATACCTACTTTCGAACAACCAAATTCTCGAAGAAATTATACAGTATTATAAAATTAAATGTATAAAATGTTCGGTGTTTTCTTTATTTTTACAATTTACCTATAGTCTACCTTAATGCCAAACTTCATCTAAATATGTTAAACCGATCTTGCATAAAAGCAAAACAAAATAAATATCGTTGTTATAATATTACTAGTGTCCCTTTCTCTGCTCAATTTTCTCTACTTTACGAATTGTATTTTAATAATTTTACTTTAATATATTATATCATTAGATAACAAACAAGCATATGTTTGACTCGATAGAAAGAGAAATCATAGCCTATAGACAACAAATATGTTAATGGTGCGTTGCTATTTGACGGATAAGTAATCCTTCAAACCGAAACAAGATAATGACAGAATCGACGTTATTGCGGTAAGAATGGGTAAGGTGGTGTTACCAAATACCGTGAGACGTTGCAGAACTCTTTCACCTAGTAGTCACGATGGTAGTGACATGTAATAGCCAACCGGTCATCTTTAAGACCTGCCTAGCAGAACGGTAGTTGGTCTATTCTTCAATGGAGCCCCGACCAACACGGTGAAATCTTCATCTTGAATCAGTCTATTTCTTATTATTTCTATTTAGTTCGTATATATGCGCAAACTAATACAATAATTTTAGTACTTTCATGACCAGCGATCGATAAACTTATCGAAGATATCGATATGTGGGCATCACTAATTTTAGTTCCATGGAATATCGCATCGGTCTACAGCGCCAAAATGGCAATATTTAAATAGGCACAAAATTTCTTTGAGAGCAGCAAGTCCAGTGGTAATATTATACACGTCAATGACTGTAATGCACAATATATTTATCTGATTGATATTTTTGATTTTTCAACGTATCTAGATTGTGTGGTTTTTTTGCGTTTGCGTTGCGTTGCACGAAAATTGCGTTGAATGCCATTCGAAAGATAAATATCTATCATCGTTTCCAAAATATACCAGTTTTTCAAAAACTGTAATTTTTAACAAAAATAAAATTTTTAATCACTGAAAAATCTATGCTTAGGTATAATTTTTGTTCCTCTGAGCTTAAAATACTCAATTTAGCGGAAAGTGTCAGGGATGGCAAGGTCAACCAGTTTATAGATTTTTTTTTTTCAGAAACTGCTTATTCGATATCCTTATTTATTTAAAGGGTAAGTATAGCTAGTAAATTTATGCATATGCAGGACGGTAGGCAGGTAGAATGGCAGGGCTGTAGCTTGCCACACGGTTTCTTAAGTCCCATTGTCATAGTTGGTGTATGCCATGATTATCTCTTCAAATCTAAAAGCCATCTGATTGTTTGCTATCTAATGATCTTATAGACAGTCCGTCTATAAGATCATTGATATAAAAACCTTTTTTATATCAATGCAGACTATGAATATTTTTGAGCAAAAAATATTTTCCAGAAAAAATGGAATTGTATCCAGGGGAACTCATATTACTTAATACTTATACTGTAACAGGTACCTACTTAGAGATAAAGCTGGAAAGTGAAGTCGCCTTATATTGATTTAGTTGAACGGATCAGTTTGGTTTGGTTACTAAACATTTTAACTCCCGACGGAAAACGAGGGTTGTTATAAGGTTTCAGGTGTGTATCTGTGTATCTGTGTGTCTGTGTATCTGGGTATGTGTGTATCTGTGTGTCTGTCCGTGGCATCGTAGCGCCTTGGCGGATGGTCTGATTTGGTTACGTTTTTTTTTTCAATTGAAAGCGAGATGGTTCTTAGCTATGTTTCAATAGAATCTGTTCAGCCATTTAAAGATCACCAGCTCTTTTTTAATTGATGAAAGGAATTAACTTATAATGGTTTCATTAATACTAAATTTCGTATTCTCTTACTTTATTGATATCGCAATTACATGGAAACCTTGACGTGATACTTTGAGATCCTCATTCGAAGATCATCAGCATCTATTTAACTGGCAATTTCCGTGAAGTAAAATAGTACAAGTGCTTTTAATACAATATGAATTTAAGATAAACTAATCGAATTAGGACTCTGGAAATCATCTGGCACTCACAATAGTGCTAGATAATTTCCAGAGTCTCATGATAGAGCTGGGTGTACGTTATGGGAACTTTAAATAAATTAAATAAAAAAGAGAAACACCATCGACTTTAGTGTAGTTTAATTTGTTATTATAAGGTCTTTGGATCAGAATAGCTTCCAGTGCCTGACGATAGAGCTAGAAGATGTGCCCGAGAACTCCTTAGTTAAACCAGGTTAACCCATTAAGTGGGGACTCATTCGGTTTTTTTTGGCAAACAATTTGGTGCTGGACGATTTTTAGTATCTGATGATAGAGTCAGAAGGTAGTCATGGAAACTTCTAAAGTAAACAAGATAAACCTATCGAGTTTAGGATCCTTTCTTTTGTTTTAATAAACATCTTGGTGCTAGACGATTTCCAGTGTCTTATAAAAGAGCTGATGATGGAGGTCATGGAAACTTTGGAATAAAATGGAGTAAATTTATTCTAAAGTATTTGTAACAGGATGTTTTCCAGTGTCTAATAATAAAGCTAGAGAACTTCTAAGCTAATCTAGATAAACCCATCAAATGTGCTAATTCGGTTTATCTTGGCAAACACTTAGGTGCCGGATGTTTTCTAAGATATAATGATAGAACTAGAAGGTGGTCATCGGAAATTACGCTGATATAGTTGGCCTTTATTGTTAGGAGATTTGTAGGGTTTGATTATGGAACTAGAAAGTGGCCATGGAACTCCTGCGCTAAACAAAATAAGCCCACTGAGTGTGGTCTCATTTGTTATATTTTACATACACTTAATTTAGAGTGAATAACTTCCAGGGTTACGTAGTAGAGCTGGAGGCCATGGGAATTTTTCAATAATACAACTCAAATTCATTGAGTAAGGAACCGTGATAAATTAACCTGATATTACAAGATCCCCTTTCGTAGATCATCAGGTCCTTTTACGTTTTGATCTTAAAATGATGCATATGTAGCAGAATGGCGGTCTGAGGTGTCGGGGGTTTTTGAAATTTTTAATTTTATCTTGTTATAATATAATAAGATAGAAAATAAGAAAATATCGACACACAGGGATTGAACCTGCGACCATCTGCCTAAAGCCGGGTTCAATCCCTGCGTGTCGATATTATTCTTTGTTGTTTTTAAGGTTTTTCCAATAAGCAGATGGTTCACCAGATGGAAAGAGATAACCGGGACCCATAAAGAGTAAACATATTAATGATTTGTTGTTATCCGTGTGGCGGAGCTGGAATGCCACGTGAACAAATTTACCGGCTACCTTATCATCCAAACTGGAACATGACAGCGGCAAGCACCGACGCTTTTACGGTAGATTAGATTGGATGATGGGTTATGTGGTGGTATCAAACTTGGTCGACACGTGTAGAACGCTAATACTTAGTAAATTTTAGTGTTTTTATTAGTTAAGAACTTTTTCACAGAACTATTTTTGCTGTTATATCTTAGCTATTTCAATTTATTTCATTTACTATCTTTTCAATATGACGCGCGACTGCGTATTAGGTGTCCAAATACCCACACCATTTAGTTGATCAAATTCTGCGCTATATTTATCTTTACTTTAGCATCGAGTAACCGCTTTTATGTGACGATAATCTTACGTATTGAAGAGAGATTAACCCTACAGTGGCGTCTTCCGGCTTTTAGTTTCACTTAAGAACTTTTGTACAAAGCAAGGTCATTCGTTGCTGAAATATTCCTTTTTACAGTTTTTTAAACAGCTAGCAACGCAGCATGTCTGTTATATGCTCGATCACGTGTTCTCATTGTATACCGATTTTTATCTCAATATGAGCCTCTCCACTTGGCGTGTTGCGGTGACGCATTGCAAACATTTTGACACATTGTCGGTCATGCGGGCACTGCGTTATCATACTATTACTGCAACGACGTGACGTCAAAATGCGTGCTTCCCGCTTCATCTCGAGGGGTTATCATAGCAAACAAGCAGAAGGGTCTCCTGATAGAAAGAGTCAACCATCGCGTATAGACACCAAAGATGTTAATGGTGCGCTGTTATCTTGTGGCGAGTCTAACACCACATGCATAAGTTTACCGGCTACCTTAGTCTTCAAACACGACAACGACAAGTACTGACCCGGGCGGGACAATGCAGAACTCTACCACCTAGTAGTCACGATGGTTATGACTCGCGTAGCCAATCGGTCGCCTTTTACGACCTACATGGCAGAACGGCAGTTGGTCTATTCTTCAAAGGAGCCCGAATCCAACACGGGGAACAAAATCATGTCACGGGGGGGGAGGGGATCCATGCATTATACATCGCACGGTGTGTAAACTACAGCAATTTAAATGCAAGAAGAAGCCGCTACAGCTCTATATCAGGGTATCGGTAACGCAACGCGCCATGTATACTGGCTCTATAGAAACCATTCTTGATGAAAGTTCAAATGGTAAAACTGATGTCAGTGGATCATAAAACGAATATTTATCTCAAAATTGATCAAAAACTTAATTGACAGATATTACAGATTTATATACTAGTATAGATAAAATGTATATTACCCCCATCCTCCCTCTGGATAATAGTGATGTTTAATTGCACGAGTATCGAGTTCACGGCGACGCAACGCTGGTACTGTGCGGTGAAGGGAACGCAACTCTCGTTCGCGTAAAGCACCTCCCGTGGATTCGTCTTCCAGGTCCGGCCAACCATCTAAAAAAATTTAAAAAATATATCACAGAAATAATCGTCATTATTAAGTTTATTTTCCAAATAACGATCGATTTTAATTTTTCTAATGATATTCAATGTAAGTTTTAAGCTCTAAATAGTGTTATTAGATACAAAATCGATAGGTTAAAAAATATCGAAGAAATATAAAAAAAAATCATAAATTTACGGCATTGACAGATTCCGAACGCAATTTTCGAGCTCTAAAATGTTTTCTTAGTTACATAATCTATACGTTAAAAAATAACGAAGTAATGTCAAAAAACATTTTTTTTCAAATTTCATCATTAAAAATTCCCTAATAAATCGACCGATTTCGATTAATTTTTCGGCATTTGACACAGTTTTTTTAAAGAGAAAAGTTTATTAGATCTTAAATCAAATAAAAGTATTACGTTTGCTGTGAACAACTGTGCTAATATTTGAAAAGCTGTGTTAATATTTGAAAAGCTAACTATTGAAAATCTCATTCGATTTTAATTTTTGAAACAGCATTCGACGTATTTTTTAAGTAGGTACTAAAATATTACAATAGGTCAAACAATTACTGATTAGAAAATTTCAAAGTTACTTAGGTCGAAAAAACTGTTCAAAAATGTTTTCATTAACGATAACTCTTAAACAGATTAACCGAATTTGGTGTAATTTACGGCATTGGGCTCAGTTTTTTAAGTTATAGATCTGATTAGATTTTATACTCAATTGGTAAATTAATCTGCAAATTTAAAAAAAAAATATTGTGTCGCCGAATTTTTTTTGAGGTTTTTTAAAAAAAATCTAAATTTTCTGAGCCAAATTAGTTCAGATTTTTAAAAAGACTAAATTAAGTGGAGTCCAATCGAATGCCATTTACCGATTTCGATCGGCTAAGCCGTTCAAAAGTTATGACACACACACACACATACAGACATACTGACATCTTGAAAATCCTCATCTACATACCTAAGTAGCGGGAATTTATAAAGTTAAATATAACTTGCACATTTAATTAAAATTTAATAATAACTCAAATTTATCCGTCCAACTAAAGGCTCTATTTAGAACTATTAAAGGAAAATCAAAAGTTCTCTTTTATAATATAATGTTTGAATCAGAGGTGATCATTATTCGATGAATAGGATTTGGCTTAGAGTTAGTTGTTTGCCGGTAAGTCACTTAACGACCCCCCGGTCTGAGTACTTTGTTTTAAATCCCAATAGCGACATTGAGTCGAAGTGTCAAACTTTAGTTCAAAATACACTGGTTCACTGTAAGTGGAACATCTATATGTTAAAATTATATATCTTCATGCCAGATCCCTTACGGGGTAGGCAGAGAGAACCGAGTGCCCATACATCACGATCCTTGCAGGCTTGTTTCGCTTCCTTCACATTCATCACTCTCTTCATACACACACTCCGGTTGCGAAGACTCTTGACACCACCTTCGGACAGTACTCGATCAATCTGATCATGGTATATCAGTCTTGGTCTTCCCCGGTACCTACATCCTTCCACATTCGCATTGTATATCTGTTAAAATTAACAAACACAAAAATAAACAAAAGTCAGACAAAGCCTTGATTTCATGATTTTGGAATGCGGCCAATGCATCTATACGATAAATTTAACGATATTTAATTTAACGTTAATTAAATTCAAAATAAAAACGATAGAGTTTTGATTGCAAAGAGGTTCAGAAAACTAATATTCTTAATAATATGCATTAGAAATATATTTAATTAATAAAAATAAATATTACATACACTACATTCACGTGAAATACGTGATTATATACAGATGTACACTATTATCTTTAAGGATTAAATCTTTTGACAAACTTAGAAAAGGTTTTATTGTTTATAGTCCATTTATAGTCGAATTTCGATCACAGGGCTAGTGCTAGTTCAACTAATTCTTCAGCAGAAATTGATAGAAATTAGGATTCGTTTTTTGTTAATATCATTGGATACATACACGTACTGATCTTACCCAAAAGTAGGTATGAAATTTATTTGCTTGTATGGATGTAAGCTTGATGTGAGTAACAATACTAGTTCATAGAATAATGATACTTAATCATACTGAAATATATTTAATAATCACCCAAAACCATTTTGGCAGTTTTGTTCCTTTTTCTCATAAATTTACTTTTCCGCTCTGTTTTGACCTGGCATATTATTTACTGATTTCATTAATATTTTTTCAATGTCACCAACAGTTTTTTTTAATTACAAAAGGCAGATCAAAAAAAACTAATTAAAAAAGAGTGGAATAGTAAATACCGGATGAAAGGTAGCTTTGAGCTATCGTGTAACGTCAAACGGCAATGTGAATTCCGTTGTCAAATTATCGCGTCAGGTCGTGGATACACCTACGTAAAAAGTCCATCATCGGGATAATTAACGGCAATTCCTCTTTAGGGTGGCCCCAGCACCTTTATAAATCATACAAGCAGGAGACTCTCCTGATGGAAAGAGAAAACATCATCTATAGACACCAAAGATGTTAATAGTGCGGTAATCCGCGTGCGGATGGCAATGCAACATGCATAAATAAGTCTACCGGCTACTTACCCTCTAAATCAGAAAATGACAATTACAAGTATTGACGCTATTGCGGCAGGAATAAGTAAGGCGGTAATACCAAATACCCGGGCAAGACGTTGCGGATCTCTAACACCTAGTATTCACGATGGTAGTGACACGTTTAGGCAATCGGTCGCCTTTTACGATCGCCTGGCAGAACGGCAGTTGGTCTATTCTTAAAAGGAGTCCGGACAATTACGAGGGAAATTTAAAATATATTAATTTTTGAAAATGTCAGAATTAATTTTGATTAAATTGCATGTATCGTGGTATATAAATTAAGTATCTAGATTCTGTATACTAGTTAGAGTATTACAATTTACAATTGAAATAGTTGTAAAAGGCGTAACAGATTTTTAGATCGTATTTAATAAAACTCTGTAATCTGTCATAATGTAATGTGATCGTAGAAATCTGACCTAATGAGTCCAGCAAAAGAGGTACAGACGGCAAAGCATAAAAAACAATCAAACTTACTTTTGCATTTAAAATATTCGTTAGCATTGTTATATAACACAAAGGAGTCAATCCGTTTCCTAATCTTTTTCCAATAGACGCGTTGAGTTTAAATTGTTCAACTGTTGTTAGTCTTTGTTCCTATTGCCTTTGATACAATTTCAATAGTTACTTTTTAAAATTGAACATAGCTTGTATTTCTTTGAATGGAGCTATACAAAGAGCTTTAGAAATAATGACTGATATTAAACCGCACTTAATTTGTTTTGACTGACTTTATTTAACTGTAAGTTAAAGTCCATCTTTGTAGAAGAAAACATGTCTTTTTTAGGGTTATGTACCTAATAGGTAAAACAAAACCCTATTACTAAATCTCCGCTGTCTGTCTGTCCGTCTGTCTGTCACCAAGCTGTATCTCATAAACCGTGATATTTAGAAAGCTGGAATTTTCACAAATTATGTACTCGTATTTTTGTTGCCGCTATAACAACAAATACTAAAAATTAAAAGATAAAATATTAGGGGGGTCCCAATACAATAAACATTTTTTTTTTGCTATGATGGTACGGAACCCTTCGGGCGCGAGTACTACTCGCACTTGGCTGTTTTTTTAAATATTATAAGGTAGCAAATAAGTAGATGATTCTCCAGATGTGAAAAGACAACTATTGCCAATAAACACGAATGATGGCAAACAGGATGACAACATTGACAACGCACCAAGCGTTGTCAATGTTGTCATCTTGTTGGCAATATTTTACATAAACATGCATAAAATGAGTATATGAGACCATCAATTTCTAAATTACTGTGTCAATATAAAGCTGAAGTATTAATTCTTTACTATTTATTAAAATCTTATGGAATCTTTGGAATTGTTAATTATTTAACATATAATTAGACGGTAGTCGAATAAAATAAAACGCTATAAAAAGGTCTGTCAGATATGTTTTCGAGGCATTCGTGTTTGTGAAATTGAGAAGTGAAGTTGCTTAATATACAATAATAGTGTGATAAATTCTGTATTTTGTATTTAATACTTAATATAATTCGATATTCCGTTATTAGATGTTTAAATTAATAAACCTTATACCTTTTACCAAGTGGAGCGAACAACCCTTATGGCGGGGTCTTAATGTCACGTGCATAAGTTAACCGACTATCTTACCCTCCAAATCGGAAATGCCTATTGTCGCTCTCTGCATTCCTTCGCGGAAAAACCGGCCTGAATTTTTTATCTATCTTTAAGTTTCATAGTTTTTTTTGAAAATTGTTGGTGACACTAAGAACTATTTACTATGTGATCGGAGCCAATTACGCACATTATGATGCAATTAAGATAATATTTAGCTGAAAAAAACTTTTTAATGCATTTGCTCAAAAAATAGACTTTTCCATGTGTGTTAAGTGTGCCGAAAGTTATTCTTTCCGCACTAGTGCTATTTGTTTTACTGCTATATAATATTAGTATAACCTCCAAATGCATGAAAGAGGTTTTTAATCAAAAAGTTTTTCGTATGAAAAGACTACTTTACTGAGTAAATACTATTTATTCATCAACATGAATTGCACGACTTAATTCCGTCATCCCCGTTTTTCTATCGATCGTAGAGGCGTACAGATTCTAGGCATCGCCATATGATGGACGTTCCACGTACCCGAACAAAGCGGTTCGACTCGACATTCTTCATTTGAACCGAAAGGGACTGGAACATGCTTCCTGATTCTGTGTTCCCCGACGAGTACAGTCTGGGGATCATCAAGAGAAGAATGAACAGGTACCTTCTAGGTAAACCCGTTCCATCTTAGGCCGCATCTTAGCTTACCATCAAGCGAGATCGTAGTCAAACGCTTCCCTATCGATATTAAAAAAAGAACTAAATTTAAAGTAAATTTATTTCGAGTAAATAAAATCTTTAAGTACTTTAAATATATAAATTTAAATATATTTACTTTAAATTGAATAAAAATACATTTAAAGTAAATATTCACGGGTAATATCAATAAATAAATAACACAAAATTATTTTGAATTTACAAATAGTCATGTAATTGTCTGAATGCATAGAAACTATTGCTCTGCCATGTCCTCTTTAAAAAACCTTCTCCTACGATAATACATATTTTATGCATTTTTTTATGCTAGAAGTTTGAAAAAATGAGTTCTAGTGGTGATTGTGATGAAAATATTGTTTTATTTTTTTGCAAACATTTATAAAAACGTCGCTCAATGCACATGCGGAATCATCATTTTCACTCGTCCTTATTATAGACCCGCGTTTTTGTCTTGGGTCAACAAACCGGAACTCAATTACAATACCCCTTTGTTTTAAAAACATGCTTCGACAACCATTACGATTTAGCTTAATGGTGCGTCATCATCGTTGCATTTTCTTTCTATATTTCCGGGACTGGAGTATCATATTCTATTTTCTCTTAACTGTAAGGGTTAAGATTTATTTTGCTTTTACCTTATCTATCAAGTCTAAGTTAAAGTGAATTGTTGTGAATTTTATTTTTGTATTGTCTTAAATACTTAAATTTCAACAAGTACAAAATTAAGTAATTTTCTTGTTTTTAATTTAGACTATATTTTATAATTTTATTTCAGATCATATGATGTTTTATAGATAATTAAAAAGTGATAGAAGTGTTTGTTTGTATTTGAACACAGATAGATAGGAAGGATGAATTTCTTTAATTATGTGCTGTTTGAAAAATAAGATTTTAATACCAAACAGAAATAAAGTTTAAAAAATCCATTTCCGTTTTGGGTGACGACATAAGAAGTATTTTTTTATATTTGACATATGTTTTCCTCATTTGACAGCCTATTACCTACTATTGCAAATTATGTATACCTATGCGACCTCAAGTGTTATTCCTCAAAGTTATAGAAAGTTTTCTCTATCCTTGGAGAATAGAGAAACCTTTATTTAACTTTTTGACTCTCTATAAAACATTACATACTCTGAAATACAAGGAATAAAGTATATCTTTATTTGATAGAATATTATTTAAATAGACACAATGTGGTTTATAATAGGAAATAAAAATGTGGTCTATTATATTTATTAGTCGTACATCTATCTTAATTTTTTTTGTTATTATTTTAATTTAATTTTGTTCATATTTATACAATCTATTTTATGGAAAAAATAAAATAATAGAAGCTAGTATTGTACAATGATTAAAGTCACTTGACTGGAGATGTACAGCCGGTTTTCAAAACGCAAATTAATTTTATCAAGCAATTAATCTGTTCTTAACATAATTTTTACAAGCAAATAATCTGTTAAACACAGATTAATTGCTTGTTAATATTAATTTACGTAGGTATAAGATACCAGCCGATAGCACATGATATTAAAATTATTCATAAAAGCATATTCTGCTTTTAATATATAATCTAATATAAAATATAAAGCTATAAACTTTTATATTACAGGAGGCTACAGCATGCAGCCTGCTGCATTATAAAAGTCACAAGACCACCTAATTTTTCTGGAAAAAAGTAGCCTATGTACTATTCTAGGTCATCATCTACCTGTGTGCCAAATTTCATTTAAATCCTTCCAGTAGTTCTTTACGTGATTGAGTAATAAGCATCCATCCATCCAAACATCCAAACTTTCGCATTATAATAGTAGCTGCAGCGTGCAACCCGCTGCGTTATAAAAGTTTTTGGCGAATTCCGCGGGATCATCTAGTTTTTTCGGCATAAAAAATAGCCTGTGTGCTATTTCAGCTTATCTACCTGTGTGCCAAACTTCATTCAAATCCATTCGGTAGTTTTGGCGTGATTGAGTAACAAACATCCATCCGTCCAAAAATGAATCCATTCAAACATTCAAACATCCAAACTTTATCATTTTTAATATTTAATATTTATATGGATTAATATAGATTATTACTAAACTTATTTGACCATGTTTATCGCTTGGTTATGAGCGCTCATTGGATCAAATAGGCTACGACGTAGCTGTATATGATAATGCTACGTCGTAGCCGATTACGATTACAAGATCACGATTAAACCCATTATAATAACTGTTATGTTTTTTTTTTAATTTGATAAATTCTGAAAATCTAACATCTCTATCGAATTTTTCTATGTTTATTAATTGTCGGGAAAAATCATGTACTCAATCAATTAACTAAACCACTATTGGTTTAGTTAATTGATTGAGTACATATTTCAGACATAAGTAACGTTAAAATATAATATATTTTTAGTTTTTAAGTTTCCCCGTGTATGTCTCGGGCTCCTTTGAAGAATAGGCCAACTGCCGTTCTTACCGATTGGCTATACAAGTCACTACCATCGTGGCTATTATGGGGTAGAGTTCTGCATTGTATCGCCCGGGTCTGGTACCACCGCCTTACCTATTCCTGCTGCAATAGCGTCAGTGCTTGTCATTGCCGGTTTGGTGGGTGAGGTAGCCGGTAAACTTATGGATGTGGCATTAGACCTCGCCACAAGATAGCAACGCATCATTAACACCTTTGGTGTCTATAGGCGATGTTTGACTCTTTCCTTCAGGAGACCCATCTGCTTGTTTGCTATGTCATGATATAAAAAAGTTAATATTTACTTGTTACATCGTAGAAGGCAAATATTATGTTTTCCTTCTACGATGTAATAAGTAAATAATGGAATAAATTCTAACACCCTGTCTTAGAGCCGGGAATTAAAATGAAGGTTTGTGGTTATGGGAAATACCGGTTGCGGTTACACGGTTGTGAGGTGTATTATATAACTGAGATTTCAATGAATTCTAATGGATAAAATAGTTAACGTGGCGATGTTTCCTGGTTGACGTGTTTAATTAATAATTTTCTTGCTACAACATTGCTACGTTAACTTTAGTAACGACCTTGGTTGATCGTTACTAAAGTGTAGCAATCCGAAACAAAAATTTTCGCTGTGTTGATTCCGGGTTTCTTTGAAGACTAGACCAACTGCCGTTCCGCCAGGCAGGTGTAAAAGGCGATCGATTGGCTATGCGCGTCACTACCATCATGAATACTAGGTGGTAGATTTCTGCATTGTCTCGCTCGGGTCTGGTACTATTATTACTATACTATTACTGACTCTCATGAAATGAGATAACCATCACCTATAGACACCATAGATGTTAATGATGCTTTCGTTGCTATTTGTGTACCAGGGATGGAATGCCAAATGCATAAGCTTATTGGCAACTTTATCCTTCAAAACGAAACAGGAAATATCGCCTTCCTCTCCTGTTTCGTTTTGAAGGATAAAGTTGATAACTACCGACAATATTGCAGCAGAATAGGTAAGGTGGGGTCCTAAAGCCTGGACGAGACGAAGCAGAACTCTACCACCGAGTTAATAGTTATGACGTTAGTCACATGTTTTAGCCTTTTTTGCCTTTTACGTGATACCTAGCAGTAAGGCAGCTGATTTTTAGGGTACCGTACCTCTTAAGGAAAAAAAACGGAACCATGAAACCTGCTATCTTTGCCAACGGTTGCTGAGTTTACCATAGCCAACTTCTGAGAGAAAAAATGTAGTAACATAAGATGTTACTATACTTTTTCCCTCAGAAGTTGGCTTTTGTTATGTATGTATGCTTTAATACTTTTTTGTTATGTATGTATGCCTTTATGGTAAAATTTATGAGTTAATTGGCAACAACGAATGAGATTTGGCAACCCAGCTTGTTTTTGAGATGTCATTTTCGGCGGTTACTTTTTTTCAATGTTGGTGGCGTAAAACTTAGTGCTCCGGAACTTTTACCAAAACAAACAGGAAAAACGTTGCCTACGTTACTACTTTTTTGATATTATGTTAGCATAATCTTCTTTAACTAAATAAAACCTGATTTACTGTGCTACAAGCTACATGTGATTCGCAATTGGTGTTGGTAAATTCAACAAACCCAATCACAACGTCCGTGATGGTGACTTTGCCATGTTTGTTGGAGGTTAGGGCTGCCTTTGCTGCAAAATTTCTTACGAATATTTCAATTAAACTGTCGCTGTAAGTACCTACTTATAATATAAATAGGTAGGTACACAGATATGAAATACATAGTGCACATGCTTGAATGAAGGTTGTTTTACATAAAGTAAACAGGGTGGTGAGTAATTTATAAAGTATTTTTTTGTTTTGAGTTAGAATTAAACATGTGAAATGATTTAGTTATTTGCGCAGATACTGTATAGCGTTACGAGTACAATTTTACAATACTTTCTATTACACGTTTTATTTTCGTTTTCTAGCTAAAATGTTGTTTCCATTAGAAATACTATTTTAAATCGTGGCAATTAGGTACTTCTTTTGACTTTCACAAGTCCCATGAATGGTCCAAAATGATTTGACTAGACACTGTTTAATATTGTTGGGACGTCTTTAAGTCATTAAATGTTGTTATCGCTATCCAGTTTATCTTTGGGTTAGTTTATATAGAGTACCTTGTGTACAAAATATTGACTAAATAGAAGATTGAAAGACGACGCCGCCAAACTTTAGTAGGGAATTTTGTTTTGTCCAACACGAAGATAAATTAACAGTAAGAGCTGCACAAAATATAAAGGGTTTGCGCTGCAAAAACGTCAGATGAATTCCATATTTATTTCGATAATTTAAGAAATATTTTACAAGATATACCCAAAAGTATACTCAATTACGCCGAAACATCCAAGTGCATCTTTAAGCGTGAAGTAAAGTATCCCAAAAGAGTACTCAATCACACCAAAGGCAATATCTCAATAATGTTCGCAGCGGTGGCAGATGGAACACTCTTGCCTACTCATACTGTTTTTAAAGCAGAGCATTTGTGGCCCTCTTGGTGTCAAATGAACCAAACGATGCCCGATATAATCAGACAAAATCTGGCTGGTTTGATGCCATTGTGTTCGAAGATTGGTTTTAGACAATTATCATACCATGAGCTGAAAAGTTTGAAGGCCCGAAATTAATCATTGGTGACAACTTTCAAGCCATTTGAACGTTAATATAATAAAAATAAACATTTTAATTTGACAACATTTTAAATTGACAACCCTAACCCTAACTTCTTACCATGAACTATTTTGGAAAGGTTGGTGAATTTGCCACTTTCTTAAAGATTTAAGTTACCAGCGCTACATATTACTTTGTTTTGTATTAGTGCAAACATATTACTTTTTAACACCATAAACTCCAAAATTTTCATTTTTATTTTCATATGGCAAATTTAAAAGAAGTGGCAAATAACTTTGCCATATTTGTTTTTATGCTTAAAATATTTTAATTTCCAAAAATGAAATAGATATTTGGTAATAATATAAATTTTCATGAAATTTACTACGCCTAGGTGTAGGTTACTCATTATGTTTTCATGTAATTATATTTTTAAAGCGAATCACACATGAAAAAGTGGAAAGTAAGCAGGTTTCACGGAACCCTTATAGGATCACTTCATTGTCCGTCTCTCAAGACCCTTTTTCTCGGGAATGCGTAGAAGTATCAAGTGAAAATTACACTAAATACTCGGGTCTACGGTCCTTCTTAGTTGTTAAAAAATCAAACTTGTAAGTCAACGCGACCAAAAGATATGACTATTTGTCGCATACTTTGCGATTTTTTTCTATTTCAAAAGGGAATCAATGTGAAGCGGTACTTTCCGTTAACCTGGAATTATAAAATTTGGCAAGAAGCAATGTCTTACAGCAGCATGTAAAAGAAAAAATCCAAACATCGTAAAGTTTTAGTCACATCATAAAAAAATGCGATCTAAAGAAATGACCGTTTATGTCGCATATTGCGCGATTTCACAAGAGAATGAAAACTTCCAGTTGATCAAGAGTTATGAAATTTATGTGTAGATAAGTTTTGAAACGTGGAATTAATAAAATTTGCTATTATCCGCGAACTGAAGTTCGCTGTTACCCAGTTCGAGGGTAATAGCAAATTTAATTAATTCCACCACCGCCACATGGATTTCTGCAAAGTAGCGCCTGAATCAATAAAATGTAGCTAAGGTTACCTACAAGTTTGTACGGAACCCCAGGTATGGGAGTGCAACTCGCATTTGACCGGTTTTATTTATTAATTTTACTGTTACATTACATAATATATTTTTTACATAACATTAGTTTTATAAGGCGACCTACATATTTATGACTATGTACTTTGTCAGACGCAGCAACTGAAATAGCGGTAGGGTAGCGATTTCATATTAGAGTAATTTGTCTTCTGAATATATTTTCACAGACTAGCCCGTTGGTGAAGTGGTTAGTGACCCTGACTACGCAATCAATGAGAAAATGGGACAAGCATTTGCGTAATGTGCATAGATGTTTGTATTTCTGGATTTTTGTGTTTATTATGTATGTAACAGTATTTATATAAATGTATTTCTATGTACAAGTATCGTTGACACCCATACTATAAGCAAATAATTTGCTTACTTTGGGGTGGGATCAGTTCGTGTAATTTGTCCAGCAAAATGATTATATTTTCAGTATTTATGTATGTATTTAAATGTGTATTAGTATCGTTGACAAAAACGCATAATACCAGTTCAAATAATTTGCTTACTTAGGGATTAGATTTGTGTGATTTTCCACCTATATACCCCTTATAATATGCTTTTTCAATTGTTTAAATACATATTTCAATTTATTATATTAAAGTTCGCTGTTGGGATTTTTTCGTAATTTATTATATTATATGCATATTTTTACAGATATGGGATAAGGCCCTGAGCTATTATATAGTTATTTTATTATTCTACGAAAGGTTTATTCTTCGAAAGGAGCTCAAATCGATACGGAGATTGTGTACTTACCATAATGAGGTAGGCAGTTGTAGCTGGTGGAGATGGGTCGTCGGCAGCGACAGCGTGGCGGCGGGGCGCGGGGCGGCGGCGGCGGTGAGGCCGACGGCGACGGCGACCACCAGCCCGCTTCCATCAGGCCATGGCTGCCTCCGCATCCGCACCCGCAGCCCCGCCCGCGCTACCTGCAGTGTGTCACACAGTTACTAACTATACAGGTTGACTGATAAAAGAATACTGTTAGCAACTGCGCTTAACGACAAACACTAGCCAGCCAGATGTGGCGCACCTGTGTGATTTATCCACCTGTTTCTGTTAGATAAGAACCTCATTGTTAACAACAGGGGACAAAAATATGAATAGGGATAGGCCGGGATAAGATGTTTCCGAGTTATTGTAATTCAATCGCTTCTTGAGAGTGTTACTCTGCTTAAAAATTATACTGGGCGTGTAAAAGGGATTCAAGTTTTTTATTCGGCCAAAATGTTTCTCATTTATACTATAACAGTGTGTAAAGAAAACCCTGTCCGATCCGAAAGAGGCATATAGGTTGGTTAAAGGCATTACTGAAAAAAATATTAAAATGACTTTATTTCAAAAAATATAACGATATGGTTTTTTTAATATTCGTATTTTTACTTGTATTTCCCTAGCGTTAAGCAAATATTTTAAAAATGACAACACTTCATCGCTGCTTGTTTCATTGTTTCGTTTTCACGGCTTTCGCACAAACACTTCGTTTTTCGGCTTTTTATAAAGGAACGTTAAACATACCGCGTGACTTTCGGTAGCATACGACTTGCGCGGCATTCTTTGATAGTAGAATTTACTTATTTGTAGGTGTTGTCGTACTTAATGTATGAGAATACTATTTAAGATTACTTTTTTATTGGAAAAAATAATTAATTAATATTCATAAAATAATTACACATATGTAACCGTATTACGGTACCAAATAACACCTTTAATTATCCGACAGGCTTTTCTTTACACACTGTATATCGAAGAACATGGTAGGTAATAGTCGTAATACTCCCTGTGTTAGTCCCGGCTCCCTTGAAAGTATAGAGAGCCTGCCGTTCTGTCATTTCTTTTGTAAGGGGCGAACGATTGGCGATGCGAGTCACTACCATCGTGGCTACTAGGTGGTAGAGTTCTGCATTGTCTCGACCGGGTCTGGTACCATCGCCTTACATATTCCTGCCACAATAGCGTCAAAGCTTGTTATTATCGTTTTCCGGTTAGAAAGTAAGGTAGTCGATGACCCCGCCACAAGTATAGCAACGCGCCATTAACATCTTTGTTGCATTTTCTTGTAATTTTCTTCTCGTTTTATTGTATAAATTTATTACCTATCGTGAAATTTTTGTTAAGTGTATCTACGGAAATCACTGCATGGTATCCTCGCCACAGGCCTTGCCTAGTGTGGAGTTCAATAGAAATTTAAGTTATTGAACTGTACTTTTGAAATAAGAAATAATAATAAATCTTATCTTAAATCTATCAATCTTAAAATTTAGACGAGAGTTTGTCTTTCCATTAGGAGAGCTATCTGCCTTTTTGCTATGTTATACAGTTATGATATAAAAATATAGTCACCACGCGGGCGATAGTACTGCGCGGGGGTCCATACATAAACATTTTAATTCGATAATTAGATCAAAATTTAAGTTCCTTTTTTTACTGTTCGGTATCAAAATCGAGTACTAAACACCATCCTATATGGAGTAGGAGTAGTGAGTATGTACAATCATTTACCCGTCAACCTGAATATGTGCTTTCGCACTGATCTTGCGTTGAGGAAACTTTAAAATTTAAGAAATATTTTTTTTACACCGACACAGTACAATGGTCATACCTTTGCCTGGTTTTGAGGCAGTCTCTGATTCATACCTAGTCGTGTCAACATTTTTCTTTGTTAAGTTTTAAGTCACTAAAACCGAATAACTGCTCGTGATCTAAGGGTTGATGTGATTTATTATGTTGTTTTCTATAGATGGTAGTCTATTTAATTCAGATCGTGAGGTCCTGGGTTCGATCCCTAGGGTTGGGAAAATGTATTAATGTTTCTTCAAGGAATTTATCGAAAATCAAAAATATCATGAAAAGTTCGAGTGCCGGACTTTTCCATGTCTCGGATGAGAACGTAAAGCTGTAGCTCCCAGTTATCGCTATAAATAGGCGATATTCGTTATCAAGTCGATAAAATGCGACGATGGGATAACCACTCATCTTGCCAACTGACAGACCGGTGAATCTTGTTGAAGAACCCTTGTTCACTTTCCGTCACGAGAGCCATCTGCTTATTTGCTAGGTATGTTATAATCATCGACATAGTAATACCTACATTGATTTCGCTGGTTATAATATACTTACAAAAAAAAATTAATCCATGTTAGACCGCATCTTAGCTTATCATCAGTCGAGATCTTAGTCAAGCGCATCCCTATCGATTCTAAAAAAACGAAAAATATTATACTATCAGGGAACAATGCATTATTTATATAGTAAAGTGCGATCTTGAACCCGTACCTAACAAAATGAAGGGTTCTAGAGGAAAATCACGATTACAGCTAGGAATTTTTTAATAAATTCTTGAGGATAGCGAGGGTTTCCACATACGTCACTCAAGAATAAAAGTTTTCTTCTAAGAAATAAACTCTATATTTCAATCTTTTTTGGTTGAATATTTGATGAAAGATTCAAATTCGAGAAACCTTTCACACCTCTAACAGCCAGAAGCCACTTTAAAATACAACTCATGAAATATGTAAAGGATGATACAACACATAATTACAACACGTGATATATTTAAATATCCCATTTAGTATAAAACCAAGTAGATTGTAGTTTGAAGCTTTCTGTAGGTTTGGCGAAAACTATTCCATTATAAGTTTTGTCATGTCACATTTCCACTTTACTTTCTATTCCGTACTATATGTATGTTAGGTATTTATTACTTGAAAAAGTTACGAGAACAACTGAACAGTAGGCATAATAAAAATATTACTGTAAAAGTAGACAATCCCATAAGACCATATACTTAAAATAATAAAAACATACAAGGATGTTTTTTTAACTTCTTTAAATATCAATACTAATATCATAAATGCGAATGTAACTCTCTCTCTCTCTCTGTCTGTCTCTTTTTCTCGCCTAAACCACTGAACCGATTGGGATGGGTACAAAGATAGCTTGAGCCCCGAGAAAGGATGTAGGATAGTTTTTATCCTGGGAATCCCACGAGAACTGGAACTATGCGGGTAAAACCCCGGGACTGTCTACCTTTTAAAAAATGGTAATGAGGAGTAACTTAGGCTTTTTTTATATCATAAGATAGCAAACAAGCAGATGGGTCTCATGATGGAAAGAGTCTATCATCGTCTATTGACACCAAAGATGTTAATGGTGCATTGCTATCTTGTGGCGAGATCTAATGCCACGTGCATAAGTTTACCGGCTACCTTAGCCTTTAAACCGGAACACGACAGTGACGAGCACTGACGCTATTGCGGTAAGGCGGTGGAACCAGATCCGGGCGAGACAATGCATAACGCTACCGTCTAATGACCTACTTTTATTTTAGAAATTTTCGACGCGGATGAAGTCGCGGACATAGCTAGTTAAAAATAAAACAGCTGTTTAGTGACTATTTTTCCATGAATAGCTCAAATCACAAGATGTATCAAATTTAAATTTTGCATACAGATAAATATAATGATTATTGATGTATGAGGTATCCTCTAGAAAAATAGGTTTCGAATAGCGAGTGTTATAATTCTTTGGTTTTGAAAATCTGACCCATAATTGAGTTAATTAACTTGGCAGTTCAAAATTTGTATGAATATTGAATACACCGTAAACGAAACTGCACACAAAAGAAAAAATTTAATAACCTATTAATAATTTATTCTTCTAAAATTGATTTATAACGCTAGGATGACAAAATAACTAATTTTGTTGTAGCTTGACAAGCTATAAACTGCAACACATCACGCCAGTGAAGGCCTTAATTATTTACACGCTGCCTTCATTTAGTGTCGCCTTCGCCACGTTGAGTTATAAGGCCTTTGTTAAGCCTATCTTACTTTATTGTCTTCATAAACAAATTTCATATAATACATTTTTCATTATGACTTTCAACTTTGTCTCAGAATAAAATAACTTTTTTTAAAATTTCATATAATAGTAAATAAACAAATGGTTTTCCTAATGAAAAGAGGCGCCTATAGCCTACAGATATTAAAAATGTTAATTGTTATCCGTGTAGTAAGACGTTAATGCCACATAATTTATATACAAAAATGATTTGTATATTTTATGTATTTTATGAACATAGTTTTTAATTTTGTTGTTTAACAGGTTTTGCCAGTATTATATGCTTAAATTAATGTACAAGTGTCATTAGAACAAGAGGAGAAAGATTTATATGGGTTTAGTTATTGATCATCATCCATGGAAACAAAAAATAAATCTCGTTTAGTGCAAAATTGCATATTATGTAACAAGGGATGAAAATACTACATCCTGTCACGCGTGTGAAATTGCCAACCGAGACGAAGGCGAAAGCAAGCCACATTATTCGCTAATTAATTATCTATTAAACTCCAATCATTAATGTTGACACGTTTCCGTATGGGTAACATACGATATACGAATTCAGCGAATGTGTGATTAGAAGGCACTGCTTGAAAACGCAATCTCATTCAACATCTTTGTTCCTTTCATTCACGCTAAAACGCCAGCGATTTAACGTAGCTTTGAGACAGATTTATTATCGTGTCTTAATCGCTCTCACATTGCATGGGTTTGTTGAAAATGTTTTTAAAGCCATTCCAATTACTAAAAGAAAACCATTACTCTCTAGTGCAGTTACTAAAAATAGGGTAAACCTTCTGTGTTTTCGAGTTGAAAATTATTTTATTAGCTATAAAATCAATAGGTTAAAAAATGAAAAAAAAAAATGCCAAAATATCATTTTTCTAACATTTTTGTCATTGTTAATTCCGAGCATATCATCCAATTTAATTTGATTTATGATATTTGCTTACTAGATTTTTATATAAATCGATATATTAGCCTGAAATATATTCTAAAGATATGAAATAAATTTACTGTAAATAACGTAATTTTAATATTAGAAAAGCTGTAACTTTTGAAAATTTGATTCGATTTTAATTTTTGACATGGTATTCGACGTAATTTTTAAGTGCTAAAAAATTTCGAAGCTACCACGAAAAAACACTTTACAAAAGTTACCGTCAACAGTAAACTCACGAACGGATAAACAGATTTTGATGCAATTTATGCATTGTATGCAGTTTTTTGAGGATAAGAGCTGATTAGTTTTTGTACTCAATTGGTACATTAATCTGGAAGATATATCTGTTTTGTCATATTTTTATATACAATTCTAACTATAGAACATACCGGGGAAGACCAAGACTACCTTGCCTTACTATGATCACATTGATCCGGTTCTGTATGTCGGGTGTGGTGTGTTTGTATGAAAAGAGTAATGGATGTGATGGAAGCAAGACAAATCTGCAAGGATCGTGATGTTTGACACTCAGTTGTCTCTGTGAACCCTGTAAGTATAACAAGTATTTTTTTTCGGAATGGCTCAATTACTGTTAGCCTTATGGGCTAACAGCTTCACCGGTCGCGGGGGCGAGCAGAGTGCTCAGCCAGAATTTATAGATGTAGGGCTGTACGCCCTCCGCCCTAAGGGTGTCTCCTGTGAGACCGAACCTCGGCTTAGGGTGGGATCGTGATTTGCGATGAGAGGGCTAGTGGCATTGTTTTGTCCGTCGGCCGAACCTTGCCCTTGGGCTCGGTTCGCCGAAGGGCGAAACAGGGGTCCTCGTCGTCGCCGGCGGTGACGGTGTCGCGAATGTAGGTGTGTAATGTTATCGTGTAAACCACTGGCCAGAGTTATCGGGTCATCGGGATCGGTAAGTACGTGGCGGGGCCTACGTAATTTGGGATCTGGATTAGGGTCTGGGATGTAGTCAGCCGCGGCTACCACCAGTGGGTTCGGATGCGAAATGGCACGATCGAAGTATCTTTTAGAGATGTCTTTGAAATGCTTTGCTAAGCTCGGCAATTCAAGATCGTTATGGAGGTCTACGTTGCGCATATACCACGGTGCTCCCGTGCCAATACGCAGGAATTTATTTTGTACCACTTGCAACGGATGCAAGTCCGTACGGGGAGATGGGCAAACGCTACGCAAGCGTATGAAAGGATGGGGCGTACGCATGACTTGTAAAGTGTCACCTTGTGTCTAAGTGACATTTTACTGTGTTTATTGATAAGATTATATAACCGACCTACAACGAACTTAGCCTTAACTTTCATTCTTTGTATGTGCGGTTTAAATGACATTTTACTGTCCAACGTTACCCCGAGGTACTTGACTTTCCTTTCCCGCGGGATGACGTTTTCGAACAGGGTAATGTTGCCTAGCTTACGCAGACCGCGCCTTTGTTGTCGCGGGTGTTTACCGCGGCGAAAGTACACGGCTGCACTTTTTGTGGGGATAACACGTATATAAAAAAAGTAAATATATGAGTGTATGTACGTAAAATTAAGTAGGTTACGTCGTATTACGTCGTAGCAATATGTGAGAATGAACAAGACACAAGGAGCGCTGATCAAAAAGACTTTTATTTTCGAAGAATAAAGTAAAAATTACACATTTAAAATCACATCACTAATTTTGTTTTTAAATAATGAAATTAATTCCTGACAATTGTAGCAATGATAAATCACCCAGGACAACTTTCGCAGAATCCATTAGATTTATCGAACCACCCGAATATTTTATATATTACATAAATCTTTAAGAAGCCTTATAAATAATGGAATAGTACATCATTATCGTTAATATATATGACTTGTGATATAACAAAGGTTGGCTTTTTCATTTGATAAACGAACTAGTAGCACCCAAATGAGTTTTAAGACTTTGCCACCTAAAAGTTATGATGATAGTGATATATTTGGCCTTTGCTACAGTCGTTTCATTTAGCCTCTTACAATTTGTCTGGCGGGAAGCCAGATGGCCTATTCACAAGTGTCCCAACCAACACAAGAAATAAAATTTTAAGATCCGCTTGCACGAAAAAATTTAAATATTTTTTAAATAAATTTAAACATAGAAAAGTAATTTAAAAAAACGGCCAAGTGCGAGTTGGACTCGCGCATGAAGGGTTTCGTACCATTATCTATAAAAATCAGCAAAAAAAATCACGATTGTGTTATGGATGCCCCACTTAAATATTTATTTTAATTTCATTTAATCAAGTATATAATATTTTAAAGTAAATACTTACATAATTAAATGTTCTGTGAATATTTAAAGCGTTAACCAGTTGTCCTTATTAAGATTGTGAAAAAAATTGCAAAAAAAAAAACATGTTTGTTGTATGCAAGGCCCCTTAAATGTGTATTTTATTCTGTTTTTAGTATTTGTTGTTGTTGTTGGGGCAACAGAAATACATCAAATTTCAAATATTTAACTATCACGATTGATGAGATACAACCTGGTGTCAGACTGTCAGACTGTCAGGCAGACAGACAGACGGACGAACAGTGAAGTTTTATTACTAAAACTAAGGAGTCCGATTTTACTCTTTAGGTACAGAACTCTAAAAAGTATTTAAATAGTTTTGTGCAAGTGATCCTAAATTTAAACTATTTTGAAATGTATAAAATATTTCCTCTGTGGTCTAGTAGTCCGGTGTCGGTGTTGACCACACGAAGTTCCGTGTTCGATTTTTTTTATAGAAAAAGAGGGCAAAAGGACAGGGGGCTCACCTGGTGGAAAGTGATCACCGCCGCCCATGGACAACCACACTATCAGAAGATTTGCAGTTGCGTTCCCGGCCTTTTAAGAAAGAGTAGGCTCTTTTCTTGAAGGTCCCTAAGTCGTGTCCACTTTGAAAAACCTCCGCCGGGAATTGGTTCCACAGAGGAATAGTGCGGGGAAAAAAGTGCCTCGAGAATCGAGATGGTGAGGATGAAAGGAGAGTGATGAAATCGGCCTAAATGGACTACAAGAATATAGCGTCAACCGAAATTATTAAATTAATTTTATTCACAATAAGTCAATATTAGAATTCAACGGACACTTTTTAATTGCAAATTAATTTTAAAAGGATTTTAGTCGGACAGCCATTAAACTAATCAAACTTGTACGCTTTTTCTTATTTATTTATTTATTTAATACGTTATTGTACACAATAGAACAACACACAAAATTACAGCAAGCAGTATTTTAAAAAAGTACAAAAGGCGAGCTTATCTCTAAAAAAGAGATTTCTTACAGCCAACCTGGTAAAGTGAAATACTTGGCCATAAATGTAAGTCGAAATGTACAATATACTAAAAATATTTAAACACATCTATTAATGAAACCTAAAGTACTTCAGCGATATAAAGACAGGCATTTAAATTATTTACAGCGTTAGGTATCTACTAGAAATTAAAACAAAAAAATATATAACTACTGTGAAACATTAAATGATATTAACCTCTCGAGATGAGTACGTGTTGCTCAAAAAAATAGGAACTCGTAAGATCCATTTAAAATAAAAAAAATAAAAAAAAATTACAAATTATGTTAATGTGGAATAGACAAATAATGATTCCTTAGATTGCATTTAAAAGAATTTATAGATTGACTCATGCGAACTTGAAGTGGTAATGAATTCCAAAGTCTTATTGCCTGAATCGTAAAAGAGTTAGAGAAAAAACTGGAATTATGAGATGAAAAACGGAGAAGATTGCTGACATTAATCCTACAAGTAGAATCAGGAGGGTGTAAGTAGTTAAACGAATCACGTAGATAAGCGGGAGAAAAAGGGTTAAATAAAATGTTATAGGGTAAGCAAAGGATATTAGTGTTCCTACGCAAACGTATCGGAAGCCAATTAAGTTGGGTTCTAAACTTGGATATATAGTCAAACTTTCGAAGACCAAATATATAACGAATACAGGTGTTTTGTAGCCTTTCGAGCTTATCCACAAGCACTTCCGTAGCATCCAAGAAACATGAATCAGCATAATCTATTATCGGTAAAATAAGCGTTTGCATCAAGGAAATTTTAGTTTTTAGGGGTAGAAAATTTTGGAGGCGCTTTAAAGAGTGAAGTGCGTAGTGTACTCTTTTACTGATCTGATTTATCTGTAAATCCCAAGATAAATCGGCAGCTATAGTAACCCCTAGATATTTAACAGAGGAAGCAAATGGAATTGGGGTCCCAAGGTAAACTACTGGTGGAATATGTAAATCTGAAAGCACTTTGCACATATACCGGCTACCAACTGTTATAGCCTGGGATTTGTGTGCATTCAGCTGTAAGCCGAAGGCCTTGGCTCAAGCAGCAATTTTGCTAAGGTCATTATTAATTAGATTTATAGTGTTAGCTACATCCATGATACAAGAGCAACGATAAATTTGGAGGTCATCCGCGTATAAATGAAAGTTAGATGAAATAATCTCAGTTATCTTATTAATAAATACAGAAAATAATAGGGGTGAAAGGACGCCTCCTTGCGGTACACCAGTACTAAGGTAAGTCCAATTTGAGAATGAATCATTATAACTAATTTTTTGGGAACGTCCACGAAGATAGGAGTCAACCCCACTTTGGGCAGAAGAAGAACAATTAAGTGAACGAAGTATACCGAGTAAGACGTCCCAATCAACACAGTTAAAAGCGTTGCTAAAATCAAGAAAAACAATCACAGTAACATGCTTATCATCCATAGCAAGGCGAATATCATCTGTAACTCTCACTAAAGTAGTAACCGTGCTATGACCAGGACGAAAACCGGATTGCAAGGGATGAAGTATTCTGTTAGTATGCAGATAATCAGCCAACTGAGAGTGCGCAATACGCTCCAAAACTTTCGACAAGAATCCCTTCTTGTCAAAAGAATAAAAATAGGGCGATACTGTGAAAAAAAAGAAGGATTCGGAACTTTCAGCAGTGGAATGATATGTGCTTTTTTCCATACAGATGGAAAGGTATTAGATGACAGAGAAAAATTAAAAACATGAGTAAGAATTCAGGAAGGATAGAGGTGAACATTCGAGAACACATACTGTCACTACCAACAGTAGGGGAAGAAATCGAGAGAGCATATTTTTTTACATCACTTTCAGTAACAGGTTAGAAGGTGAAAGAAGCACAAGATGGAAGGGTTTTTAAAGATAGATCATTGAGAGTCGAAGCTTTAACACAATCATCAAGGATAACAGGGGGTGTAGAAAAATTTCTTATTTCAAATTCAAGCAAAGATTTTTCTTTTCTGCCATAAAGTTAACACTTTCTTTTATTTCAGACCAACCAAACAAATAATAAAAATTTTGGATAGATAAGACGCAAAATTTTAAACAAACTATTGTATAAAACGCAACATAAATGAAAATATTTATTATTATAATCTAAACCTACAACATAGAAGGCCGTATAAATAAGTACTCTTAGTGTCATCCGAAAGAAAAAAAAAAACAAGTGTCATCTATTTACGCTGTGAGCGAGTAATAAACATTTTACGTAAACAAAAGATTAATCGTTTTTTAACATTTAAGTGGTTAAAATCAAATAATCTTCATGATAGATAAGTAATACAAAAATGAATTATATATGTGTTGACGACATGTTGCGATGTGAGTGGCTTAAAATGGAATGTTAAAATTGTAAAATCAAGTAACATTAATCTTTAAAGGAGTTTTGTGAATTTTAGTATTATAAAAAGTGTCTGTGATACAATTTACATTTCAGAAGAAATTAGTACGGTACGCAGCCCTCATCATGAGTTTTAGGCTAAATTTGTATGGGGCCTCATCAATCTCATTTTAAACTTTGTTGCGATGTCCGATGGTGAAATTCTGCGGCAGGAATTAATCCAAACAGTTCCTTGGAACACTCCCCATGATGGATCTTATAGAATATGCAGAGCGAAACCACATCTCTACCTAATTCTAAATAATCAAGCCGGTCAGAAATAGTCCTGTTATTGACGTTTCGAGCCGCTCTATGTTGAATGCGGTCAAAAGGAAGGAGCTGGTACTAAGGAGCTCCCGCCCACAAGTGAGAGCAGTACTTCATATGAGGCCAGATTTGCGCCTTATAAAGTTGTAAGCGATGGGCCGGCGTGAAGTACTGCCTGGCCCTCCTGAGAACACCCAGCTTTTTTTAAGGCTAATTTGGCCTTGCCTTCCAAGTAACCACGGAATTGAACGTTACTCGATATGTTAACTCCAAGAATTTCATGACTGGCTGTGGCTGATGCTCCGATCTGCCAAAACTGGTGATCCAATTGCAGAGTTCACAGGAAGCCCATAAAAAGGGAGAGAACTACTTTGTGCCATACCCGATCAAAGGCCTTCGCTATGTCCAAACTAACTGCCAAAGCCTCTCCCTTGTTCTCCACAGCCTCCACCCATCGGTGCGTTAGGTAAACTAGAAGATCACCAGCTGAGCGACCGCGACAAAATCCGTACTTACGATCACTATGATTAGTGATCGTAAGTGATTAGCTGATGCTAGTGCTCTTCTAGATACCCCAAAAACTGGCTATTAATAATGGATTTCATTATTTTTGAGAACAGAAAGGTTATCGCTATAGGCCGATAGACGGATCTGAGCGATCGCCTTACTTAGGTATGGGTGCACTAAAGCTGTCTTCCAAGATGTTGGGAAAATGCCAGTTGTGTATGAAAGCCGAACGCGTTAAAACTGGTCTCAACTCGGGAGCACAAATCTTTAGCACGTTTGGCGAGATGCCATCAAGCCCACTAGACTTATGGACATCCAAGGAAATGAGTGCTTTACGCACTGGTGTTTGGAGGAATTGAACCTTGGGCATAGAACTATCACACTGCGTGATGGTAGGCAGCGTGTTCCCCCGGTCGTCCAGAGTCGAGTTGGCAGCAGAAAGTGAGCCCAAAAGATCGGCTTTCTCCTTAGAAGCATGGGCCAGAGAGCCATGAGCTCTGCGCAGAGGTGGAAAAGAGGGCAGACAGAAATTCCCTTAAAAGGAAAAGGACAGCCTTAGCGAGAGACCAGAACGCTCGAGTTCCCGAAGGAAGGCGGACTAGTCTCTCACCAATTCTGCATATGTACTCCGAATTCCGATTCCCAGGCCGGCAAATTAAAATAGTCATTTTTCAGTTTTCTGATAAAAACAACGTTGCCCGGAATTGGACAAGTGCCCGGTTGGCTATAGGCTTGCCACCTATTATAACAATGTGGGATTAAGTATCTTCGGCTAATCGTGGCTGCACTGGTTGTACCTCTGCCTACCTCTTCGGGAATACGGGCATGTAGATACTTTTTAATTATACACCTAATACATTGGCACAAAAGGAGACGCTCTTATAATTGTTACTAGTTATTGATTAGTAACAAAAAACTGTTAGGTGGTTTAAATTACAAATTTTAAAATCTCGTACAATGAATATTCTACGAGATTTTAAAATTTCGCAAAAAACAATTTTCTAACCATACTTGTATAGGATTAAATCAAGAATAACAATCCACTATTAACATTTTTGATGCCTTTACTTCAGTTCGGTGCTTGTCACTGTCGTGTCCGAGTTTAGAGGGTAAGGTAGCCGGTAAACTTATGCATAAGGCATTAGACGTCGCCGCAAGATAGCAACGCATCATTAACATCTTTGGTATCTATATGCAATGGTTGACTTTTTCCATTAGGAGACTCATCTGCTTGTTTGCTATCTTATGATATAAAAAAACTTTAAACTATTTAAAAAATATGTATAACCTCGAGCAGGCGCACCGCTCCACTCCTTCGCTTATGCTATAAACGCTGCCTCTACGCATTCGAGTTGGCTGCTTGTCACACTCTTATCGTCATTCTTCTCGTCCTTTTTACTTCCACCACACCTGTGCCACTTCAATCGTTGCACTGTTTATTTAACTGCATTCTGTTGACAAGACTGAAATAGAAAAAGGTTTCATGTTATTAGGTCGATAAAAACTTTTTATCTACCATATCTAAAATATATAGGAGCTTTTTCGTAGGAAATTATTAACACTTAACAAATTATGCTTTATATTTGGTGCTTATAGACCAAATTATAATTTGTTTCTAGGTGTTGTCTTCTTTCTTAGTACTAAAACAACGTTTGCTACTTATAGGTAATATAAATTCTTGATTTGTACAGAAAACTATTTACACAAAGCACTTATTTCACTAATTCTGGAGCCGCACTTGCGTCTATTGTCACAAAGCTTCGAGCAATGACACGATAAATGAAGATGTGACCTCTACATGTTGCATGCATGTATGCTGGAGCAAGCATAAGGATATAATTCAAGCTCAAGATTTGACTTGGCTAGTTGTTACCAACAAACCAATGTTTATTATAGTTACTTAGGTCATTTTTATATATAAAAATCAATTGCTGTTCGTTAGTCTCGCTAAAACTCGAGAACGGCTGAACCGATTTGGGCAATTTTGGTTTTGAACGTTTAAAATCCAATAAGTAGAAATTTGCAAGAGGCGTTTAAATAATTAGACAATATTATAAGTTCTTCTGGAATATTAAATACTGCTGCAATAGTTGAAAAATAAAAATATTCATAAACCAGCGCGATGATACTTTTTTATTTTAAGATACTTTTTTATTTTAAAAAAAGGGCTTTTATTGTTTTATATTATGAACATTTAATCTATTTATCGTTAATGGCGGATATATCCGCACCACAGGTTCACCGCATACAAAAACTTCTCTAAAAACATTTTATAAGTTTGTCGACTACAACTCAAAAACTTGTAAGGTCTTCAAAATCGTGATAGTTTTCCTTTTAACTTCATTGTATTTACTACTACCGTAAATTTTTCTTCTCCCCAAAACCAACCATTTAGCTGGCAGAGGGGGGGGGGGGATACTTAACTAGCTAAAATTAGCTGTTTATAGCTTCATATCTCACAAACGAGTCCCTTAATTGAAAATCGTTTTCATACCGTGTTGATCCCGGCCTCCTTTGAAGAATAGGCCAACTGCCGTTCTGCCAGGCAGGTCGTAAAAGGCGACCGATTGGCTATCGAGTCACTACCATCGTGGCTACTAGGTGGTAGAGTTCTGCATTGTCTCGCCCGGGCCTGGTACCACCGCCTTACCTATTCCTGCCGCAATAGCGTCAGTGCTTGTCGCTGTCGTGTTCCGGTTTGGAGGGTAAGGTAGCCGGTAAACTTATGCATGTGGCATTAGACCTCGCCACAAGATAGCAACGCACCATTAACATCTTTGGTGTCTATAGTCGATGGTTGACTCTTTGCATCAGGAGACCCATCTGCTTGTTTGCTATCTTATAATATAAAAAAAATACTGATTTTTTGACATATTCTAATTGTATAATTATCTATTTTTATTTTTGATTGCTATTACTTTTAAGTTATTTAAATTTACTATTAATTGATCTTTGAAATGTTCATGACATTCAATAACTGATACAAATGTATACTATTCTGAATAAAAATTATTGAAAATTGAAAATCTTTCCGGTATAAAACGAAGCCTATGTGCTATTCCAAGTCATCATTTACTTTCGTACCAAATTTCATTCAAATCTGTTCAGAAGTTTTTGCGTGATTGAGTGACAAACATCCATCCAAACATCCAAACTTTCACATTTACAATATAAATTAATAATAAAAGTAATTAATATGGATTGCTTGGAACAAACCTTATATTGAAATATTAGTCATAACATTTTTTTAAAATCATAAGATATTAAACAAGCAGATGAGTCTCCTGGTGGAAAGAGTCGACTAAAGCCGTTGATGGTGCATTGCTATCTTGCGGCTAGGTCTAATGCCACATACATAAGTTTACCGGCTACCTTACCCTCCAAACCGGAACACGACAGTGACAAGCACTGACGCTATTGCGGCAAGGCGGTGGTAATAGACCCTGGCGAGACAAGGCGGAACTCTATATTAATATATTAACTCTACTCGTATATTGCTAATATATTTTAATTTGTTTAATTAAAATCTAATCCCTTTATAATACGAGTATCCTTATGATCTAAGAAAATCTGTAATTAACGTGTTCATAAGTCGCAACAAAGACGTGAAATTGCTTCAAAATTCAATTTTGCATGAATTGCTAAGAGGTACTGACACAGATGTTTTTATTTTTGCTTTCAATATATCGTTATATTTAAGACAGTGCATTAAGTATGGCTATGTTACATTTGAACAGTACGACAATGGTAGAGAATCAGTATAAAGAATTAGAAGTTATAGGTATGACATGTTATCTTGAATTATTTAGAATTTAGATTAGAGAGATTTAGAAATTTAGAGATTTTAGAATTTATGATTTTAGAATTTAGAGACTTAGAGATTTTAGATATTATAGAATTTATGCTATAGTCCATGGGTATTCCATGTAAACGTTAAGGGCTTATTGAATTTTAAATAACCTTAAGCTGCCTCAAGACAACCCTGATGCGTGTGAAGTGAAGACAGGCGTGAAAACCAGTTTAATTACTCACGGGGTCGCTAATCAAGCGTAACTCAATGAATTTTATCAGTCATTACCACGCAACCCCAGCGGGCTTTCTGTACTTGCGATATACTAACTCGATAAGAGACTTCGACAGATTAATGAAATATCGGGTTTATTTACTACTAGTTGTTCCCCGCGTTTTCATTCGTGTTGACCTACATATTATTTTTTTACTCATTCAGATAAAGAAGTCATTACTCGTCGACAGCTTTATATTTGTAAAAGAGTTCCTTAAATCAGTCCAGTAGTTGATGAGATAAGATAATGGATATTATTACAAGCAAACAAATCTTACCTTTATATAATATTACTAGCTGGGCAACCGAGCTTCTCTGGGATAATATTTTTTCATGTAAGAACGGAATATCACGGATATTATACACTTACCTAGATCAGTTTTAATAGTAGAAAATTACTGCCCGGTTAAGTTAACCCTAAAAAAAAGAGGTAACATTACGAAAAATCGCATAGAGCTGAAAAGTTATTCACATTTTTGGAACAACATTAAAAAATACATCAAAATTCTCCAACGATCTCACGCCTGAAAAAAATGGTCAAAGTGGGGCAAAATTGGTTTTTCGCCCTTTTTTACACAAACAGTTAATTTTATCATGAAAATAGATCACACTAAAATTGTAGATCATAAAATTACCTATAAAATTGTTCTTACCCATTTTTTTAAAGCCACTGTTTCAAAGACGACGCCCTGGAAGGTGTCAGAGCTCAAAAAGTTGAGGAAGCTGCGTTTTCCAAAACAAATTTCCATGTCACATATGAGATAATGTACGTGACTTGTTTTTTTAACGTTTCCCCGGTAGGTCTATTTATAGGCGAATCATACTGTACCTACTAAAAAGTATCTTCACGCCCGTATCCCCGAAGTGAAAGAGGCAGAGGCATAACAAGTAAACCCACGATTAACTGATGGTACTTAGTCCCACATTGTGACAGGTGGTCAGCCTATCACCAACCGGGCACTTTTTCTAATCACGAGCAACGTTATTTATTAGTAAACTGAAAAAAAAAACATATAACCCATATAATATAACCCAGGAATATAACCCAGGGCCTTACGTGGTCAACTCCGACACCGGACCACTAGACCACAGAGAAGATAACTGTACTATGTAATGATTAAAAAAAGAAAAAATTTAAAAATAATCGAAGCAGCCTGGATTCTAATAAATTTGGGTCAATAATTTGTCAGATTCATAACAGTCAAATATTACTGCTTCCTCTTGTTTTTAATTCCGTTTCTCTTCTTCTTCTTCGTTTTCCTGCTGAGTGCAAATAAATTCTTCCAAAAGCGATGTATCAGATAGCTTCGTTGATATTATATGATCCAGATTCAACACTGGAGAACGCAGCTTTCTCAAATTTTAAGCGATTAGGTATATCTCGAAAACAGTGACTCTTAGGAAATAAGAATTTTAAAAAGAATGTTATGATCTACAATTCTGTCTGAGTTATTTAGTCTGAGCTATTTTTATGATAAAACTTACCGCTTGGCTGAAAAACGAAAAAAAATATTTTTTCACTATGATTTTGGATAATTTTATTTCCAGACATGGAATCGTACATCTTATCGATCTTTTGATAATTTATTTGTGATAGGGTTCTGAACATTTTATAATTTTTCAGCTCTATGCAAATTTTTGTAAACTTTTATATCTAAATTGATCAAGTTATATCCAAATACAAAATTTCGTAAAAATTGTTAGAGCCGTTTCGGAGAAACCAATTACATCCAAATATATTTATATATTTACAAGAATTGCTCATTTAAAGTATAGTATTAGTATATATACACTAGCTACTACTCGCAACTTGTTTTCGTAACTCAAATAATTACTTCCTTTTGATCAATGGGGTAAAAATGTATTCTGTTTTACACCTGGATAGTGAGCTATATTTTACTTACAACCCTTTTAATGGATAGTACCTTGTTATTAGCGTCTTTTTAAAAATAATGTATCAAATTTTGCAAAGATTTATTTTTATATACACCTTTGAACTTCCTTCGATTACGTGCGCCCTTAGCATCATGATGAGTGAACAAGGAAAGTTATTCTAAATTAAGGGAAGTTGTTCTAAATTTAAGACTTCACCTTACTCTACGAGAATAAATGCAAGAGAAATTATTCTTAAATTTGCTTAATAATAATGAGTTATTGTCTTGTTTCGTGTTTACTTGCTCTTATTAAAGCTTGGTTTCAACCAACTTCCCAAAACGAAGAGGTTGTCAATTCGGTTGTATTTTTTATCTTAAAAGATAGCCAATAAGCAGATGACTCTTTTGATGAAAAGAGAAGAAGAGTTCTATAACGTACCGCCCGGGTTCGGGGTAATTTTCTTGTTCTGGTTTGGAAGGTAAGGTAGCCGGCATTGTAACGCTACCATTATTATTGACATAGCATTATTATAGACTAATGTTTTTAGGCTATTATGCCCTGTTTCCATCTGCTTGTTTGTTATATTTTTTTTTTATTTATAAAATTCATAAATTTTAATTCATCACAGAACGATTAACAGTCGGGGCCCATTCAATTTTTAGCTATCAAATTTTCACAAAGGGCCCCGACTGTTAATCGTTCTGTGATGAATTAAAATTTATGAATTGTTTTATATGTATGTAGGTACATCGATTATAGAACTATTTCAATGGTGAAGTAATTGATTATTACTTAACATGATTCTAAACTACTGGGCTTGTTTCCTTCTTTTTACCTTTCATTTCAGTCAATGAACATTTTCTAAAGATTAAATGCAGTCGGGTTTTTTGTTTTCAATAAATTTTTTTTTATACTTTTTAGTTAGGATTCATTAAGTTCGATATTCAAATTATCAGATGGTAAATTACGTAAACTTGTCATTTCTTACAGAGTAAATATCGTAGGGATTATTAAGTAACTTGAGGTGGTCTAAACTACTCATTATTAGCCCCTCTAGAGACTTAACCTGGCTCAAAGCAATGCATGGTTTGAGCCGGGTTAGGTTCGATTCAGACTTTCACTCCAGGAACATTGTTTTTAATTGCTTTGTCGTCAAATTCTATTCGTCAAATTTTGAAAATTTTCACTTTCCTAGTGGGAAGTTTAATAAAGGATTCTAAAGAAAAAGTATTAACGCACTATTAAATAGGTAGGTACCTAAAGTGCCCCATAGACCTACAATAGTATTGCGCATTATTACGTATTGTGCAATATTATTGAACGTTTAGGGTTAATATTGAAGATTGCACAATGATTGAACGAAAGTTTGAGCGGGTTTAATTTTTATTGCGCAATATTTTTTCTTGCACTGTATAGGCTTAATATTGCATAATATTTTTCACTTCAGAGTTTGGAGCGGTCGCGTTCGGTCAGTTACCGTGTTTAATATATGGTCGTGTTGTAAATTTAAGCACAATGGTGAGCAAAAATGCTATAAAAGATAAAGAACGGGACTTTTTACTTGTGTGTATAGAATTATATAGAGATTTATTTAACAAAATCACCAGCATGGTTGCCGCCAAAACTTAGTCGTCAGCCATGTTGCTCGCACGAAAATATTGATGAGACTGATTTGTCAATTTTATTGAGTGAATTTATTGAACGTTTGGAAGCAAGGGGTTATTCAATATTATTGTACAATAAAAGTATTACGCAATATTATTGTACATCCAGGGGGCGCCGAATAAAACCAAATACCTAAGGCGCCCCATAGACCTACAATAACATTGCGCAATACTTTTATTGTGCAATAATATTGAATACCCCTTTGACTCCAAAGGTTCAATTGATTCACTCAATAAAATTGACAAACCAGTCTGATCAATATTTTCAGGCGAGCAACATGTCTGACGACGAAGTTTTGGCGGCAACCAGGCTGGTGATTTAGTTAAATAAATCTCCATACAATTCTATACATTCAAGTAAAAACTCCCGTTATTTAATTTTATAGCATTCTTGCTCGCCATTTTGCTTAAATTTACGATACGACCATACATTAAACACAGTGACTAACCGAACGCGACCGCTCCAACGTCTGAAGTGAAAAATATTGTGCAATATTAAGCCTACACAGTGCAAGAAAAAAATATTGCGGTATAAAAATTAAACCCGCCAAACTTTCGTTCAATCATTGTGCAATCTTCAAAATTAACCCTAAGCGGTCAATAGCAATGCGCAATACGTAATATTGCGCAATATTATTGTAGGTCTATGGGGCACCTAACGCCCTGACCGCCCCGTAGTTGCTTAAGTAGCGACCTTAACTACCAACCAACAGGGCTTGGAGACAGATTATAATAATATAATGGCTACTATTGTAACTTGGGTTTGATTCTCAGCAGGGACAAGCATTTGTTTGAAAAGCGTGTGTTTGTATTTCTAGTTTGAATGTTTATTAAATATCTAAGCAAATCTTTGTGACGATAGACGCAAGTGCAGCCGCAGCATTAGAGATGCCGTGAATAGTGGTTTTGGTGAATATTTGGCGACGTATTTGTTCTCTCCGTGGTGTTACCGGGCTTCTTTGAAGAATAGGCCAACTGCCGTTCTGCCAGGCAGGTCGTAAAAAGCGACCGATTGGCTATACGAATCAGTACCGTCGTGGCTACTAGGTGGTAGAATTCTGCATTGTCTCGCCCGGGCCTGGTACCACCGCCTTACCTATTCCTGCCGCTATAGCGTCAGTGCTTGTAAATATCGTGTTCCGGTTTGGAGGGTAAGGTAGCCGGAAAACTTATGCATGTGGCATTAGACCTCGCCACAAAATAGCAACGCACCATTAACACCATTGGTGTCTAAAGACTCTATCCATCAGGAGACCCATCTGCTTGTTTGCTAACTTATGATAATATATATAATCATTAGCGAGTTCGGAGTTGATCGTATCACGAGGTACAGGTATTGTTTGTTTATGATGATTGAGTGCTTTAAGCAGATGGCTCTCCTGATAGAAAGATAGAAAGGGAAAACATCGCCTATAGACACTAAAGATGTTATTGGTGCGTTGCGATCCATCTGAAGGGATGGCAATCCCACATGCATAACTGTATCGGCTACCTCACCCTTTTAACTGGAACACGACAATGATATAGCTAATGCAGCGGTACTAAATACCCGGGCGTAAGGTTGCAAAACTTTAATAACTAGTAGTCACGATGGTAGTGACGGAAATAGCCAATCGATCGCCTCTTACGACCTGCCTGGTAGAACGGCAATTGGCCTATTCTTCAAAGAGGCCGGGACTAGCACGGAGTAAAAACTACTGAACCGATATTGATAAAATTTAGACAGTTCCCTGAGTTGTAATATACGTTGTTTTAAATCAAAAATAATTATCTGGATATGTCTTTTATTTCCCGAAAAAATCCTGGACAAACACAAATATACATTCACTTACGCAATTTTAGTACAGGTGCTTGGACGCCTAAATATATCATCATAGCCAGTCACATACCTACATGTCAAACTGATAACCTCAATTTTTTCGTCGGTTAAAAATATTGTCTAACTGATGATAAATACTGATTAATGTAATGAAGACCGAATAACAAATACTGAAGTAGGTATATAGGTATGTATAAAGTACGAGAATACAAAATTATCGTGATCAGAAAATTAACTTTAAATCGTAACATATCCTAAACTATTATTTAAAAAGAAAAATGATGAATAAAACTCAAAATGATTTTTAAATACCTATTCAACGATACCCCACATGATATTGTTCATCAATATATATTTTTTTAATTTTGACAATATGGCTCCTGGTGGTTTCCATGGTGGGTTCTAATAAATGTCATGTCTTTAGTGACACTCGCAAGGTTAAGACGAATCGATTGACATACGATACATCAAAATCAGCCTACGCGTTTGGCCTCTAGAATGCCACATAGGAACAAACATACATACATACATACATACATACATACATACATATATAGACTGATAAATACAATACCCTCCTACAGTCGGGTAAAAAAGGAATACCAATTCATTCTCTCTCTAAACACTTACGGATATATTGTAAGATGCGAACTTTCATTAGTCTTTATATTAAATAGGTGCCATGACCTTTTTTGCAGTATAAATGTGCAGAAATACTGAACATTGAGTAGTTTTGATTTTAATTATTTTCTTTTCAAAATCGCATGTACTCAGAAAGTATATCTAATTTTTACTTTAACTAACTGAGTGCTAAGTGTGAGTTTTTCTTTTCGCATTCGATCGTAAGCGCGTTTCGAGTTTACTAGGAATTTGTATGTGATTTGTATAGCGCCACTTAGTGGTAAACTGGTTTCTCATGTATACCACTAGGTGGCGCTGTACAAATCACATACAAATTCATAGTAAACTCCAAACGCGCTCGCGATCGAATGCGAAAAGAAAAACTCACACTTAGCACTCTGACCTACGTAGCTTCGCTCGCGAGTAGATTTTTTCTTTTATGTTATAAGATAGCCAACAAGCAGGTGGGTGTCCTGGTGGAAAGAGTCAACCATTGCCTATAGACACCAAAGGTGTTAATGGTGCGTTGCTATCTTGTGGCGAGGTCTAATGCCACATGCATAAGTTAACCGGCTACCTTACCCTCCAAATCAAAACACGACAGCGACAATCACTGATGCTATTTCGGCAGGAATAGGTAAGGCGGTGGTACCAGACCCGGGCGAGACAATGCAGAACTCTACCACCTAGTAGCCACGATGGTAGTGACTCGCATAGCCAATCGGTCGCCTTTTACGACGTGCCTGGCAGAACGGCAGTTGGTCTATTCTTCAAAGGAGCCCGGAACCAACACAGGGACAAATTTTTAACAATTAAGTATCATCACACCCGGTTCCCTTGCGGGATCTTCAGAGAAAACCGAACGTCTATAGTCTTTCCGGTTCACCGCGATCCACCAGTTTGTCGGTTGGCGAGATCGTTAATCCTCATCACCGCATTTACCGGCATATTAACAATTATCGACTATTTTTAGCCATAACCGGGACCGACAGCTTTACGTGCTCATCCGTGGCACGGGTGTGGCAATACACCACTTTGCCTGACTCAGAGGTGCTACTGAGATTTTAGATTTTCGAGAAAAACCTAGAAAAACGTACCTACATAACACTTTTGCCCGACCCGGGGATTGATCCCGAAGATCGAAATTCTGAAATGTATTGTTTTTTTACAGGTTTTTCTTGAAAATTTAAAATAAAGTCAATAACACTTTTGCCCGACCCAGGGATCGAACCCGGGACCTCATGATGTGAGCCGAATAGGTCACCCTTAGACCATAAGACAGTAGTTTAACATGTAATCGATATAGTTTTTCATACAAACTTTCATTCCCTATTTCAGTGCGATGGGGTTGATTAATAGTAAATAATTAAAATATCACCATGTCAAGTTTCACAAAAATTGGTTTACTGGTTTAGCCCTGAAAGCATAACAGACATACAGAATTTCGCATTTTAAATCTTAGTACTATGGATACGTGAAGCGAAAATTTTGAATCCTTTCGTAAGGAAATTGCGCGTAAATAGGAGGCTGAGATTTATAGCTCAACGTTTTTATAGAGAAGAAGTGCAGGAAGCTAAAATTTACATAAAATTTATCTTTTTTTTATGTCATAAGTTAGCAAACAAGCAGATAGGTCTCCTGATGGAAAGAGCCACCCATCGCCTATAAACACCAAAGATGTTAATTGTGTGTTGCTACCTTGTCAAAGAGGTCTAATGCTACATGCATAAGTTTGCCGGCTACCTTACCCTCCAAACCGGAACACGACAGTGACAAGCACTGACGCTATTGCGGCAGGAATAGGTAAGGCGGTGGTACCAGACCCGGGCGAGACAATGTTAACCTCTACCACCTAGTAGCCACGATGGTAGTGACTCCAGTAGCCAATCGGTCACCTTTTACGACCTGCCTGGCAGAACGGCAGTTAGCCTATTCTTCAAAGGAGCCCGGGACCAACACGGGGAAATATCTGCATTATAATGCTGTTTTTGGTTAATCCAATGGTATAATAAGTATATCCAATGGTATAATAATCCTATACGCTAACCCACTTTATCTTTCATCTTTATGAAAAATTTCATCCAAATTAATTAAGCCATTTTTGCGTGTTTGAGTAACCTTTCGGCCGCAACTGCGTATATCGTCCCGAAGATGTTAGCGCGCTAAACAGTTAAACTCTTTGACGTACCGCCAACTGCGCGATAAGGCACACCCAGTATGAATGTTTGCGAAGGAACGAATCCGATTTACGGTATTTTGGGTAGTTTTATAAAGAAAAAGAGCTGTTCGATTTTGAAATATATCGATATTAATCTGGAAGTATATTTTAAAAGTATTAAGTACGTTTGTTGTAAACAACATAATTTTAATATCTAAAAAGCTATAACTTAGGAAATCTTTTTTGATTTTCTATAAATCAGATTAAGAACAAACTTGAATTACTTCAAAATCAGTGTAAAAGATTCATATTCGTCTGCGCAAATATTAGATTTGAAATGATCGTGTTTCCGAATTTCGCACCAAGCTCAAATGGTTAATTATTCATCTTCACTCTCCCATAGCTATACTACTCTTTATAAATTATTTAATTCTCCATTTTATTTTAAGAAAAAATATTTATTTACCAATGCGACCTGCACAAATATCGGCTCCTAAAATCGTTCTCTGTTAGTGCTTACGCAAAACATTATCTACTACGGCCGTTTTTTCACATCTTAAGCTATTACGCTTTAAACATATTTTCAAAAAGATATTAGAAAAGCGGAGAGCCTAAATAATTATTTAGGTTTACTGCTTTTTTTTAAGTAATTACCGGTCACATCTGCATGTATTGCATTATTGCGCGAAGCTTTGTGACGATAGATGCAATTGCGGCCACAGCATAACAATATATAAACATCGATATATCCAAACATCTCAGCATAGATAGATAAATCTCGACCATAAAATTATTGATTGACGAGTACATAGAGTAGGTATCTGTGTACTCGTACGGTGATAATTCGGATTATAGCTTTAATCGTTGCGTTCGAAAATTTAAACGCAGCCTTTGCAAATACCTACAAATATGAATAGGAACAATGAATAACTTTATTTACAAAATAAATAGTATTAAATTTTAGTGGCAAAATTTCGTTAAAAAACTTTTCGAAAAAAAAAAATGAGTTATAATTTTTACACACGACACAGAAATTTTTAAATGGCGTGGACGCGGAAAATGTACTATTTTTTAAGTGGGTAAAAAATCACCAAAAGACTTCCATATACGTTATCCCCTATAACAAACATAAGCGTATCATAAAACTTTAGTAAGTACCTATACATCAGTAAAAGTACCATTAACCATAGCGATTACAGTCGCCGCTTGGTGGCGAAAATAGCACATTAAACAGAACAGAATAAAAATGTGTTCTTTGATTTTAGAGACAACCTAAGGTTGAATAAATTATGTGTGCATTGTGCAATTTTTTTTTTTATGGAATAGGGGGCAAACGGGCAAGAGGGTCACCTGATGGTAAGTGATCACCGCCGCCCATGAACAGCTGCAACACCGGAGGTACTGCAGGTGCGTTGCCGGCCTTTAAGGAATGAATACGCTCTTTTCTTGAAGGCCCCTAAGTCGTATCCGTTCGGAAACACATCCGCTGGTAATTGATTCCACAGAGCAGTCGTGCGGAGTAAAAAATGCCTCGAAAATCGCACTGTAGTGGACTTGCAGACATCCAAATGGTGAGGGTGGAATTTAGAATTTTGGCGTGATGTCTGATTGTGGAAATCAGCGGGTGGTATTAAGCCGAACAACTCGGAATACTCCTCGCGGTAGTAGCGATAGAAGATGCAGAGGGAACCAACATCTCTTCGCAACGCCAAAGGATCAAGCCGATCGGAAAGAGCCCGGTCATCGATAATACGAGATGCTCTACGCTGTATGCGGTCAAGAGGAAGGAGCTGGTACTGGACGTTACTCGATATGTCGATACCAAGAATTCCAATATTGGCTGAGGCAATCAAAGGAGTATTCTCAAAACGAGGGGATACGGCAAAAGATGTTTTCTTGGCGGTAAACGCACAAACTTGTGTCTTCTTTGGGTTGTATTGAACTAAATTTAGTCGACCCCATTCCGAGACTGTTCAATAAATCCTCGACTTCAGACACAAGTTTTTTCCGGCACTCGTCAACATGTTTCCGAGAAATGTTAGCGCGGCCGGAATATACAGTATCTCCTGTACTGTCATCTACATAACAATGAATGCCGCTAATTTGCAGCGATATGCTTTACATTGATATGCAGAAGAAACAAAGTAGGAGATAGCACGCAGCCTTGGGGGAACACCAGCATTGACCGATTTTAGGTCTGAGCATACACCGTCGACAACAACCTTAATGCTACGATCTGTCAAAAAACTGGTGATCCAGTTGCATAATTTATCGGGAAGTCCATAAGATGGAAGTTTCGCAATAAGTGCTTTATGCCACACCCTATCAAAGGCTTTCGTTATGTCCAAACTAACAGCTAGCGCTTCCCTCTTGGTCTCAACTACCTTCGCCCATCTATGAATAAGGTAGACCAAAAGGTCACCTGCCAAACGACCGCGACGGAAACCATACTGACGGTCACTTATCAGTACATGCTCTTCTAGGTACCTTAAGAGCTGGCAGTTGACAATGGATTCCATTATCTTTGAGAACAAGGAGGTGATGGCTATGGGCCGGTAATTGGACGGATCTGAACGATCACCTTTCTTGGGTACTGGGTGCACTAAAGCTGTCTTCCAGGAATTTGGTACAACGCCTGAATTATATGAGAGCCGGAAAAGTCGCGTCAACACCGGAGCCAACTCGGGAGCACACGTTCTTAACACGATTGGTTGAATAGCGTCAGGCCCAAAAATAATAGAATTTTATTCAATGGTCGAGTGGTTAGCGATTCTAAGAGATTTTACACTTTCAGTCGTCGGCACTTGGTGAAATTCCATTGTTATATGGACTTATAATCACTTGTACTTTAATTTCATTACAAATATAGATTATTTACTGACTAAAGTCAGTAAAGAATATTACGTCCTGAAGATGCATTAAAAAGCGAAACCGGTCGATTAATTTAAAATTATTTGTCTATATTTGTAGTGAAATTAAAGTACAAGTGATTATAACCTACTTTGGACTTATAATTCTAACTAAGCAATCGACGAGGTTCAGGTTGTTTCCCGACATAGAAAACATAACAATACTTAGTTTTTTACTTTGTTTCCTTTGATGGAACATGGAACAACATAATGGATGGAACAACATAACAATACTTAGTTTTTTACTTTGTTTCCTTTGATGGAAACAAAGTAAAAAACTAAGTATTGTTATCAATCGATTCTTTTCTTTCACAAAATAACATGTTTAAAGTTCTCTCGCATTATTAGTTAACCGATTTGAGATTTTTCAAAGAGAGAAAAGATGGACGTCTCGTCAAAACGAAGCTGCTTACAAAAAATATAGGCCTGTTATTAATCAAATTGAAAAAAAAACCTGGGACCACGGTATATCTTATTAGGTATATATCAGAAGAGATAATTATTGCCGACACCTGATAAATGGCATTTAAAAAAAGACAAAATATATTCTTTTACGCTTTCAGGCTAAATCACTGAACTGATTTTGATGAAATTTAGCAAAGAGATAGTTGGAGGTTTACGATTAAAACATAGGTTACCTTTCTTTCTAAAATCAAACCACAAAGAGCTAAAATAGCGAATGAAAGTTTGTAGGAAAAAATTATGACGTAACATGTTCCAGTCACAGGCGAAACTGCGCGAGTCAGAGTTTTAATATAAATACCAGTAGACGTTTGCAATGAAAATATTCGTGTTTGCTTTGAGTTTCTTATGCTCAATACAAACTGATATTTGAATTGTTCAAAAATTGACCTTTTCTATAACATAACTTTACCATCACAAAAGCTAACAGTACTTTTAAAATATAACTTCAAACAATATACAGTATCTTTTAAAAACGTACGTGCTCTAGTGAAGTTGTCACTTGAAATACCGTCACTACAATATAGCTTTTATAGCATAAAAATTGACTGTGTTTTTAAAATATAACCTCAAACAAAAATATATTGCGTAATATAACGAAGTGCACTTGTCAGCTGCAATTTTATAACTAGTTGACCCGTCCAGCTTCGCCCGCGAAGCCGCCCGTTATATAGACGACATTAACATGTCGTCCATATTGTTTTTGGTACAAATTGTCATCGTCTATTTCAGCCTTATTGGTTGATTATTGAAAAATAGTTAACCTATGTTGACTTCGGATCCTCAATTAACTTCATACTAAATTTCATTTACATCGGTTCATAGGTTCAGCCGTGTAAGCGTAATAGAAAGAGATATATACAGACTTTTGCATTGATAATATTCTAGTCCAATATAGTATGGATTACTGTATATCTCTTGTATCATTATTGTAACACAAATAATCATATAATGACATCTTTAAATTAGACACAATATAAAAACTCTTAAAAAGTACGTACACTCGTAAACTGTCAATTCAAAGTTGCATCTTCATCACCTCGATACATGGGTGGATATCCACGTGGCGAGGGTGTTCTCGAACGAATTTGACTTAGGGATCTTCAAAAAAAGAGCATACTCATTCTTAAAAGGCCGGCAACGCAGGCCTTTAGTGCTGTGGCTGTCCATGGGCGGTGGTAATCACTTACCATCAGGTGAGCAACCTGCTCGTTTGCTCCTTTTCTCTATATAATAAAAACTATAACACAAATTTTTAGCGTAACTACAAGGATAATAATAATAATTTACCAGACACTTTTATAATTGCACTTGTACATAAATTTCACTTTTACACTTACTATATTTTTATACTTAACTGATTATTACTGACTGAGTGACTGAGTCCTGAAGTTGCTTTAAAGTGAAACCGGTCGATTAATATATTAAAAATATAAGTGTAAAAGTGAAATTTATGTACAAGTGCAATTATAAAAGTGTCTAGTAACAATGGAATTTCACCAAGTGCCGACGATGGAAAGTATAGAATATAATAAAAATTTATTTATTTACTCGTCACAAAGTCAGTACAGCACAATCATCGTGCTAGTATATTCTATTAATATATTTCTGAGTTTGCGAGAGTCTGGTGCCTGAAAAGGATATTTAGTAAATAAACCTGTTACACAGGATGCTAGGATTCAGGAGTCTGTTCGACCGAACTAAGTCCTAAGTAAATCCACTTGTTGGTTCGGGCTCCTTTCGAAAAAAATATTATCAGCCATTTTGTCACACAGTTCGTAAAATGCGAGCGATTGACTATAGGTGTCACTATCATTGTGACTACTAGTTGACAGAGTTCCACAACGCCTCGCCTGAGTTTATGGTACCACCGCTTGACCTGTTACCTGCCGCAACAGCGTCAACGCTTCGAAGATAAAGTGGACGGTAAACCATATGCGTAGTAACGCACCTAAAACACAATTTTATATAGTAACTTTTATTAACTATAACTTATGCCACATAAACAGACCGTACCTACTTTTCAAATAGAATTTCAAACAATATACACAATTTCTCTTTAAAATGTAAGTGCTCTGGTTAGTGAAGTTCTAGGCGTCAACTATATGCAATTTAATATTGTAACTACAATATTGTAACTTTTACTGTATAAACTGACAGTACTTTTAAAATAGAACTTCAAACAAAATATACAGTATCTTTTAAAAGCGTACGTGCTCTAGTGAAGTGCTAGCTATCTGCTGAAACGCAATTTGCATTCAGTACTGGTTCAGGACATAAGTAAAAGGTAGAATTGAATTACTCAAAGTTATGATCGCTCAAGTTTGGCATGATGAATTTCAAAGAATCTAACTTTTCATGTTCACATCACTAAAACTTAAACAAAACTTATCAACGAAGGTAATTTATTTGGAATACTTCCTGACTCGGAAAACGTTATACTGACATATAAATTACCTATTTGAAATAAATATTTTGGTGAGATGTCAGTGAATGGGGATGGTGATAGAAGGGTGAAAATGTGGTGTTATTGTTATTTTTTGATGCCAAATAAAAAAATATATATATATGTAAAAAATTCTAGATTCACCATCATGAAGGAGATCCCCTAGACTCTAGAAAATCAGAATAAAATAAATATCATTAGTGTTTTTTTTTTTTTTGTTTTATTAGTGGGATTAATTTGAATTTAATTATTTTTAGTTATTAATATGGTTAAGCTTAGATACTTAATTTGAGTTTTCTGCGTCATCATTTCTGTCGAAAAGTTTTACCTTGTAAGTAAATAAAACTGAGTAATTATCATTTTTGTGTTTTCATTGTCTTCCATTCAACTTACCGCAGCAGTAGTAACTACAGTAAAACATTGGCTGATGTGGGCCAGATTAATGACACTAGCTGTCGCGGGCCGGATTGATGGCACTGGCGGGCTGAATTTGGCCTGCGGGCCGTAGTTTGAAGACCGCTGCCCTAGAGAGACATCTGAAGACACCCTTATCACCTAGCGAGTGGTATAAAATATACTTTACGAACTATTGTCATACGAACTAGATATACAAAAAAAAAACATAAAAATCGGTCGAACAGTTTCAGAGATTTTTAAAACCGTTTCAAGATTTTTATTTTTTAAATGTAATGAATTAATGTTTTTATTATCATTATCAGTGATAATAATAATATTAATCTAAAATAATAATTCATTAATTAATCTTGAAATAATTAATGAATTATTTTATACATTTGAGACTAATAAAGATGTATATTGTATATACATAAGTACTAATACGAGTTACGAACGTAAGCATGAGATATATATCTAAGGAAATCAAGTTGATACTAGTTGATTGTTAAAGAGAAAGATAATAATTCAATACGATTTCGTCGCTCTATTCATTTGACATAAATCGATAGCTTCCAACCCATAACAGCAACCTAATCTGTGTTTACGAACTGGGCTACTGCTCAATATCTTCCAAACTTTGTTTATGTATTTTCAGAAACAATTTGGTGTTCGGCAAAGTACTGTGATTCAATAGCTTACTATTAAATCTTAGCTCAGCTGCCTCCACAATTTCATCTACATTCAGAAGATGTTACAGATATTATTTCGAATATCTTTAGGTATAAAGACACACACGCTCTAAAATTTTTAAACTAAATTTGTTTTGACATTGAATAAGTATAGAATAAGGTGTTCAGGCCTTGAAGATTTTCAGGCCAAGCAGCTCTCTTTCAACTGAGTTAAAGGTCGATAATTATTCTTTGGTTGAATTTTTGTGCCTTTTTTGTAGCCAGGGATCAGTGCTAATTAAAATTCAAAAACATTAAAATTAAAACTTTAGAACAGAAATGTTTTTGACACGTCTGGGATAAAATAACGCTTTCAGTCCTATAAATATTTCAGGCCAAGCAACTCTCAAAGGGGTCAGAACTAATATAGTCAGTACTCAAAAAAATAAATTAATTAAAATGAAAATTTTCGAAACAGAGATTTTTTGACACGTCTGAGATTGAATAAGGCCTTTAGGCCTATAAGACTTTCCAAGTAACTCTCTTACAACTGAACAAAAATATATAGGTTCAATGTCACATTTATGTTTAGTTTTGTTTATGATGTGCACAGTTGTTTGTGTTTGTCTACTGTCTTCTTTATACAAGTTAGCTGGAAAACATCTCACTAAGAGATAAGCTCGCTTTTTGTAATATTATTGGTTATTTCATCATTTTCTTTAACTGTGTCTGTAAACAATAAAGTTTAAATAAATAAATCAAAAATATAAATTTTTTCGCTTGGGTTCGGTGCCTATATTTTGACAGTGTTTGTCATATTAGTGTTTCCAGCTTATAGAGTAGGGTAGTCTACTACCAGGTTAAACTTACCTTACGCTTTGTACTTTACATTTTTGCCATGCACACGCCTAGTTGACATTACTGCCATGTTGGCCAAGTTAATCAAATTTAATTAAAATGTAAAAATAAAGAATTGCTTAAAGATACACGGATATTGCTGGAATAATAAATCAGTTTGAAACGCCTTTAAGTTCCGCTCCAAGACATCTGGACTCTGCCTAATTTATTACAACAAATTATTCACAGAGACAATGTTGACGGAACAATTTTGAATTATTCAATGGCGTTTTGCTTCTGTAACATGTGAATTTACCAAAATTATCGAACGCAAGATTATTACGCAGAATAATTTGTGATTTTTATAATTAAATTACAAGGTGTAGTAAAAACTTAAATCTTTATTCAGTAATGATTTTATAAGTAGGCACAATTGTTTCATAACAAAAATATTAATACTTATTATACGCGCGAAAGCCTAATCTAAGCTAAATGGCGCATGAATGGTACACTGAAAGTCGAATACAAATAATTAACACAATTTTTAAGCAGATTTAATAAATGACTATATTATGTATAAGATTGTGCGAGTGTTTGTATGTATGTAACAGGGATCAAGGTATAACAGGGATAACGCACAAAGTGTAATAAACTATGAGATAAAATGTTTGCGACGATTTATCAAGTACTAGCTGACCAGCGCAGCTTCACTCGCGAATAACATGTAATCATCAATATAAGTTCACATAATCTTACATTCCCTATTTCAAACACTTAGGAGTTGATTTCTGAAAATGAAGTAGTCTATGTTTGACCTGGTCTTCAACTATCTTCTTATCAAGTTTCATCAAAATATGTTTAGTGGTTTAGTCGTGAAAGCGTAACGAATAGACAGACTTTTGCATTTATATTATTAGTATGGACGGTAACCTTGCCTTACATATTATTCTGCCACTTCAAACTATGGTGACATGTTCGAACTTACTCTTCGTTTAAAAGATGGGGTTTATCGCAATCTTTCAAATAATCTATGATATACCAGCATCGAGGATAGAGAAATATTTACATAAGCATTTTTTATCTAGAGGTGCCCATGGTTATTTCTCAAAATATAAAACTGCCTGTTTACATTCTTCAATTACAAGCATATATATACTTAATATGCTTGTTTATCAATTATAACAAATGCTGGCCCAGTCCAAATTTTGAACTGTTTACCTTTAAAATTATTTACAAAATTTATAAGTAAACAGTATAAAAGTAATTCTTTTTACTTATATATAACTAGCTGTTGCCCGCGACTTCGTTCGCGCGGACTTCGTTTACTCCGCACAGATCCTCCCCCGTAGGTGATAGCGTGATAATATGTAGCATATATGTTAACCCGACCTGTTAGTAATATTCATGCAAAATTTGAAGTAAATCCATGCAGTACTTTTTGAGTTTACTCCGGACATACACACAGACAAACAGACAAACAGACAAACAGACAAACAGACAAACAGACAAACAGACAAACAGACGAACAGACAAACAGACAAACAGACAAACAGACAAACAGACAAACAGACAAACAGACAAACAGACAAACAGACAAACAGACAAACAGACAAACAGACAAACAGACAAACAGACAAACAGACAAACAGACAAACAGACAAACAGACAAACAGACAAACAGACAAACAGACAAACAGACAAACAGACAAACAGACAAACAGACAAACAGACAAACAGACAAACAGACAAACAGACAAACAGACAAACAGACAAACAGACAAACAGACAAACAGACAAACAGACAAACAGACAAACAGACAAACAGACAAACAGACAAACAGACAAACAGACAAACAGACAAACAGACAAACAGACAGACAGACAGACAGACATACAGACAGACAGACAGACAGACAGACAGACAGACAGACAGACAGACAGACAGACAGACAAACAGACAGACAGACAAACAGACAAACAGACAAACAGACAAACAGACAAACAGACAAACAGACAAAAATTCTAAAAAGTATATTTTTGGCTTCGATATCGATTGTAGATCACGCCCCAAGTATTCTTTTAAAAAAATAATCAATGCACAGTTTTGACTTTTCTACGGTTTTATTATATGTATAGATATTAATTATTATTATTATTTAATATTATAAATGCGAAAGTTTGGATGTTTGGATAGATGTTTGGATGGATGTTTGTTACTCAATCACACAAAAACTACTGAATGGATTTAAATAAAATTTGGCACACAGGTAGATAATGACCTGGAATAATTAGGTGATAGGACTTAATGCAGCGGGCTGCACGCTGCAGCTAGTATGTATATATATAATAATATATAATAATAAATAAGTAAACAAAATTACATTCGATGCAGCTTCCAAGTTACATTATTAAGAAGTTGGATAAAATAGTATTGTGGATTTTTTATCTATTATTTTTTAAAAGTTTTTTAAACATAAAGCTTTAAAATTATATTTAGTACATACTATACATTTAATAATATGTTTAAGAGATGTGTATCTCAAACCTCTAAACAATAAATTGACTGATTTGAGTTCATTTTTCATAAATATCGGAGTTTATTGAAAATGGGTAGGTAGTTCGTCGGAGATTACGTTAATATCCGACATACAGCCTACTCGGTCCAATGAGAGGGAAACTGAATAGTTATTGAATATTCTGCTTGGTCGCAGTTTCATTCGTCGACCAAAATTCATAATAAACTAGCTGTGCCCGCGACTTCGTTCGCGTGGAAAAAATTCTAAAATATCCTATGTCCTTCTCCTGGCTCTAAACTACCTCCCTACCAATTTTCAGCTAAATCGGTTCAGCCGTTCTTGAGTTATAAGTGGAGTAACTAACACGACTTTCTTTTATATATATAGATAGATGAGTTATTCAATTCATTTCATATGAAATATAATATATTGTGATTAATATTCAATATGGGCAGATTTCTATTTGTTTTTATTATAAATAGAAAAATAAAATTTCTTTAGCGTTTAATTATAAAGCCAAATAATTGCGCCTTGTAGTCTGCTTTGTAATTAAAGTAGTAAGTCCTATGGAAACAATGAATTAAGAATTTAATATATATCCTAATTTTTATTTAATTCTGTTCTGCTTTGTTTGCAAGAGTAACAAACGTTCAAACGTAATTTTTTTTATAAAAGTAATTTATCTAATTATGACCCGATTTAGGCTATCTATTGAGTGGTTTAATAAATGAATGCATATTTTTTATCAATATATTTTTCGATAAAACAAAATATGATTTATACATATCGGAATTTTTAAGAGGAAGATCAATAAATTCCTTAGAAACCGGCGTCGCATTGATAACCAAACCCGTGTAAAATGTCCATGGGCAGTGGGGACTGCTATCCATCTGGTAGTCCATTCTTTTGTATGTCTGCAAATTCAATAAAAAAAAAGATTATTTTTTTACCAATCGATTTGTTACCAAGATAACACTTTAGACTTCAGAAAACTGCGTTGAATGCCGTTAAAAAGATCACAATCGATCGCTTAACAAGAAGTTTTAAGGATCGTCTGCAGGATCAACAGGTTTACTTAAAAATGGGAACGTTACTGATATTTTTTTTATATAGATATAATATAGCAAACAAGCATACAGCTTTCCTGATGGAAACAAATAACCATCGCATTTTTTTATATCATAAGATAGCAAACAAGCAGATGGCTCTCCTGATAGAAAGAGTCAACCATCGCCTTTAGACATCAAAGGTGTTAATGGTGCGTTGCTATCTTGTGGCGAGGTCTAATGCCAGATGCATAATTTTACCGGCTACCTTACACTCCAGACCGGAACACAAAAAAAACCTTTCCTATTTCTGCCGCAATAGCGTCAATACTTGTGTATTGACGCTTTTGCGGTAGGAATAGGAAAGGTGGTGATACCATATACCCGGGCGAGACGTTTTAGAACTCTACCACCTAGTTGTCATGATGGTTGTGACACTTATAGTCAATCGGTCGCCTCTAACGACCTGTCCAGCAAAATGGCAGTTGGTCTAAGCCCCCATGTATTGGTCCGGGTATTATTAATAAATAATATTGATCCTGTCCGTAAGTCAGCGTTCATTCTGTCTCATTATTCATCACTTATTGCTACGCTGGTCGATGCCACAGAATGAGCATTAATCTACGAGCATGTATTAATAAGTTTGTCAATAACACCATAATAATATACTCGTACAAAACATAAATTTCAATTAATTAAATTATGGCAGAGATTCTGTTACGTATAAAAATTTGCTGGCTTAGAAAAAGTTAAGGTAACTTTAACACATTTACTCCTATTGAGTAAAAAGAAAACACTGACGCGCATGTTGTGAAAACAAAGTGAAAACCAGTTTAATTGCTCACAGGGTCGCTAATCAACCGTGATCTAACGAATTTTATCAGTCATTTCCACGCCTTTCCTAAGCATATTCTCAATTTGCGATGTTTCGACCACGATACGAAATTTGATCAAATATGGATTTACGAGTATGTTAACCATTTTGAACATAAACGACATTTTTTCCGTTTATGTTCAAAATGGTTAATATGACGGTAACCTTGTGGCGTAAATAATATGCACCGAAAGTCGTTAGATTCTCCGGTAAACTAAGATTATTAATCGGGTTGGATTTTATTTGGCTCTAAAAATATCTTGTCTATAAATCAACTAAGTTCTTTTTTAAACTATGTAGTATTTAACTTTTCTGAAACGTATATTGGATTGCAAACTTCTTCAAACGAGCCCGGACCAACACGGAGGAAAATACTGAAAATATATAATATTTTAAATACCTAAACCCAGAAATATAAAAATGTTTGCTCTGTCATCATACGAATGTTTTCTCTGTCGAGAATCGAACCCAAACCTCGTCGATTGCATAGTTAGAATAACCAATAACGCTAGCCACTTAACTAATGAATATAATTCTATTTAATAATATTTTTTATTCTGCACATGTAATGTATTCAACCTTAGATTGTCTATAATATAACAGAACAAATTTTTATTCTGTTCTGATGCATAGGTACCAAAGTTTAATGATACGCTTATGTCTATTACACGGGATACCGTGTAAGGAAGTCCTTTACTGATTTTTTTACTTACTTAAAAAATTAGTACATTTGCCACGTCCACGATATTTTACAGCCATTATCTGGAAATTTCTGCGTCGTTACGAGTCATTCTTTTTTTCAAAAACGAAATTTTGCTAATAAAATTTACATACTTGTATAGTATTTACTAAAATTCTACATAAGTATTTAACTTTTCCGAAACGTAATATATTGCATGCGAGTCTCATAATCACATCTTAAGACGCTGTCGACACCAGAAACGCGCACTGAACTCTATCTATTTCTATTGGAGTAAACGAGAGCCCACTATCAGTGTAACTGGGCGGCCAGGTCAAATAATGATTTTTTTTTTAAAGTGTAGTAGATTATTTGTCAAATATGATTAGTTAGCGGTTTAGGCATTAATATGATAACTTCATGTTTTTAATTGCAGACCCATACGTCAAAAAATAAAGATATACGTTTAAAGATAATTTTAAGACGAATTTTCGCAATTATTTTCTATTGACCCAAAGATATTCAACTATGTATCGAGACCGGCCACGGTCTTTGACATATGATGAATACTAACATATATTTTTTGTGATGTGCTCATAGATAAAATTGTTCTCGCGGCGCTTGACAAGATACCGTACTATCTAAAAACAACAACTCTGTGAATGCGGCAACTCAATATTGTAGTGTGTGTGACATGACAGTGTGCAAATGGATAACAGTGAGTAGTATGCTCTTAGAGCTTGCATTGTGATTGGTGACTGTTTCGGCGAGTATTTGTTGCCGCATTTGACAAGTATGTCGGCGGTAAATAGTCAAGCACAGCGAGACCAATTATTTATATAAGGATGTGCTATAGCAAAAAGTTTTTCTTAAAAAATGCTTAAATAACAGCAATTTTAACAAATCAGGTATTTTTAGCTTCTTAATACTCAGTTAGATTGCACATTTCTTGTATTCCAAATGTCTTATTTTGCAAATATGCAATGTTTTTGACAGTTGTATAAACTGCACAGTTTTTGCTTTGTGCAAATTAAAATTATACTATTGGGTGTAGTTTATACATTACATACCTGGGTTATATACATTAAACATACCTGGGTTAATTCTCAAGTTAGTTGTTTATAAATACGTAATTAAATATATATTCTGTTTATTAAGTTTAATTGATTGACTTCTCTAGAAAATCATAGAGAATTTTATTAATCGAGATTTTCTTTGGAAATCGATCTTTTTTGGAAAATACACTAATATTATTTTTGGCCCAGCGCAGAAATCAAACTTGAAATCTCATTATTCGCAATATAAAAAATCTTACGAAATAAATAGACTCATGAGTCATAATGTAAGCCTGTTTAAAAAGTTTTTGAAATGGAAATATTATTATTAACTTTGCATATCCAGTTCTACTTTTATGATAATGCAAACGATTTTCGTTCAGTCATTAAAAAACGATTAGCATTTGGACGCCATTAATCAATGTTCGATATCAATTGACATTGGTTCATTCGCGGTTATTTGTTCAGTACTTATTTTGATTTGATTATAAGTTTATTTGAATCATTTCATTTTCATTTAGATAAGCTTGCAGGTTAAAAGGTAAATTTTAACATATATGCTTTTAAAGGTAAAACAACAGTTGTTTACTGTAATTAATTATTAGTACTTGCGTTCGCCCTGTGGTCGAAAATGGACCATAGACTTAACAATAAAATCTCTTTTAAATTTAATAACAGACTTTATCTGTAAAGCAAATAGTATACACGTAAGTATATTATAATGTATGTCACATAAACGTAGAGTGTGTAATTTTTGTTATTACGAGTATAATTTAATGTATTTCTAATGCATATTATTTAAAAATGTTAGGTTTCTGAGTTTATAGAGTTTTGCAATATCTTGCCCGGGTATTATACCATTGTCTATCTGTTCCTACTTCAATAGCGTCCACTCCGGACATTTATGTTCCGGTTTTGAGGGTTAGGTAGACGATAAACTTAGGCATGTGTCATGAATATCCTATCACGTAGATAACTTTGGTGTCTATAGGCAATTACTTTAAAACAAGAACAATCATATCAGGAATTGACGGTATTGCGGCAGGAAGAGGCAAGGCGGTGACACTAAGTTCAAGTTTTCTTTTTAGTTTTTTTACCGACATGATCCGAACTTTACCATCTAGTAAGAAGTCATGTTAGTGATACATATTCCCTTCTCTCGCTTTTTATGAGATATCTAGTATTAGTAAGACAGTTGAAATATTCTTCAAAAAGTTGCCCGAAAATTATTTTGACTACATATGCTGCTGAACTTGTCTACCTACTAACTTATTGATATGCGATCTCTAATGCGATATTTTATCCAGGATCAATCTTAAAAATACAGTGCAATCTACTAGATCCAGTTCATTTACATTTAATTACTAGCTGACCCGGCAAACGTTGTTCTGCCTTTTTAACTACTCTAATTTTTTTTCTATATTTTCTTACCTTTTAAACCTTCCCTGGACTTCAACAATTAATTCAAACTCAAAATAAGCCAAATCGGTTTAGTCGTTCTCAAGTTTTAGCGGGACTAACGAACAGCAATTGATTTTTATATACTAGGCTAGAAGATATGTTAATATCTACATATCTTAAATTTGTGCTAAAAATTATCACACTTGTTTCTGTTACTATTTAATAAGACATTTTTAATATTCAACCATTGTGTATATATCGTTTGAAATCGTTCTGTCCAATTCTTGATACTTACGAAGTTCTTTTTTCACATTGAATAAATGTCTAATATTTCCCGCAAACAGTACGATATCATTCTTATCCCCTACATAATAAGGTGTCATTTATTTGAGAAATAACAATTTCCCGAATACACACTTTTTCCCCAACCTAATTTGTGAACTAATTCACAACACTAATAGCAACTCCGTGTAATATAAATAAACGAATTTAATTTACTGAGTGGGTAAAATAATAAATTTAAATAACATCATATATTTTACTTGGGCTAGACGTGGGGGATACAGTTTAACATTTCTTGTGACAGTGAGTGAATTATAACCAACTCATGAAACAGAATTATGATATTTGAGTTTGTCTAGCAAAACGTTTCTATTCTATTTTTAATTTATTGTATTACTTTAAAATAGACATTTTAGTAGTCTTACTTAATATGTAATAAAATGTGAATATCTATAGACGGTGATGTACCTATATTTTCCATCAAGTGTTTCTGCTTGATATTTTTTACAGTTTGTCGTCCATTTCATCTAATGAAAAGTATCGATGAAGATGAAAGTGGTACACGCCCATCTAAAAGAAACTCGTTTTTAAAAAACTTGTAAGGTTATAGAACTATATTTGTTAGGAACAATAGATTAAGGAAGTTCGTTCCAAATTTATTTGATCCGGCCAAAAAAGGAGATGTAAAAACCAGCTTGTACATTTGTTTTTTTGGTATATCTAAAACGTAGCGTATGTGGGTGGTGATGGTGTCAGGCGTGTCATGTAATTTTTTTAGGTGGTGTCAAGAGCCTTCGAAACCGGCATGTTTGCATGAAAAGAGTTGTATATATAGATGATGATAGTTTGCTGTATCATACTATATTGAACCATTTAAAGATATACTGTTGTAGCAATCATACGAATACAGTAAGGTGAGAATTTTCACGAATTTACCATATTTCATTTTAAAACATCGTGTGATGTATGAAAAATAATGTTTAAAAAACTATTTTATCTACATTGTCAAAAATTGAACATTTTATAGCTTGCTGTTCCGCAAAAATGTAATAATGTCTCAAATTACATACATTATTGCTCACAAAAGCTGACACTAAAATAATCAAACGTTACAGAAGTACTACGTCAGCTGCGCTTTTCTCTAACTAAAGTAATTCATTCCATCATCATTCAGAAAAATGAAATGACAAATATACCCGTAAAATGGTAAAATGTGTATAATCTGCGATAACCATATAAGTCAATAAATAAATAAATTAGTTGTCAGTGTAATATCCAAGCTCTCATCATTACTGGCATGTTGCCAGTTGAGAAAATTTGGTTTTGTGTATAAGCTCGCGCGCACGTGTATCTTATTGTTTTAGTAAGTTAACTGCGGCTATTTTGAAACTAGCGGTGAAATAAGGCGGTAGAAGTTTGCAAATTATGATAAAATTGTAAATTTCACATGTTTTAATTTATTCAACAACAGCCTATCCAGTCAATTAAGTAATTATTTAGGGGGTATTTCTATCATTTCGTGCAAAACACGTGTCGGATAGAATAAAAGTTAAACTAAATAAGCCTAAGTCCTCACATATTTTTATATTATAGGTATGTTACATACCTATATGTTCCACAGGGAAATAATAACGTCAGGTACTTAAAAAAAAAGATATATATAAAATATATGCTTAAATATCATTACCATTACTGGTCAGATACCGAATTTTGATACTTTTAAGCAAATAACACGTAAATTTGGTCCATTACTGAGTATTACTATTTTTCAGTGTATAAAATAACTATCAAGCTATAAGATATTAGTAAATTAAAAATCATTTACGACTATTATTTAGTTTTGCTGTGATTAAATCATTTTGACCAAAAAAAATATTCATTACCATCAATTAAAGTTGAAGTAAAGAAATCACCTGTACTGAACTAACAAGCGCTGTCCCCTTCCCCTGTTCCCCTTTGCGCGTTGCTCGTTCAGTCGACCAGTGAAGGAAAACAGAGCCGGACGTTGGCGGTGTTTTGAAAAAATAACGGCGAAGACGAGATTATTAGACGTGGTAAGTTTTTTTGTCATTACCATTAGGGATATTTTGGCATGAAGACTAATTGATTTTTTATTTTGGTAGAAGTTAATATGATACCCTTTGGGTTTATATAGTATTTTGATCTTTATCTTAAACATTTCAAAGTTATTTAGGGAGCAATTTTAAATAAAGTGCCATTGTATCATTACCATTCCTTTCATTACCATAATTTACCATCAGCTATTTGGAAAATGGTAATGACCATAAAATGATGGTAATGAAGATAAGTGTAACAACAGATTTTACTTGTAGATAGTTTAATTGTTATTTGTTTTCTCTATAATCGTTTTAGAATAATTCATATAGAACCATATAAAATGCGTATTTTATTGCTGCTGGCATTGGATATTATTATAGTCAATATACAGATCAAATAATTATCATAATTATTATTTACAGATCAAAATATGGCTAGAACAAAGGCGAAAAAATCTCGTGAAGAAAAGTTAGTTGAAGCAAAATTACGTAGAAGAAAGAAGTATGAAGAAATTAAAAATAATCCCGAAAAATATGCAATTCAAAAAGAAAAAGAAAGGCTGAGGTACCAAAAGAGAAAAGAGCAAAAGCAAATTAAAAGTGTGGCTGATATGAATCCTAGGGAAAAAAGGCTTCAAAGAAAGAAATGGAAGGAAAATAGCAAACGATACACAGAAAAAAAGAAAACTAATCGAAGAATACAACAATTATTAATAGATGGCACCCCTCCCTCAAGTGATCGTGAAAATGACGCAGATGTAGTTATTCAACAAGATCCATTAGAAGGAACATCTCATGGAACTAAAAATATAATTAATAAAAACTGTGAATCTTGCCAAAAAAAGATTTCTTTAATAAGGAGGCTGCGTTATAAATACAATAAACAAATAGGTATACTAAAACGGGAAAAAGCAAAAATTGAAAAGGAGAGAGATGCTTTTAAAAGGATGTTGGCTAAGATGATAAAGAAAAACCAAATACGACAAGCCCAGTGTAGACAGATAACTACAGAAGAGAAAGTAGATAGACTTGTGGAAACTATTGACACTAACAAGCGTGAAGAAGTGAAAAAGAAGTTATTATTTGGTGAGGTAGTTTGCAAAAATTTATCCAAAGCGTTCAGTGGTCTTATGAAGAAAGAAAAACGTGTATTCAGCGACATTGTAGTAGGAAATAGGGATAACTTCAAGAAATACAGAATATTGGGAAAGGCTAACAACTTTACAGTACGAACCAAAGCTCAAAGTCAACATTTTAAAGATCATTCTAAATTGGATATTAAACAACAAATTGAAGATTTTTTTGAAGACGATGGTAACACAAAGTTATCCCCTGGAAAAAATGAATTTATAACTCGAAATGGAGTTAGAAAGCACAAAAGATATTTAAATGATACTCTAACTAATCTATATAAAAAGTTTATAACTATTCAGGACACTAACATAGGATATTCCACCTTTTGCATGTATCGCCCATTTTGGATATTGTATCCAAAAGAGTCTGATCGGAATACTTGTGCGTGTAAAGTACACGTGAATATTGATTTATTAGTGAAGAGCCTAAATAAAAATAAAATAATCAAAGAGGCAAATGGAACTGCTTTGCTGCAAAGTTTATGCTGTGATACTTACAGTGAAAGATGCTTAAACCGAACTTGTGAGTGTTGCGAAAGAAGAGCTCTAAATTTCAAAGAGTTTAATAATGAAGGCAAGATACATTTTTATGAGTGGTGCACAAAAGAGAAAATATTGTAACGAAAGGAAAAGAAAAAGTTATGATTGTAAACACAAAGAGAAAAGTAACAGATTATCCTAAAAATATTATAGAAAAGCTGCAAAAGTCATTAAAGCCATATTTTAAGCATTGTACTAACATTGTTGTTCAGTATAGACACTTAAAATCATTGAAGGCAACATTATCTACCATGGAGGCTGTAGTACATATCGACTTTTCTGAAAATTATTCAATTCAGTTTAATGAAGAAATTCAAAGCTTTCATTTTGGTGGAAGCAGGACACAAATAACATTACACACTGCAGTTGTTTATATAATTGATCAGGAAACCGGAATTTTGAAACCATATAGTGCTTGCAGTATTAGTGAATGTAATAAACATGATGCGAGGGCTATATGGGCTCATCTGTTATCACTACTTGGCTATATCCAAGAAATTGCGCCGCTAATTGATACAATACATTTTATATCAGATAGCCCATCAAGCCAATATAGGAACCGATTCATGTTTTATGTCATTAGTCAACTGTATCAAGATTTTCCAGAGCTCAAATCCATTACTTGGAACTATTTAGAAGCGGGCCATGGTAAGGGAGCACCGGATGGAGTTGGGGCAGTTTTGAAGAGGACTGCTGATCAAATTGTGCGACTGGGCAAAGATATTGGCAGCCTTCAAGAATTTTGGACACATGTTGGCAGCAAAATCAAAAACATTAAGTTACTTTCTGTCTCAGAACATGACATTATAGAAAAAGAAATCCCGTCCGAGGTCCAACCATTTCGTGGAACAATGTCAGTTCATCAAGTTCTCTGGTCACCTAACAGTCCTATGACCTTTAGAAAGCTTAGCTGCTTCTTCTGTGAAAATGGACAGATATGCTCTCACGGATACCATCTTGGATTTATAGACCTGCCAAGGCCTATCCTGGGCAATTCTACAATTCAGGTAGAAGACGACATTTTAGACATAAATACCACAGGAAGCTTTTTTAGAGATATAGCAAATGTTTATGTAGAACCCTGTAACATATCACACCAGTCTCAACGGCCGAAGCCTATAAGCAGCTTGGACGTCAGTGTAACTCCTAACATTAAACGTTCTTCAAGTAATGGTAATCCAAATAAAGCTATTACAGTGCTTTCAGATATAAAACTACATTGGTCTAACAAGGCTTTTATTGACAAAAGGCCGAAACAGAATACGACAAAATATCAAAAAGATTTTGAGAATTTTATCTCTGGTGGTATCCAACAAAAAGGAAAATTGAAAGAAGACATAAGAAGACCAGTGAAGAGGACAGTGGTGAGAAGCTTTTTCGATGCCTCTTCAGATGAAGATGAACTTCATAATAACGCAGAACGCAAACAAAGAAAGGATGAAAATGAAGATAACCGCGATATAGTAATACAAGCAAAGGAGAATATAAATTATAATTGTAGTGATTCATCTAATGATTATAACATATTCTAAGCTCAAATCTGCTGTGATAACAAAAATTTAAAACTGTGATTAACGTTCCTATTAGTTTTTATGTTTAATAAGTAAGTCTAAGTGAGACTGCCATTTACTTTTGAGACTAAGTAATTAATAATGTGGAGTTTAATTATATATATATATATATATCTTGTAGGTTCTCATAATTAACAAAAAAAGTTTTGAAAGTCGTTTTGTTACATTGTTGATTAGTTATATTATGTTAGTAAAACACAATTCAAATATTCAATTTTTATAAAAATAAAACACGAATTTAAATTTCTTTTTTATTTATGTTTTCATTACCATTAGCAATTTCTCATTACCAGTATCCCTAATATCATAACCAAATATTTTATCTCATTACCATACGTACTGTTATGAGCAAACCTTATATGAAGTAAACGCATATGCAAGCATTATGTCACTTCAATAAAACTGATTTTTATGTTAATTTTATACAGTCTTCCTCCAGATTTTGTCCGGTTAACACATAACTTTGTAAATATTAAGCAGTGTGAATATACATTAGTTTCAGCCGAATTAAAGTGGTTTTTTTTAAAAAGGACTAACAGGCCGCCATCCTTACAATTTTGGTGTCAGAAGTGGTATATCCTGGATTCCGAATTCCCAGGATAATTTAGGTGTTAGGCGTCGCGATTTTCGAATTCCGCCTGACAACCATTTTGTGGCCCTGTGACTTTAGTCTTTAGCTACGTGCTAGTTCGCCGACGGTAAGCCTTGGCACCGTATGCCTAAGCCCGCGCTACTGCACCCTGTGGTCGACGAGTAAGTCTTGAGCATCATCAGCCAAGCCCGCGCTACATCACCACATCACCTACTTCGCGCTGTCAACTTTGATCGACGTGTAAGTCTCCGCTCTATAGCGTGAGCCCGCATCACCTCGTACTGCTTAATTCATCATCGACGGACAAGAAGACTCGTCATCATCACCGAACCTATAAAACGAAAGGCATTTCAACGTGACTTCGACGGAACTGCAATACGACTCCGTGAGTCGCCGTGCCGGTTACTCGAAGCTGTCGCCAGGGACATTCGCTGCGCTCTGCATTCTTCGTTGCCATGCACAATACCTTCAAGGTTAAGATGTTCCTGCGGTTCGTGATTATTTTTCTGTGAGTTTTATTTTTTCCAATTTAAAGTGTAAAGTGAAACATCAAGATTTTATTTTTCAAGATTTTATATTCCTAGATTCAGAACTTTTATTAGAACATTATTTCAGAGTTTTTAAATAACTTTTAAAGTCATATAAATAATTTACTACTTATACAATTTTATACAATCTTATTGCTAACTTATATGATATTAATTTACATTTTCTATAATTTTTCTATTTACGTTTTTGTGTGTATTTTTCTGATGTTCTGTACAGCTTTTTAATCTACAATTATTGATGTTTAAATTTAATAAAAAAGAACAGACTACTGAAGTCGATACTAATACCGACTCAGACAGTTCTCTATCGAAACCATTATCTCAAAGGAAAAAATTAAACATGAGTGATAAAATTACACTCTCTGTTCTTACCAAATTCATTAAACCATATAACGGGGATCGGGAATCCCTTCCCGCGTTTTTAACCAATTGCGAAAGTGCAATTTCTTTAGCGAGTACAGACCAACAGAACTTTTTAGTCAAATATATCGTGTCACAACTTGAGGGCAAGGCTCAGTTAGCTTGTTGTTTGAAAAAATTCGATAATTGGCTTGAAATCAAACAGTTTTTAAAGGTAACTTTTGGAGAAAAAAAGCATTCAACACACCTTTTAGTAGATTTACAAAACTGCAAGCAATTACCCAACGAAGATGTGACACAATATTCTTTAAGGATTGAATCCTGCCTTACGCGGCTTCAGTCCGATATTCATTACAGTTGTGAAAATGAAAAGGAACTTATAGGTAGACTTGCTGCCATGGAAGATTTGGCTTTAAATACATTTTTATTAGGTATGAACTCAAACTTCTCACACATTGTGCGCTGCCGGAATCCTAAAGGACTTTCCGAAGCGATCACTCATGCTATTGAAGAAGAAAAACTGTTTAAGCTATCTAAACTATCTCAACGACCTTCTTCTTCCTCTAAGCAATGTTCAATATGCCGAAAGTTTGGCCATAGCTCTTCCGATTGTTTCAAAAATAAATCTAAACATTCTTTTACAAACTCTTACCACGTAAATTCGAATTTAAATCATCGTAATAATTATTCTAATAATTCTACAAATAAAAATAATTACGCCTCGAATCAAATATGCGCGTATTGTAAAAATCGTGGTCATTTAATAGGCGATTGTCGGAAGCTTAAATATAAAAACAATAATTATATGCACCGCGATCCGCCACGCAACGTGATACCTTCAAGTTCACGGTCGCCGACGAGCAATTCGTCTAATCATAACGTTACCAATAACAATTCTAATATACACGTTATCTCTAACGAAGATAATTTAAACTAAATTCGGTTTCGGTGCCGTGTCTACCGAAACCTTTTGCAATTCGTAACGACACGAATAGTTCTAAGACAACAAAAAACTACGGCAAAAAGCCTAAATCTAATGAGTCCTTAAAGGGGTCTAAAGGACATTCTTGTGGTCAATTCACGGTTGCACAAGATGTACCTTCTGTTTATTCTATAAACTCTAATTTTTATAGGCTTCAATCCTGTGTTCCTAAATTATTTTCCGCACAGGCTAAAGTAAAGACAATGACTCATAATAGCTGTGTTCCTAAGTTATTTTCTACACAGCGTAATGGACGATCAGAGATTTCTCAACCTTGTGTTCCTAAATTATTTCCTGCACAGGTTAATGAAAATACAGAGTATTCTAAGTCAAATAATTATGTTAATGTCTCTGACGTCACTCTTAAGAAATCATTAAGGTTCTCGAACCTTTCGCAACGCAACCCTTTATCTCGTGAAAAATCGAGTTCTTTTTCAAGGGATTGCTCTTATAATAAAACGTATTCTATAAATAACGTAAATAACAAAGTTTCTCTTCCTCACGTTTATCTAAAAACTAATATGAATGATAAGCCTCTACGTTTATTAATCGATACTGGTTCCTCAGTTTCAATCGTGAAACTCTCAAGTTTATTAAAAGGTCCAGTACTTAAAAATAATATCATTACACTCAAGGGATTAAGTGATAACGACTCAACGTGTGAATCACTCGGTTCTATTAAACTTAATTTCGAATATCAAATCTCATCTACACGTAAAATTGCTTTTGATTTTGTGTTTCACGCTATTGACGATGCTATTCAATTAAATTATGATGGTATAATTGGTAGTGACTTTATACAACATTTTAAAATCAACATACAATATACTAATAATTCATTAAACTTAGAAGGTTACTTAATACCTATATGTTTTAGTAAATCATCATATGTTATACCTGCGAGATCAGAAATGGTAATCGAATGTCCAGTCAGTAATCTACGTGATTTCGTAAATAAACGCGAAGCTCTAGTACTAGATCAGAAAATTTGTGAAGGTGTATTTTTAGCTAACGCTATTGTAAGTTTAAAATCAAACAACAGAGTTAATGTTACAGTTTTAAATACCACCGAATCTGAAATCGAAGTTGATAATTTTCAGGTACAGTTAACCCCGTTCGATTTACCAACTTCAAAGTTAGATGATTCTCAACAAGAACTTATTCATCAATTAAATTCTTTAAATATAAATAGATCTCAAAAGGTTTTAGATCAAATTAGAATATCTCATTTAAATCCTCAAGAGAAAAAGTTATTAATTAATTGTATTTCCAATTATACAGACATATTTCATCTCGACGGAGAATTTTTGACACATACAGATGTTATTAAACATTCTATTAATACTGGGGATGCGCCCCCGATTCACGTAAAATCATACCGTTTCCCTGAAGTTCATAAAGATGAAGTAGAAAAGCAAATTAGAAAAATGCTTGATGAAAATATAATCAGACCTTCTACGTCACCTTGGTGTGCTCCCGTTTGGGTAGTACCAAAGAAGCGTGATGCTTCTGGTAAACAAAAATGGCGTATCGTTATTGATTATCGTCGTTTAAATGACGTTACTGTCTCTGAAGTTTATCCTCTTCCACTTATAACGGATATTTTGGACCAATTAGGTCATTCGAAATATTTTAGCACGCTAGATTTAGCATCTGGTTTTCACCAATTATTATTAAATCCTAAAGATATTGAGAAAACCGCATTCAGTGTTTCTACTAATGGTATTTCTGGACAATTTGAATTTTTGCGCATGCCATTTGGGTTAAAAAATGCCCCTAGTACCTTTCAAAGAATGATGAATTTAGTGCTTACTGGTCTACAAGGTTTAGACTGTTATATCTATTTAAACGATTGTATTATCTACTCTCACGATCTTGAATCTCACATAATAAAGCTAGAATCTGTATTTTCTAAACTTAGAGAGGCAAATCTTAAACTCCAGCCCGACAAATGTGAGTTTTTGCGACGTGAAGTTGCGTATCTTGGGCATGTTATTACAGATAAAGGTGTTTCGCCTAACCCTGACAAGGTCAAGGCTATTTCCGAATTTCCTACACCGAAAACTCCAAAAGATGTCAAATCTTTTCTTGGGTTAACTGGTTACTATCGTCGTTTTATAGAAAATTTCTCTCATATAACTAAGCCTCTAACTTCGTTATTAAAAAAGGATGTAAATTTTCATTGGTCAATTGAACAGGAACAATCTTTTAACACTTTAAAGCAAAAACTTATTTCTGCTCCCTTGTTACAATACCCAGATTTTTCGCAACCCTTTATTGTTACAACTGACGCTTCAAATTATGCCGTTGGTGCTATTTTATCACAAGGTGAAATCGGTAAAGACAAACCTATTGCATTCGCGTCTCGTACTATGAATAAACAAGAAGGCAATTATTCAACGACAGAAAAAGAACTTTTGGCAATTTTGTTCGCTGTAAATACATTTCGACCTTATTTATATGGGTATAAGTTTAAAATTGTGACAGATCACCGTCCATTAACATGGTTGTTTAACGCTAAAGATCCAGGTGGACGCTTGCTTAGGTGGAGGTTAAAACTCGAAGAATACGAGTACGAAATTGTATATAAACCAGGTAGAATAAATAGTAATGCAGATTGTTTATCTCGTTACCCAGTAAATGCTATCACTAATTCTAATATTAATAATGATACTCATGAACAATATTTTAAAAAACAATTTACTAAAACTACGCCTAATTGTGATACGCAAATTGAAGAACACAATCAAAGTTTATATTTAGCCAAACAAAAATCAATTGCTTGCCCGATGTCTCTAGACCTTGATTACTCTATGCCATATTGCGAACAGTTCTTATCAATGTTAGATGATTCCATTTCATTCCGCGAGTCGGAACGGACACCTGATACCATACAGGTTGTCGATTGTAAAAACAATTTAAAGCTTTATTTCTTATATTCTAAGGTTCATCATTATGACGAAATTAGTTACAAAACTATTTACAATTTATTAATTAAACTAAGAGACCGAATTATTTCTAATAATGACTATGATAAAGAATTAGCTATTTCCGATTTTTCAGAACCGTTTTCAAAATTTGTGTATGTGAAAATTTATAACATGATATCTTATATTTTTAACGGCACAAATATTAAGATTCATATATACAAAAATCAAATAGTTTATCCTACTCCGGCCGAAATACCGAACATTTTAAAAGAAAATCATGGTACTACTATCGCCGGTCACCCCGGTATCAAACGCATGCTAAGTAGAATCAAAGCTTCCTACTATTGGAAAAATATGCGATCTGATGTTGAACGATTTATAAAAGACTGCAAAATGTGTCAAGTTAATAAACCATTACGACTCTCTAATAAAGCGCCTATGGTAATTACTTCCACTAGTACTAGGCCATTTGAGAGATTAGCTCTCGACATAGTTGGTCCCTTTCCTGAAGCCGGTATTCAAAAATTTAAATATATCTTAACATTACAAGACGACTTAACTAAATTTTCTAATGCTTATCCCATGATCACGTGTACAACCGATGAGGTTGCACGAAGTCTTATTCATTTCTTTTCGTTATTCTCGTTTCCAAAAATGATACTCACTGATCAAGGCACTACTTTTACCTCTGAATTATTTAGGCAACTGACAGACATACTTAAAATAAAAAGTCTCTATTCTAGCCCGTATCATCCTCAGACTAATGGCTCCCTTGAAAGATCACATGCTACACTAAAAGAATATCTAAGATCTTTCGTTAACGAAAATCAAAGCGATTGGCATTGTTACCTTGCAACCGCTATTCTATCATATAATACTACTCCTCATTGCACGACGGAGTTTACACCATTCGAATTATTATACGGTTATAAGCCGTCCATACCTAGCAGCATTTATGAAACTGATAACAACACTACCTACCAAGAGTACATCCGCGCACTGCAATATAGAATGAAGTACTCTCGTGAAAAAGCTATTGAAAATATAATTAAAAGTAAACAAGCCTCAAAAAATATTATGACGTCTCTTCGAGAGAACTGAGTTATAAAACAGGTGATATGGTTTATGTCAAACATCACCACAGACTTCGTAAAGCCTTATCTCCAGTGTGGAAAGGCCCTTTTAAAGTTATTAAAACACATGGCAAAAATAATGTCACTATATGCATAAATAGAAAACATGTTAAATATCATGTTAACGAACTAAAGCCGATGTAAACTTGTATAATTTGTTCCAGGTATGTAATCGATCCTTGCGTTTCGAATCCGATTGAATTAGTAACAAATAGCCCAGGTATTTACTTCGACCCTACTTCTGTTGTGTACTTTCAAAATGACAACTGGAATGTAGTAACCCACATCGATATTTTGCCTATTTTTCCTTACATGAAAAAAATCAAAACTTCAATCCAAAATATTTTATTTCTATGCAATAAAGCACAAAGATTAAACTTAGTTAATTTCAAAATTGATTGTAACGACGTTTTGAATCCTCTAGAAATATTAATAAATTCAAATGAACTAAAGTACCAATCTATGTCTCACCTTATTTTTGATCAAAGAACAAAACGAGCTCTTGAATTTGGAGGTGAAATCCTTAAATTCTTTTTTGGCACTTTAGATGCAGATGATGCACGAAAATATGACGAAGCAATTTCGTCGTGTCAGCAGAATGAAAATGAAATTTATTCCCTTATGAAAGACAACATCCATATTGTCCAATCTACGATTAATAATTTTAATACTTCTATTGAAAAATTAAATAATAATGAAATTAAATTAAATAACCAGATAGAAAAATTAAATTTCATATTTTTAAACAGTACAAAGACAAATATAGAATTAATGAACTTAGAAAAATTTAACTCTATTTTTAATATTATTGAAGGTTCTTTATTATCAATTTCTAATATTCTAGATACAACTTTAAATTCAATTTTATTCGCAAAAGCAAATATTTTACACCCTTATGTCATTACACCTACTAAATTATATAATGTGTTATCTAACAATATTAAAATGAAACGAACTTCTGAGTTCCCTATTTCGATTTCCTTAAAAAATATACACACTATTATTGACTTAGCGAAATTAACATCTTATTATTATAAAGAAAAAATTGTATTTGTTATTCAAATTCCTTTAATAAATCCTGTTAAATTTAGTCTTTATAAGAACTTGGCTTTACCTACTCCTCATGAAACAAATAATTATAAAACTTATGTGTTAATACACCCTTCTAAATTGTATTTAGCCGTAACGGATGACAGATTGAACTACGCTTTATTAGATAGCATAAGTGATTGTAAGCGTGTTAATGACGAATACATGGTATGTCCCATGGCTTCGATATTGTCTACAATTAATAATCCTATTTGTGAAACTAAGTTATTAACTGAAGTTACTCTATCACTTCCTGAAGTTTGTAATTCTAATGTCATTTATGGTAATATTAACGTATGGCAAAAACTTAATGATGGTAGATATATTTTTGTTCAATCTAAGCCTAACAAATTGACTTTGAAATGTGACGATAAGATAAGTGATTTTACTTTGCAAGGCACTGGTATTTTATCATTAGAGAAAAATTGTATTGCCTATTTTCAAACTTTGCAATTTGTTCCTTCTACTAATTATAAGACTATTTTACCAGCTCAATTATTACTTAATTTTAATATTATCGAAGATGATTGTTGTAAGTATAATCTAGTAAATGAGACATATCAGTCTTTATCTCCGATAACTTTATCAAATATCGATTTAGAATCATTAAAATTTGCATCTCATAAGTTAGACCATTTAGAAGACCAAATAAACCAAGCGTCTAATCAATCACATATCATGAAATATGGTCACTATTATTCTGGTATGACTTATTTTATATTAACTGTAATTATTTTATATATTTTGTATAACATTTATAAAAAATGTTTCTGTAAGTCTACTAGCACCTCATGTTGTATTCAAATCTATAATCAATGTCATAACTCGCATAGAACAGTCAACGACAGGACTATGAATACGTCCATCGAGCTAAGTGATATTTCTAATGAATCAGAATGCGACCAGAGACCTGTTAAGAGTCTCCCAGCAGAAATAGAATTTAATAAAAATTCGAATAAAGTCCTATATAGAAACTTAGGCAAATCTAACCGTAACTTAACCAACCATTAGAAAAAGCGAATAATGTTTTACATCTATTTTATGTACTTTATAGGTTAACCAACTATCATAAAAGGTGAATAATGTTTTACATCTATTTTATGTACTTTATAGTTTAACCAACAATTAGAAAAGGTAAATAATATTTTACATCTCTTTTGTACTTTATACATTTCATTTTATTGTAATCATAATTTTACCAACTATTAGAAAAGTAAGTAATGTATTAACGTCTCTTTTACATTCTTTATACATTTCTTTCTATTTTATTTTCAAATACTACTAAGTTTTATATTTCTTATAAATTCTAGAAAAGAATTATGTTTTAAGATTAAACGATATCGACTTCTACTTTTATACATGGAGACATTTATTATAAGTTATTGTATTAATTTGAATTTATATAGCAAATAGCTATTCTTAGATTGATTAACTTTTGATTCACTGAGTTTTAGAAAACATTTGTTTATTATAACTTAATGTATTAATTTGAATTATATAGCAAATAGCTATTCTTAGATTGATTAACTTTTGATTCACTGAGTTTTAGAAAACATTTGTTTATTATAACTTAATGTATTAATTTGAATTATATAGCAAATAGCTATTTTTAAATTGACTAATTATTGATTCACTGAGTTTTATCTTTTTACATATTGTTATTTTAACTCACTCTGATTTCTTATATTATCCTTCGCTTTATTAAAAAAAAAAATAATAAAGCTCAGTCTTAAGGGGGGAGATGTTATGAGCAAACCTTATATGAAGTAAACGCATATGCAAGCATTATGTCACTTCAATAAAACTGATTTTTATGTTAATTTTATACAGTCTTCCTCCAGATTTTGTCCGGTTAACACATAACTTTGTAAATATTAAGCAGTGTGAATATACATTAGTTTCAGCCGAATTAAAGTGGTTTTTTTTAAAAAGGACTAACAGGCCGCCATCCTTACAGTACGAAAAAAAAATATATAGCTCATATCTTTGTCAATTTTGCGTATAATTCTGTGATACGCAGATAGCTACTTTATTTTTCAAGTAGCTATACTCTGACACTGAAAAAAAATAATTCTATATTTTTCTCGTAAATTCTTTTAATTTGCACGAAACGCTAGAACTACCCTAGGGTAATTTAGTTCAAAAACTTATGTGGCCGAAATTCAAACATACATAATAAAATCTGTTTTAAGTTTGACAACTTACTTTAGCCGTAAAGAAAATAATGAGTATATACGTGTGTAAATTAATGATATTTTTTTAGATTCCGGCGTTACTTTGTGGAAATTCATTGTTCAGACGAAGAATGAAATGAAAATAGAAAACTAGTTATTATGCAAATTTCCGCGAACTTATGAGACTACCTTTACGATGTCACTGAAAAGGAAAACATATAAAAGCGGTGTAAGAAATGAAACAAACCTACGGTAGGTCTAAAAATAATGAACCACCACACTTTATACTATAATAATACCAAACACAAAAGCACACAATTTACGCACTCAACGCACGTTAGTACTACTGCGGCTCTCGTAAACTATATGCTTTTGTGTTTGGTACTGTCGTGGTATAAAGTGTGGCGTTAAGTGTGGTGGACGAGAGTGGATAACTGTGCCGCTGGGGTCTTTATTATTTTTCAGACCTACGGTAGGTTTTTTCCATTTCTTACACCGCTTTTATATGTTTTCCTTTTCAAAGACATTACAAAGGTACACTTAAAAGTTACTAGTTAAAAATAACTAGTTTTCTCCGTCTAATGATAATTTAATTTACACACATAATAATATAAACACTACATACACTGCATTCATGTGACATACATGAGTATGACACATGAATGTAGTGTGGGTAGTGTTTATTTTTAATAATTTAATGTACTTCAACTCTTCCGTCCCGAGTTGAATTCTCAGGTCGGAAAAAAACTGTTATTGAAGTTCTTTTACGAATTTTTTATCGATTTTTTACGAAAATATAACATACTTAAAAAAATATATTTTTTATGTATGTTGTATTTTATCTCAAAAATCCTTTTTTTATATCATAAGACAGTAAAGAAGCAAAGCAATCTGCTTGTGATAGAAGGGCAAACCATCTCCTAGAAACACGAAACATGTTAATGGTGCGAAGCTATCCGTGTGACGGAATAGCAGTGCCTCATGTATATGTATACCGGCTACCTTACCCTCCAAACTGGAACACGATAATGACAAGCATTGACGCTATTGCGGTAGTCACGATAGTACTGACACATATAGCAAATTGGTCGCTTCTTATAACCTGCCTAGCAGATTGGCACTTGACCTATTCTTTAAAGGAGCCCGGTCCACCACGAGGGAAATTTAATTATGTAGGCACACTAATTTATTTAATAAAAATGTTTATTTAATTTAATCACCAAAATTCTTACCACTTAACCATTTTGACAGTCCTAAGCATCGACTTACTAATATAAGTCAATGGTCCTAAGCCTAACAGTCCTAAAGCAGTAAGTGTAATAGGAAATGTTATCATCACATATTCTTTTTAGCTTGCTGCCCAGATTGGCCAGGTTCATTGACGTGTAGGGTGACAATAATTACGCAACGCATTGATACTACTAAGTCTACTGATAACTCTGACAACAGAAATAACAAATACTCTTTATTTGTTATTTCTGTTTTATTTTATATGTATTTTATGAATGGTTCATGTAAGATTGGTTGGAGTATTTCCACTTTTGTATCAAGCAACAAGCGCCGTGTGTTTCTTTTAATAGGGCAATTATAAGTGTCTTATTATCCCGAAAAACTTTAAATAATGTTAAACATGTTATAACTGCGATATTGCCTAGTTAAATCATAGATTCGCTTTAACTTAAACATGATTATAGAAGAGATAGAGATTCTTCCTGAAACAACTTGAAGTTTGCCGTTCCGTCAGCTACTGCAGTTCCATCGTATGCTCCAGACAAACTACAAATACTTACTTTTCGAATTATACTGTCGTCATTTTTTGTTTTCATTATAAGATAGATAACATAATATATTATTACAACTTAGTTTAATTAATGTACAGTCACATTTCTAAAATTTGTGGGCCGGTTGACCCTGAAAGCCGTTCCTGTGACTTCCCGCTAAATTGAGGTATTTTTAAAGAAGCAAAAACTATACCTAAGTATATATTTTTCAGCTCATAGAGTTCAAAAACATAAAGTTTGTAAAGATGACGGTTTTTTTATTTTCGAAAAGATATTTATTTTCAAAATGATGACCGATTTAAATATTTTGAATTGCATTCAACGCAATTCTTGAGCTCTAAATTGTTTTACTAGCTACAAAATCAATATCTAAGTTAAAAATAAATAATGAAAAATTTCAAAAAAAAAATAATTGCAAAAATGTTCAGTATTGATAAATCCCGAATGAATCAACCAATTCGAATCCGGTTTACGATGTTCGACGTATTTTTTTAGTAGAAGAGCTTATTAGATTTATTAACCTTATTATAAATTATTACAGAAGATTCAAAATGATTAGTTGAAAAATGTTGAAGTTATGTCGAAAATACACTTTTTTCAAAATTTTTCTCCAATTTTTTAGAGGTTTTTTTAAAATTTCTCAAAATCTCCTAGGCCGAATCGGTTCACATTTTCAAAAAATCGAAGTTAAGCGGAACCCAGTCAAATGCCATCAACCGCGTTTCTACCGGTAGAGACATTAAAAAATTCTGAGATGTTTACATACACATATTCAGACATACTGTGTCGTCGTTAAATTAGTCGGAAAGGGTTTCTAGGACCTCAAAACTTGGAGATCTAGTGAAAACTCGATTTTCGAAAGTCGGAGCAAAATCGGAGCAAAGTCGGAGCAGTAACATCCTTACCTACATATATATGTTGAAGGAATTTAAAAATAACAGATGAACAATTAACTAAACAGATATAAAACGCAAATATGAATAAACATAGGTACTGGAGGAGACCAAACTGGCGTAGATATCATGATCAAATTGATTGAGTCCGACGGTGGTATCAAGAGTCACCGAAACTGGTGTCTTTGCAAGACGATAAAAAGTTCCGGCTCAGATCAAGTGTTATTGAGATTATTTCGAGGTTTTCCTTGAAAATTTATAGTTTAGTAGCAACGCGGAGTCCAGCGGATGGCGAGTCACACCTTTGTGTTTCTGATGAACATGTAAGGATTGTTGGTCCTTCTTATCACTATTAATAGACAATAATCGTTATTAGGTCGGAGAAATACAACGATAGAAATTATCTATTATATCTATTGCTTTAATGCAACCAACAAACCAGTGAAACGTAGTAAACCGAAAAATCTATAGATATTCGGTTTGTTCTACCCAATCCACAAAGGAGCCGGCGGGATGATAATTTTTTGTATATTACCATGTAAAGCTGTAAACTCCAATTATCGCTAGAAATGGACGATAATCGTTATCAGGTCAGTGAAATGCGGCGATGGGGATCATCATTTATCTCGCCAGCAACCTGGTGAATCATGGTGAACTGAAAAATCTATAGACATTCGTTTCACTCTATCCACCCCGCGAGAGAATCGGCGTGATAATAGTTTTATATATATTACCACTTATAATCATAGGGTCGTTGTCTAGCCGAGCACACTATAACAAATTATTGAGAAACTAATGCATAGTTTATCAGTAACTTGTCATTGGTGAAACAACTGACGTGCACTAGTCGAAACTTTTAGAAATGTCTGAAGTTTGAGCAATATTCGACACATTGGAAGTGCAAACCCCATTTGGTTACAGAAAACACTGAGTTAAGCTCGCAAGTGCTTTTGATCGTAGTTTGAACTTAGGTTTCAAAATTTCACAATAAATGAAGTATAAACCATTTTAGTTTCGTGTTAATCACGAAACTAAAATGGCTGAACTCTGTACAGTACCTACGTAAAAAAGAAAAGCTTATAATTTGCAAAAAAAAAGCAAGTAGACTTTGCAAAAACCCAATTTAAAAAGGAGTTAAAATGATTTTCAACGTTCAATGTATTAATGTCGATACTTAATTGCTACTCAAACTTTCAAAGAATGGACTTTTGCTTTGCTCGAGTTGAATTCTCAGGTCGGAAAAAAACTGTTATTGAAGTTCTTTTACGAATTTTTTATCGATTTTTTACGAAAATATAACATACTTAAAAAAATATATTTTTTATGTATGTTGTATTTTATCTCAAAAATCCTTTTTTTATATCATAAGACAGTAAAGAAGCAAAGCAATCTGCTTGTGATAGAAGGGCAAACCATCTCCTAGAAACACGAAACATGTTAATGGTGCGAAGCTATCCGTGTGACGGAATAGCAGTGCCTCATGTATATGTATACCGGCTACCTTACCCTCCAAACTGGAACACGATAATGACAAGCATTGACGCTATTGCGGTAGTCACGATAGTACTGACACATATAGCAAATTGGTCGCTTCTTATAACCTGCCTAGCAGATTGGCACTTGACCTATTCTTTAAAGGAGCCCGGTCCACCACGAGGGAAATTTAATTATGTAGGCACACTAATTTATTTAATAAAAATGTTTATTTATTTTAATCACCAAAATTCTTACCACTTAACCATTTTGACAGTCCTAAGCATCGACTTACTAATATAAGTCAATGGTCCTAAGCCTAACAGTCCTAAAGCAGTAAGTGTAATAGGAAATGTTATCATCACATATTCTTTTTAGCTTGCTGCCCAGATTGGCCAGGTTCATTGACGTGTAGGGTGACAATAATTACGCAACGCATTGATACTACTAAGTCTACTGATAACTCTGACAACAGAAATAACAAATACTCTTTATTTGTTATTTCTGTTTTATTTTATATGTATTTTATGAATGGTTCATGTAAGATTGGTTGGAGTATTTCCACTTTTGTATCAAGCAACAAGCGCCGTGTGTTTCTTTTAATAGGGCAATTATAAGTGTCTTATTATCCCGAAAAACTTTAAATAATGTTAAACATGTTATAACTGCGATATTGCCTAGTTAAATCATAGATTCGCTTTAACTTAAACATGATTATAGAAGAGATAGAGATTCTTCCTGAAACAACTTGAAGTTTGCCGTTCCGTCAGCTACTGCAGTTCCATCGTATGCTCCAGACAAACTACAAATACTTACTTTTCGAATTATACTGTCGTCATTTTTTGTTTTCATTATAAGATAGATAACATAATATATTATTACAACTTAGTTTAATTAATGTACAGTCACATTTCTAAAATTTGTGGGCCGGTTGACCCTGAAAGCCGTTCCTGTGACTTCCCGCTAAATTGAGGTATTTTTAAAGAAGCAAAAACTATACCTAAGTATATATTTTTCAGCTCATAGAGTTCAAAAACATAAAGTTTGTAAAGATGACGGTTTTTTTATTTTCGAAAAGATATTTATTTTCAAAATGATGACCGATTTAAATATTTTGAATTGCATTCAACGCAATTCTTGAGCTCTAAATTGTTTTACTAGCTACAAAATCAATATCTAAGTTAAAAATAAATAATGAAAAATTTCAAAAAAAATAATTGCAAAAATGTTCAGTATTGATAAATCCCGAATGAATCAACCAATTCGAATCCGGTTTACGATGTTCGACGCATTTTTTTTAGTAGAAGAGCTTATTAGATTTATTAACCTTATTATAAATTATTACAGAAGATTCAAAATGATTAGTTGAAAAATGTTGAAGTTATGTCGAAAATACACTTTTTTCAAAAATTTTCTCCAATTTTTTATAGGTTTTTTTAAAATTTCTCAAAATCTCCTAGGCCGAATCGGTTCACATTTTCAAAAAATCGAAGTTAAGCGGAACCCAGTCAAATGCCATCAACCGCGTTTCTACCGGTAGAGCCATTAAAAAATTCTGAGATGTTTACATACACACATTCACACATACTGTGTCGTCGTTAAATTAGTCGGAAAGGGTTTCTAGGACCTCAAAACTTGGAGATCTAGTGAAAACTCGATTTTCGAAAGTCGGAGCAAAATCAGTAACATCCTTACCTAAATACATATGTTGAAGGAATTTAAAAATAACAGATGAACAATTAACTAAACAGATATAAAACGCAAATATGAATAAACATAGGTACTGGACCAAACTGGCGTAGATATCATGATCAAATTGATTAAGTCCGACGGTGGTGTCAAGAGTCACCGAAACTGGTGTCTTTGCAAGATGATAAAAAGATAAGGCTCAGATCAAGTGTCATTGAGATTATTTCGAGGTTTTCCTTGAAAATTTATAGTTTAGTAGCAACGCGGAGTCCAGCGGATGGCGAGTCACACCTTTGTGTTTCGGATGAACATGTAAGGATTGTTGGTCCCTTTTATTACTATTAATAGACAATAATCGTTATTAGGTCGGAGAAATACAACGATAAAAATTACCTATTATATCTGTTGCTTTAATGCAACCAACAAACCAGTGAAACGTAGTAAACCGAAAAATCTATAGATATTCGGTTTGTTCTACCCAATCCACAAAGGAGCCGGCGGGATGATATTTTTTTGTATATTACCATGTAAAGCTGTAAACTCCAATTATCGCTAGAAATGGACGATAATCGTTATCAGGTCGGTGAAATGCGGCGATGGGGATCATCATTTATCTCGCCAGCAACCTGGTGAATCATGGTGAACTGAAAAATCTATAGAAATTCGTTTCACTCTATCCACCCCGCGAGAGAATCTGCGTAATAATAGTTTTATATATATTACCACTTATAATCATAGGGTCGTTGTCTAGCCGAGCACACTATAACAAATTATTGAGAAACTAATGCATAGTTTATCAGTAACTTGTCATTGGTGAAACAACTGACGTGCACTAGTCGAAACTTTTAGAAATGTCTGAAGTTTGAGCAATATTCGACACATTGGAAGTGCAAACCCCATTTGGTTACAGAAAACACTGAGTTAAGCTCGCAAGTGCTTTTGATCGTAGTTTGAACTTAGGTTTCAAAATTTCACAATAAATGAAGTAGATTTAACACGAAACTAAAATGGCTGAACTCTGTACAGTACCTACGTAAAAAAGAAAAGCTTATAATTTACAAAAAAAAAAAAAACCAGTAGACTTTGCAAAAACCCAATTTAAAAAGGAGTTAAAATGATTTTCAACGTTCAATCTATTAATGTCGATACTTAATTGCTACTCAAAATTTCAAAGAATAGACTTTTGCTTTGCTCATTTGGGCTTCTTTTAAAAATTACCTTTACCTTTATGCTGGAATGTAAAAGGTAAAAAAGCCAAATACGTATTTTTGTAATCGCTAAGTAGGTAATTGAGTTTACAGCACTCGTCTGGGTATGGTATTTAGCTATTTTTTCAGCTTGAAAGAAAGAAAATATATTTATTTGCAAGAATATTATGGGTTCTAACAGTTAATGTACCAAATTCAACCATAATATGCTGTGATAAATACCTGATTTAACGATTTTATCACTTTAATAATGTCTACACTATATGATTAACACAATATTTTTGCATATTACTTATAATATCTAATTTCAATCAAAATGTTATTAAATTAATCTACTTACAATAAATACTGTTAGACACAATTAAATAAGTGCATTACTTGTACTTCAACTTCACTTCACAACATATATATTTTTGATATATTACTCGACCGGTTTCACTTTTTAAGCATCTTCAGGATGTATATTACATCCTGAAGATGCTTAAAAGTGCTTAAAATCCGGTTTCACTTTTTAAGCATCTTTTTTAAGCATCTTCAGGATGTATAATACATCCTGAAGATGCTTAAAAAGTGAAACCAGTATGATGTATATATTACATCCTGAAGATGCTTAAAAAGTGAAACTGGTCGAGTAATATATCAAAAATGTATATCTTCGGGATGTATATTATATCCTGAAGATGCTTAAAAAATGAAACCGGTCGAGTAATATATTAAAAATATATATGTTGTAAAATATATATGTTGTAAAAATATATATATAATATACATCCTGAAGTTGCTTAAAAAGTAAAACCGGTCGAGTAATATATCAAAAATATATATGTTGTGAAGTACAAGTGCATTGTTAATTGTGTCTAACAGTAATGGAATTTCACCAAGTACCGCCGATGGAAAGTATAGAATATACAATAAATACTACTATTAACACCTGATTTTATCAACAAGATTTTTTTAGCAATATTAACGTTATTTCTTATCTTCAATCAATCAATCAAGTCAAAGTCAATCAAACAATTTTTACCAAATTGATTTAAAGGTAGTGATAGGAATATGATTGTAGAGATTGATTGATAGATCCTATAAAGATATTGGACGATAAAGTAGACGGTAAAGTTGCATGTGGCATTTCAACCAGTTACTCCCATGACAACGTACGATTAACATCCTTAGAGTCCATAGGCGATGCTAGTCTCTTTCCATCGAAAGAATCTTACATAGAGAACGGCAAATTTTTTATGATATAAAAAAATAACTGCCTCGTGGTCTAGAGGTAGCCTATTCAGCTCAGATTACGAGGTCCCGGATTCGATCCCCAAGTCTAGCAAATGTGTTATTGAGGATTAATCGAGATTTTTCTTGAAAATCAGTAGCAGCTCGGAGTGTGGCGGAGTGGTGTTTTACCACTCCCTTGCCTCGGATGAGCACATTAAACTGTCGGTCCCGGTTATCGATAGAAATAGTTGATAATCGTTAACATGTCGGTAAATGCGGCGATGAGGATCACCATTTATCTCGCCAACCGACAAACCGGTGAATCGCGGTGAAACGGAAAGTCTATAGACGTTCGGTTTACTCTGCCTACCGCGGAAAGGAACCGGGCGTAATGATATCATAAAAAATGATGAGAAGTACAATTAATTGTAGGCAAATAAAAGTAATAATAATAATAATTGTAGATATTAGCAATAACTGGGACCGATAGCTTTACGTGTTTGTTACGTCTGTTTTACCCGATCTTAGGTTCGGACCCAGACCCATAATCTAAACCGAATAGGCTAGCCCCTAAACCACGAGGTCTAAGAATCATACTTTCAGATATATTCTACACTAGCTGTTGCCAGCAACTTCGTCTGCGCGGAGTTCGTTTACTCCGCACTGCCCCTCCTCCGTAGGTGTTAGCGTGATAATATGTAGCCTATATGTTGACCCGACCTATTAGTAATATTCATACAACATTTGAAGTAAATCCATGCAGTACTTTTTAAGTTTACCCCAGACATACATACAGACAAACAGACAAAAATTCTAAAAACTATACTTTTGGCTTCGATATCGATTGTAGATCACGCCCCAAGTATTATTTAAAAAAAAATATTCAATGTACTGTTTTGACTTACCTACGATTTTATTATATGTATAGATTAATTAATATTATAATTGCGAAAGTTTGGATGTTTGGATAGATGGATGTTTGTTACTCAATCACGCAAACACAAATAAACGGATTTAAATGAAATTTGGCACAAAGATAGATGATAACCTGGAATAGCACATAGTCTACTTTTTATCCCGGAAAAATGAGATGATTCCGGGGGATTCGACAAAAACTTATAATGCAGCGGGCTGCACGCTGCAGCTAGTAATAGATAATTAGAGAACCCATAAATACATCTATTGATAAACCGTTGTATAAATTTCATGATAAAATACAATATGAAGCATTTATTCCGTAACGACATTATCTCGCATATTTTATTTATAGAAAGGCATACAACTCGTAGTTCGTATTATCAAGGCTTATAACTTTTATTTACTAGTTGCTGCATATTAACTTTCATAGCAGTGCTTTAAAAGCTTGTGTATTTTTAAACGAGAATATAAATTAAAACAAATAGAGCTTGTGAAAGCGAAACAATGTACGGATATTTTTTAATAACAATAATTCCATTTTTTGAAACTACTTTAAGTATATTTTACTATCTTAAAACTTGAAGTCTAAAGAGATGAAAATTTTTAGAAAATAGGTAAACTTACTGTTGATTTAATTTCTACGTATATTTATACTAAAACATATTATTAAATGAACAAATTTGTATTATTGTATGTTTGTATCGCATAAACTCAAGAACTACTTTGTTGGTCCGGGCTCCTTTGGAGAATACACCAACTGCCGTTCTGCCAGGCAGGTCGTAAAAAATGACCGTTTGGCAATACGTGTCACTACCATTGTGTGAGGTGGTAGAGTTCCGCAATGACTCGCCGGGATATTTGGTACCACCGAAAGCGGTGGTACCAAATACCCGGATGAGTCGTTGTAAAGACAAGCATTGATGCTATTGCGGCAGGAATAGGTAAGGACTTATTCCTGCCGCAACAGCGTCAACGCTTGTCATTTTCGTGTTTCGGTTTGGAGGGTAAAGTAGCTGGTAGGCTTATGCATATGGCATTGACATCCCGCTACACGAGTAGCAACGCACCATTAATGTATTTTTATTGTCTATAGGCAATGGCTTCTCTTTCCATCAGGAAAGCCATTTGCTTGTTTGCTATCGTATAATATAAAAAAAACTAGTAATACAATTTCTTATCATTAGAAAGCTACACTATTCAGGACTGAAATAGGCTACTTGTTACTCAACTGTGCAAAATTAAATTATGATTTTGGGTCATGCTTACGAAGTCGCGAGTAATAGTTTGTTTGTATGTTTTTACTATCTGCAGTAAAAACATACAAACAATCATCGCGGGATCATCTAATCTTTCGGGATAAAAAGCAGCCTATGTGCTATTCCAAGTCATCATCTACCTGTGTGCCAAATTTCATTCAAATTCGTTCAGTAGTTTTTGCGTGATTGAGTAACAAATATCCGTCCATCTAAACATCCAAACTTTCGAATTTATAATATTATAATATAGATATAGATACGGAAATGCGTTGCGTTGCAATGCGACCCTCTCCGCCCGCTGCGGCTCGTCCTAAAGTGCTCGATTCTAAAGTGCGGTTGTTTTTATAGTCAAAAAAATCACCTACTTAATATTCTATGCTATATTAACACATAATATATTAAGACATTAAAAATATTGATAGCCAAATTAAACAGCTCTACAATGGCGCCTACGCCTTAAATAAACCTCGCAATATTTTGGAAGGCCCTTGATGAGAGATGTAATCGATATTTCACATTTTTATACGAAAATGATTCTTATCTTCTTGATTTTAAGGCCGCTATATGATGGAGCTTTATAATTTTTATGAAGCAAATTTGTGAAATTGCTGCCATAAGACAATTTTATAGGGCAAAATTTAGATTAAGAAAAATGATGAAACAGTAGATATTTATCACAGTGCTATACGTAGTTTGAAAGTTATTATTTTAAACTTTGTTTAACGTTTATTAGCAATGTTCACCTTTTCCCATTTTAAAATATAAAAGTGTAAAGAAACAAGAGTACGTATTGTGGGTCTATCTGTAACCGACGATTATATTTTCTTATCAGTAGAATCATCAACTTAATTGGAGGTTTCAACCTGTTTCTACCATTATAATCTCAGCTTCCATTTGATGGCAGCATAATAATACACATGGTACAGCTCTTCGCACTAACACATTGGTTCATTTCTTGTTATCAAATCAGGCAATCATTCAAAAGTTATTGCAGTTTTTCTACAAAACATACCTTTCTCGAGACTGAGTTACATAAATAGGAATAAGGTATAACCTCGTTGTGTTGATAGAATAGCAACATGAAAATTTACAATTGCGTGAAAGTTCAGTTTCTAGATTAATTGTAGTTACGGGTAGGTTTAAAAACGTTTATTTATTTACTTATATTTAATTTACAAATATTTATTCAATTTAATTATTTTACAAACAGACAGGTCGATTTTACACGACTGTGCTAGATGGAGGTCTATGTTTTTTGACTGTATGTATGTTTGAATGCATATTTTATTGGCACGCTCTGAAACTTAAACATTTGTACAACAACAAAACATTTGTATGGGAAAGTGATAGCCTATGTCACTTTTTCATACATACTTTTTATTGAGCTATGAAAAGATTTGGGTTTTTTGGGTTAGATTTTTATTTTATAATATTTACTTTGCCAGCCAATTGTTGTGAACAATGTTTGTTTCACTATAACGTGATAAAGGGTTTCTAAAAGACAATCTGGTTTTGATTACGATGCTGCTGCATTATCGCTTAGTGCTGTCATAGCGTCATTGATTATCATTCATGTCCTGACTTGTAGGGTAAAGTATCCAGAAAATTTACGGGTACGGCTTTACATCTACTATATGATTAGCAATGCATCGAAATAATTATTTTATTTAAGTCTAAAAGGTTGATGGGTCGACAATTCTATAGCTCCTACTGAATCGGAACGCATCCTCACACTAAGAAGATCCAAAGGAAGAAACTTTTTTTAAACAAAAGTTTGGCCACTTACGATAATTATCAGAGATAATTATAAATAAGGAGCAATAATCCCAAAATGTTTGTCTTCAAAAGAATTTGAATTATAATATTAACCTTTTTTACCAAGGTTGTTTTAATACTTATTTTTTCAATATATTTACTGGTAAATTAAAAGTGTGTTTAAAAAAATATCACTTTTTTTTAAACACACTTTTAATAAGTGTATTTTTTTTTTAAAATAAAGAAGAAGATAATAAGGTTCGGGAAGCTTACTGTAGAAGTGTATTTTTTATGTCATAAGATTGCAAAAATGCAGATGGGTCTCCTGATAGAAAGAGTCAACCATCACCTATAGACAACAAAGATGTTTATGCTGCGTTGCTATCTTGTGGCGAGGTCTAATGTCACATGCATAAGTTACGTGTGCGTGCAGAATATATACATTACCCTATAAATGAGTTATTTATTCTGTGGAGATGATCACTAACATCTTCGGTGTCCCAAAAAGCCGGTTGTATTGTACCATCAGAACAACCGAACTCTGCTTCGTTACTACTAATCCTGAGCTAAAAAATAAATCGGAGGCAGCCAGATTGCCGACAGAAGTGAAAACTTGAAAAGTTATTTACAAGCCCAGATTTATACCTTACATATCAACATTTAAACCTTCTTCCTACTTTCCAGCTACCTTTCTCCTACCTTTCCGCTGCCTTCCCACAACCTTCTCACAACCTTTAACCTACCTACATTCCGCTACCTGCCTGTCACCTTCCTATTACCTTTGCGATACCTCCCGAGACCTTTACAATTCCTTCTTCCTACCTAGCCCTACCTTCCCACTACCTTCCCGCTACCTTCATACTACTTTTCCACTACGTTCTCCTGCCTTACCGCTACTTACTCCCTACCTTCTCATTATTTCTTTTTAAAATATAATTAGATAACAAACCACCAGGTTGTTTTATGGTAGAAAGAGACATTGCCTATAAACATCAAAGATGTTGATTTTGATAAAAAATAATAATAATAAAGATGTTATCCGTGTGGTGGGATATCAATGTCACGTACAAAAGTCTACCGGATACCTTACTCTCCAAACCAGAACACGACAATGATAGCATTTACGCTATTGCGGTAGGAATAGGTTAGGCGGTGTTAACAATTACCTGGGTGGGATGAACTACCTTGCCCTTATCTTCCCGCTAACTTCCGCCTACCTTTTCCATTCTCCCCTATCTTTCCCTTACTTCCCCCCTTTTTCCTGTCTTTCCCTACCATCCCCCTACATTTCTCTACCTCGTCCCTACCTTCCCAATTTCTTTCTGCCCTGCCCCTTCCTTGTCTCTACCTTCCCCTATCTTTAAGCTATCTTCTTGCAACCTTCCCATTATTCCCACTACCTTTGTGCTACTTAACTCCTATCTTCCCCTACCTCCTTCTAACTTCCTTAAGCTTCCCGTACCTTCCCTCTACCTTTCCCCAAACTACCCACTACCTTTTTATACCGTATCTCTGTCTTCCCCCTACCTTCTCGCTAACTTTTTCCTACCTTCCTGCTACCTTCGCCTACCTCCCCTACTTTCTCTTTACCTTCCCCGTCGGGAACCTTAGGAAACCTTCTCGCTAGTTTCTCACTATTTTCTCACTATTAACCTACACCTACCTCGCCCCTACTTTTCCTACTTTGTCTCTAACTTCTGCCTAGCTTCCCGCTATCTTTCTGCAACTTCCAGGCTACCTTCCCGCTACCTTTCTCCTACCTTTCCTTTACCTTTCACCCACCAGGCACCTGCCTTCTCCTACCTTGTATCTACTTTGCCCTACCTTTCCGCAATCTTGTCGCTACCTTTTCCCTGCCTTTCCGTTCCCTTCCGCTACCCTCTTGCTACCTTCCCATTAACTCCCTCTACATTTCCTCTACCTATCTCGCCCCTACCTTGTCTCTACCTTCCCCTATCTTTAAGCTATCATTCCGCTACCTTCCCGCTAACTTGTTACTAGCTACTCAGTACCATACCTCTACCTGCCTTCTTTTGTGTCCCTATCTTGCAGCTACCTTTCCTTACCTTAACTCTACCTCTCTCTACTTTTCCCTTACTTCCCATTACCTTTCTAACACATTGCTGCTATCTTACTCCGACCTTCGCTTACCATCTATCTACCCTCCTACTATCTTCACCATACCTTACTATTTACATTTTTCTAACTTCCTGCTACCTTCTCCTTCCTTAACCCTACCTTCCCCTACTTTTCCCTTACTTCCCCCTAATTTCTCTCCAACTTTCTTCTACCCTTCCCTACCTTTTGCTTACCTTAGCTCTATCTTCCAATACCCTCCCCACTACCTTTCCGCTAACTTTTCCTACCTTCCACTATCTTCCTCCTAATTTCCCCCAATCTTCACCCTATCTTTTTTCCCCTCTATCACCCCTCCCACTATGTTCCTATCCCCATTCCCCTCCATCTCCCCCATTCTTATCTCTCTCTCCCCCGATCTGCCCCGTCCCCCTTAACCCTCTTCTTACTCATATATCTTCCTCCACCTCTATCTCCTTCCTACTCCTATCTTACCTTCCTCCTGTCTCCCCCTTCACCAATTTCCCCTAGCCATATCTCCCTTCTCCCCCTATCTCTACCTCTCTCCCCTCCCCCAGCCCCCTTCTACTCTATCTCCATCTCCTCCCATTTCCTTTCTCACTCTCTTATATGTAAATTTTCTTCAATTTTGTGTACCAATTTTTTTAAATATATTTGAAAAAGAACAAAAATACTGAAATTATTCAAATTCTCACGCCACAGAAATCGAAACCTATCATCACGCCATCTTTCCAACGTCATGTGAACTACAATGGTTAACGATGGGCGGTATCGATGACCTAATTTTTTTCTCTAACATTGACAGATGGCGCTTTTTAACGGATGTTTAATATTCATTTTAGACTAACTATAATATAATGATATTCAACATTAATAAAAATTATGTTCGTAACAAACAAAACTTACAAAAGTAAATAAATACTGTAAAACAGAATCAATACTAAAATTATTCATCATAAAACTTCTGCATCAGTTAGGAATCGATCCCTATCGTCATTTATTTTATACTAAATTTTCCTAGTCGCTCGCATCAGCATGTTGCTGACGCAAAAGCAACGCAAAAGCATGTTGCTGACGCGAAACCAAATGAATTTCCCCTGGCAAAAATCCTCTAGTGCGGCTAAAGAAGTTTACACTTCAAAAAATCTTTAAAGATCTTTTCAAACTTGGAAACTCTTTACACTGGAGGTTAAAAATTACAACATTTTCAGTTACGAAAAACACACTTAGCAGTAACCGTAGTAATAAACGTATAAAGCGAAGAAAGCGACCCTTGTTCCTTAATAATGAACACAGGACACACGCTATTTAATATGTAGTTTTATGCTCAAGGTTTATGATCATTAATGTTAATGGATTTACCTTAATACGTAAGTACTGGGATTAGGATTTAGTGCTACTGAACAGAAATTGACAGTAAAATTATTAATTATAAAACTATATATAATATGACATTTAAAATTAGACTGTCTCCTTGTTAAGGAATTGGCGTTTTCAGCTCAGATCATGAGGTCCTGGATTCAATCTCCGTGTCGGAAATGTTATTACGGTTATTCCAATGGAGGATGTCGGTCCCGATGATCGCTTATAATAAGCAATAATCGCTATCAGGTTTAAAACATGCGGCGATGGGGACCACCACCTATCTCACCAACCAGTGAACCAGTGAATGGATGTTTGTTCACATCCGCAAAGGAATCGACGTGACGATACTTTTTATCTCAATCGAAAAAAACTTGTAAATTTATCGAATTTCATTTTTGCCATGCGCATATGGCAAAAGGTGGAAATACGATAATTTTACGTGTTTTTCTTTATATTTCTGTCTTGAATAGGACCTCTCTCCTCCTTTTGTTATTTCAATGCTAGCAACCGGATTACTATACTACATTTTTACTATATCAAACATACTTAATATTTTATATAAACAATGGGACAAAGGCTAATAAACTGAAATAAATAATTACAAAATAATTAATTGTATAAACATCAACGTTATAGCCGTTGGTATCAAATTGATCTATTGTGGGTAAAAATATTTTATTTCAACTGAATAAAATAAGTTAGTTCTTCCAAGCGTATTTTCAACCGAATTCCCAAAAAGCGTTTTTGGGAATTCGGTTGAAAATACGCTTGGAAGAACTTAGAACTTTGTCACTTATGAACCAATTCTAAACATTCTTTTTTTTCGGAGAGTACAATGGGAGTGTTCAATGTGAGAGGAGAGTTCAATGGGACCACCACTTTAATTTGGTGTAGATCTGATGTTATGGAAATGCAGCAAATGGAAAGTCAGTTGCTGTAAGTAAAAAATTACTATGTGTAAAAATTGTTTAAAATAATACAACATAGTTTAAAAAGAAAATCAAATTATTTCTTTTACATTCCGTAAGGTAAGTCACATTAAAGATGATTTCTCTTTATCAAGGCTAAGTTAGTAACCTAGTTTAAATCGCTTTGTTTGCTTTGCACCTTGCATAACTTGGTATGATCGCCCCAGTACTTGAGTGGTTATTAATCCTGTTTACGCTATCGAAAAGGCTCAGGTTCAGACAGAGAGAAAAATTTTTAATTAATTTAAACTCTTTATTGCACAAAATATACAACAGGCGAACTTAACGTCTAAAGATATTTTCTACCAGTTTTTATTATAGTATTTGTTTAATAAGCGTAATTGTTTTTATTTCGGGGTTTGGGTGTTTATTAAATATATTTTAATATTAACTAGTTGCACACTGCAGCTTGATGCATTATAAAAGTTTTTGGTGAACCCCACGGAATAAATATATTTCTCTGGGATAAAAAGTATCTTGTATGTTATTATATATAGGTCATCATCTACCTTCGTGCTAAATTTCATCCAAATCAATCCAGCCATTTTTTGTAATTGAGTAACAAACATCCAAACATCTAAATATACAAAATTTCACATTGTAATATGTTTGGGAAAAAAATCTATGAATTATCGTTAACTAACACCCATATCATAAGCAATTACCTTATTTTTGGGTTAGTTACATCAAGTCGTGTTGTTTGTTCACTATATTTATTTATTTGTTAAAGCATTAATTGATTAATTGAAAACATTATTCCTTAAAATTGTATAGGTATAACACACAAAACTGTATTTTTTATACCAAATATTTTGTTTATTAGTTTTTAACAATCGAACAAAATTTTACAAATCACAATATCTCACCTTAAAAAGTCAGTGAGTTTTGTGTGAACAAGAAGTGTCCTGGGACGTTTCTATCGCTGTCTACTCTGTAATATGTATTATTATCATCATTTTAATATTATCATCAATCTTACAAGGAAGATAGGTACAAACAAGTACCTAATATAAAAAGCTTATAAAAATACTAACCCGACTGTGACGCAATCTCAAAATATAGCCATTGTATGAAACATAGCCCATAACTCACTTTCACAATTAAAACGATTGTAATCACACCTCTAAAGCTTAAATACATCAAAGCGTTCTAAAAAAATATGCGTACATACAATGTCTTTTTAGCGCAGTCGGACACAAAAGTAACGAAAGATGTATTACAAACTATAATATTAAAGACTAGCGAGCCACTCCGGCTTCGTAAAGGTGCAATGTAAGCGCACAAAAATAAGTTTTACGACAAATGTTTTAAATTTTTGGCTTCTGTTTTACTATAATATGCATGTATTATTCATATAAACTTTTCTCCTGAAACACTCTGTCTATCGATGAAAACCGCATTAAAATCTGTTGCGTAATTTAAGAAATATAAACAAACATACAGCGGAAGCAACTTTGTTTTTTACCATGTAAAGAAAATATATTATATTTAGCATTGTTGTCTATAACTTTATTTTAAGTTATCGGATATAATACAACTTAAGTATTTACAACAGCCAGGTAAATATAATTGGCTCAAGAGAAAGTTCTGTATACCTCCATTTCTGAGAAATAAATGTCATTAGGAGTTGTGTTTGCCGCAAGCTTCTTAACTAATATGGTAATACTAGGCGGCACCAACCACGCCTTCAATTGAACAATGCCTTGTCGAATAATCTAATCCTACGCACCTGTCATGATACTGGAACAGATTTTAAGGTCAATCTATATATTTTTTCGTTCACTTGACTTATCTCTCTCTTTCATCTTATCATCAGCGTAATAACAACTTAGACAAGCAATAATAATAATAATAATTAAAAAAATTCAACTTCAAATATCAATTATTATGCTCATATTATTCTCAATATCTCTATACAGTATTACTTTTAAAGGTCCGGCTAAATGTTAAAATTAGGAACTAAATATTGAATTGAAAGTGCGTTATAATTATTATTATTGTAAAATCATTACAAGATAATATAAAAATATTCGTTTAAAAATATCCCACAAAAGTCATGAATTCAATGCACCCAATCTTATGAATGAATTCTGTAATGCTGACAGTGTGTCATTTTACATTTACCTACAATTACGATAGTAACTGTTATGTAATCTGTCATTCTAAGTACATTTTTTCCGATTACATTTAATTTAGTTGAGGGTACTAAAAGATTTTAGTTCGAATTTTGCGTAATATATGGCATGTATATAATATACATGCCTTTTTTTGTGTAGGATAAAAATGAAATATTGAATTTCTTTTTTATTACATAAGTCAAACATATTATCGATTCTGAGCAGACTCTAAAAGTTTTTGCTGGACCTTTATAAGTAACCCAGTATATTTGCCTCTAAAAATCGATTAAAACCGATTTTAATGAAACTTGGACTCTTCCCTAAGTTGGAATATACCTGAATTAAATCAAAAAGAATTATCTTGATAGGGCTTTTGTTTCCCAAGAAACTCGTGGAGAAACATATAAACTTACAAACATATAAACTTACATACATTTAAGAAATTTTGTACACGTATTTTGACACCTAAATAAAGCATCATAATCAGTTATTATCCAATTTCAACAATGTTACATACATACATGTCAAACTGATAATCTCTCTTTTCTCGTCGGTTGATAAGCAATAGCACTCGCTTTCTGGTCGAAACTCAACCGTAATTCTATTCTTTGAACACTGAATATCGTCGGCACTTGGTAAAACTCCATGTTAACTTATATTTATATCGTATTAAAAGCACTTGTACTGTTTTACTTGACTTTTTATTTATTAAAACCAACCGGTTTCGCGTTTTAACGCATCATCAGGGCAAAAGTTATTATTGTTTAGTACAATAACTTTTGCCCTGATGATGCGTTAAAACGCGAAACCGGTTGGTTTTAATAAATAAAAAGTCAAGTAAAACAGTACAAGTGCTTTTAATACGATATAAACGTAATTCTATGGATGTTAATACACAGATATCTATTAGACAAACTATAGGATAAACAAACTAAGACTCCGTTACATCATAGTCTATATTAAAATCTCTTCTTAATTTGACGTCAGACTACAAATATTTACATAATAGTATCGTATATAGTTTATACTACTGACAAAAAACTGCCATTCTGCCAGACAATTCATAAAATGCTAGTGAAAAAAAAAAATAAAGGCAATTAAAAAATGTGATTCGGCCCAAATTTGGATAAGAATAGAAACTATCCTATTCTTTAATCCTATTTATTTATCCTATTCTTTAAACTAGCCTATTCTTTAAAGGAGCCCGGAGCCAACACGGAGAAAAGTCTCATATAATTTAAAAAAATCTTCCAAGATGGTGCGAAAAGAGAATTGATTGTTCACTCTCTGATTTTAATGTGTAACGTTTCGTAGGTTTAATTTTTTGGTAAAAAGATATTATTGTTGACAAATAAAGCGATCATTTTGAAATACTAATCAGTGAATGTTCCTTATATATACCATTTAAAACTTTATAGAGAGCCTGTACCTGTTAGTTAATTGCAGTTTTTATTTAAAACAATTTTATACTAAATAATACCGTAAATAATTATGGCTTATAGGAAAGTGTAAATGCAAAAACAAACTAATAAAATTTCCTGATAATACGGGCAAACTGGAGCATCTGGAACCACGTCATCGACTAAATCTTACATCCATTCTGGTTGCTTCTTTTTCAGATACTAGAATATTAGTTTCCTTCGTATTCAATCAGTGGATGTTCCTTAATTAATAACATATATATACGGTTAGAGAGCCTATAGATTTCCCGATAATATGGACAAACTGGAGCGTCTGGCATTGTGATACCTAACAATGTATGTTTTTCTCATAAAAACCTTTTTTTTATGAGGCCATAAAACGTCATTGAACTTGTATAGTAATAATAAGATTATATGAACTTGGCTTGTAATAAGGACGTTACGTAGAGCTAATTAAAAAAAATACGTTCGTAGAGCTAATTAAAAAAATCATCCAGGTGAATTTTCACTGACCATCGACTTCCCAAAAACGAGGAAGTTCTCAATTTAGCTATTGACATTTACATTAATATAATGGTCATTTTTTTTATTTCAAAACTCGGTTATTTATTTCCCATTTCGACTCATATATCGAAGCTTTGATCTAGGGTTGCAAAGATGCAGGAGATCGGAAGTCTCTTATTGCAGTTTGACTATGTTTAAATTATTCTGTAAAAGTTCACACATTTTTATTGCTATAATGATGATAAAATGTAAACTATACCTACGCGTGACTATCGTTATATAAAGTCTCGATCTGACTACGCTAGTACTTAGTCGAGTTGCTATTAATTTAGTAACTAAATATGTTTGAACACTAAAAATGTTGTCGATCACATTAGTCCGTAATTTAGTTTAGTCCTATTTTTCGGACGAGTTGCGTCCACCACAACCACCCAATACCTAAGCGAAACATTGCAGAACTCTACCGTCTAGTTATCACGATGTTAGGGACAAGTTTAGCCAATTGTTTGCCTTTTACACACTGCCTGGCAGAATGGCAGACGACCTAATCTCCAAAGGGGGCCGGGACCAACACGGAGATATTTACTGCTCAGGTATAATAATTTTTTTAACTTCCGGCTACGTAATTCGCACGCTTAAAATAAAAGAGATCTAAATCAAAAATCCAGTTTTTTGGGAAATGGCAAAAAACGTTTCGCAACAGGGACTTCGCGTTCATTTTTATTATAAAATTTTTACAAATGCAAATAGCAGTGCATTATTTTTTTAAAGTTAGGGTATGAATTGAAGGCTTGAATAAAATTAAAAAATTTGTCCAAACACTTTTGATTTTGTATATAAAAAAATATCAAAGTTATTATTGATGTTTTAGGTCTATTTAATACAAAATTATGCTTAAAATTTTCAAAAGCTCTTGCTTTTGAAAATTTGTTTTAAGTCTTTTTATTTATAAATTTAAAGCATGTTCGTAAAGTTTATTAAGGTTTAAGTCTGATCGACACTATAATGACACCATATTTTTAGTGATAAACAGACTGATTCACTAATAGGTCACTTTTAAAATTAAACAAACCCTTGTTTACAGTATGACTATGTTGCTAATAATAGATGCGTCTGTGTTATGGCAAAAAATATTACCGTAAACCGCGAGTGTAAAAGAGATCGAAACCTGTGGGAGCAGTAAAACACTCCTTTTTGAAAGGTTTCATGATGTAATGTCATAGAGGGCATTAAAATAAGGTCAACCGCGAATCAAAGTCATATTTGAGATTTTTTGAATTAGGTCTCTTTTATTTTAAGCGTGCGGTATGTAGATAAGGAAGTTACTAATTTTGCACCAATTTTCGAAAATCGAGTCATCACCACATCTCCCCGTTTTGAGATCCTAGGAACCTTTTTAGACTATTTTCACGATAATGTCAGTATGTCTGTATGTATGTATGTATGTGTATGTGTCTTGTGTATCTGTGTATATGTCGCAGTGAAATTGTCAATAGCCGTTAGATTATAATCTACCTAGGGATTTTATAATTTGGTTAGGTTAGGTTAGCAGTTAAATTATAATATCACTTAAGTAGATTATAATCTAACGGTATTGACAATTTCATTGCGACATATATAAACATCTCATAACTTTTAAACGGCTTGACTGATCGAAACGTGGTTGATGGCATTGGATTGGATTTCTCTCAACTTAAACATCCGAAAAATTTGAACCAATTTAGTCTAGGTGATTTTGACAAATTCTGAAAACACCTCAATAAGAATTTTGGCGAAACAGTATTTTTTTAATATAACTTCCAAATTAATGCACCGATTGAGTACAAAATCTATTCAGCTCTATTCCTCAAAAAACTGCGTCTAATGCATCAATTGCATGAAAATCGTTTTATCCGTTCGGGAGTTATCGTTGATGAAAAATTATGAAATGTGTTTTTTCGAACTTTTCATAATTTCGAAAACGAAAAATTCGAAGTTAGAATTTTTTCAACCAATCATTTTTTGTCCTTCTACGATATCTAAGTAGATAAAAAATTATGTCGCATGCCGTTTCAGAAATTAAAATCAAATTAATTTTTCAAGGTACAGCTTTTCAAATATTAAAATTAAGTTGTTTATAGCAAATTTACTTCATATTTTTAAAATATCTTTCAGACTAATGTACGGATTTATTAAAAAATATAGTCAGTTTTTCTACTTAAAAAAACTGCGTCAAATACCGTAAACCGGTTTAAAATCGTTTATCAACGACGCAAGTTTTCGAAAAAAGTTTTTTTGACATTTCTTTTCTTTTTAACCTATTGATTTTGTAGCTAAATAAAACAACAGAGCTCAAAAGTTGTTTTGAATGCCATTCAAAAGATCAAAACCGATCAACATTTTGAAAATATATGTCCTTTCCAACATTAAAATTCTATTATTTTTTCAAGTGAGGACAAAAATTCATGCTTAGGTATAAGTTTTGATTCGTTTATTCGTTTATTTAAACAAAAAAAAAAGAAATTACTGTCACTCTTACTCGGTGGTAGATTTATGTAATGTTTCACCTGGGTTTGGTTCCACCGGCTTAATTTTACTCGTCGCAATACCATAAATGCTTCATTATCGTATTCCAACTGGGTAGAGTAGGGTGTTTTCCCCCGTATTGGTCCGGGATCCTTTGAAGAATATACCAATTGCCGATTTGCCAGGCAAATCGGCAATTGTCTATAAGTGTCACTACCATTGTAGGTGGTAGAGTTCCACAAAGTCTCGCCCGGGTATTTGGTACCACTGCCTTCACTATTCCTGCTACAAAAGCGTCAATGTTTGTCATTGTCGTATTCCGGTTTAGAGGGTAAGGTAGTCGGTAGACTTATGCATGTGGCATTGCCATCCCGCCACTCAAATAGCAACGCACCATTAACATCTTTGGTGTCTGTAAGAGATAGTTTTTCTTTGCATCAAGAGGACAATCTTCTTGTTTGCTAGCTAATGATATTGAAAAAAAGAGTAAAATTTGATGGAGTATAATTTAAAAAATATATCGAACTTGTGTCTCGTAAAAGTATTTATTTAAACAAAATTTATAGAATTTACTGTATTCTTTAAATAGAGAAAACGAATCAAAGGGAGTCATTTATCTGAAACACCAAAACCGACAATTTTATTACGCGATATACGTTATTACTCTGCTAAAGCAGAATTCTATTGTCTTTTATCCCAAAAGCGAATTTGAAAGCATCCATGCGGCTTCCGTGAGGTATGTGAACCATATATCGTACGTCCCGCGGGCACGCTTCCAATCTGTCCAACGACGGCGATATAATCGTAGTTTTATCGTATCTCTCAACAGGGCTACAGTTGGCTTTAATAATTGGTAAACGATAATATCTTACCACATAAACTAGCATTTAAAGTGGAAACAACTTTGCCAATATTATTTTTTTAAATAAATATAATTTTTGGTATTTGGTACCACCGCCTTACCTATTCCTGCCGCAATAACCTCAATACTTGTCATTGACGTGTTTCAAGATTAGGGAGTAATGTAGCCGATAGAGTTATGAATGTGACACTGCCGTCCCGACACACGGGTAGCAAGGCACCATGGTCTCTATAGGCGATGGTTTCTTTTTTCTACCAGGAGAGCTATCTGATTGTTTGCTATTTAACGATATGTATAAAAAAGGTGAATCCATTATAAAAGTTTTGGTTTCCCAGGTGATTGGAGAGTACTCCAAAAATCACTACCAAAAAGTTTTGGTTTTTCATCGTAGCACAATTTATCGTCACACATTTTTCGGTCCAGCCTCTCAGCCCGTTAACGATAACAGACGATAAGGCACTCCATTCCAAAATTAATTTTATATACTTGAACTAATTTCACACCAGGCTAGATTTTAAACTATAAACTTCACTATCTAAACACTTATAAAGTTAGCATGAAATTAGTGGATGAAATACTTTTTAACGTCTGCTAAAGACTTTATTTTGTACGTCAAGTACCTACGCTAGGGAAATAAAGCGTGAAATATGTCATTTATGAGAGAAAGACATTGGTAATGTCATTACTGTCTTGTAATTTTAGTAACATGCATACTGTGAGAGCGTGTAAGAAGTAAATATTACTATCACTTTAATTTTGGCGTATTAATTTGAATCACGCATACAACCAAAAGTAGATATATAGAAATGATGGCTTCAAAGAGAAATAAAAGCAGTTAACAAAATTTTCTTACGTTAAATATCTCAAACGGGCTATAATTTAATTTGGTTTTGCAGATCTGCAGACAGATATTACGGGATTTGTTCCATTGTTGTATATAGAGAGAATAGGATTTCATACGAGAATTCAGTCCACCATAATACACCTAACTAACCTACACTGTGGTAAACATAGTATCTTGTTTGTTACGATAACCGGGATTATCCCTCTTTCCCCATGTTGGTCCAGTCTTCTTTGAAGAAGAATAGCCGAGAATTTCAAAGATATTATGTCTTAAAAAAACACGTTTTAGTGTCTTAAAAAACAAGTTACGAGATGGGTCAAAATGATGTACGAAATTGTATATCTTAAAAACATACAGTTATCAATTTATCTGTTATAAATTACAAAAAAATAATAGATTATTTACGAATCTATTTTAAACAAAACAGTATTTATTATTTCTTATTCGATTAAATACATTCAGTACTCATTTACTGCAAATTAAATTTGTCAATTACAGCATATTATAATAAGTATCTTAGACGATATCAGAAATTTAAAATGACAGAAGACAGAACAATAATCGAGCAGTACGTCCATCCCCTGACGACCGAATCGTGGAAATATGGCGACCGAGCCTTAGATACTGCAGAATATTACATAATAATCATAATAATATTCTAAAGATCATTCTACACTGACACCACCTTAACCCGCGCAAACACGGTGCAGGGTGCAAGTTTCTCTATGAATGATATTATGAATTACGGATACAACTTCTTTGTTACTTTTTACGTATATTTTATACACGAAGTTTTCTTGAGAACTGTACCACGCACTACAATTTCTGCGTTTTCCATACGCAATGTCTCGTTTTGTCATTCGTCCTCGTCACGGATGCTATCTAGGCCGATAATCCCATTTCACAAAAAAGAAACTTTTTACGATTGAATATTTTACGCAAAACATTTTAATGTTTGTTCACAGCAATAAAAAGTGTAACCCAATTTCGGTCCAATAAATGTTTAGGAAAGCCAAATATAGTTTAATTTTTTTTTTGATATGGGCCATAAAGCCTCGTTCTGACTAGGCTAGTATTTTAGTCGAGTAGCTAGTAATTTAGGAACAACATGTCACACCAAAAATTTAGTCGGGCTTATCCATTTAGTTTTTTTTAGGGCTAGTAGCGCCTCCAACTACGTCTACCGCGCGCTGACTCACCGACTAAACAAGTGTGAGACTCCCGTTTTGGTCGAGTTTATATTTAGGTACTTGTATTAAGTACGCTGTGTCTTACGCCTTACATATTGTAGGATATTAATATTGCGAATACAGACTTATATACTGTACTCGGCCAAATTGCGAACGATTTTTATCAAGTAGCGAGTGTTTTAGCCACTAAAATACTCTCAACTCGACTAAAATACATCTAAAGTGTGAACTAGGCTTTACCTACAAAGTCATATAATTATTTTTACTCCATATCAATCACAGGCTATATGTGTCCAGTAATTCAAACTTTTATAACTATATAATATTAATTAAGACAAGTTCATAAACTTGTTATATTCGGCATTGTCACTGTTGAAAACACCATACCTATGGGAAATAAAAGTATTGTGGGTGATAATAAATACATTGGTTTACACTTCCTCATATTATTTTGCTTATAGCAATGAAACTAGCTCTTTGCTTATACATGCCAACGGCATGTCTGTGTGTGGCTCTCCTGATGGAAAAAGACAACCATCACCATCGATGTTTATAACACCAAAAATGTTAATGATACCTTACTACCCGTATGGCAAGGTATTAATACCACATATATAAGTACTGGGTAAGGTTATCCACCGAACCAAAATACTACAGTGGCGAGCATTGACGCTATTGCGGCAGGAATAGCTAAGACGGGGATACTAGACTTAGGAGAGACGTTGCAGAACTCTACCACGGTTTTCCCTTCGGAGCATATACTGTCTGCAACGACCACAATGCTACGTTTATCCAAAAAACTGATGATTAAATAATTAAGCTTTAAGGACAATTCGTAAAATGATAATTTGCTCAGAAGCACCTTGTGCTAGACCAGCTTGAAGGCCTTAAAAATATCTAGGCTAATTGTCAACGCTTATCCTTACACTCAATGACTTCAGCCCAGCGATGGGTAAAATATACTAGTAGACTACCAGAAGAGAGGCCACAATGGAAACCGTATTGTTTGTCGTTAATGAGCTGTAGATCATCCTAATTGAGAAACTTTTGAATAATAATGTACCTCTTTTCTCTCATTTTCAAGAGAAAAGAGGTAATTAAAACAGAGATGTGTTTATCTGGATCATATTTGTCACCTTTCTTGGAGATTGGGTGAACCAAATGAGTCTTTCAGGCATTTGGGACCATACTATGGGTGTACGAGTGCAAAAGTAGGCGCGCTAAAACTGGACGCGTTTGGGACGCGTCATTTTAAAAGTTTTATTTCGTAATAAATATATTTATTTCCAACAAATGGTTAAAATATCTAACAAAAATATTTGTAGCAAATAATTTTCATAGATACGTACGAACGCTTAGTGTCTGTTGATTGAGATAATTGATGGAAATCGATGAATATTGCGGTCGGAAGCGCTCCAACTCACTCAGCCAAAATATTCCATCGCTTGAGTGGGAGTTAAAATCAAAGTTATGGTACGAATTCTGTGTTCAGATAAAATATATTCCTGAACTGAAAATGAAATCATTATTATAGATTTTGTTGATTGTTATAGATAAAAAAAAATATATCTAATGTTTGATTGTCAAGGCAGCATTCGCCATGTGTAATTTTAATATTTAAATATTTTATAAAAGCATTTAATTTTAATCCTAAATTAATTGAAAAACTGACTTAATTTTGTCAATTTAGTCTCAAGTTTTAAAATTAATGAAATCTCTAGAGAATGATTTTTTCCTTAATATAAATATACTTCCTATATGTGGAATTTGATACAAAGGAGAGTGGGATTTTTGGGCCCAAATGTAAAGGGTTGAAGTATGGTTCAAAAAAATGATACTATTTTTCTATTTCAAAGTTCAAAATATTAGCTTAATCCGCTTTCTGAGAAAAAAGAAATCACGAAAATAAGTTTTTGGTACTATAATTGTATAATCGATTAAAATTATAATCGATTTATGTAAATGATTTTAATCGAAATATAAGCTCGTAAATATATGTAAAAGTGTATTTTTGATTAATATTTAGTATAATCAACAGTAAATACCATCATTATTTTACAAACCATTTATAATATAAAAAGAAAAAAATATAATCGATACAATTTATATAATCGATTGATTACATTACTTCAAAATTAATACGATTTAGTGTCTGTGGATTTAATACAGCTAAAATTGACAATTACAACTGACATCACTGACGGCTCGCAAGAGTCGCACTCGCAAGTCGCGGACTTCACTCTTCGCTATTTTACGTACCTACCTACAGAGAGGCATCCTTTAATTTGTGTTTTCCAAAAATCTGTGTTTTAGTATTGTGTCAATTTATAAACATGAAGCATAGTTGCCTGTATTACAAGTATCAGTTGTTTATATAATAGTAAACGGTTACAGTGAGTTAAACTATACCATAGTACCGTAACCTTAATTCTAGTGAATATCTTATATCTCTGTTCTCAGATTGGTAAAATCTGTAAAATTTTCAGTATTTATATAACGTTAAACTAGCTATTAATTAACATAATATTCATCTTATTACAAGGGGGCCCAAGTTTGTATGCAACGGTATCAGTCTCCTTTGTCTAGTTGAGGAATGAAGAAGTTATAAACATACACATCATGAACACATACAATTTTGCTTTTATATTATTGGAATCCTTTGTTAAGACAATTTTGTTTGACAAATCTTGTTTAGTATTTGTACTAAAGTGTGGAAAAATATGTTGGTAAGATATGTACATATTTTCAAACGTCTTCTCAATTCAGTTGTATTTTATTTCTTGTCCTCAGAACTCAGGTATTTGTATGCCGGTTTAATTTTTTTTGTTTCAAAGTGTGATCTTCCGTGTAGTCTCATTTAAATTTGGTGAAAATCTGACGCAGAATTCATTTCGAGAGATATAGGAAATAAGAACTCGGTTGTTCCAGTTTTTTTTTGCGTTTAAATAATTTTGAATGCCATAGTATGTGTATGTTTGAACCATCACTTATAAGAAATTTTATCATATTTCAATTCAAAAATTTGAATATTAAGAAAAATTTAAAAACCTATTAGTAAAAGAAGTTCTCTGGCCAACTAGACAGTTGTGCGTCAAGAGATTTATGTTGTCTTGTATTGTTAAAAATTTTGAAATTAACATTAAGTCATTAAATCAAGAAAAAAATGCATCAAAATTAAAAATAATAAAATTCTTTGCATCATTATTTACGTACCTATATATATACTTAAATACTATTTACGTATTTACATACCTAGTAGTATTTTAAAATTTTTTCTTCATTTTTGGTAGAAAAATGTGGAAGTTAAAAATACTTCTTGATATTAATATGATAAATGCGAAAGTTTGGATATTTAAATATACCTCCGTATGTTTGTTATTCAATCACGCAAAAAGAGCGAAACCGAATTGGATGAAATTTAGCACATATACAATGTGTTAAAAAATTCCTGTCCGATCCTCAAAGGCATAGTTTGGTAGCTTATTACAACCGCATTTATGTTATTCTTAAATGCTTTTAATAGAAAAAAAATTCGCGATTAAAAAAAATATTTTAAATACTATTTACAAACTTCGCCTATGGCAACAAAATATGTAATACTTAAGTATAATGTGCTATAGTATATTCAGAAATAAAATTTTAATTTTTAAAAGTAAATAATATGCTCTTTGAAATATGCCGCAGCCTGAAGGGCATGAAGCTAGCATCACCACAATCTCGCAAAGATTAGGACAGGAACTGTATTATTGAAGTATTCGTTACTTCATATTCACAAAAAAGCTAATTTGTTCTTGTAATCAGGATCATTTTTAATTATTACGAATTTTCTAAATGAGCTTAGTAAACTATTGTTGCCAGTCTGCGTTCCAAAAGGCATGTAAAATCGTTGACATTATTAATAGCTGTTAAACATATTAATAAGGTAATAGTGGCGATTATATCGATTATCCTCCAGACACGTTAGCCAGCAAACCTGGAGATATGAGAAACGTTTCTCTAGTTTTGCTGGGGTTGCACCAGTAGCATAATTACAGTTACTCTTACCGAAACTTCAACATATGAAAACAATTTTCATTTCAATATGACATTTTATTAAAACCAATTACTACTATAGCAGATACGTTATTTCTAAAGAAAATATTGTACAATAAATGATATTGAAATCAAAATTAAAATGTTCTCATTCGGTTCCTTTGAGTCTGATAGGTATGATACACGATATTCTATATGATTTTAATATCGATGATTTGGTGATATTTTATCGAGTCATTTCAATTAGACTTTAAAATAAAACGATTTATGAACAACACAGATTAAATCACGCAAAATGTTTTACATGAAAATTAAAATATAATATTGTGGACTGTAGGTACTAATATTTCTATAGCCGCTAGTATAAGTTACAAAAGGAGTCACTAGCGGGCTCAAGTGAGTGGTAGCCGAAGTTATTAGATGAATGTGCGTAGTTTGCTGTCCGTTGGGATTGTTGGCGGCATGTGATGTACATAGAGGCGTGCGTGGCGGAACGCCGGCCTCCATCACCGAAATCATCTGTTGTGCTAAGTCACAATAATGTTAATAAAATACAGATATGTCTAATTTCGGTCAAAAACGCTCTAGGTTTATCCTTTCCAAAAATATTAGTCTCCAAAAGTAGGCAACTAATGTAGCAATCGTAACTTGAACTTCACTACAGGAAGGACTACCAACTGCTATAGTAAACTTTAACTTGACTTGAAAGTGCGACCTTCTATCATGTCTTTGTAAGCTTGCCGACAAACAAAAGATCGCCATCACTCACTCGCCACAGTATTGTCCCGTTTAAAATATTCGCTAAATTGGAACGAAATTGAAGTGTGAATAAGACTATTTTAAAAATCCATAGTATTTTTATTTTTGTAAATAGAATCATTTCATTACTTTTTTTGGTAAAGTCATTGACCTAGCTATATACCCCTTTCGGATCGGACTGGGTTTTCTTTACACACCGTATAGACGGTGAGTTTGGATAGCACATATGATACTTTTTATTTGGGAAAATAATTTATTCCCGTGGGATTCACTAAAAACTTTTATATTGCAGCAGGCTGCAGGAAGCAGCTTGGGAAAAAATAAAAATATGTTGTCAAAAATGTTTAAGCATCACTCTAAAACAGCTGCAACTATTTAGTTATTCATGTCAAAGTTTACCAGTCTGTCTGTCTGTTGTACTCTCACCGTTAAATCTCTAAAATGATTCTGATAAAATTTGATAATTTGTTAACCCGGGGAACATAGGCTAGGCATTTTTTGAATAATTTCGATTGCTGCGATAGGGGCTGAAAATTTGTATGAAAGATTATATTGATGATGAAATATTACACTCACGGGCGAAGCTGCGTGGCTCAGTTAGTTTTTTTGTCAGGAATGTCTTTATATGAAAGAAAATATTAATAGTTTTATCCTTATTTAATTGATTAGAAAAGCAAATAAGCAGATGAAAAAAGATAACAATTAATGATTTTTAGTCAAGTCAATTTTTTTTATTCAAAATAGGATTAGTTACAATATCTTTTTGAAAAATGTGCTATCCGTATGGCGGGATTGGACTGCCAAATGCATAAGTAAACAGGCTATCTTAGCCTCCAAACCGTAACAGGACAGCGAAAAGGACCGACGTTATTGCGACAGGAATAAGAAAAGTGGTGATATATTGCAGAACTCTACCACCCAGTTAATAATGACGATAAAATTGTGACACGTATTTATTACACTTGCCTTTTTCGAGGCACCTAACAGCTGTTGATCTGTTGTTTAAAAAATTAAAAAATAAGCTTTCATTAAATGAAAAAAAGTAAAAAAAAGGTGAAATTCTCATACACGTAGAGATATATAGGTATTGTTAAATAATTCCTTACACGGTAGATATTTTTACTTTATTCGAAAGCATCATAGAGAAAATTGAAAGTTTTTTTCTTTAAACTATTTGTTATTAAAAAAATAGATGTGAATGAAGTGATTTTCAATGGGGATCTATTCTGAGTGGATTAAATAACATTGATAATAAAAAAATAAAGTGAATTCATAAAGCCAATCAACCTATTTCGTGTTTACAGACATAAAATAATCAACAGACGGTCATCAACATTTTTTAGAATAATTAACTCTCTTCAAAGGCTTAAAGTTATACAGAATTTGAAGAATTAAGGTTTCCATTTATAATCATATACTTTTTATATCAAATTAGTGTATGAATTTAATACTGAGTGTGATTGAAGTCGGTTGAGCCATACATTTTCTTTCAACCTATTATAATGCACAAAAAATATGCAAAAATGTTGAGTTTTACTAGGTGGTAGAGTTCTACATTGTCTCGCCCGGGTCTGGTACCACCGCCTTACTATTCCTGCCGCAATAGCGTCAGTGTTTGTCGCTGTCGTGTTCCGGTTTGGAGGGTAAGGTAGCCGGTAAACTTATGCATGTGGCATTAGACCTCGCCACAAGATAGCAACGCACCATTAACGTCTTTGGTGTATATAGGCGATGGTTGACTCTTTCCATCAGGAGACCCATCTGCTTGTTTGCTATCTTATGATATAAAAAAAGGGTTTTAACATTATTACTTTAAAGAGGAGATTTAGTCTCATTTTATACATTAGCACAGATATGCAAAACCGTGTCGGGCACGTAGTTTTGAATATTTTTTTAGTTCCCATTACCATCCCCATCTCCATTCACGTCCTTACCGGGTTTCTCTTGAATCCATGCTTGCTATTATTATCCGCTAATACCACCAGCCATTTTCGCATTTTTTTCTAAAAAAACACGGACCGTTAAACGCACACGTTCCGAGTTCTTTCCGGTGGACCGTGGTCACAAAAATGGTTTATGAGTTGTTTGGATTGAATCCGATACTGTAAAGAGTATATTTTTAAGAGGTCTTAAACACTGCAATACACTGGTGTGAGAATTGTTTAATTTAAATGGCTTAAGCTACAAAACAATTCAGGTGTAACACGACACATTGAGAAAAATATGATTACTTGGTAGTCAAGGATTTTTAATTCAAAAAGTAAATCGATGACCTATGCTTTTTTTTATAATTAGTAAATATATACATAAGGAAAAAAATAAACAACATATATTATAGTACAAATATATTTATTTACATAAATATTAATTTTTTTTTCATAATTAATAGGTAATTTTTTTCGTAATTTTTAAATAATTTATTTCTTTTTCAATGTTACAGCTATGTTAATTTTTTTTAAATATTGTTTAGGATATTTTACATTCACATCATATGATTTTTTTTGAGATCATAGATATCAACACTAAAATTTACGAAAATAAATAAAAATAGGTACCGTCATACCCAAAGCGCTGGTATCATCAAGTTGGTCGTTAACGAAATATATGTTTTATTAATTGATATTTACGGTTTTTTTGACAAAATTATTATCTAAACTGTTAGATCTTGATCTAACCTTGATTATAAGTAAAGTTTATTTGTTGATTAATATGCCAAAACCTTTTAAATTAACTTGTATCATAAACTGCAATTAACAAACAACACACAGCACGAATCAAAATGGCGGACTAATTTCTTTTATTTTTCCCCAAGAGCGTAGGTATTTGAAAAAAGAATGCCAATTTGATGTTATTCTGTACAATGTTTCGTTCAAAAAAGGATAAAATACCATAGAGTATTGTATTAAAACTGGTAAACAGTGAAAATATTGTTGTTTTGGATAAAGTTAGCGTTAGAGTAACGAACGTAGAGTATTTTCTCAGAGGTCTCATTAGTTACCAAAGTGAAGTGAGTGGTTTTAGACAACAACATAGACAGAATTGTTTACCCGCCCGCCTGTCTCATTCATTTGTAATAACCATGAAGTATTTACACCTTTATGGTAATAACTACCAATTGCTATGTGATCCACCATAGAATAAACAACAAAACCTCTTTTCAGTTTGACAAAATGCTTTAACCGTAAAGAAAATAGTATACATTTGGGTACTCATGGCGTACTCTTATATTTTCATTTATGATGCATTTATGTCTCATGAATGTAATGTGTGTAATATTTATTTTTGTTATTTTAATGTATTTTAATGCATATTATTTAAAAATATTTGGTTTAAGCAATCCTCCTCAATGAAAACTTTAACTGTGCCAAAATTCATTTTCCAAGGTTAGTGTCACAGACCACATGAATACTAATAGACATGCTATTAGGAAGGAAACGTGTCGCTGCGTATATGAGCAAACACTCCTATCACTGTTAAATATGTCATACATTTGTAGACATATAATATTGTGAAAAAGTAGAAATAAACCATGTTGTACGGTTTTATCGTACCGAATAAGATGGGAAGGCTTAAAAATTACCCTAGAGGTAATTTTATTTTATCGGTAAGTAGTACAACTCTGTATTTTTGTATGTAAATTCAAGCTACACTGACAAACTAAGAAATTGTTTTGAAAGGCGTCTACATTTAATCTGTGGTTTATGTAATTTTAATAAAAAGGAGTACAAACATTTCGTTTGACGTATTGATATAATATAGATACTAATACCGCTATTACAAGCAGATGAGTAAACGTTATTTCTCTGAAACGTTTATTATTTCAATCAGTTAACTAAGCAATTTCTATGTATTAAAATGTTCGCACACGTGTAGAGCTTACGAAATATGTTTATTAGACATTTTTGTTATGTGTAGGTGTAATTACGCATACATCTTAACAAAATTCTGTAATCATTGCTCATGAACCAGATTTAGCGGAAATGTTAATGTCATTACTGTATATATCTGTCAGTGTTTCCATTGTGAGCTAAAAGATAGTTTCCTGTAAACATTTCGAATGACAGATTTAGATTCTGAAATGTACCTATTTAAAAAAAATCGAACAGTTTACAAATAAAATCAAATATTATTCTAAAGGGTTGGTACTTGGTATACTTTAAAAATTGTAACTAAATGTCAATACACGTTATTGTTATAAGAAAAGTGGTAAGAATTTATAACAATATTCTGATTAACGTGCGCAGTATTAAAGGATTTTTTTTATTTATAAGTGTATTATTTAATAGTACAGTTAGAGCTTTAGACATTTTTATGTCTATTTTTTTGACGGAATTTTTGACGGAAAATATATTATATTTATTTGACGGAAATGTTTTCTATTGAACAATTTCAGCAATTGAACAATTTAGGTCCATTAAGTGCATTAATTCGTCAAAACCGCTAGTACACAGGAAATTTTGGCATACTTGTAACAAATTTTGTTATAATACTAGCTGCCGCGTGCAGCCCGCAGTATTATAAAAGTTTTTGGCGAATTTCGTGGGATCATCTAATTTTTCCGAGAAAAAAACCTATGTGCTATTCCAGGTCATCATCTACCTGTATGCCAAATTTCATTCAAATCTGTTGAGTAGCTTTTGCGTGATTGAGTAACAAACATCCATCCATCCATCCAAACTTCCAAACTTTCGTATTTATAATATTAATATAGATTAATATAGACTAGCTGCAGCTTGCAGCTCGCTGCATTATTAAAGTTTTTGGTGAATCCCGTGGGACTCAACTCATTTTTCCGGGATAAAAGTAGCTAATGTGCTATTGCAATTTATCATCTATCTGTGTGCCAAATTTCATCTAAATCTGTTTAGTAGTTTTGACAAACGTCAATCCATCCATCCAAACATACAAAATTTCGCTATAGATTATGATAATGTTGAGTAAACATTATTAGTATATGTGAACATTTTAATGATGAAATCAATATCAACTCATTAAAATATCGTTGTAAGATTTTAATTGAATAAATGAAAACTTTACAACAGAGGAGTATCTAATGGCTGGGTTAACTTTGCAAACCCGCCTGATTGGCAGTGATGTAAGTTTAAAAAAATCAATTGCTCAAACAAAGATAATATTTTAAGATTTTTTAACTTATGTACGTACATACGTATGTAGATAAGGAAGTTACTGATTTTGCCACGATTTTCGAAAATTGAGTTTTAACCAAATCTCCACGTTCTGAGGTCCAAGGAACCTTTTCCGACTATTTTCACGATGACGGTACTATGTCTGTATGTATGTATGTATGTGTATTCATGTATGTGTATGTATGTAAACATTTCATAACTTTGGAACGTCTTGAACGACCGAAGCGCGGTTGGTGGCATTCGATTAGATTCCGCTTAACTTAGACTTACTGAAAGTTTAAAACATTCGGTTCAGGAGATTTTGAGAAATTTTGAAAAAGCCTCAAAAAATGGTATGGCGAAACAGTATTTTTTTAATGTAACTTCCAATCTGAATGTTCCGATTGAGTAGAAATCTTATCAGCTCTTTTCCCCAAAAAACTGCGTCCAATGCATAAATTGCATCAAAATCGGTTTGTCAGTTTGGACTTTGGGAGTAATCGTTGACGAAATTTTTTGGAAAAAATGTTTTTTCGACATGAAATCAATAATTTTTTGATCTTCTACGATATTTTAGTACCATAAAAACTCCGTCCGTATGCCAATTCAAACATAAAAATCAAATCAAATTTTCAAAAGTTACAGTTTTTCAAATATTGAAATTACGTTGTTTACAGCAAACTTACTTCATATTTTTTAGGTGACTTTCAAACATATCAATTTTGTAACTAATATAACAATTTAGAGCTCAAAATTTTCGTTGAATGCCTTCCAAAAATCAAAATTGATCATCATTTTCAAAATGTAAACATCTTTTAGAATATTAAATTATTTTTTTACAAACTTTAGACATTTGAACTTTTCAAACTCAAAAATCTACATTTAGGTCCATATAATTTTTGCTACTTTGAGCTTAATATCTCAATATAGCGGGAAGTTTTTTTTGTTTAAGCCACCACTTTACTGAAAACCTGCTCAATTATCGATCAAAAACTCACCCACTGTATTGAAATTCAAAGTTCTTTTTACATTTTCAGCGTCATGTACATTCCAAGTTTAACCGAAAACTGAAATATTAATATTTTTATTCTGTCCATCTATCAATAAAAAGCCAATATGAACAGATTAATTTGATGTGTTTTGGAAAACTATTTTACCCAAACCATCTCAATATTCCTATATCCCAAAATGTAACTAAACTTAAAATATTGTACATACTGAAGGAGGGTGTTCAGTATGCGATTCTAATACCAAATACGAGTATTTATAAAAACAGGTACTAAAATTCTGACCTAATTTTCCAATAAATATGTTTTTAGTATGGACACACAGAAGTTTAGTATGGCACAGCGCATAGAAGTTCACAAAGGGCGTGTTTACAAACAGCGATTACATCGTGCAGTGATGTAATCGCTGTTTGTGATGTAAAGAGTATGCTTTAAGTATTATTACATAAACTTCGTTGAGGTTTACTAATGTTTTTTTTTCTTTTTTTATAGAAGAGGGGGCAAACGAGCAGGAGGTGCACCTGATGGTAAGTGATCACCGCCGCCCATGGACATCTGCAATACCAGAGGTTTTGCAGTTGCGTTGCCGGCCTTTTAAGAATGAGTAAGCTCTTTTCTTGAAGGCCCCCAAGTCGTAACCGTTTGGAAACACCCCTGCCGGTAATTGGTTCCACAACAAAGTAGTGCGAGGCAAAAAGTGTCGAGAGAAACGCACAGTTGTGGATTTCCAGACATCGAGATGGTGAGGATGGAATCTCAAATTTTGACGCGATGTCCGATGATGGAATTCGGCGGCAGGAATTAATCCAAATAATTCGTCGGAACACTCTCCATGAAAGATATGATAGAAGACACAGAGTGAGCCAACATCTCTGCGCAATGCCAAAGAGTCGAGCCGTTTCGAAATAGCCAGGTCGTCAACGATTCGAACCGCTCTACGCTGAATGCGATCAAGAGGAAGGAGCGGGTACTGAGGAGCTCCGGCCCAGAGATGAGGACAGTACTCCATGTGTCCATATCTATAGATTAGTACAATCGATAGAATAATTTTGTGACATTGGACCACTAACACGTAGTTCAGTTGGTAAGAGCGTTTCCCGGCTTTAGATAAGGTATCAACATGTATCTTTGTTATATTTTTAAATATTTCCCTAGCATGAGATACGTGTAAAACAAATATCAAATTTTTAGATGTTTCAAAATCAAAAACGAGATTTTTTATGCAAGCAAACTTTTCAGGCACTTTTTTTTTTTAAATCACTTAATTTTCAAGAGCTAAGCGGAACTGCACGACATTTTGGATATAGGTAGATGAGTTCTGTTCCGAAACAATAAATGAATGATAAGAAGAACTGTAACAATAAAATGATAATAGCAAGCAACAGACAACAAGCCTTTAAAAAAATTGCTTACTCACTACTGTTAAGGCTGACAGTGTAACTGCAACGCCTCTGGTATTGCCGATGTTGATGGGCGGCGGTGATCACTTATCCTCGCGTAAGGACACTTACCTGATGATAAGTGCGGTGCTCGTTTGTCTCCTTTTCTATAAAAAAAAAACGACCGATTACAATGATAAGCCATCGCTCAAGACACGAAGGATAGATAATACATAAAACTTGACTCTAAATAAATTTGCACTTAAAGGTTAATATTTCAAAACTAATCCTTTTATCGAAAAATTATTTTCACAAACCCACATTATCTTAAAAACCAGTCTAACGATATCCCTACACCACAGGGTGCACGAGCAATAATGAAAAAATGTTGTTTAAGATTTTTTAGCACTTCACCGGCGTGACTAATGTGCTAGTATATTTATGCTAAATTACAATTTACTAGTACTAAGAAACTCTGAGCTAATCTACGGCTAGATGGTCTTCCATAGCGAATCTACAAGTGTTTTTCTGACTTCGGATACCTAAAAACAACTCAATATTAGTTTAGCTCAACCCAGAATGAATCTAAATCTCGTAACTGAAACTTAACCGGCTAACTACCTAACAGGAAGAAAATTTATAGACGACTAAACTGCCAAAGTGAGCGTGAATTACCTAAATAATACTCTTACTTTTCAATGCTGTGTAGAAATAACTTTTGATAATTAACTGTACGTCTGAAAAGCGGGTTTGAGAGCACTTAATTAAATTATATGTAACAAAGTTGTATTGCCAGAATAAAACCACAGGAAGTAACAAATTTGACTTAATTAAAATGATTCAGGTCTACTTTTATAATCATACATTGAAAGTATTTTAAGATGACCTTATTTTTAAGTAGTACTCAAGTTATTGCTTAAGCAGGTCTTCGTCTTAAGGCCTTGAATGTTCAATACGGTTGCGATAGAGTCAAGGGCTCTCCGTAGAATTGTATCCGTGTCAATCACACGAGTACCAGATTGCCAATATTGCGGAGAAGTAAATTTACCCTCGCTCACACCTGATTGTTTTGCTTTTTGTTTTATGTAGGTAAATATTTTAGTGATAGTAAAAACGGTGGATTGGAAATGAATTAATCCAATAAATTGATCAATTAATTCGAAATGAAGTAGTTAGTACTATACTTAGACCTATCCATTTATTCTTTTCACATGTATTTAACTAGTTATGTTCGAAATAATGTTCGAACACACTGTGGTCGAAATTCGACTACAGACTAAACAGTGAAGACAAAAAAAAAATTAAGATTGACAACAGACCTTAAACATAAAGTAAATAGTAAACATGTGTGGATCACGTCTCATGAATTTAGGTGTGTAATTTTTATTAATGTAATGCATATTATTTAAAAATATTAGGTTTCTGCTGTTCTACGCAATGTAAATTTCAACTATGCCACACTTCCCCTTCTTCTCCCCTTCCCCTTCCCCTAAGCCTTCCCCTTCCCCTTCCCCTTCCCCTTAGTAGTTAGCTTAGTAGTTTTTGCGTGACTGAGTAAAAAACAATCATTCATCCAAACAACCATCCATCCAAACATACAAAACTTCGCAATTATAATATTAATATAGATTGATTTCGTAAAAACCTGAAATTTCCGAGTAGTACCATAGAATCGGCTTATGAGAAAAGATAAGCGCACGCGAATTTACTTTCCAGCTAATCGTCCTTTACTATCTCGAATTGGGCTAAACGCTATCATGTCTCCTGAAGATGCGTCGGTTGCGAAGTGAAAAGTGCCTAAGTTGAGTGCTTTTGTGTTTGGTGCTGTCGTGGTATAAACTATGGTGGACGAGGGTGGATAATGTGCCGGTGGGGTCTTCATTATTTTCCAGACCTACGTTGAGTTTGTTCCATTTCCTACACCGCTTTTGAGATATGTGATGATAATATATCAATTACAGTACATGTATATTATTTTATTATAGGGTTACAGGGGTAGGTGTTTGTTATCGAGAGGCCAATAAACAGTATATTTTTGTACACAAATATACTGTTTAGTGGCTCCTCGCTGATAAAACAACATAATAATTAAAAAAATCATTAGAATAAAACGATTTTGTTGTATTTATTATTATTAGTATGTAAAATACATGACAATGAATTTTTATTTAACATGTGTGATTGAAAAAATAAAAGGCATTTATATAGTAGTTTTTAGGGTTCCGCACGTACGTACGTATAACGAAAAACGAAACCTTTATAGGATCGCTTTGTTGTTCGTCTGTCCGTATGTCTTTCCGTGTGTCAAGAACCCTTTTTCTCAAGAGCACGTAAAGGTATCACGTAAAGTATCACGCACGTAAAGGTGGTCCTCTCAGCTGTAACAAAATCAAACTTGTCAACGCAAACAAAAGATATGATCATTTATGTTGCATATTTTGCGAATTTTTACGATTTCAAAAGGGAACCAAAAACTAGAGGGTACTTTCCGTTGACCTAGAATTATGAAATATTGCAAGAAGCAATGTAAAGGAAAACATCCGAACACTGTAAGTTTTTAGTTACATCACAAAAAAAACGCAATCAAAAGATATTGCCAATGATAAAATACATCATCAAAACATAATAATTAATATGTCATATATTTTGCGATTTCGCAAGAGAATCATAACTTGTAGGGTTCATTACGTTGACCTAGAATCTTGAAAATAAATGTAGCTGTTACCTAGTTTGTATGGAGCCCTCGGTACGCCAGTCCACCTCGCACTCACACGTTTTTTCTTACTCATAATAACTAGTCATAACATAAACCTGTGTAATTTATTGTTTAGAAATTAAATGAATCTATAGTGGCATATATTTGGCCCGTTTCTTTTCACACTGTTAGCCATCAATTATTATATAATGATCTACCACACGTTGAAGTATAAATAGTTATATTGTGTGTGACATTGTTTCTACTTTGTTAATTTTACAGATGTTTGGCCTTAATCTTGTATTAAGTAGGCCAATGTGAGATTCTGCTATAAAAATAAATGTTTGAGATCAATGTAAACTATTCTTAACGGAATTTATCAGAGTATTCATACTATATGTGTTATTTGTTATATCTCTCTTTCGTAAATTGTATGCTTTTGTGTTTGGTGCTGTCGTGGAATAAATTGTGGTGGACGAGGGTCTGTGCCGCTGGGGTCTTCATTATTTTTCAGACCTACGGTGAATTTGTTCCATTTCTTACGCCGCTTTTATATGTTTTCCCTTTTAGTAACATCATAAGTTGCACTATAAGTTAAGAGTTCGCGAATATTTGCAAAATAACTAGTTTTCTTTGTCTGATACCTTATTTCCATGTAAATAACCTACTTCTTAAAACATGCAGCAAAAACAAAACACAGCCAAAAAAGAGGATTGTTTGACCTGTACATATCAGTCCGTTCACAACTCTTATAGCTTAATCGATTTTTATAAATAATGTGTCATTAGATTTTTTGTTATGAAGCAAGCGTCTTGGGTGCATAGAAATCTAAAAAAATAAAATGACAGATTTAAGGTACTCTTATATGCGAGTCAAACAATGCTGTTTACAACTCCCTACGATACTTGAGAATTTAAAAAAATCGGGATGTTATTAGAACACGTTGCGGAACTTTATCACCTATTAGCCACGATGGTAGTGACACGTATAGTCAATCGGTCGCCTTTTACAAACTGCCTGGCAGAATGGTGGTTTTTTCTTTATATTATTATATAGAATATGAGGCAAACGGGCTAGAGTCTCACCTATTGGTAAGTGGTCCACGCCGCCTATGAGCAACCGAGGGTCTTGCAGGTGCTTTGCCAACCTTTAAGGAATGGTTTTGAAGGCCCTCAAGTCGTATCGGTTCGAAAACACATCCGTTGCTCTTGCGATCCACAGAGTAGTCGTGCCAGGTAAAAAATGCCATGAAAATCGCACTGTAATGGACTCTTTTGAAGCGACGAGGGTATTTTTAAGAGTAGGATTAACGGGTTAACTTAATAAAGTAGGATGCCAAATTCCTTAGAATTTGGCATCGCATTAGCCCATTAGCTTCTTGTGTTGTTGATGGTCATGGGCAGTGATGACTGCTTTCCATTACGTGGTGCCTTCCCCATGTTGGTACCGGGCTTCTTTGAAGAATAGGCCAACTGCCGTTCTGACAGGCAGATCGTAAAAAACGACCGATTGGCTGTACGAGTCGCTACCATCGTGGCTATTAAATGGTAGAGTTCTGCACTGTCTCCCCCTAGAGTTCTGCACTGTCTCCCCCTAGATTTCTGCACTTTTCTTGCCGCAATATCATCAGTGCTTGTCACTGCAGTGTTCCAGTTTTGAGGGTAAGGTAGCTGGTAAATTCATGCATGTGGCATTATATCTCGCCACAAGATAGCAACGCACCATTAACACTTTTAGTGTCTATAGGCGATGGTTGACTCTTTCCATCAGGAGACCCATCTGCTTGTTTGCTATCTTATGATATATAAAAAAAACGTGGCTAATTGCTCGTTTATCGTCAACTTATCGGCCAAGTGCGAGTCGAACTGACGCATGAAGGGTTCCGTACCATTATTTTTAATATTTTATTTTATTTTTTATATTTTTAGTATTTATTGTTATAGCGGTATCGGAAACACATATTTTGTGAAAAATTCAGCTTTCTAGCTATCTCGGCTTATGAGATACAGCCTGGTGACAGACAGACAGGCGGACAGACAGATAGCGGAGGCATAATAATAGGGCCCCATACAATAAAGGTTCTTTTAGGTACGGAACCCTAGAAAACGACTCGTTATTCCCTATTTCTGCAAACGTCAGTACTTTTTGCTGTCTTATTTCAACATTAAGAGGTACCTCATATTTGTTATATTAGGTTAATTAACACAAACAGTTCGTAATTTTGCTTATCTAGCTTAGCTACAACTAAGCTAGATAAGCTAAGATCTGTTGCAAAATTGAGGTAAGCTTTAGCGTCTAATTGCTTCGGCTATTAAGTTTAATACGCTTAAAGTTTATAAACTTTAACAACTTATGTAATACTAGAATCTACTCGCGGCTTCTCTCACGTTGATGTCTTTAAATAATTGTCAATGTCATTATAATTATCTTTAAGATAAAAATAAAATAATATGTTTTTAATTTCCCACTACGTTAGCAGTATAAGAAAGTAACTGATTTTACCTTAATTTTCGAAAATCGAATTTTTACCAGATCTCCACGTTTTGAGGTCCTAAGAACCGTTTCCGACTATTTTCACGATAATATCAGTATGTCTGTATGTATATATGTATATGAGTGTTTGTATGTATATGTGTGTGTGTGTGTGTGTGCGTGCACGTAAACATCTCATTACTTTTGAACAGCTTCATCAATCAAAACGTGATCGATGGCATTCAATTAGATTCAGCTAAACTTAGGCTTCCTGAAAAATTACCAGATTCGGCGAAGGAGATTATGAGAAATTTTGAAAAAAAAATTAGCACAACAAAGTTTTTTTTGTAATGGACTAACAAAATGTAATCTGCTCTATTGCATTATAAAACCAATGCCGTAAATTGTATCGAAATCGGTTTATCCATTAAATCGTATAAAAATCGGCTTAACCGTTGATGAAAAATTTTGTAAAAAGTGTTCTTTTTTTTACATAAAATCGGTCGATTTTTTGGCGAATGACGTTAATGATGAAATTTAAAAAAAAATGTTTTTTTTACATAATTCGTATATTCAATATTTTTCAACCTATCAATTATGTAGCTAAGGCAAAATTTTTGGTCTCAAAATTTTCATTTAATTCCATTCAAAAAAATTAAAATCCGTTATTGTTTTCAAAATATATCGCTTTTCAGAAATCAAAATACAATCATTTTTAACAAACTTTAAATATTTTGAACTAAATTTTTCGAAGTTCTACGCGTCCATAGTTATAGCTTTTGCTCCTTTGAGCTTAAATACCTCGAGTTAGCGGGAATTTACAGGTATAGCCTGCAGGGTCATCCGGTTTACTGACTTTTAATAGCTTAACTGAAACTATTCAAATTTACAAATTCTAAAATTAAGCTGAAAAACTGAAAATACAGAGAATTCATTATATTAATTATGTAACAACAAAAATTCAATTAATTTTCTTACCAATATCAAAACGGCAGCGCGCGTCAAATAATGAGTTTTTATTTGATTTTTTTAATGAAGTTACATTTTTGTATTTGTTGTAGATATCACTGGTTTATAAAAATACATCCGATGTTACTTGCTGATAATGTAGCTTTCTACTGTTGAAAAATTTCTTAAAGTCGGTAACAGTGGTTTAGGCGTGAAGGCGTAACAAACAAACAAATTCGCTTTCACATTTTTAATATCAAGATTACGTCACATAAACTAAATAACAACATAACACCACTTAAAACGTCTTAGATTTTCACTACAACATAACACCTTTCAAACACGTCTTAGTTTCCATTAAGTTATAGGTCCTTATTTCAAGACGTAAAACTAATGTAGCCAAATTTTTTTAATATCATAGAATAACAAACTAGCAGATGGCCTTGTAGCCACGATGATTGTGACACACTTTGCTACTTGTTTGATTTTTACGAACTGCTTAGCAGGAAAACAAATGGCCTGATCTTTTAAACCAACACATAAAATAAAATATTGTCTGTCCAATTTCAATACTGGAATTTAAACTAACTACTTTAGAGTCACTAGCTTAAACCCGTATTCAAAAATGAATTTTAATTTTTGAATGCGGGTTTAAGCTAGTTGCTGAATTCATAACTAGCTGACCCGCGCAGCTTTGCCCGCGAGTAGCGTCGTTATAGTATTTCATACTAACGTAGGGGATAATTTAAAACAAGATGGTATTTGTCAATCGACTTTCTGAAATGGAGAAGGTTGTCAAATTGACTGCTTTTTATATTTGTTACCTCAATTTGGATTTTTTTTTGTATGACAGGGTATGGTTAACATTTATTCCCGTATAATTTAGTAAAGATCAAGAGTTTCAGAGAAACATGAGAAATTAAGTAAATATTTGCTGTTGCTGCTTAACTGCCGAACCCAGTAAGGGTTACAGTTATTTATTATTTGCTTTTTTGAAGTTATACTTCTTTTGGGGCTTTTGTAAAAATATGAGAAAAAATGTTTACAATGGGTGCGTACACCCGATAGCTGACAGCGAACAAACGACGACATGGTAAAACTACAAAATACAAAGACGTTAACATCAACACACTTCTAAATGGTAATAAGATTTTGGTTGTCATGAATAACCATAATGAAACGTCAACAATACATATGATCATACGGGACCTGAAGATCCGAACCAAATAAGCTAACCCCTAGACTAAGAGGTAGCCATTAACTTCATTATTAAATAAACTAACGAAATTATGTTGTTGCCAGATGACAGTAATAAGAGTATAACTACATTTAAGTTGAAAGTTTCGTTCAAAGGCATTTGGTGTCTGAGCTTAATTGAACAAAGAGCTGCATTAAGCTCGCAGTTTTTATCTCAAACAGTGTTTTAAAAAGACGCACGGAGAAACTCGTCTATTTACCTAACGTGAATCTGTTTCTAAAAGGTATTTTGATAGAAAAGTATTTCTTTGAATGGGAATAATCTTTGCCTTTATGAACATAAATGTGTAAATTGATACACGTATTCCTGTTAACACAAATACGTTGACCTGTAAAATACTTACATTAATTATTTTACAGTCCTATTAGTGTTTTACCGTCCTATTAAGTGGTTAGCCAATTTTGATATATATATTTAATAAGTATGCAGATACACATTTGTGTATCTGCATACTTATTAAATTCACAAGAATTTAAGTATTTCATAATATTAGCGATCGCTCGTTGTTCACAATTTGACCGTAAGTTGGATCACAGCACAGGATCACAGACTATATCAAGATCTCTTCTAATTTTGACAATAGATTTACACAATAAACCAAATAGTATATTTGTGTGAGTATTTTAATTAATTTTATGTATCTCGGATGAATATTACATAAATTTGTCCCCGTGTTAGTTCGGGCATGGGCAGAACGGCAGTTGGCCTATTCATCAAAGAATTGAAGAACAGGCCAACTGCCGTTCTGCCAGGCAGGTCGTAAGGCGACAGATTGGCTATGCGAGTCACTACTATCGTGACTACTTGGTGGTAGAGTTCTGCATTATCTCAGCAGGGTCAGGTATAACCGCCTTACTTATTCCTACCACAAAAGAGTCAGTGCTTGTCACTGTCGTGTTCCGGTTCGGAGGGTAAGGTAGCCAGTAAGCTTATGCACGTGGCGTTAGACCTCGCCACAAGGTAGCAACGCACCATTAACGTCTTTGGTGTCTATAAGCGATAGTTGACTCTTTCTATCAGCAGACACATTTGCTTGTTTACTATCTTATGATATAAAAAAATATTAGCTTTTTGCGCTTTTTCATTATGTAAACATTAACTGTATCAAATTTCATACTTCTCCATTTGCGTTGTTATAGTAAAAAGTGGTACAAAGTTTCTACTTCACATGTTAATATAATAGATTAGCTTCTTCGACTAACATTAACTTCGTCACAAGTAAATAATTTCCTTGCTTTGTGATTTGTTCAGTGATATTTACGAAAATTTTATTCAATTTACTACCCACAGCTTTACATAGTCTCTTTTTAGAGTTTCTTCATCGTGGCACTTATTTGAGAAGACATCAAAAGGAACATGTCATTTTGTTTTATATCATAGGATAGCAAACAATCAAACTTAGTTTTTAGTGTTATGAGAACTATAGACATTAAAGGTGTTAATGGTACGTTACCATCCGTTCGGTAGAGATGTAATGCCATGTATACAGGTAACTTTACCACCTACCACTACTTTGCCACCCTACTCACTGAACTGGAACGCGACAGTGACAAGGACAAACTCTATTGTGGCAGAAAAAGGTAAGTCGAACTAGGGCAAGCGGTTTTAGAACTCTACCACCTAATAAAATGGCCCCATACATTAATTCAATAAGTACTGGTAATATAAACATTCACTCAAAATCTCCATCTTATTTGAAAGAAAGATTCATTTTCCGTGACAACCAGCACAAATATCTTAGAACGGCTGACAATCGTTCCCTGTTAGTGCCAACGCAGAACACTAATTACAGTCGTTCCTTCAACTCACAAGCTGTTACGGTTTGGAACTCTCTTCCAGTAGATATCAGAAAGGCGCCAAGTTTAAACTCTTTCAAAAGTATGGTCAGACGTCACTTTCTATGTATCTAGTAATTTCGTTTAATGTTTCTTGTTTAGTTTTATGCATTACCACTGTTTTATTTGCGATTTTTGTTTTTGTTTTACTTTTGTGTGTAACTGTAATCGGATGTTACTTTTATTATAATTTTCTGTTTTTTATTTAAGAGCATAAAAACTATAAATTATCTTGTGGTTAGCACCACTTTTTCTAGTATATTGTTATCCTTATTATTATAAAAGTTGTCTGGAAGAGATTACATTATTAGTGATAAGACCGCCTTTGTGTATCTTACTTGTATAATTTTTATGTTGTAACTTATATGTTGTCATTTATTTTGGTGCGCAATAAAGAGTTATTGTATTGTAATATATGATAAAAATAAAACTAAAGACCAAGAGCTGACACAGACACAGCAAGGTAGTATATACACAAAGTAAAAATAGTATATATAATTGCGCCAGATTATACATTCAGTAAGGATAAACTCTGTGATTGAAAAAAAGATCCTCATGTTTTACCACGATCCGTTTGCTTTGCAATAAGCGGGGCAATAAATTTACTTGGTGTTGGTTGGTTAATTGATATACTACTGAGATTTTTTTCGATACAGAAGAAACCCTTTTCCCAATTGAGGAATGAACGAGATTTCGTGAGCTCTAAATCGACTGTGTTAACAACTAGGCATATGAAACTGTCAATATACACACATATCTAGTATATAAAATTGATAAATAAATAAATATAAATATTTATTGAACAAATTACACGACGTTTTGTTATGTTATACGAACTTGTGTCACAAAATACACGAAATTATAACTCTAAAATAAGTAAATTGTTTGCTTAAGATGTGGATGTTAGTCAACAATGCCAATACATAGAAATACATACATAAGTAAGTACTAAAATCCATTTATTAAACACTTAAACCCAGGAATACAAACATTAATGTTAGTTCTTCATCGATTTCTTTGTCAGGACCACTACCCACCCGACCAAAGAGGCAGCGAGGTGATGACGATATTAGGGAAGGTAATTTAAATAAGCAAAGCACATTTAAATACTAAAAAATCATAAATTACGAATGCTATCGCCATGAGTCGGGCCCGAACATTTGTAGGTTTTTCGCTACTGCGCATCATATATTTTTCCAGATTATTTTGTTAATTTTAAATTGTAACTTGACTTTTCTAAATATACTTTTTATTATACGCAAAAAAAAACTAGGCATTCTTAAATTTTTATACCTTGGTTGTTAATTAATATTGAAAATACTTTTAAAACGATAGATGAATATAAGTGTTTTTAACAATTCCCTGATATGAATTAAAAAATTAAACGAGAACGACAAAAAAGTCTTATAAGTAGGCCTAGATATAAGAATGAAAATTAATTAAGCGGCTGCTGGGGCCCTAGCTCATCGTAATTGGTTACTGAAAGACCACGTGATTCGTGCTTATCAGTGTGTAATTTCATCGTGCCTAAAATACCTTACCTAAATTTGTCATCAGCTCTGTGACTATAATACATCATAATATTAGGAAATGGAAATATATGAATTCAAAATGCCACTAGAATAAATGACAACCCCAAAACAAAAGGCAAATTTATTTAGACACAAGAAAAACTTATTTATGTGTCTAGCCGACGGCAATCAATCTAGGTGGAGACTATATTTTTCTGCCTAAAAAGGGTCCTATATATCTCAGATAAAACCTTCAATATATATATTGAAGGTTTTATCTGATTTACTATGCGCTACATCGCATCTCAGAGTCTCAAGCGCGTATCCCCAAGGCATGATTGATCATGTTAAGGGTAGAGCATTTGGAATAGTTTGCATTCGGAGACGCTTACAAGATTGTGCATAAATAAATTATCTCCTTTCTGTTTATTTTACCATTGAGCATAAGTTGGTATAACGTATATGATATTATACATTATTATTCATTGGTAAGAGAGATGGGGACTGCAGATACAGATTAAAAGCTAAAAAATATATTGGACTATATATTATTCTATATCTATATTAATATTTTAAATCCGAACGTTTGGATGTTTGGATGGATGGATGTTTGTTACTCAGTCATACAAAAACTACTGAACGGTTTTGGATGAAATTAATAATAAGCTACTTTTCATCCCGGCGAAATGACTTGTTCCCGCAGAAACCACCAAAATCTTTTATAATGCAGCGGGCTTCACGTTGCAGTTAGTTAAGGTATAAATGCAGGTATGTAATGTGTTAACGTTATAAATTCGTATATTTTTAACGTTGACCGCAAGGATAACTTTTAATATCCGAGATAGAGTGCCCTTTTTGGGAAGGGACTTTTGACTTTTTGAGAAGTGGCTTTCTTTTTGAGAGTCTGCCAAACTTAATGATTAATTTGTGACGTTAAGCTTAACGATTAATAATTTAATTATTAATCGTTTTTCATCCATAATGACGTGATTTTATGAATTATTTTTTAAAACATGGAGGATCTTGTGCACTCAATTCTGCTCACCATAGCATACTGGCGAGTGGCGACGACCACAATTTAAGCATTTTTTGTTTGAGACATGAATCACTCTGCCTGAGAGTTTTTGTAAGGGACATGAATTATTCACTTTTGGTGAATTGTTAATAATTATTAATGTTTGTTAGTCGTGATAGTGTCCGACAAATTCGACGCTGCGTTATTTCAGACCTATAATATGATGTTTAAATATGACGTTGTAACAAGATTATGTTTCGCAGCACCATACAAAGTCGCTAAAACGAGGCCAATCACGAAATTGTAAGCACCTATGTATTGATCATTTAACAAAAAGAATGCAGTCCTGCAGACTATTACTATATTATGGAAGAAAACAAAACGGTTAACATGTTTATAAGAACATCATGACAAAAAACTTGAAAGGAAAAAGTTTCTTTGATTATTCAAAAACAATATTCTGCTACTTTTCCTGAACGATGAACATCAGAGACAACGCGTTTTGCACAACCGAGCATGAACCGAGGCGCAATACTCAAACGCATTTTGATGTTCTTCCAAGAGGCATCGCCACGTACCAAAAACAATGTCAACTCGATTTTTTAACGCAATTCTCTTATAATTGTCCTACTAATGATATAAGTGCATGTTGTATGAAATTGAAGAATTGCGAGAATTTATTATTTTCAAACAGGACATTTTTTACATTATTTGATGAAACGTAAATAAAAAGGTCCTTTGACTTTTTATGCTAAGCTTAGTATTTTCGGAGACACGATTTTTCAAGGTATGAAAAATTACAAATTTGAATATTAAAAATTGAATTGAAAGAAATTGTACCTACTAATATGTGTAAATAATAATATATAAAAGATATTATTTTTATATCTTTTATATAATATTTAATAATGTCTATAAATGATATTAAAAAGTTTGTAAATTAGTTAACCCCGTTTGCCATCCCTGAATGTTGCCGCTAAGTTGAAGTAATATACTTCAACTTAGCGGAAACATTCAGGGATAGCTCAGAGAATTCAAAAATTTAAAGTTCATCAAAAAGCTGTAATTTCTAAATGTGATGATTTTTTAGAGGTCATTTAAATGTTTTAATAATTGATTAAATTAAAATAATGTTGTAATAATGATTTTATAAAAAAAAATTAGAGGGCATTCAAATGTTTTTTGAGCTCTCGAAATATCGTCTTGGTAAGAAAGTCAAAATTTTGAAGTTCTCAATTAAGTTAAGGGGCATTGGGCAGAAGCGTGCTCGTCGTTACCCCTCCCAGTCCACTAGATTGCAATTCTGGTCCGAACAAGTACCGCAGTGCGGATTAGGGCGTACCCTTGAGGCAACGCGTAACGATCTGCCCCCGTCGGTACGCAAAGCAACAGATGCGGCAATGGGACTGCCACCCATCACGCTAGGCCCGACTAGGCGAGTCGAGGAGAGCAGAGTGTCAAATAGGCACGTGAAATGTAAGAGGTGGTTGGAAGATAAGATGCATGAATTGATTGATAGGGAGTAGGTATTCTTCTATCGTCACGGTTAGTCTCTGGTGTGAAACATTATGGGATGGCTGACCCGAGACTTATTTGAGTCCGAATCAAACTGGGAATCAAGAAAGTCTTTTTGGTCGCATTATATGAACCGGTAAGTTCTTCGTTGCCCAGTGACCTGAAAAAGTTTTGAGATTCTGCAAGGGATGTTCTGGATATGGTTGATGATAATGAAAGTCATTTTGTGTAGTGATTTGAATGGATGGGTTGGGACTAAGTGGTCTGGTTTCGATGCCGTACTGGGTTCGTATGGTAACAGTAGAGTGAACGACGTTGGTAAGCATATTGTGGATGTATGCGTGGAAAAGAATCTTCTTCTGCCTAACACAATATTCCTCATTAGGACATACATTTGTATACATGTTGAAGGAATGAGCAAAAGAGTGTGATAGATCTGATTTTGATTGATAGTAGACTCCACAGTTGTTTAATGGATACGCGCGCCTTTAGAGATCCCAATATGGAAGCGGACCACTATTTGGTAGGTAGGTAGGTAGGGGTCTGTTTAAGAAATGAAGACATTGGCGACAGCGCGTTCCATTCAGAGAGCTTGAAAGGATAAAGAGCAAAAAGCTGCAAGATCCGAGGAGAATAAGGAGTCTGCATGAGACTTGAGTTCGAGATTGGTTGGTGAAAGTGAATATCGGACTTGGATGTAGACGAATGTTGGAAAATTCTGAAAGATAATATGGTAGTAGCCGCGAAAGAAGTACGTGGCAGTGCATAACTGTGCAAGTCAATAGAAAGATGTATGGTGGGATGATAAAGTGAAAGCTGCAATTGAGAGAAAGAAGAAAGCATGACTAGACTATGTATCATGTTTGCAAACGAATGATGGTATGAAAGATATGAAGAAAGAATTGTATCGTTGTTGTAAGAATACCACTAAAACCTTAGTGAAAGAAAAGCGTGAAAGAGAATATCTGAAAGCGGAAAAGAGACTGGTGAACAACTTCGAGGCAAACACCATTTTTTTCGGAGTAAGGTAAAGAAGTCTAGGCGTTGTTCGGCTGCCTCCAGAATAAAAAAACAGGATTAAGTCTAAGGATGCTGACATACTTACAAGCACAGACAGCATGTTAAAACGATAGACTGAATATTTTGGAGATATGTAGGAGTCTGTTCAGGGCGCTGCCTTCGTTTCTGACTCAGTAAGTGATTCTGAGATGGAGGAAGCATGCCAGGACATTATTATGATGTCTGAGGGAATGTTGTGGGAGGGGGTTTTAGATTTGGAAAAGGATGTATGGATCAAATTTTCTTATTCCGCAATATCGTAAAAAATATCTTGCTGTTGGCCAGAAGGTTTTCTGCGGTTTTGTGGATTTGAATAAAGCGTTTGATAGAGTTGTGCGAAAGAAATTTTGGGACATTTTACATAATTGTGGGATAGATGGGCGTCTACTGCGTGCTTTGCAATACTTGTACTGGGAGGCACGTACATAATTATCGGATAATTTAGTCAAAATCGAAGTACCCATTTTTTACTAATTCGGTATAAAATCGTGTAATGAACACTCTCTTTTAATATGTACAAGCCTTTTACAAGTGACCCTGTATATAAAAAGTATGTGTAGAACTTATTGTTTTTCCCAATTTATAAACAATATATTTTTAGAACTAAGTATAGATATACATTTTGAGCTAGGAACTCGAATGTATATACCCAAAAACTTATTCTTGGTGGATATGTGATATTAAATTAATCATAATATACAATAAATATTTGTTATATAATAATAGTTTAGTGTATGCAAATAGTAGTTTATATATATATAACATAAATTGTTACTTTTATTGTGAAGTAGCGGTTAGTGTTAAGTATGAAAGTATCATCATTGATCATACTTTAGTATTTATTTTTTGTATGCGAGATAAACAAGATTGCGGACAAACCGGGACACGGTTTTTGCAAAGCTTATTTTTACCAAAATAAAATAAAAAAGAATGAATGATATTTTCCGTAAATTGAAATCGCAAGTTTCTTTGAATTACACAAGAATTTAGAATAGCTGTATTCCGATTTTTTCATCTTATGTGCCTCCGGCGTTAATATCAGAATGTTGGTAACAAAGAGAATAATAAAAGTTTCTTGTAGATATTTTCGCGACGTGTTCTCGTTCTATTGTTGGAATTTGTCGTTTCGTATTATTTTAACGACCTACTTATATATTACTAGCTGCCGAAAATGGGATCAAAACTTCTCTTTACATTACTTATACGTAAATTTAAATTTTTCATTCTTATGTACGATTTTTCATATATTTTTTTATATCACAAGATAGCAAACAAACAGATGGCTCTTCTGACGAAAAAAGACAACCATTGTCTATAGTCACCAAAGATGTTAATGATAGCAACTAGGCATGGATCATTTAACAGTTAACATATTAAATTTCGTACTAAATTTTTTTAACAATGAACAACTGTTATTTATATTAGAAAATACTGTTAAAAGTAATTTTTATGCATCACTAAAATTACCAATAACTTGATATATGATAATAATATTATTAAAATATTTGAGAGAGCATTGTTTTTGCTCGCTAACTTGATTTATGATAATACTGTTATTAAAAATATTTCGGGAAACTGTGATAATAATAACTGTTAAAAGTTATTAAAACTATTCTAGAGGACCTTTTTTTTGGTAGCTTCGGGTTTTTACTGCTTCTAATACTTATTATATATTATTATATATAGGCTATTGATATAATATAACATAAATAAATAACTGTTAAATACTAATTAACTTTAACAACATAACAGTTAATCTAATTTAACGATAATTTCCATGCCTAATAGTAACACACTATCCTTGCGACGTTGTGTGTTGTGTCTTAATGCTACATGCATAAGTTTACCGGCTACCTTAACCTCTAAACCAGAATACATCAGTAACAAGAACTAACGCTAGTACACCAGGAACAGGTAAGGCGATGGTACCAAATCCGGGCGAGATAATGCAGAAATTTACCACCTTGTAGCTACGAAGTTAGTAACTCGAAGTTAGTAGCTAATGTTTCACCTTTAATGAACTGCCATTCAGAACGGTAGAATATCAATTCTTCAAAGGGAGCCCGGTCCAATACGGAAGAAATGTGAAGGTGATAAGGTAAAAAGCTGCTTTTGAGCTACTCAATCAGAATATTTTAATATGTGCATGACCTTTATTTATAACTAGCTGTTGCCAGCGACTTCGTCCGCGCGGACTTCGTTTACTCCGCACAGCACCTCCCCGCTAGGTGATAGCGTGATAATATGTAGCCTATATGTTGACCCGACCTGTTAGTAATATTCATGCAAAATTTGAAATAAATCCATGCAGTACTTTTTGAGTTTACCTCGGACATACATACAGACAAACAGACAAAAATTCTAAAAACTATATTTTTAGCTTCGATATCGAATGTAGATCACGCCCCAAGTATTCTTTTAAAAAAATATTCAATATACAGTTTTGACTTTCCTACGATTTTATTTTATGTATAGATTTCTATGTGAATATTAAATACTAGCTGCACTGCTGTCTGAAATGGTCCACACGGAAATCTTAAGTACCTCGACCACATTGTGCCGCTCAACAATTTACATCACCTCGAAGGGCTAAAACACTTAGTCCAAAAGGTTATAAAAAGACACAGTAAAATCTGAATCTGTATATTACATATTTTGAGGTTTACTTATGGATTAAAAGTACACTTGAAAATAAAAATATAAAAGTACAACGCAAATACCGCGTGACTGTAACTTTCGTTTTTCTCACACAAAAAAAAATCTGTTGGACCTGTAGACTATTCCTAAAACTTCCCGCTAAATCAAGATATTTTAAGCTTAAAGGAGTAAAAATTATAAGCATAGATTTTTCATTTCAAACATCTATTTTGTTAAAAATGGCAGTATATTAATTTTTGAAAAGTTGTATATTTTGGAAACGATGATAGATTTTGATTTTTCGTATAATATTCATCTCGATTTTTGAAATATAAAATATTGCTTTAGCCACATAATCGATAGGTTGAAAATTTTTGAAGCAAAGTTAAAAAAAACATTATTTTTTTTCAAAATTTTTTGTCATTGATAAATGCCTAACAAACGGTAATTGACGCAATTTAACGGTAATTGACGCAGTTATTTACCCGTTGCATTATAAAAAATTTTTTGTAAATCCCACGAGAACAACTCATTTTTTTGGGATAAAAAGGAGCTTATAAGATATTCCAGGCGATCATTTACCTATGCACCAAATTTGTTCCAAATCCGTTCAGTAGTTTTGTGTGATTGAATGACAAACATCTATCCTTTCCCCCTTGTCCCCCTTTGAAGAATATACCAACTGCCGTTCTGCCAGGCAGATCGTAAAAGGCGATCGATTGGCTATGCGAGTCACTAACATCGTGGCTATTAGGTGGTAGAGTTCTGCATTGTCTCGCTCGGGTCAGGTACCACCGCCTTACCGATCCTGCCGCAATAGCGTCAGTGCTTGTCGCTGTCGTGTTCTAGTTTGGAGGGTAAGGTAGCCGGTAAACTTATGCATGTGGCATTAGACCTTGTCACAAGATAGCAACGCACCATTAACATCTTTTGTGTCTATAGGCGATGGTTGACTCTTTTCGTCAGGAGACCCATCTGCTTGCATGCATCTGTTTGATATCTTATGATAGGTATATAAAAAAAAATTCATCCATCCATCTATCCACCCAAACATAGAAACTTTCGCATTTGTAATCCTACTAATATTATAAATGCGTAAGTTTGTGAGTATGTATGTATGGATGTTTGTTACTCTTTCACGAAAATACTACTGAACCGATTACGATGAAATTTGATATGTAGATAGCTGAAGACCCAGAATAACACATAAGCTATTTTTTATCCCAGAAAAGCTGTGATCCCGCGGGATTCACTAAAAACTTTTATAATGCAGCGGGCTGCACGCTGCAGCTAGTATTAATACAGATTAATTAGCTGGCTGACCCGAAGCTGCGCCTCAGATTAGAATGAACAAGTAATCAATATAATTTTTCAAACAAAGTTTTATCCACTATTTCAGCCCCTTGGAGATCATTTTTGAAAAAAGTAACCTATATATATGCCATTTTATATCTCCAAGCCAAATTTTATCAAAATCAGTTTAGCGACTTAGCCGTGTAAGCGTAACAAACACACAAACTGACTTTTATATATATAGTATTACAAATAAATCAAATATTCATCCTTTATTTCAAATAAAACGTGGTTGACTTTTGAAAAGAAAAGTAGCCTTTATTTGACCCCGGCTCATAAACTATCTCCATGCCAAATTTCACCAAAATCAATTATGGGGCATCTCCATGCCAAATTTCACCAAAATCAATTAGTAGTGAAAGCGTAACAGACACATAGATAGACAGACTGACAGACTTCCACATTTATAATATTAAGTACGAAAAGGATTAAAGTATGAACCCATAGACCATCTGACGTTTTGCCAGGCAGTTCGTAAAAGGAGAACTATTGGCTATACATATCACGACCATCGTTACTAATAGAAGGTATAGTTTTACATCTTGCCCAGGTATTTGATCGCACCATCCAATCCTTTACCTATTCCTGTCGCAATAGCGTTAATATTCGTCATTGTCGTGTTCTAATTTGGAATGTAGGGTAACCGATAAACTTATGCAACTAGCATTAACAACTCGCTAAACCGATAGCAACGCACCACTAGCATCTTCGGAGTATATAAGCGATGGTTGTCTCTTTCCATCAAGAGAGCCGTCTGGTTGTTTGTTATCCTATAATGTAACAAAAAAATCTTCGCCGTATTGCGATAATTGTATCTAAGATGGCGTTACTCAATATTTGTCAACCTGGTTCACCTATTCATCACAATGACTCGAGTCTGAAAGCCTTATTTTTGCCATTTATTCATTGAATATATCGACCAAACTGTACTACATCACCTGCTACGAACGTGCTATTTATTTATCAACGATCTTTTATTATGACAATAATATTTATGTATTATCGTTATGTTACGTTTTCTTGGCGTCATCTCACTGTTGATTTATTGTTTCTGTTTTATGAAAATATGTTTTATCTTCAAAAGGTACCATTTTTTCGTCGTTTTTTCCTGTGTATGTTTATTTTACGGGTGCATGGTCACATTACGTATTTTTTGGTAACCTGGTATCAAGAAGTTTTCATTTTCATCCTCGTTTTTCAAACTTTGTGAAAAAGGCAACATAACTTTTATTTTATGGGTTCAGACATTACTTTGTGGAAATCCATAACTCAACGAGCAAAAGTAGTTAATTTTCAAATTTCCGCGAACTTTTACATGTTACAGCCTTTTGCGTTTGGCGCCTTTGCGATGCCACTGAAATGAAAAAAATAAAACAGCGATGTTAGAAATGGAACAAACTCACCATAGAATTAAAAAATAAGGGTCCATAGAACATAACTTAGGTATAAATAAGAGTAATTTCCTTTGTATTTGTCTTAATACTTTGTAAAAAATAGATTATATAATATTTTCTTTTCAAGTAGGTAGCTTCAAGAAATGCGAACAGGATAACAGTAAGACTCGAAATTATTAGGTGCTAGGTTTACACGTCAACTTGCTCAGGCAGGATATCGTCGCATTGAGTAAACCGTATAAAATGAGTGTGATTTAAAAGGCTTTTTATTTTACAAGATAGCATACAAGTAATAGATGCTCCTTTAACGAAAACTATACGTAGAAGTAAGAGGTAAGATATTATAAGACAGACTCATAAGATCTACCCATAACCTTTAGGGGCCGTTAAAAGGCTACGTAAGCAGATTTTTTACAATTATTAACTCTCCCTCCCCCATGTCGGCTAAAGTAAGCAAATCTCTTACCATTCCCCGTAAATATTGGTAAATGTATTTTTCAATCTGTTGCTATGATTTCTTTTTACATTCATAATCATTAATTATCAAGTTTAAAAATAAGAGATAGAGATAGGGTAAAAGAATTTAACACACATAATATTTATTCCAGCAAATTATTGACATATTTTTTGAATTAAACTATTTTAATCCTAATATATTAACGATTAATACGATCATTTATATTGTTCTTTTAAATTTTGTTATATAAAGTCAAAATAACAATCCTCAGCCCACATGCATCCAAGATTAAACGTCTTTAATGACATGGCTTGCTTGCTATATTGAGTTTCCAGTATAGACAAAAATTTTGCCATATGTGTTCAAATCAAAATCAATTGTTTCTAGAAATATCGAAAAAGTAAAAAAAAAAATAATTTTCTGACATAATCACCATGTACTCCCATCCGCAATGTCATCAAAAATAAGCAAAAAAAGAAAGAAAGCCCATATTAAGTGCTTAAGTAATATTTGCCGCCTTACATGTTAAGTAATGGCTCCTTACGTGCGTTGATTACAGCAAAAGAGACGACTTCTTACTTACAACAACAACTAACATTAAACATGAAGTAAATTTCACATTGTTCGCCATCAACACCTGCTTAGTATTATAAGCAACGCTAATGCTAAAACGCAAAATAAAACAAAATAACTTGGTAAATTTTGCCTTTGTCCACATAGTTAGATGAATGTCAGCAAAAACAGAGAAGTTAATGTAATCCAAAGCAATCAAAATCACCACGTGAAAACGAATAAAATAAAGTGAATATCACCATGCTACTGGTGTTGATATGGTATGGGCATGAAGTTGGCTGAGCGTTAGTAAACAATCTTCCTATCACAGTATTTGGCAACTATAACGTCTAGCTATGGTAGCGGTAACCGTCTATTTTATCAGAAATAAAAAGTACATTTAGTGTTATTTACATTCTCTTTCGATGAGTTAACAATTTTATAGATACTACCGAATCAGAAACGCAGCCGCACGTTGCAATCCAGCAGTAAAAAACATATTTATTATCACCTTATTTTATTAAAACAAAATATTAAAATATTTAAAATTTATCGACAATATTGTCATATTTTGGTAATATAAATATTTAAAATTTGTTCGAGGACGATATAAACCCGGGCTTTTTGATTTTCTGAATAATTAAAAATTTCATACATTTCTTACAGTGTGTGTTTGAATACACATCACATTTTGTATATCTCTTATATCTTTGGGAAGTGAAAAAGAGTTACACTGTGGAGACGAGATGAATTCTCAATAAGATTGATTTTGTGTCTTGCGTTTAGTGAGTAAACATCGCCATTTATCCTAAACGAGCAATAGTAAGTATGATAGTTTTTACGAACACATAGATTAATAATTGTAAAAGACTCTCTTCTGCAAACAATATAGTGCGATATTATAGTTAGAATATTGAATTATATTGATTGTTCTTTTTTTGTGTCATATGATAGGAAACAAGCAGATCATGAATGATGAAACCCTGATGAAAGGGACAACCATCGCCTATGAACACAAAAGATGTTAATGGTGCGTTGCTATCTTGTAGCGAGATCTAATGCCACATGCATAAGTTTACTGGAACTCGACAGTGACTAGCACTGATGCTATTGCGGCTGGAATGGGTAAGGCGGTGGTACCATACCCGTGTGAGACAATGCAGAGCACTACCATCTAGTAGCTACGATGGTAGTGACTCGCATAGTCACTCGGTCGCCTTTTACGACCTGCAGAACGGCAGAGTACCTATTCTCCAAAGAAGCCCAGAATCAACACGGGTAAAATATGAATACAGTGAATCTCTTGTTACCAGGAAAAAACAGGGATTTTAAAATGCCTATACTTTCTGATATACGAAACTGTGTATGTACTACGAGCTAACACCAGCCTTTTTATATTTTTTTTACATTTATATTATCAACGTATTATTTTAATAATTTATAATACTACTCATAAGAACAACGAGACAGTAATTTGTAATTATTTGATTATGCAATGTTAATTGTAAAATGATCAAAATTTTCGTTATTATTTTATTTTTCAAGACTGCCTAGTTAGTCAAGTGATAAGCGTGTACAGCTCAGAGTGCTAAGTGTGAGTTTCTCTTTTCGCATTCGATCGTGAGCGCGTTTCGAGTTTACTAGGAATTTGTATGTGATTTGTACAGCGTCACCTAGTGGTAAACTGGTTTCTCACGTTTACCACTAGGTGGCGCTGTACAAATCACATACAAATTCCTAGTAAACTCCAAACGCGCTCACGATCGTATGCGAAAAGAAAAACTCACACTTAGCACTCAGATCATGAAAGGCTGGATTGGATTTCAAAGATGAACAAAGATTGGTTACTATTTTCTATCATGAAAAAACCATTTAACAGCCAGAAGTATAGTGGTAGTCTGTTAAACAAGCATATTAAGCATAAAAAATCATAGGCCCCGGTTTAAAAAAATATATAGTAGTAACTGTTAGAGGAAGGCAAATCAATCCGTTTTACTTGGTAACAAACTATTGAATCGTGATAAATGATGCTATCCATGCGATGGGATATTAATGCTACATGTATATAAATTATCTACACCGTACCTCTATACCGTAACACGACAAGGACAAACATGGACGCTTTGCCTATTGCTATAGACAAAGCGTTTAAACCAAACCCGGGCGAGACGTTGCGAAACTATACCACCTAGTAGCCACGACTGTAGTTTCTCGTTTAGCCAATCGATGACAATTTACAAGTTGCCTGACAGAATGGCAGATGGTCTACTTTGACAGTAGTCCTTATCAACACGGAAGAACATTTTTAAAATTGGTGATTTATTTGAAATTTAGGTTAGGCACGAATTCAAACCTAAATTTTTATTTACCTATTATTTAAGGCTCATAAACGACAATGATCTAGTAGGCAAAAAACTCCAGAGCCTAACTCATCACCGCCGATTGGCTAGTTTATCGGTCTTTTATCGGATAAATTTTGGAGAGTGCGATGCGGAATTGCACGACTTAATTCCGCCGTCCCCGTTTTTCTATTGATCGTCGAGGCGCACAGTTACTAGGCATCGTCATATGGTGGACGTCAACGTACTCGAACAAAGCGGTTCGACTCGACATTCTTGATCCCAACCGCAAGGGACTGGAATATGCTTCCTGAGTCTGTGTTCCTCGACTAGTACAATCTGGAGATCTTCAAGAGAAGAGTGAACAGGTACCTTCTAGGGAAGCGCGTTCCATCTTAGGCAGCATCTTAGCTTACCATCAGACGAGATCGTGGTAAAGCGCTTTCCTATCGACAGTAAAAAAAAAATTGAATATATTTACCTAAAATTTGAATATTTTATAAACGCAATAAAAGTGTAGCAACCGACTTTCCATTTCCTGTATCTCTGGAACGCTACATCAGATCTTCAGCAAATTAAAAGGAAACTACATGAGAAGTATACCCTCCAAAACAAAAAAAATATTTTCAAAATCGATTCATAATTGACTGAAGTAACAAACATAGAAAATATATAGGCAAATTGCTTACTCGTCTTTTTGGGAAGTTAGTAGAAAAAACATCATTACAAGTTTTAATCAAATACAACTTCATCCGTCATATTTTCATTTGGATTAAAAGAAAATTACAACAGGTTCCATCTTAGAAATACGAAGAATAAAGAGAATTTCCTTAATGTTCTGAAATGTTAATAGCCGAACATCCCAAACTGCAAGCAAAAGTTAAACCCGGCTATTGCCCGGAATCTCGTTTCCTTTTCCAGTTGTTCTAAGAAAATCTCACATAGCTCTCAACAAAGCAAGAAGCGGACTTAAAACGTAAATCTTGTTGAAAACAACATTTGCGATAATGTTGGCAATGATACAAGCAAGTTAAATTGGAACATTAATCTTATTCTTATTCAATAGTAGCAAGTTTAATTGGGAATTTTCATATATGTGAAGTGAAAACTCTGTACGCTTTTATACGAAACGCTTTATTTTGCGCGCACTGAAAATTCAGCACAGTGAAAGTTTATATAGAGGAGGAGTGCAGATAGATACAAATATATTTTTATATAAGTAGTATGCATTAGACGTAAATTAAAAAAAAATGTCATTACAAGTATCGAATTGTACAGATTCGATCGATACGAAATTTTGGTATTCTGCTTAATTCCTTACATCAAGTCAAAAGAGCTGATGACCTTGAAACTACTGAACATATGTTATTGAATAATAGGTAAGAACTGTCTCAATAGACAGGAATTATGATTAATAAACTGCACTTAAATTTTTGTTTTTCGCTTTTCAAAGTTTTTTATTTCTTCTTTCAAAGTTTGGGAGCTATCCTGCTACAGAGATACAAATACTCACGTACGTAACACTTATACTAACCCTTGTTTTTGTGCCGGGGCTAAAAAGGAAAGGCAAATGAAACGATCAATAATACTCTAGTGGAAACATATATTTATCGTTATTATTATACGTTTCCTATAAGACTAAGCCTCAACAAAAATCTGAATCTAAAATCTTTGTACAAAATTGTAGAGCACGGGAACAAAGCTGTGGAGCCTTTTTATTTGTTAGAAATATCTAGAGATGGGCTAAGTTCTCAATATATTCAATATTGTACTTCTCGTTCTCGATCGAATACTTCGAATTAAGTAACAAATAGTCGGTTATAATGAATAGATATTAAAATTAAATAAATATCATAAATATAGTATCGGATAGCAAATTAGCGGACGGTATTAGTATGATGGTAAGATACATTTATGTCGCATTATGAAGTCTGCAGTAACAAAACTGTTAATGATGCATTTCAATTCTGCTACAATTCCGGGATGTTAAGCCTTGTGTATAAGTTTAGCAATTAAGTTAAAAGTGCAGGAATATCGACCAAAGCTTACCACTCGTTATTTCGTGCGGTAAATCCTGAACGAATTCAAACTGTTTTCTGCAGTTTTAACAAGTAAAGAGTTTCGATAATATTAAATCGATTTTTTTCGATATTCGGCTACGCAGTCAAAATTTTACTCGGTCCGTCTCTAAAAACATCATTTGGAATAACGATGGCAATAATACGAAAAAGTTTAATTGGAACGTTGTAAGGGCTGCCAAACGATTGTGATTTGGCTGTATGGCCAATTTCAGATTATTTCTAAAAAATTAACACGCAAATTTTTTATGTCATATAATAGCAAATAACCCAATGTTTTCCTGATTTAAGAATCCATCGCCTATGGACATGAAAGGTGTTAATATACATTGCCATCCATATGGCAGGGTAATAATGCCACATACATAATTATACCAGCCGGTTCCAAACCGGAACATGACCGTGACAAGCATCAATGTAGAGAAATGCTAATCTCACAAGTCTCTAATATGAAAATTTGAATTAGTAAATCAACCTAGACAAAACTATTATAAGAAAACAACAGCATAGACTAAGCTATTACAAGGGAATATACATATTTAACTCTACCAGTGCCTCATTATTCATTATGTTTTTCCTGTCAATTACTAAGGTTACTATAACTTGTTACTTTTTCCTTAATTTTTCTCTTAGATATTTTTGTGTGTATTAAATTTTGTAAAATTTTGTAAATTTTCCCATATTGGAAAGTTATGGAAATAACAGATATCCAAATAGCAAAATCCATATTATTCCATACTAGCTGACCCGGCAAACGCTGTTATGCCAACTTTGTGTCTACTTTTCCTTTTTTTTCTACATTTTTTCACCTTTTAAAGCTAACCTGAATCGCCGTGAATATTTTAAAACCAAAATTAGCCAAATCGGTCCAACTGTTCTCGAGTTTTAGCGAGGCTAACGAACAGCAATTGATTTTTACATATATAGATTAAATATTTACTGCCAATTTAGAATTTACTGCTAAGTGATTTTACGCCATAATGTCACATGAAATTTGAGCAAATAACAAAGAGCTCATTGCGTTGACTTTATCAATATCATGTAAAAAAATTCTTCTAGTGAGATATAGAGGACTTTTTTTGTGAATTATAGCCGAGTGGGACGATCGAAGTATAAAACCTTTGAATATATACGTGCTATATGATATATTTTCTATCTAACTCCACCATGCTCGTTTGTTATGTATCTATAAAAAAGTTATCCTAAACTAATACTTCTATTTCTAAATAATATTATTATTATCTTCAAGACTACCGTATGGGTAAGCGGCGGGGAAAACATTTTGGTTGTGTTACCACATCATCTATTTCTGATAAATAAGCACTTAATATCAATATAGTACTTCATACATTTTATATGGATATAAGCTATTTGATGGACGTTATGGACCGCGAATTATTTAAAGGAGTGTATTCACTCTTCAATTATGAACGCTCTATACTTCATACGGATATATCAAAATTTGTTATCGAACGAGAGTGCTCTTTCGTCGAGCATTCATAACCGCCATTATATTGTCATCACATAAATAAAATGTGAAATTTTTTAATTTGGATGTTAAGATATTTGTCACTTAATTATGCAAAAACGGTTAGACGGATTTGGATGAAGTTTGGCACACCGGTAGAAGATGACCTGGAATAGAAAATGGTTTTATATCGGAAAAATGCATTTATACCGCAAAATGCTATGGAGGACATCTAATTATTCACACTAATTAGTACTTGGCATAATCTAAGACATTGTAATTCCATATGTACTCGTAAATTACCACATTAAAAAACAATAGATACTAACAACATATTATTATTAAGTATAATTAATTTGAAAATAATGTATTCAAACAATCTACATCAAATCTACATCAAATTGTATTCGCGTATTAAAGTTAAAATTTTAAAAGGCGCGTTTAAATGTGAAGTTATAAATAAATACTCACTCACACTCACATACTCACTTCAAAATATACTTACTTCAAACTTTATTAATATATCTACGGTGTAGAAATGGAAAATTAATAAACTTCCAACACCGAGATTTTAATATATTTGAACATGACTTTTGTCTTCATTTTATTGATAGTGTATTATTATTACATTCCTGATCGACTTGCTCGATTTTTTGTTCAGAATGACCATCTTTATCTTACTTTTGGTGGTGGTCCGGGTCCTCTAAGAAGAATAGACCATCTGCCATTCTGCTAGGCAATTCATAAAAGGCGAATGATTAGCTTTGCTTGTCGCTACCATCGTAACTACTAAGTTCTGCAGTTTTGCAAGTTTGTCATTGCTTGCAAGTTAATACTTGTCAGTGTCGTATTCAGGTTTGGAGTGTAAGGTAGCTGATTGACTTATGCATGTGATATCACACAGATAGCAACGCATCATTAACATCTTTGGTGTCTATAAGCGATGGTTTTCTCTTTTCATCAGGAGGGCCATCTGCTTGTTTGTTATCTTATACTGTAAAAAAATTAAACACACCGATGTCAATAGGTACATAAGTCCTGCTCAGCTTTTGAAAAATATTCAAATTGGCAGGTTGCGTCACAAATCAACGCTAACAAGAGAATGCAAGACCGCGGGTAAAAAATATCAAATTTGAAATACGTTGTTTATTACAGTACTTGCTAATCACTTTTCATTGAATTTACTTTTTACTTACTAAATATTCATATTCGCTTAAAAAACTAAAATACTTTTAGTGAATAAGTCCCTGAACATTTGTGGAATGACATAATTTTTATGAGAGGATTTCCTTTGTATCCCTTTTCATAACATGGAAAATGATTTTACCAGTTGTTTGGACACGAATGTAAGTGCTTTATATAGATGTACATATAGACATAAATACGTTTTCTCTGTATGATTTTAAGAAAAGAGCTCATAAGATCATTTAACTATATGTAGAGTAAACATTGATTCAACTTCTTTACTTTTCTTTTCTATATTAGTCCAGAACTTTTTTGACGGACAGATTATCTACCTTCTACCTTTTTTTCATTTTTTAAAATGCGAATGAATGATATATGCAAATCTACTATTGTAACTATTACTTGGCAGAGTTATGCAATGTCGTGTTTTGGTACATCCACTTTCAAATTTCCTGCCGCAGCAGTGTCAGTGCTTGAGACTATCGTGTTGCAATTTGAAAAATAAGGATGTCGGTAAGCATACGCATTTGTTTTAATTTTTTTTTAATAAAAATAATAGGAATTTTTCAAACATTTCACTCGTGTTTTCTTTGTTCAGCAGTCAAAAAGTACAATAAAGTACTTGAGTAGACAGTAGGCAAGATTGAAAACAAACAATTTGTAGAAAATAAATATAATAAAAAAATAATCCGTAAAGGTATCTTATCTTTATTCACACTTGGCTAGGTAAATTGAATTCATAAGAATAGATGAATATATAATAGTTCGGTTGTTCTCATTAGACATACAGAATCATAATATTTCTCTATGAAATACGAAAGTTGTTTGAATGAGAATGAAATGTAATGTTTTTGTATGATTTGCGGGTATTGCAAATATTAGATATAAATACTATTAATATTATTTATTCACTTGAAAGAAAAGGAACTAATTTCTTTGTCAATAAGAAAGAGAGCGTATAAAAGTAGGCACATTTTAAGAAAACGGTTCAAAGATAATAAAGAGAACGTAAAAGTTTCTTATCCGTCCTTTACGACTGACTACGTTCCTAAATGGAGTCTCATGAACTATTCAAACTAATGAATACGGAAACTATTTACGTAATTCCTTTGCAATGTAAAATATGTTTGTAAATGAACGAATGAGAAAATATGAGCACATATTTTTCATCTGCATACATCATTAATATACGGATATTACTCATAATTTTTAATCAAGTTGCGATTATTAAGCTTTTTGCTCTCGGTGAAAAATATACACAGTATTAATTTACAAAGAGTCTACTTTTACTTATAAATATAACAAGGGGCAAACAAACAGGAGGCTCATCTGATGGTAAATAATCACCACCTCCATGGGCAGTTGCTACACCATGTCTTGTAGCTGCGTTTGGGCCTTTTAAGAATGAGTAAGCTCTTTTTTTGGAGGTCCCTAAATCGTAACTATTTTATCAGGTGATTGATTCCATAGAGGAGTAATGTGAGATAGAAAGTGCCTAGAGAATCGCACACCTTTGTAGATCTCTAGACATTGAGGTGATGAGGATGGAACTTTGAATTTTGACGCGATGGAATTAATCCGAACAGTTTGACGAAACTCTCACCATGATACATGTAATAGAATATACAGAGACACATATTATCTGCATAATCCTAAGGAATCAAGCTGATTAGAAATAGCCTTGTCGTTAACTATTCGAACCGCTCCACGCTGAAAGCGATCAAGGGGAAGAAGCTTATACTGCGAAGATCCCGTTCAGATATGAGAACATTATTCCATATGAGGTGGAATTTACGCTTTATTCATATTCAACATAGCTTCCGATTTCTGAAATCTATTATTTAAAGTATCTCGGTTATTTATTGAATACCAATTTATTACGTAACGAATGCATTTTATTGATACATATTATGTTCTTATACGATTGAAGCAAGAGGAATATGAGAAAAAACACTTAATCACGCCCTATGAAATATAAAATGAGATTACCTATATAGTTTTTGATTGCGTCTTTTGTCTAACAGTTAGCTCGCTTGGACTAGATTCTGAGGTTTTCGAATCGATTACTAGATCAAGGATGGCAAGTATTATTTTATTTTTTCTTTTTAGTTTTTTAGTAGTATTCTTTCTAGTTAGTATAATTTTATTTTTTGTATAAAATAATAATTTAAGTTATAGTACCTATATCTAAGATTATTATTTTATATTAGTATAGACAAGTATTATTTTATTATACATATATACATACGCTTGTCTCATCTAGAAGCGAACCCAAGATCCATCGATTGCACTCAGTTTAATTTACACGTATAATGTGAATGTAAATTTGATATTTTTAATTAAGTAAATTTAATTCAAGTTAACTTTGTAAATGACATTTAAACGTAGTTTAAATGTCATTTACAAACAGTTGATTATATTTATTATAGAATTGTTAAAGTTGAAATTCGAATCGTCTATTTCGTTTGAGTTTATTTATCAAAAGTATTAGTCAGAAATTTGTTTTAGGGATGTGAAATGCTCTTTCTGTCAAGTACTGGTAAAATTTAATACACATGTAACCGACAGTGAAAATGATTTGAAATATTTTTCACACGTTTTATGTCAAAGTACTGAAAGTATCTACTTATTTAAAGAAATATCTTTAGAGTGTTCAAAGGGAAGTGAATATCAATATATGGGTAACTTTGAATAAATTAAAACGTTTGTTGTAGACGTTACTATCATACGTTTCTCGAGATAACTGGGACCGATAGTTGCCCTATTCTTATTTGAGACCCTTTAATCCGTGACACGTTTGTCCACTCAGAGATCGAACCTAGTACCTTATGATCTAAATAGGCTAACCACTAAACCAAGAGACTGTTCCTTATTACTGTGAAATTTATTTCACCAAATTTTAGATAACAATCTATCTAATTGAATGACTGAAATACGTACGCGGCGTGTATTTACCAAACCCTTTCTCACATGCCATCTGTTCTTACAGTAGTTCTACTAAAAGTGGATAAACGAGGATGTTAACCAAACTATAAAAGTTTCCCCATTGTTAATCCGGGTCCTTTTTAAAAAATAAATTATCTGCCTTACTGCTAGACATCTCGTAAAAGAAAAGGCTAATATGTGTCATCAACACCATGACAAATAACTAGGTGAAAGAGTTTTACAACATCTCGATCGGATTTGTTGCCATCACCTTGCCTATTTCTACCGCAGTAGCGTCACTAATTGTCGATGTTCTTTACCAGTTTGCAGGGTAAAGTAGTCGATAAACTTATGCATGTGGCATTCCAAGCCCGCTGCATGGATGGTAATGCACCATTAACATCTTTGGTGTCTATAGGCGATGGACATTTCTTTTTATCAGTGACAAGGTTCTTCTCGGTTATTAGCCGATTCCAGCGCCTTCGCCCGCTAGTAGAATTTCCATCCTCTATATTTGAGTCGACTCATTTCAAAGGCAATCTGACTTTTCGTAAATTTTCGGCAAACTAAAAAAAATATTTTTGTGTGTTAGTACTCACCCCATGCTTGGGAAACTGGAAAAACCTTAAAAACAACAAAGAAAGGCTTTAAGGAGATGGTCGCAGGTTCAAATCCCGCGTGTCGATATTTTTCTTTGTTGTTTTTGAGGTTAAAACTAAACTCCCTATGATCCTTAAAGTTAAAAAGGTAAACTGTATACATAATTTTATCGTTAAGGAGACCTGTGGGAGAATATTTATTTATTTAAATAAGTATTACAAAATGCCCGATTTGATGATAACTTCAGATTTTGATGTGGATTTTGCATGGCAAAACCTTATTTTTGAAAAAAGGACAGATTGCCGGCTTTGAAATTAGTCGACTTATTTAATTTCGTGTCCTAGACTCCTTGCCAGATTTTACCAAAATTGGTTCAGCAGTTTAGCCGTGAAAGAATATTAGGCAGACAGACAGTATTTATAATATTAGTATGGATGAACAAAAACTACTAGTTCAGCCAAATGTTATATTTATATTTTAAAGGTAATATTAAAGGGGATACGTTTAAAACGCATAATTTTTTTTCCTAATTTACTTTGTCATAATGAATATAGCATAATATGTAGTGTCATTATATAATTTAAGCATAATCTTTAATCGCTTCTGTGGTGTAGTGGTCCGGTGTCGGAGTTGACCACAGAAGTCCCGGGTTCGATTCCTGGGTCGGGCAATTCAGAAATGTGTTTTTTCAGTTTTCTGATAAAAACAACATTGCCCGGGATTAGAAAGTGCCCGGTTGGCGATAGGCTTGCCACCTATCACATTGTGGGACCAAGTATCTTCGGCTAATCGTGGGTGCACTTGTTGTACCTCTGCCTACCCTTTCGGGGATACGAGCGTGAAGCATAATCTTTTTTTTTTCGAAATGTGTTTTAAGCATAACAATCTATTGTACTACATTTAATTCGACTATTGATGATACGCATAATAGTCTTTAGACATTTTTTTATTTTTCCTAATGTTATCTTACCATAAAAACACATGGCATAAGCCCCTCACCACAAAGAAACAAAGCTATCCAATGCTACAGTTGAAGTAGGTTAGTTAGGTTCTCTTTAGATCCCACACCCAGAAATAGGAGCCCCGTCGACTTGGTCCAACCCCACTTGTTACGGGAATAGTATGCTGCTACAATACAGTCTGCTATTTGGTCTTGCTATTTATGCAATGCTGCTACAGTCTGCTATCCACATATTTCTTGCATTTTAATTAGGACTTTTAAGTGTATGCCATTGATCATTATGTTTATGTATTGTTATGCTTTCCTCAATGTGTGCCTTTAAACATTATGCTATGTTATCTTTATACTACATAGGGTTATGCTAGTAAAAATTATGCGAAAACAGTTATGAGTTTAGTTGTTATGGTAAATTACCATTAGTTGTAAAAACGTGATGCCTACTTATAATAGTACAAAAATTGTTATGCTACTATATACCCATATTAAAGTTTTATAAAATTCATAATACTGTATATACGGATTTTAAAAATTATTTCACCTTTATAAAGCTACACTATCCAAGAGTGATACAGTCTACTTTTCTACCCGACTGCACAAAAGGAAGTAATAATAATGGATCGTGTGAACGAAGTCGGGAGTAACTGCTATTAAGGAGAGGCATCAGGACTAATGGAAAAAACTGGTTTGCTAAATCACGTTTTTTTTTGTATTGTGTAATACATAGAAATACATATATGAAAACTAGAATTTATTTAATAAATATTCAAACCCAGAAATACAAACATTTATGCTAATCACACAAATGTTTGCCCCCTCGGGGATCGCACCCGAGCCCCGTCGATTGCGTAGTCAGGGTCGTTAACCACTCGACTAACGGGACGGTCTATGCAACATAATACAATGTAGAACTTTATCACCTAGTAGCTACAATAGTAATGCCTCACATAGTCACTCTCGTGGTCGAATTTTACGACCTACCTGGCAGAATAGCAGTTGGCCTATTCTTCAAAAGAACCCGGACCACACCAAAACGGGAGATCTCATATTATTATGTTCCAACATTTGTCCATCAAGACTGTATATAAGAATTTTAGGTAGATAGGAAAGAAACCTTTAACCAATCGGATAGGATTCTATAAAAAATATAACTTAAGAATGGAGAATGATGAGGGTCCATACAAATTGGCCTCAAACGCAACACATGATGATAGCTGCTTACCGTATTATGTAACATTATCAATTTCTTCTGAGATGTAAAGTGTCCGTGATACACAGACACTTTTCATTATGCTAAAATTCACGTAAAATTCTTCAAAGATTAGGTAATATATTTAATTGAATTCGCAATTAATACATTCTGTTTTAACCAATTCACCCCGCAATATATCGTCAACATAGATATAATACGTTTTTGTGTCTCTCATCATGAAGATTAATTGATTTTACCACTTTAAAGTCAAAAGATGAACAACTTTTGTATATATTAAAATATTTTTTACTCGTTCATAGTTTAAATAGATGGCACTTGTTTTTTAGTTTTTTTTAGGATGATAGTAAGGGTATCTTGTTTTTACAGCCTTGTATGTTTTCAGTTGCAACTGTTGTAATAAATATTTTCATTTTTGTTGCATTTTACACGATAGTTTTTTTTTTTAATTTTGTATCTTACCTATCCGACATGTTTATGATTTGCTTGGTTGGTCACAAAAAAATAAAGAGTTTTGTATTGATTGTTAAATAACAATTTTACAAAAATTACACGATGTACCTGAAGATATTATCTAAAGAATGTGCTAACTTATTACATGATAGAATGTACTTTACTCGATCATATAAAATTCCGAAAACAGGCTAAAAAAATCTCTAAAACAAATAATTTGTTAATAATATTTCTAATCTTCCATATGATTTTTATATGGTGATATTTAGTTGTAAATACAAAAAACAATGTGCAAAATTTTAGTTTTCAGCTGATGTCCTATATTTATTTATCCGAAAATTAACACGTTTCCCAACGGATTCAGAACATACCACGCCACCCATTTTCTATAAAATTGATGCACGTCGAAATACCTCGCCTTAGTTTTAGGAAAAAAGAAAAATCTTTGTTTAATAGAAAAAAATAGAAAAGCGTACAAGTTTAATTAGTTTTATGACTTTCCAACTAAAATCCTTTTAAAATTTACTTGTTAATAAAAAGTGTCCGTTGAATTCTAATATTGACTTACTTGATAACTTCAGCTAATGCAATATTCTTGTAGTCCTTTTAGGCTGATCTCATCAATCTCCTTTATTAATTTAATTATGTACTTACACTTACACTTGAGGCTATGCTTGAAAGAAAGTCCCGGTGTAAAGATGAGAAAGGGTATGCTCCGTTGGTTCGGACATGTAAAAGACTGGTAGATGAAAGGTTAACAAAACAGATATACAATGCAAATATGGAAGGATGCAGGTACCGGGGTAGACCAAAACTGATGTACCATGATTAAATTAATCGAGTATGAGTAATGACCGAAGGTGGTGTCAAGAGTTTTCGCCACCGGCGTGTTTGCATAAAGAGAATAATGAATGTGGAGGAAAAAGTCTGCAAGGATCTTGAAATATGGCACTCGGTTCTCCCTGCCTACCCCGTAAGGAATCTGGCGTGAACATCATGTATGTGTTTATACTTTTTTTGAAGAACAAAGAAAAATGATGTCTTTGGTTTTTGCCATTTCACAATTGCGTTGAAAGATAGTACGAGTGTAATAAGCATCATTCCACCAGTTAAATTTAAGTATTCGTAAAAATTCGATGTTATTCGATTGATAAAAAGTAGGCACGATTTAAAACAAACGGTTCAAAAGAAATAAAGAACGCGTAAAGGTTTCTTATCTTTTTTTACACTTGGATACGTTAAACGATTTCCGTAAGCAAATAAATCCTTTGGGTTTTTAGCACATTTTTGTTATTCACTTTCTGTATAATAAGCTTTCCTCGTGCTTCATTGCCTCATACTCCTAAATATGCTTCGGTTTCGAAGTTAAAAGTGCGTTGAGTGCCTAAATTGCGTGCTTTTGTGCTTGCTGCTAACGTACGTGAAAGTGTGGTGGATAATTGTGTTGCTGGGGTCTTCTTTTTTGTCCAGACCATTGGTTAGTTTTATCCATTTATTAAACCAACGTCTTTCTTTTCAATGGCATCGCGGAAGTCACATGTAACAACGGTTCGTGAACATTAGCAAATTTAATTAATTTCACCTATTAATTATCCACAAAGTAGCGTCTGAATAAATAAAATATACATTTTTTAATTGCAAAAGTACCTACTCGTACACTTAAATAAAAAAAAAGCTTAAATTCGAATGTACATGTGAATTTAGTATGTTATCCATGCCAACATTTATAATATTAAAGTTTATTTGTCTGTCCGTCTATCCGTCTATCTGTCCCTCTGTCTGACCTTCTAGCTATACATCTATCTGTTTATCTGTCGGCCCGTCTGTCTGTCCGTCTGTCTGTCCATTTGTCTCTCCGTCTGTCTCTGTCTGGCTGTTTGTCTATCTGTCCGTATGTCTGCTCGTTTTTCTGTCCATCTGTCTGTCCGTCGGTCTGTCCGTCTCTCTGTCCGTCTGTCTGTCAGTCTGTCTGTCCATCTGTCATTCCGTCTGTCTGTCCGTCTGTCTGTCCGTCTGTCTGTACGTCTGTCTGTCCGTATGTCTGTACGTCTGTCTGTACGTCTGTCTGTCCGTCTGCCTGTCCGCCTGTCTGTCCGTTTGTCTCTATCTGTCTGTTTGTCAGTAAAGTTTTCATCGCTTAACCGCTTAACCGACTTTGATGAAGTTTTGCGAGGAGATAGTTGAATATCGGGGTAAACTATTTTTTCAAAAATTAAAAAAAAAATTAGAAGCTTAAATAGGCGTTCAGGTGGAACTCAAATAAAAGTTTGTGTGTAAAATTTATTGATGACATTTTAGTCTACTCGCGGGTGAAGCTGCACGGGTCAGCTAGTAAAAATAAATATTTTGTTGGCAACACTTTCCGCTAGACAATTGATTTATATTTCTATTTTAATCGTTATTTACTTTTTAGGTATTAGTTTTCAGTTAAAAATAATAGGAGCAGCCAAAAATTTTAATCAAGTGTAAAAATTGTCTTACCGGGACTAATATTTAACGGAAGAAGCTGGTAATCTGTAACACAGGCCTCCTAGTACAGACACCAACCAGTCTCTCACGTAGACTAAAATCTAAATATAATGTTAACCTAGTGTAGACATAGCTTTAAGTTCTTTGTAATTGTTGTGTGAGAGAACAAAAAAAGTATTTTGTTTGTAAGTCGCCGTGTTGGTCCCGGCCTTCTTTGTAGAATAGGCCAACTGCCGTTCTGCCAGGCAGGTCGTAAAAGGCGACCGATTGGCTATCGAGTCACTACCATCGTGGCTACTAGGTGGTAGAGTTCTGCATTGTCTCGCCCGGGTCTGGTACCACCGCCTTACCTATTCCTGCCGCAATAGCGTCAGCGCTTGTCGCTGTCGTGTTCCGGTTTGGAGGGTAAGGTAGCCGGTAAACTTATGCAAGTGGCATTAGACCTCGCCACAAAATAGCAACGCACCATTAACAATCTTTGGTGTCTATAGGCGATGGTTGACTCTTTCCATCTGGAGACCCATCTGCTTGTTTGCTAACTTATGATATAAAAAAAAATTGTTTTCTTATTTAGCGAAGTACTATAATCGAATTGTTTTTGTATACGAATTTTATACTATTTTACAGAATATCCACGTTACGCCTATCTAATTACGAATTACGTATACGAATGTTATACTATTTTACAGAATATCCACGTTACGCCTATCTAATTGTTACAGCAAAAACAACGGAACAACATTATTACACTAGTATTTTTTTCACAACACATTTGTCCAAAATATTTTAAATTGTGCTGTTACTTAAAATACCTTATTAAAACGATGTTAAACGAGATTAATAAAATCGGCCTAAAGTGTTAAAGAAACATTTACTCAAATCTATGTTTTGATTAATCTTAGATATAATGAACCTTTGTTGCAAATCAGGGGATAATCTGTATTATTAATCTAAAGAAAATTACCGATTTATTGTAAGAAGATAAGATTCTAAAAGAATTCGTTGATTTCAACGCTTTTGTAATAGCTTTGATGATTCCCTTACAAGGTAGAATTGTTAGAGTTGGAATTTGAATCGTCAAATTGCTAAGAATCTGTTCATTTATTTCATTTCAATTTAACATTTTAAGGAGGTACCCAAATCAATAGTTTAGACAGTAGTTCATTTTTAATATCACTTGCTCTATTTTTACTCGTTACCGTATGAAATCGCGCCTGTATCCCCGAAGAGGTAGGCAGAGGTACAACAAGTGCACCCAAGATTAGCCGAAGATACTTGGTCCCACAATGTGATAAGTGGCAAGCCTATCGCCAAACGGGCACTTTCCAATCCCGGGCAACGTTGTTTTTATCAGAAAACTGAAAAAACACATTTTTGAATTGCCCGACCCAGGAATCGAACCTGGAACCTCATGTGGTCATCTCCGATACCGGACCACTAGACTACAGAGGCACTTTCAAATTAATCCCATAAAAATCCCATAAAAAAACCCATTTTATAACATTCACCAAATGCCGACAATAGAAAGTACCATACAAGGTTAGTCGGTACTAGTCCCTATATTTAAAATATATATTAATAAGATCAGTGGTAAATTACACGAATCAATCAAACCCCAAAGTAAACAATTAATTTGCTTGTAATATAGGTGTTAGTCAACGATACTAATACATATAACGTACATATAAATATTCAAATGTATTAAGAAGGTTTTTAACAAGAACTTTGTTGTCTAAATCAAAATAAAATAATAAATTTAGATTCTAATTGTATCAAAAAAAGTAAAGTAATGAATGAAAAACGATACCCGATAAATGTCCACCACGACCACGGTTACGGAGTCCGATTCTTTAATTAAAGTTTTTAATCACTTTTTGACAAAGTGGTGGATTTATTTCGTTAATAACTTTACAAACTGGAGTTTTAAGGCAGAAATCGATGCGATTAGCTCCGTATAGATTTTGCCTTAAACATCAACAAAATCGAACCCCACAAAAAGTAAAACGTTTTTAGTAAAAAAGTAATTATTTGCAATAAACTCATTGATTCGGTGGCTGTCTTACTTGTGACGCTGTTATGTTGAAGTCACATGTTAGTGATATATATCATCAATAGTAGGCATCATCTCTCGAAAGCCGTTTTGTTTATTGACCGTAACCGCATTTCCAGCCGAATTATCGTTTACGGCTCACGGCTGTGAGGTTCTCACTGGACGACCTGGTTGAACACAAGTTGGTGTTGGCACATTATGTTCCGAGCCTATCGAACCAAAGGAAATTGATGAGATCGGCCTCAAAGGGCTATAAGGATATAGTCTCAGCCGAAATTATCAAATTAATCTAATGCACAATAAGTCCATATTAGAATTCAACGGACACTTTTTAATAGCAAGTAAATTTTAAAAGTATTTTAGTTGGCCTGGTCATGAACTAATCAACCTTGTACGCTTTTTCCTATTTCTAAATCAAGCAAAGATTTTTCTTTTCTGCCATAAGGTTAATACTTTCGTTTATTTATAGTTGATCATAAATTAGAAAAATGTCAGATAGGTAAGATGCAAAATATTGTGTAAAATGCAACAAAAATGAAAATATTTATTACTATAATCGAAACTTAATTCATAGAAGGCTGTATAAACAATTTACTTTTTGTATCACCCAAAGAAACAAAAAATAAAAACAAGTGTCATATTCTATTTAATCTATGAAGGAGTAACAAATATTTCGCTGTAAACAAACGTTGTCCGTCTTTGAACTTTAAAATGGTTGAAACCAAAATATAATCTTTGATAAAAGACACAAAAACAATATATATGTTGACGATATATGGCGACGTGAATTGCTTAAAATAGAATGTAATATTTATGAATTCAAGTAATATTAATCTTTGAAGTATTTTCGTGAATTTTAGCATTATAAAAAGTGTCTATGATACAATTTACATGTCAGAAGAAACTAATAATGTATTTCAATACGGTAAAGAGCTATCAACATATTGTGTTGCGTTTGAGGCCAAATTTGGATCGACCCTCATCATTCTCCTTTATTGACAAAATCTTAATACCGGTCTCAGAAATATGGTTATGTTAACGGAAAATACCTCGAATTTTTTGAAAATTAACTTTTATAAATTCTCTTTTAAAAATTAATTTTTATTATTTTAATGTATATTTCGATAAAACTGAATTCTTTGTAATAATTACTCGAATTTGTACTATACACACGTAAAAAACGAATTGTCAAAACTTTCATGTTGTTCCGAAGTGACCATATTGAAAAACAAAGTTCTTATTCAAAAACCCTTTATTAAACACCCAAATCCAAAAATGCAAACATCTGTGACTATTACACAAGTATAGGTACATCCTCGTCGGTAATCGAATCTAGAGCCCTATTGATTACGTGGTTACGGTCGATAACTATTTGACCAAGGAAATTAATTTCAATGTGTTTTGATTTATATGTATAGCAAAACATAGAATTTCCAATATAAATCAACTTGTAAAATAATACAGGCAAAAAAAGGATAATGGTTTCTTATCTTTCTTTACACTCGGTTAAGTAAATCAAATTTCGTAAGCAAATGAATTCGTTGAGCGTGGAGATTTTCACATTCCGTAGACGGAATGGTAATTTATTAGAATTCGGTGTGTCATTGAATGAATGAGTAAATATTAGCACTCATTTTTTTTGCCTACATTTATAATATTTATGAGCCTGAATTAAAAAAAAATATAATAGCTTAAACAAAAAACTTAATAACATGTATGTGGCATAAAACCTCGCCACAAGATATCAACACACCATTAACATTTTAACACCTTTGGTGTCAATAGGCGATGGTTGACTCTTTCCATCAGGAGACCCATCTGCTTGTTTGCTATCTTATACTATAAAAAAATGAACAAAGCACTCACTAAATTTTTCTAATTTATTGCAGTTAAATTAGATAAATTGAGAAAAGATACACATTTTCACACGTAGAAAACGAAACGAAACTTTATAGACTTTTACTTTAAATTTTTTGCCACATGCAATAATTTTGGTTGTCTTAAATTATCTTCGTCTTGTTTATACTATCTACATTTCCATATCCATACTAATATTATAAATGTGAAAGTCTGTTTGTTACGCTTTCACGGCTAAACAACTAGACTGTTTTCCCCGTGTTGGTTCCGGGTTCCTTTGAAGAATAGACCAACTGCTGTTCTGACAGGCAGGTTGTAAAAGGCAACCGATTGGCTATGCGAGTCACTACCATCGTGGCTACTAGGTGGTAGATTTCTGCATTGTCTCGCCAGGCCTTATCTATTCCTGACGCTTTAGCGTCATTGCTTGTCGCTGTCGTGTTCCGGTTTGGATGGTAAGGTAGCCGGTAAACTTGTGCATGTGGCATTAGACCTCGCCACAACATAGCAACGCACCATTAACATCTTTGGTGTCTATAGGCGATGGTTGACTCTTTCCATCAGGGGACCCACCGGCTTGTTTGCTATCTTGTGATATAAAAAAAACGATTTTCATTAAATTTGGCATGGACATAGTTGAAGATCTGGAGTCAAACATAGGCAATTTTTTTAAAAAAAATCAACCCCTTAATGGCTGAAATAGGGGATGAAATTTACATGAAAAACTACCTCGACATGTACTCGCGAGCGAAGCTGCGCGGATCAGCTAGTTAAGTATAAAATAAAGACCATAGTGAGGAAACATGATTCACTAACTGTATTCAGTTTAAAGTAATTAATATCGATACTCTAAAATCTAAATTTAAAAAATGTTAATATTTCGTTACCAGGGATACTCTTATAGTAAAATAGTTTTTTTATGATAATCACAAATCAATCAATTAACTTTGTGCAGCTTTTAGAGATGAGATAGCCTAAATCTACTGTAGAAGCATATATATGTACTAAAATGTAGCTGTATAAATGTGAAATTATTAAAAACTTCGTATTTTGATCTATTAAAGAGAATATAGTATGATAAGCGACGAGAAAGTTGGTACAAGATCACATGTCTCAGCACTGGCTGCACAATATACTGCAAAATTTACTACACGAACTCGCATGCGAAAGACAATATATTAACCTCATCCACGCCCGCTGCTATTCAACAAAAATGTAGTAAATAGCATTTGCTTACATAGAAGATAAGCTGTGAGATATTCAGGTCACGAAAATGAAAGACATATTTTTAAGAATATATTCCACACATAGCATCGTATATTCTACCTTTATTTCCCCTCTGTTAAGGTGTTTAAAGAGATAGTATTGAAATCCCACACCAATTGAAAATGTTAATTTTATTTGCTTTTTTGAGTTTTGTGTATGAAATTAATACTTTAAAGACTTCGTATTTTTTACTTTATACCTAAATGTTAAAGCTGCTTAGCAATTGAATTCTGTACAAAGCAATTTAAAAACATAATGAATGTTGAATTTCTAATTCGAATGAGACTTAAAGCAAAAGCAGGAATTTGACTTTGATTTTCATTGCGTCTGCAACACAAGTTGCGGTTGAACAATGATAAAATTATTGCATTTAGTTGTCTTGACCAACTGGCTGACACTGACAGAAGCGAAACTTCTGGAACTAGAATATTTTAGTTATAAGTGAGGGGTATAGAAGCAAAAGCGCTTCAGTCCAAAAATGCATTTTATTACACTGAATACACCAAATTGTAGCGATAAAAAATTGCAAAAACATATTATAATCGTCACCATGCAAATCCAAATCAATCCTACATAAAATTCACTTAGAAAGTAATGATTACATGCAAAACCATCTCAATCCAAAATTTGTTAGGAGCAAATCCGCCTCAGTCACAATCAACCAATCAGAAGCAGCCATTTCAAAATTTCTAAGATGGCGAATCAATTACTTTTCATAGTAAGTTGACTGCGCATAGCGCGTGTTTAATTTATGTTTTTTATTAAATTACTTATTGTAATGAAAGAAAAAATTACACCAGCACGTACAGAATGAACACGAAAACGTATGGTAAATAAAAATCAGTGGCGACGAGTGAAGGAAAAGGCAGAAAAGTAACAAACAACTGCCTAATATTTTGGCCGTTGTGATAGGGTAAAGTAGGGTTTGCATAGAAAGTTTCTTCTAAATTTTATTTAAATTTTTATTAAATTAATAATTATTGCATAAAGCTCCTAACATACTAACATTTGGTTCACACTATACTGAATTGTTTTTTTCTGGTTTTAGTAATGGGTTTTATTTTCTTTTGGTTAAGGTACTCTGCAAAAGATCTCTCGATTTAATTCTTTTATTTAATTTTTTTTACAATGAGCAAGAATATTATTTTATCTTTACTTTCCATAAATAATTATAATACAATATAATGTACCTTACCTGTAATTAATTTGTTAAGAAAATTAATAAAATTCTATATTCTAAACTTTGTTTTATTTTGCAATCGGTGCCTTACGCTATCGCCATTAATTGACAGTTGGCGAATTAAATAGTGACATGCAAATTCGCTTCGATCCAAAGCAATGAAAAGCAAACATGCTTTAGTCCAATGCTCAAATGCAAAAACACCTCAGTCCTACACTATTTCTTAAATAATAAAGAATTTATGTATATTTGATTTGATTTTTGTTATTTGAAAAATGTATTCTATTGAATGTACTAACATCCGTTTCTGATAAAAAATACAATTTATTAAGACACAGTGGAAATTTGCGGTTTACTCAGTCTAGGTGTTTTGTGACTGAAGCGCCTTTGCTTTTATACCCCTCAAGTACTAGGAAAGATGATTTGTTCAGTAAAATTTATCTATCTTAATTTTAAGCTAAAAAATTATTGTTTTATGTAATTTGAATTCAATTACTATTAAGACGACTAACAATGAAGTCAGGTTAAAAAAACAATAAACATAAAATAAGTACCGTCATATCTCCGAAGAGACAGGCAGACGTGCACAACTTCTATATCCAAAAGTTAACATACCACTAAGATCCTAATCCGACATTATGCGTCGGATCTGCGTTTCTATCCGCGAGAGAGAGGGTTATTAAGCTCATAACGCTTATAACGCTCATAACGTTATAAGCTTAAATTCTTATGTGTAAATTTGCTTACTATTTTATACATGATTACGTTATAACGGTATAGATAGGCAGCACCGCTCCGTTGGTCGAGTGGTTAGGGACCCTGACTACGCAATCGACGGGGCTCGGATTCGATCCCCGACGGGGAAATGCATTTGTGTGATGAGCATAAATATTTGTATTTCCGGGTTTGGGTGTTTATTAAATATATTTCAGTATTTATATATATATATATTTCTATGTATTAGCTAACTATATATTATTATATTATAATATATAGTTTTTATATATATTATATTATATTATATTATATTATATTATATTATATTATATTATATTATATTAGCAAATAGATTTGCTTACTTTGGGGTTAGATCAGTAAGTGTAATTTGTCCCGTGAATACTTATTTATTTAAAAACAGTATAGTGTGTATAATCACAGAGGAGGATAAATCAATAATTACATTAATTATTAACATAGTTATAAGCTTTTATTTAAAACCAGTATGAAATTATAACCTGTTTACTAGTACAACGCTTGTTATAGACGTTAATTTCTTCCCTGAGATACAGCAGATTCTGTTATATAATTTTACAAGCGACCTGCCCGCGGTTTCACCCGCGTAGCTTTTGTTCCCGTAGGAATATCGAAAAGGTTTATATACTTAAACCTTTCTTAAGAATCAATCAATCTATCTATTAAAAAAAAACGCATCAAAATCCGTTGCGTAGTTTCAAAGATTTAAGCATACATAGGGGCATAGGGATTAGGGACAGACAGAGAATGCGACTTTGTTTTATACTATGTAGTGATAATATACTAGCTGCGGCTTGCAACGCATTGCAACTTAAAAGTTCTTGGTACATCCCACGAATTCATTTTTTCGGGATAAAATTATCTTATGGTCGTGTTCCGGGTCATCTATATGTGTACCAATTAATTAATAAATTCATTCAAATCGAATCAGCCCTTTTTTGTGTACAAAAGTAACATGTATCCATCCATCCTTTCGTTCATCCTTATAAACTTTAGCAGTTATGATTAGTATGACCATGGATTAAATAGATACGCTTTTCAAGACAATTTCTTAGTTTGTTTACGCCGTGTTGGTCCAGGCCTCCTTTGAAGAATAGGCCAACTGCCGTTCTGCCAGGCAGGTCGTAAAAGGCGACCGATTGGCTATCGAGTCACTACCATCGTGACAACTAGGTGGTAGAGTTCTGCATTGTCTCGCCCAGGTCTGGTACCAACGCCTTACCTATTCCTGCCGCAATAGCGTCAGTGCTTGTCGCTGTCGTGTTCCGGTTTGGAGGGTAAGGTAGCCGGTAAACTTATGCATGTGGCATTAGACCTCGCCACAAGATAGCAACGCACCATCAACATCTTTGGTGTCTATAGGCGATGGTTGACTCTTTCCATCAGGAAACCCATCTGCTTGTTTGCTATCTCATGATATAAAAAAAAAATTGTCAGTTATTGACCGCCCCGTTGGTCGAGTGGTTAGCGACTCTGACTACGCAATCGACGGGACTCGGGTTCGATCTCCGATGGGGACAAGCGTTTGTGTGATGAGCGTAAATGTTTGTATTTCCGGGTTTGGATGTTTATTATGTATTATTTATGTAAAAGTATTTATATATGTATTTCTATGTATTAGTATCGTTGACTAACACCCATAACACAAGCAAATAATTTGCTTACTTTGGAGTTAGATCAATAAGTGTAATTTGTCGCGTGAATATTTATTTATTTATTATTTGTCAGTGTAGCTCGCAATTACACACAGAAATATAGAGTTATACCACTTACCGATGAAATAAAATCAATCCAAGATAAATTTTTAAAACATGTCATTATTTATTTAAATTTTTTCTTGATATATCTACAAATGTATGACTTTTTGAGAGTGATAGGAGAGTTTGCTCAAATGCGCAGCGACAGGTTTTCTTCTCAATGGCGTGTCTATTACTATTCATGTGGTCTGTGAGTATGACCTACTCATTTTTTTATATCATAAGATAGCAAACAAGCAAATGGGTCTCCTGATGGAAAGAGTCAACCATCGCCTATAGACATCAAAGGGGTTAATAGTGCGCTGCTATCTTGTGGCGAGGTCTAATGCAACATGCATAAGTTTACCGGCTACCTTACCTTTTAAACCAGAACACGATGGTAGTAGCTCGCATAGCTAATCGGTCGCCTTTTACGACCTGCCTGGCAGAACGGCATTTGGTATATTCTTCAAAGGAGCCCGATACCAACACGGGGAACGTGTGTTAACTATGCTACTATAAAAATCTGAAGCGTCTGCTTGTACTATATTAACTGTTTTTGCAAAATAATAATAATATAATAATAATAATTCACGGGACAAATTACACTTACTGATCTAACCCCAAAGTAAGCAAATTATTTGCTTGTGTTATGGGTGTTAGTCAACGATACTAATACATAGAAATACATATATAAATACTAGAATATATATAATAAACACCCAAATCCGGAAATACAAACATTTATGCTCATCACACAAATGCTTGTCCCCGTCGGGGATCGAACCCGAGCCTCGTTGATTGCGTAGTCAGGGTCTCTAACCACTCGACCAACGGGGCGGTAAATATATGATAAATATATGATAAATGTTCATTTTATGAGTTACCAACATCATTTTTAGCATTTGAAATTTTTAACTTCCCACTACGTAGATAAGGAAGATTTTGACCCGATTTTCAAAAAATCGAGTTTCACCAAATCTCCACGGTTTGAGGTCCTGAAACTTTTCCGACTATTTTCACGATGACGTCAGTATGTCTATATGTATATATGTGTGCGTCTATATGTGTATGCAAACATTTCATAACTTTTGACCGATCAAAACGTGGTTAATGAATTCGAATGGTTTCCGCTCAACTTAGAACTGAATTTCAGAGGATTTTGATAAATTTTGAATAAACCTCTAAAAAAATTTTCGCGGCACATTATTTTTTTAATATAACTTCCAGATTAATATAACAATTGAATAAAAAAATCTAATCATCTCTTTTTCTTAAGAAAAATACTGCGTCCAATGCAGAAATTGCATCAAAATCTGTTTATTCGCTCGAGAGTTATCGCTGACGAAAAATTTTGGATAAAGTGTCTTTCGACATATTTTTGAAAATTTTCATCTCATCATTTTTTGATCTACGATATTTTAGTATTAAAAAACGACACCAAATGCCGTTACAAAAATTAAAATCAAATCAACTTTTCAAAAATTACAGCTATTTAAATATTAAAATTACGTTGATTACAGCAAACTTACTTTATATTTTTAAAATAACTTTCAGGCTGTTATGCCGATTTATTTAAAAATTTAGTCAGCTATTCTCATTAAAAAACTACACCAGATACCGTAAATCGGATTAAAATCGGTCGATTCGTTCGACATTCATGATTCAATCAATGAGGAAAATTTTTAAAAAAAGTTTTTTTTACATTTCTTCGACATTTGTAACCTATAGATTTTATAGCTAATAAAACAAATTAGAGCTTAAAAGTTGAATTGAATGACATTCGAAAGATCTAAATCGATTACCATTTTGAAAAATATAGGTACATTTTTTCTAACTATATATCGTTTTTACAAACTTTAGATTTTTAAACTCTTCGAACTCAAAAATATATGCTTAGGTATAACTTTTGCTTCTTTGAGCTTAAAATACCTCAATTTAGCGGGAAGTTTCAAACATGGCCTGCAGGGCCAACCCACTTATAGTTTTTTTTCTGTCTTTCTATATGTCAGTATGTTATACCCCGTTATAACTGAAGACCGGCTTAACCGATTTTGCAAACTATTAGTATACAACTAGAACAACTATTATCGCAATTGACAGTCCATATAATATTTGTCTTTCCACCTGCCTGTCTATATGTCTAATTTAAGAACGGCTTATACAATATTACAGTGTGAACACTTGATTGCGCAAATAAAGGCATACAATTTTTGTATGTTTATATGTCCTATAACTTGAGAACTTAAAGCTTCATAATCTTGCTGAAAGTTGCTACACACTAAGACCGTAAAATATATATCTCTCTGTTTATATTATTCGCTTTCTCGTTAATTAATCAGGCCCATCAAAACGGGTGTGTGTTTGCTAATATACTTAATAAACGTGAAACTGAAATGATCTCTTTTGTAAACAAAATAATGTGTTCGAAACAACGAAACCGACGGTTTTTATGTTTGTTTGATAAGAATTTAATATTGTTGATCCTATCGTAATTAAATTCTGAATTCTCGTTTATACAAATACAATTCAAATTTTTCTTATATTAATTTAGTACGTATATAACAGCTTGGCGATATATTAACATTTTTATATCAAATGATGGTTACAAGAAGATGGCTCTCATAATCGAAATAGGCAACTATTTCCTATAGACATCAAAGATATTAACGGTGCGCTACCAATTGCAACGTGACGGCATGATTATGCTACATGCGTATGTTGACTGGCTATCTTAGTTGTTATAGTAAGTTCTCATTTAAACTGTAATGCACAAATTCACCGGTTATTTTAACTTTCAATTCGGAACGAAACGACAACACTATTATTGCGATTGAGATTGTTAAGACAGTTACATCCTGAACTGGACGGTTGCAGAACCTTATCATAGTATAGTCACGATGATAGTAGGTAAAACAATTAGGTTTCACACACCGCCGTAGCGAAATGATCGGTTTTCATGGTCTATTCTTTATAAGAAACCATGACCTTATATTAACGTGGAGCAGTTTGGCCGAATAAAACACTTGAATCACTTTTACACGCACAGTATAATTTTGGGCAGAGTAACGCCCTCAACAAACGATAGAATTACAATGAATCGAAAACATGATGTCCCAGCTTATTTATACCATTTGTTATCTACTTTATTATGACGTCATGACACAGGTGTGCCGCACATCTGGCCGGTCGTCAAGCGCGGTTGATAACACTTAGCTATAGCTTAGCTTAGCTATAGGTTACGGGAAGTGTTCAAGGGTTCTAAAATATAATAAGTTACCCTAATGTAACTATCTAATGTTACATAAAAATGATTACCTAAAATAACTACCTAGTTGTACTCTGAACGTGTAAATGGTGCGGTGCAATAAATCACTTAATGAAATTTTATGTACATACTAGCTGACCCGCGCAACTTCGTCTGGTCACATAAGAGGGAGTGGGTCATAGGGACTTATAATACCATTCTAGAGGAACTGTAACTTTCTTTAATTATTCCACAAACAACTATTGAAATAAACTATCACACCTACAGTGCTAATTAAAACCAGAAGAGTTTGCACCTATGTCTGATACATTTGTAGGTACATTCATTTGAAGTTTGATTATGTTTTTTAATATCTACGGTAAGAGTATAACAAAGCCTATGATATATTCATCCCACTATGATCATGGTCAGTAAGACTGAAACTATAGAAAAAAATGGCACGGGAACATGAGTAATAAGGGAAACATGGGTTACACTACTGGGGTGTCAATCGATATATTATAGTTTACGCTACCTCGTGGCAGTATTCTGTCATTAATTTCGTCAACACTACTATTTCTAGCCGCTAATATTGCCCTTTGACACATCCACTGGTAGCCTTTTCTTTTTCTACTTCGGTATTCGACTATATACAGCATGCTATCTCGCAGAGTAGGGCTACCGTTTGATCTCGATACCATGCATTCTCTCCACGCACGCACGCCTCACGCTGTGCTTGATAATAATATTATATCTTAAAACTGTGATATCTCCGAATTGGTTGAAATCAAATGAAGCAAAGGGTGATTTCATTCAAAATTAAATACTTGTAATGAATAACTAATTTATTTAGATAAACATTAATACTATATTATTAAAACACCGTCGCAAAAAATGCATTATTTTAGAACAATTTTGATTACCATAGAAAAGGGTCATAAAATGTGAACCTAAATAGATAGATGTACATTGTCTTGTTTTTTTACAATATTTTAAGATAAATAATTCGATCAAACATGATTTTTGCGTAACTTTAACTGTTAACGTAGCGTACGCCAGCCGCCAGGAAAGCTCTCAAAAGAAAAAAAAACTGTTTAGACCACATTTTTCGTTGATACTCCGATCCTATTGATCATAGTGTGATGTTATATGGCCTATAACCTTCCTTGATAAACAGGCTATCCAAATAAAAAAGATTTTGTAACATTCATGCAAACTTTCACTTGTTTTCACAATAAGTCGTAAAAGGACATTTTTCTGAACATTTTGCAGATGTTAGATGACTTTTGCTTTACCCTATTCCACAGTGGCTTACTAGTAGGTTAATGAATTTTAAAAAGATAGATCGAGCTGTATATGTAGATATGACCATCTGCCTCTGTCAAATCTGTGCATATCGGCAAGTTAAGCAGATTCCGCTTGATCACATTCATAGTTATATTATAAACGCAAAAGTGTGTAAGAATGGATAAGTAGATGTTTGTTACTAACACGCATTAAAGCTACTGTAACATTTTTGCTATAACTTTTTTTCCATGTTAGTCCGGGCTCGTTTTAAGAAAGACCAACTGCCGTTCTATCGAGCAGGTCATAAAAGGCGACCCGTTGGATATACGTGTCACTACCATCGTGACTACTAGATGGCAGAGTTCCGCAACGTCTCGCCCGAGTATTTGGTGCCACCACCTTACCTATTCCTGCCGCAATAGCGTCAATGCTTGTTTTTGTCGTGTTCCGGTTTGAAGGGTAAGGTAGCCGATAAACTTATGTATGTGGCATTGCCATCCTGCCACACGAATAGCAACGCACCATTACATTTTTATTGTCTATCGGCAATATAGTCATAGTCTAATAAGTTGTAAACGGTTATTAATACAAAAAAGCACAAAAAAGGTAAGGAATTTAATTATCTACAATAAAAGTTCTTACCGTTTTAGGCCCCAAGTGCACGGTTGTAGAGTTTAAGTGAAAACGGTTTTTCGCAAAATGGCGGCACTTTCGCCCCTAATTTGTAAGAATTTTGTGCATTTATATTCAATACGTATTACTGAACCTATCTATAAAAGTAACTTAAAATTTAGTGTTTTTCAGACAAGAATAACGGGCTTCTCTGTTTCCCACACTATACGATATTTCTCGTCACTGCGAGACGAATACTGTAAAGACGTGCCAATAGATATCTCACAACAAAAATTTTACCTTTTGCCAACGATTTTATGTTTTTCAACCTTGAATATAACCTTCCTGAAGGCTAATGAAAACAAATGATCAATAACAATAATAATGTTTTTTTTTCAGGTCAATGACAAGGCCTAGCAATAGAAACAAATATTCAATCTTGAATCTTTAGAATGAAGAAATAGTCACATACAAATAGCTTGCCATATATTTTGTAGTCTTCCGATGTCGATTACAAAGCCTACGCCTACTCTGAATATCCATAAAAATGCAAATGGAATGTGATAGCTCTGTATTGAAAAGGTAACTTTGTGCGAAATTGAGTTTTGATTGATCTGAATATACTTTATATTATTTATTTGAGACAGGGAACTTTGACTATAGCTTTTACTTATATACCTTGTTTTGTTCACTGGTTTCTTGTTCATAAAATAATTCTTGATTTATAAATTTGTCCGCGTTTTTATTTCTGCTACAAGAATCTGTCCTTATAAATAATATGTGTAGAAAAAATGACTGTATTGGGATCGATATTCGTTTTTGTTCGTTTGTCTGAATATATGACCAGTTGTTATATATATTTGATCTTGATGAAAATTGGTGAGAAATTGGTGAAAACAAACAATTTTTATAGTGGTCAATTTTCACCCAGCGAAGCGGGCCGATGTTAGCTAGTATTGTGCCTACATATTTGCCCCGAAGTTTAAGGTTTAGACTGGCGGGTTAGTCAGGTTTAGTTTTTCGAGGTTTTCCATAAATATCCAATAAAAATTACGAAAGGATGACTGTAACTAATATATTAGATAAGATGTTCTCATAAAATAACGTAGGAAACGTAGGAAAAATTCAATTGAATATCTATATATTAATACGTAATAAGAAAACTTTGTACTGATTTTTAAGACAATATATAGATACAATATATAGACAATAGACAAAGGAGTATAAAATTTAGCATACTGTGGGTATCTGTTGAAACTTAATATTTTTAAATCAAATGCATAAGAAATACATTAAATTAAAAAAAATAAACAGTACAAACACTACAGTCATGTAATATACACGATATTATACACACATGTATGCTTACTATTTTCTTTACAAAGTTAGTTATCAAACTTAAAAGAGATTTTATTGTTTAGTCAGCAGTCGAATTTCAGCCACAGGCGATCGCTAGCACCTCATTAATTGTCCCTAAAGTCAATAAGTGAAAAGGTTTTTTTTTTTTTATTTAGGGTAGCAAGCAATCACATGAATCTCCTGATGGAAAGATACGACTCTCGTCTATAGACACCAAACATGTTAATTGTGTGTTGCTGTGTGGTGCGATGGTAATGCAGCGTGCATAAGTTTACCGGCTACCTTACCCTCCAAACCGAAGTACAACAGTGACAAATGCAGATGCTGTAATAGCATCTGCATTTGTCACTGTTGTACTTCGGTTAAAATCGACAGGAATAAAACTACTTATACTCGTATAATTGGTCTGGATGTCTTATAAAGACCAAGAAAAAAAGGCAACTCGTAAAGGCGCGTGAAATTTGGGATTTTTCGAGAAAAATCTCATTAGCAACCCGAATTCCGGTAGAGATTTAACACCTATGATGATAACTATTTTCTTTATATATCACTGAATAACAAATATCGTCGCCTCTGTGGTCTAGCGGTCCAGCGTTGGCGTCGACCACATGAGGTCCCGGGTTCGATTCCCGGGTCGGGCACTTAAAAAAAAAAGTGTTTTTCAGTTTTCTGATAAACACATTGTTGCCCAGGATTGGAAAGTGCCCGGTTGGCGATAGGCTTGCCACCTATCACATTTGTGGGACCAAGTATCTTCGGCTAATCGTGGGTGCCATTGTTGTACCTCTGCCTACCCCTTCGGGGATACGGGCGTGAAGATACTTTGAATAACAAATAAGGAGATGGTTTGGCTGATAAATAGAAACAGCCATCGCCTAGACTCAAAATGTATTAATACTATTCATGTGGCGGCACGCTAATGCCACATACGTAAACTTACTGGCTACTTTATTCTCCAAACTAGAACACAACGGTAACAAACAATGGCATGTTACCTGTATAAACTGTTAGTAACTGAAAATACCCTGATGACGCTTGTGTTAGCGAAACAGGTTGGAAATAAATTATAATTGTAAATCAATTACAATTTATTTCCAACCTGTTTGTGAAGCAGTACCAACGTAGATATTAATAGATTAATTATTATAACAAACAATAACGCTATTGCAGTATATACCGTATAGCTGCGGTACCAAACTACTGCGTAGTGGTCACAACGGTAATTAATAAGTAATGACAAGTTTAGCCAAGCGTAAAGCAAAATGCTTGGCAGTATGACAGATGGTGTATACTTTAAAGGGGCCCAGACAAAGTTTAAGTTAGCTTGAATATAACTCGTGATTCTTAGTAAATTAGAAGAAGATGTCTAAAGGGGGAAATTCAGTTGACTCTGTCTTCGCCACAAGGGAACCGGCATATAATAATTTTTATTCAGTATTGTAACAAATTCTGCTTTCTATAAATATTTTATGATGATTTTCAAATACAGGAAAAAAGCAGGGTTCAGTAATAAAATGGAATAACACACGTTATAACAGACCGACAGCAGGTAAATCGTCAAGGGACGCTTAATATTTTGCGTGTTATGCGTTTCCAGAAATACTGTTTCAGCTCTTTTTTCTGAAATAATATAAAACATACGAAAGTCTTTATAGAAGTTAGATTATTTGCTACTAACTTAGATTTTTTTGGGAATAAAATATAAATGAACAAAAACTAGATCGTGGTCCGTCTGGTAGCCTATTCAACATTTTCATATGATTTGAAGAACAATAAACTACTTCTCGTTGGGTCATACGTGTAAATGGAATTCCAATTTTGTTTTCATGTAAATTAATAAGCCTATATTACTTAATACCGATTAGCTCTCGTTGGTACGAAAAGTGACAGATGGGTTGAAAGATTAGATGAATGAGTTGACAGATGTAATTAATGAGAGAGGCCTACGTAACAGAAAGTAAGCGAAGGGTGTGAATCTTCCCGGTGGCATAATGGCTTTGTGGTCTAGTGTATCTCAAAACAATTACTTCAACGCTGGAGTTTGTATTTTCCTATCGTCTCGCTTAGTTTCTGGTATGAAAGATTATGGTTTGGTCGGCTAGGCTTCTCTGGGCCAGTATTAACCTTTTTTATGACCGCCCCGCTGATCAAGTGGTTAGAGACCCTGACTATGCAATCGAAAGGGCTCGGGTTCGATCCCCGACGGGGACAAGCATTTGTGTGATGAGCATAAATGTTTGTATTTCCGGGTTTGGGTGTTTATTAAATATATTCTAGTATTTGTATATGTACCTCTATGTATTAGTATCGTTGACTAACACCCATAACACAAGCAAATAATTTGCTTACTTTGGGGTTAGATCATTAAGTGTAATTTATCCCGTGAATATTATATTTATATATTATTTTTTATATCATAAGAGAGCAAACAAGCAAATGAGTCTCCTGATGGAAAGAGTCAACCATCGCCTATAGACACCAAATGTGTTAATGGTGCGTTCCTATCTTGTGGCGAGGTCTAGTACCACATGCATAAGTTTACCGGCTACCTCACTCTCCAAAAAGAAACACGACAGTGACAAGCACTGACGCTACTGTGGCATGAATAGGTAAGGCGGTGGTACTAGACCCGGGCGAGACAATGCAGAACTCTGTCACCAAGTAGCCACGATATTAGTGACTCACATAGCCAATCGGTCGCCTTTACGACTTGCCTGGCAGAACGACAGTTGGCCTATTACACGGTGGATAACCTGTAATTTATGCGACTTTTTATGATAGCAGCATACGCACTGCCACGTTCGTCGATAACCGGTGACCTGGAAAATTTCTGGGTTTCTGTTAGAGATGTTCTGAATATGGTTGATGCTGATAAAAGAATTATTACTTTGTGTAGTGATTTGAATGGCTGGGGTGAAACAAGGCGGCCAAGCTAGGAAGCCGTGTAGAGTCCATTTGGTGATAATAGAGTAATAGAAATAATAATAGAATAATCATGCAGGTAAGCTCATTGTGGATTTATGCGTCGAAAAAGATATCTTTGTAGATATCTTTGGAAAAAGATATTTAGGTTAGGCCTAGCATTCCATCATAAAGATAAGACATTCATTTGTATAGGCAGAGAAGAAACGAACGAAATAGTTTGATAGATTTGATTTTAGTAGATAGTAAATTCTGTAAAATGTGTAATGAATATAAAAACCCACTCACACAAACAAACACACTCTGGTCCCACTTTTGATACAAACCAATTTTTGGTAATCAGCCGATTTAGAGATATATTATAAAAGTAGAAACATTGGCGGAAGTGTATTCTATTTGGAGCATTTGAAAAGATAAAGAGCAAAAAGTTGCAAAATCCGAACGTAGTCCGAATGAAAGTTAACTTCAGGATAGACTAGCGAACGTGAACCTACCGAACTTAATTCTGGATGAATGTTGGAAAGTACTGGAAGATAGCATGGTGGATGTAGCAATATACGTATATGGTAGTGCAAAGTGATAATACGTAGTGGGATGATGAAATGAAAGCTGCCACCGGGAGTAAGAAGTAAGCATGAAAAATAAATAAACGTATGGCAATAAATAAAATACGAAAAAACATAAACTTTTCTGAATAAAATTTATTTTTACATTCTGATGATGCTCATATCGGCTAACATCAAACGATTGTTATGTTGTCATTTACCCATAATAATGTAATAGTCGTTTTTATTTCTTGAATATAGATGACATATTTGAAGTTTATGGCTGCGGAACATCCACAGAAAGGGTCGAAATAAATGCCACAGAATAAGTATATATTTAAGAGGTCTTGAGCGCTGCAATACACTATTGTAAGAATTGTTTAATTTAAATGACGTAAGGTACAAAATAATTCAGGTGTAACACGACACTTTGAAAAAAATATGACTACTTGTTAGTCGACGATTTTTAATTCAAAAAGTAAATCAATGACCTATGCTTTTTATATTTTTTTATATAACTGGTAAACATATACATACGGAAAAAATAAACAACATATAGTACAAAAATATTTATTTACATATTATTCATAATTAATACGTAGTTTTTTTCGTAATTTTTAAATAATTTATTTATTTTTCAATTTTACAGCTATGTTAATTTTTTTTTAAATATTGTTTAGGATATTTCACATTCACATCATGATTTTTTTGAGATCATAGATATCAACACTAAAATTTACGAAAATAAACACAAATAGGTACCGTCATACCCAAAGCACTGGTATCATCAAGTTGGTCGTTAACGAAATATATGTTTTATTAATTGATATTTACGGTTTTTAGACAAGATTATTATCTAAAACGTTAAATCTTGATTATAAATAAAGTTTACGTGTTGATTAATACGCCAAAACACTTTTAAATTAACCTGTATCATAAACTGCAACCAACACATAACACACAGCACGAATCAAAATGGCGGACTAAGTTCTTTTATTTTTCCCCAAGAGCGTATTGGAGAAAAGAATGCCAATTTGATGTTATGCTGTACAATGTTTCTTTCAAAAACGATAAAATACCACAGAGTATTGTATTAAACCTAATAAATAATAAATAGTGAAAATATTGTTTTTTTTGATGAAGCTAGTTTTGGTCGCTATAGAGACCATAGTGTATTAACGGAATTTTATTAGAGGTCTCATTAGTTACCAAAGTGAAGTGAGCGGTTAAGGCATTTGCAAAAAAAGTGTGTTTCCGTCTGATATATTTTTTTATATCATAAGATAGCAAACAAGCAGCTGGGATTCCTGATGGAAAGAGTCAACAAATACCCTCTGAATTATTAGTATTATACTTGTATCAATAAGCTCGTGCAATTATTATCACCCTATGCGGTATTGAACCTATCCACTCATAGGCACGTGACTACATATGTATGTGTATACGCCGATTTGTGCCATTGCCGTTTGTGTTTATTAGTGTGTTCACATAGACAAGACTTTATAGACATTTGTGATAAATTATAATATATTTTAGAAAAAATATTGTATCGATTTCGCCGCTGATTCTGAACAAAATGACATTTGGAATAAAATATAACATATTTTAAAAGCTATTTCAATCGATTCCACTGCTGATTTTGAACAAACTAGTCAAAAGCACCTGTATACAGTTTGACTGGTAAAAGACTGTACCTACAGAGGGAGAGTTTAGTAGGTAATATTAAGGTACTCAATTCTGACACAAAACATATATGAAATTTCGACCTAATTATCCAATAAAAACGTTTATGCATGTACATAGCGCATTGATATCGAAGTTCATTGTTTAAAAATAGCAATGTGCCGAACTAGCGACTAGACTCGTTCACGCAACGCTGTCTCTTGCGCGGTCACCATACTTTTGGAATATTGCTACATTAATTTCGTTGAGGTTTACTATGCAGTTAAGCAATATTCTCTTTTTATTTTATTTTTGTTGGTTACATACAGTATATTTCCGGAAAGCGTAGATGAGGCGTAGCTTGTGAAGCTGGTGATGCTGTCGAGAGCGGAAGGGGTTTATCAGTAGACGCTGATGGTCAGAATGTTGTTGCGTGGTTTGCTGAAGGGTCACCACTGTAGCGCTTCTTGTTAGTACCGCTGAAGGGTCACTGATGAAACCAGCGGACCAACATTTGTCAGAGTGATGTCATAACTGTGGAGGTTGATGATGTCACACAAGGACAAGGTAGGGGAAAAGGAAGATCTTTCCAGCAAGGCAAGGTGTACTGCTGGGGACCCAAGTCAATTTAAGAAGCGCTGAAACTTGTATACAGCGTGTACAAGATAAATGATCGTGATATCGCAATTCAGGAATTTATTTAGTTTTTTTTCTGGTATATTTCTTGAACCGCTGCATACGTAACATTATTAAATATGTATTGATATGTAGGAATAAGCATCGTTGACTAACACCCACTTTGTAAACAAATAATTGACTTACTTTGGGGTTAGATGGATGGATTTTTGTAATTTAATCAGCGATATTATATTATTATATTAAATGTTTAGTTGTGACTTATTACTACTTATTTGTACTGACTTTGCATGAGCAGCAGATCAGTTATGTGTTTGTGTAACTTTTTAAGCGCACAGTCGTAAATCCATTAAAATATACAAGCTCTATCTAAAAAAAATTATTTGTGTTATGATCCTGAAAATGACAACCAATTTTCGTCAAACGTTCGTGGAATTATTCCACGGATATAAGCTTTTGTAAAACCATAAAATACATTTAAACCAGTGCATGAATTTTGTAGCTTTAGCTGAAAAAATATTTACTTAGAACAATTCGGACTTTTAGTAAAAACAGAAAAAGCACTTTTATTTTTACTTCGGAGAAAGTAATCACTAGCTAGTCGATTTAAATTACGTGTCACGTTGTTTGTCCGCTATGGCTTCCTAAAATACTGAACTGATTTTAATGAAATTATGTAGATATCTAGTGTTTAGCTCAATTTAAAAGGTACGATTGTTTTTATCTCAATTAACCCTCCTCCCCTCTATTAAGTACCCCACCAAAATATTCAATACAAGTAATTTGCATCGCAAAACAATGTTAGCCATGTCAGCTAGTGATATTATAAAAAATATATTTAAAAACTTTTAGTTCTTTTATTAAACCTCTTTAGCATGCAGGAAGATTAGCGCTCGTCCTATCGCAAAGCAATAATTGATAATGACAGAGCGAGAGAGTGAGTAGCGCTCACTCTTATTCACGCACAATACTTGTTTGTTAATAAGGCTTACAGCTATTTATCATTCATTTAATATTAATCATATTTCAGCCAGCGTAATAAAAAACTTGATGTTAATTATATATATCTATAAATATAAAAGGCAAAAGTGACTGACTGATGTATCAACGCACAGGCCAAACCCTTAGGGCTAGAAACTTGAAATTTCGCACATGTATTATGATGTAAGCATCCACTAAGAAAGGATTTTTCAAAATTCGACCCAGAAGGGAATGAAAAGGGGATAAAATTTTGTATTAAACTTTTTATTCCCTGAACATATGTCCATAAAATTTCGTATGAATTAAATAAAAAATAAATAATTAATTACTTATTTAAGCTTTTCCAAAGTTCGATCCCTAATGGGTAAAATAAGGGAAGTAGCTTATAGAGAAAGGTTAAATAAGTTCTAAAGTAAACATGCGTGAGCGCAGCTGCGGGTAACAGCTAGTCACATTATATTATCTAACAACAGGGATGGTTTCAGGGCCCCTTTACATACGTACGCCTACAAACAGGCTCATTTTTCATGAAATACAATAAATAGCACCAGTTAACACTCAAAACAAGCACTTATTAAGGCGAAACTCTATTATAAAGTAGCCAAATTATAGGTTATATGAGTTGTTTCGTATATCTTCCCTTATCTACGCGTTATAAATATTTATGTGGCAAAAAGTAATGGTTTAGATGTGAATAAAAACATGCAGCCGACCTTAATGTTTCTAGATTTTGGCTATTTTTCTGCATGGGTCGTTAGCAACACGAATCTTCCATTATAACTCTAAATATAAACATTCTCTTTATTATATCCCAACATAAGTGCTTCTTTGAGCTATTTAGGCTTTGACGAGATAAGAAAAATATTACCTTTGCGTGTTAAAAAGCAATTACTTTTCCACGAAATATTACAGTTTTATACACAAAAACTATATTATGGCTACCAGTACAGTATAATTACGACATTTCTATGGATTTGTAACATCATACATATTATAACGATAAAAGTAAAAGTAAATAAATCTATCAAAATAATAATTGAAATTTTATGCGAAGTTATTAGTGGTTACTAGTTATTTGGAAATAGATATACTGACAATTAGTTCCATAGAAGAAGTAGAGGGGCAAAAATATCTTAAAATTAGCAGTTTAGTGGAATTTTAGATATCTAGACATAAACTTGTTATAGATAATAAAAATTCTACTAGGAAGATTACCATCTCTTGGTTTGATACCTTACGAATAAATTCAGCATTTGAAATCAACTCAACACAGACGATTTTTATTTCAAAGACGATTCTAGTCGCTATGCGCTGTACAAAGAGTAGACAAATAAGCTGATATTATGGAAACTTTACCTAAAGATTTAGGCCTAATTTGCAGCTAATAGAGTCGCAAGTGATTGATTTGGCATGAAGTAACTACTGTCATCTTCGTAAGTTATACTTTTACAAATCATATTAACTATGTCGGTGAAAAGGCTAAACGGAATTTCTTATCCTTTGTGGACATATCTACCTCGACATGGGGTTTAACGTTTTAAACTTTGAAGATAATTTATAACGCAACGTATTTAGATTGTATTTGTTATACTTGTTCAGCGTTGGCTGATAAAGTTACGAGTGGTGCGATCCGGCGCAAACTACTTCAAAATGAGCGTCTAGCACTAATATTTCTATGCAAAGCATATCGCACTGTAAGCTCCGAAGCTTTACCCGTTTTATCAGGCGTCTTACCATTAGATTTAGAATAAACCCAGAATTCATCAACTCGCAAGCTCAAACAAAAATACGTCGCCTTTTTAATCCCGTAATCGACGTTACCAATGAATTAATTGATGAATGGCAGTCGCGTTGGTCTTGTTCACCTAAAGGACGGCATTTATATAACTTTTTCTCGTGAATCCGGGATCGCTTAGATAAAACTTGGACAGAAATAGATCATTCTGGTAGGTCCCTCATTTCCAAACTTCCGTGGTGTAATAGCAATCAGGCTTAACCTGATTGTAAAAGTCTCATTTCGTAGCATTTTTATGCTTTTAACATTTTGCTGTCTCCTGCTAAAAAGGGAGGGAAACAGGAAGTATTTTCCTACTCCTCCTATATACTTCTGATTAATTTCGTCGCGGGATCCAAGACAGCTAAGCTTTTTCTACAGGGCACCCTGAGCTCGCAACTCAGAGGTTATCAGGACAGTTACCGCTGTTGATTCTGGTTTACAGAAGTTACAGTGAAGGGAACGAGAGATGAGCCCATTGCACTTTAAAAAAAATATACTAATATCGCATTATAATGAGGTCACAGTACTACGAATATGTTGACACCCAAGGGACAGCTAGTATTTACAAGTACGTGGTTTTCGTACACGCAGCAATTGCTTTTTTCAATCGTCATTGAAGAACTGACGAAGAACATCACTTTTTTGAAATTTATCACTCTGGTTTCTTTGCAGAGTACGAATAGAAACCAAGCATCACTGTACTCTCTGTTATCGAAGATTCATTAAGTTATTCTAGACTTCTCGACTTACTCGCCTGTACTGCTATCTCTCTTCTAGAACGTAAGGAGAGAGCAGAACTTAGTGCTGTTCGTGGAAAATAACGAATAAACTCAAAAACTTTTGGACCAATTTTAAACAATTTTACCATTGGAATGTTACACCATCCAGAAATGAGGAGGACGAGAGAGTCTACTTTTTTTACCCTAGCAAGTAGAAAAAAAGTAACTGTTTTGTATCACGCGAACGAAGTCACAAGTAACAACTAGTAATTTAATAATGGCAAACAAAATAAAGTTTCAAAAGTAATAAAATCACGCCGTGTTAACGTCATAATAAATATACGTAAAAAGCTGTTCAGAGCCTCCGTATGAATTAAATGGCACATGCGAACGACTTTTCCGCTCCATACAAATAATGAATTATCCCACAGGCCGCATAATTTCACATCAACGCGTTAGAAGTTTATCCCGGCTTATCCGGCATCTGGTTAGATATATATATCCCGACATAAAATATTGGGAACGCACATAACGCTACAAGAACAATATAAAGACTGTAAAGCAGTGAAATAGGTATGATGCATACTTTTTCATTATTAATTAAATGAAAAAGGTAACCAAAACCCGTAAACGAAATCAGACTGCATGGTCGACTGATTCTCTTAATTATATTAAAATATGAATTTAACTGCCATTTCAGTCATGAAGACAAATCAAACTTGACTGTTTATTTACGGTAAAATCTGCATAGGAATTTGAGTTATACAAAGCAATATATAACATACCTACGATACGAGTACAGATATAACTATAACAGATACCAATATCTCTTTTATAGTAGTTTAATGCTTAAATCTAAATTGTACAACGTTACTTATCTACAAGTAACAATTTAGCATTTTTTCTTATGAAAATGAATATTGATTATTTAAGTCTGTCTGTAAGACACTTTAAGTCTGTAAATGCAGATTGACAAAGACGTAATTGTGGACATCATTGTTAGATATTGACAAATGAAAATAAAACATTATCATCATGTCAAGTGCCGACTTTAATAACTTTGTGTTTGCCTGGGATAATCAGAATCGACAGAATTAAGAGCTTCTTAAAAAAGCAGAGGAATATTACTGTTCAATCTAGAATATGCTGAATGCTATTCGAATAAGAGATTATAAGAATCCTAACGCTAGTTTAATAGCAAGTGTATATAACACATTTTTATTGAGTTAGTTGTAAATATTAATACCCAGTATATCATTATATCAGACGGGTTTTTTTAGGAGGTTAGAACTTATAAGGCCATATGGATAGAGATCATATGAATAGATGTACAATTCATACCAAAGACTTTACTTCTTATAACTGTATCGATAAGGTTAGTAAGGTGTGTGGTATGTCTACCTTAGTTTATCATAAAGGTTTTTCGTTAACGCTTAAAGTCTTTATGTAACGTATTACATCAGTTTACTTTTTGGATGTTTCTGTTTAATTTACCAATGTGCTTATATCTCAAAAGAAGTAGACAGATGTGCAACTAGTACATCAATGATCATCCAAAAATATTAATCATCACTAGGTACATGATGCGTCGTGAGTCATGACATACGTGGCCTGTTGACAAATCAAGTGTTCAGTCTCAGGCAAATTAAATTCCAAACTTCATGACTGCAAAATTAGTTAAAACATCTCGGTTATTTAATAATATTTGTAATAACTTGCCTAAAACCCACTATCTCATGTTAGTTGGGGACACTAATCGAGAATATAAAATCTGCCTTTTTGTAAGGCCGCTCATAAGAAGCCACTAAACGTCTACTATCACTCAAATCCGAAGGATACCTTATTGACTATTTACTTAAACTGGATTTAAAAACACCAATGCTAAAATATAATTTTCTGTGTTATTCATGGTTAGTTATCAGTAAGTGTTAAAAGTCATCATTACCTATAATTAAAATCCGAAACTCGAAATTAACTAATTCAATATCAATTTTATTTAGCTCAACAACATTTAAAATTTCGTCAACGTCTTACGTGTTAACAAAACGCTATGTTCAAATACTTACATTATAATTAACACAGAATTATTTTAAATGTAACTTTTGTTGTTTGTTTGTTGTACCATCTGCTTATTTCGTAAAGCGTTTCACGTGAATATATTACGTCGTAAAGCTTCCGAACCCTTTTTAGGAATATTACGGCACAAAAGTATGTAAGATTTGTCAAAGTTAAAGCTTATATGGGAAAGGAGTGTAAAGTACTAAAATTTATATAAAAATTTAGGTGAAATTTTGATTATTCGGTTGATTTATTGAACGTTTCTAAAAATATTTCTTAATCAGTGTTTTCATGATTCGATTTCCACTAAGCAATTCAAAGCGCTCGTCTACAATTATTCCCTTTATATACCAAATTTTGATTCACAGGACTTTATTCTTTTATGATTAGGGCCATGGCAGAGTATAACAATATCGAGTAAAAAAGCGGGTGGCGAGCTAATAGCGCTGATAGCTAACGGCAGCCTGTTGGTGATTTGCCGTGACAAGGCTATGCGTTTATGATGACAATAAAGAAATAAGCCATAAGTTTTTCTTTCTTGATGAATACTTGTTTTATGCATTTACAATAAAATTTAAAAAGCAACTCGAAAAATCTATCAGAAATCCTTCACTGATGAGCTTGTCAACCACAGCGAACAAGCCGTATTTTTTGTGGGACAATATATAGTAAAATTATAATTAATATTATTGAGTGCGTATAATGTTCGGCCAATACCCTGCTATTGCGGCAGGTATAAGTAACAAACTGAGGTAAAAGTCACGACGGTGACACCTACAGTCAGTGACACGAACAGCCATTCATTCGCCTTTTACCAAATGCCTGGCAGTTTAGGAGATTGGCAGATGGTATATTCTTTAAAGGGAGCCCGGGCCTGTCGCATAGACTTGGTTGAATGTACAAATATTTTTCTGATTTTCATTTGTATTCTTTTATTATTATATTATGATTATTTTTTTGAATTTCATTTGTCAAATATTCGCTAAAATGGTCAAAATGAAGGCAAGGAAAATCTAGATACAAGTGACTACTTGAAAGAAAAATTATCTTAAATGGTCAAAAGTGAAGGAAATTCAAGATATAAGTACCTGCTTGAAAGAAAAAATATTTTTAAAGGTCAAACTGAAGGCAAGGAAAATCAAGATACAGGTACCGACATGAAAGAAAAAATATCACAGTAGATGTGATGATGGTTATGTTGTGTTGAAATAATGTTGCAGGTATTAATAACGCATCTAAAACATAGTTTGGGTGTGATATTGATAGAGGAAGAATATATAATATATCTTCTCTCTTATTATATACTAGCTGCAGCGTGAAGCCCGCTGCATTATAAAGCTTTTTGATAAATCCCGTGGGAATGACTCGTTTTTCCGGGATAAAAAGTAGCTTGTGTGTTATTCTAGGTTATCATTTACAGTATTTAATTCCGTTCAGTAGTTTTGGCGTGTTTAAGTAACAAACATAATCCATCCATCTAAACATCAAAACTTTCGCATTTGTAATACTAATTACTTACCTTACTTTGAAACATTAGTCATAACTCATAATATATTTTAATTTCTTTAACTTCCCCAACGGGGCGGGGGGATTATGCTATATTCATTATGACAAAGTAAATTAGGAAAAAAAATTATGCGTTTTAAACGTATCCCCGTTGACTACCTATATACCACTTTCGGATCGGACAGGGTTTTCTTAACTGTATAATACTAGCTGTACCCACGACTTTGTCCGCGTGGAAAAATTTTCAAAGTAAGAGTCCCGGGGTTTTATCCGCATAGTTTCCATTCCCGTGGAATTTTCGGGGATACAAACAAACTAATATTCTTTCTCGGGTATATACTAGGGTGGAGTGAAAAAAAAAAATTTTTTTTTCTTAGCCTGGGGGTCAAATTTGTAGCTTATAAAAAAACAAAAATTTTTGAAATAAAAAAAAAATTTACTCAACATCTTGAGGCAGCCCACTCATTTTGAAAATTAATTACGAGTAAAACATTTGGTTGCAAAAAAAATTTTTAAAAGCGTTCTAAAAACTTCAAAATATCCTCTTTTATGCCAATTAAAAATCACAAGTTAAAAAAAAAAATTGTGACTATTGTTTTAATATTTAAAAAAAATCCAAAAAAGTAACATTCCTCGTTAGGGCACTAGAATAAAATTTGAGTTGGAAATGATCATAATTGCCAATTCTTGGATGTTTTAAGACATTAAAAGACAAAAAAAATTTTTTTTTTGCAACCAAATATTTTTACTCGTAATTAATTTTAAAAATGAGTGGGCTGCCTCAAGATGTTGAGTAAAATTTTTTTTTTCAAAAATTTTTGTTTTTTATAAGCTACAAATTTGACCCCCAGGCTAAGAAAAAAAAATTTTTTTTTTTTTTCACTCCACCCTAGTATATACTATCTTTGTATCAAAGAAGGTCGACAAAAATGTATCTTTGTTTTCTCTATCGTCTTGAAATATAAACTATATTAATGCGATTATTTTTTTATGTTTCATATTTTGAAATTAAAAACTGTAGCGATATCTCCCAGATTAAAATATTATTTTAAAGGGAAGTAAACTGACTACAATCAAATAATATTCTGTTTTATGCAGTAAACGAAATGTTGCCATTTTATATTTTCGCTAAGATTATTAGAATATTTTTGAATGCTAAGTATTCATTTTTCTAAATAAATTTATTTTAATATGAGTATGCTTTTAAAAATATACTAGCAATACTAAGAAAATTATATTTAAAATGATTATATTTAAAATATTTCTTATAATAAAGCGTAAAATTAGCATTAGGTACAGAGCATTCGTATTTTACCCCGCTGGTGTTTACTTATGTATAAATTCAATAAACAATGATGTTTAACAATAAAATGATATATATTTTTAACATCTTATGAATTTTCTACCGTTTCTCTATAAATCAATTAGACTGACAAGTATTTTAAAAAATCCATGCTGACAATACTGACTTGTATCGTACGAGTTACGATGGTAAGACACTCGTTTAGATAATATTATAAAGTATTTTATAGACACGCGGCGTAGACATCGCTTAAAATTGTTACCTAATTTGTTTAATTTCTGCTGCTTTTTATATTTATATAGTGTTTCAATTCGCAATGAATATAAAACCCACGCAGATTTTCTTCGTAAGCTGCAATATGTTTGTCAATATTATTCACAGATACCCTGTTTAGGAAATAAGTACTTAAATTGTCATATTACTTACTACCGTCACCCAAAGCAATCTCTAAGACATTTAAAAATAAAAATTCTTTATGTTCTGGGTATCTAGAAAAAAACCTTTGTTTATCAATGCTCAAAAATAGATGCTGTATTTTATTATATATTTCTCATTTAAAGATGCAAGTCATATAGTAGTAGATATTGTGACGTATGAGACTTTGCCGAAGCTCTTTCATCCAAATTGGTTCATTGGTTCAGGCTTAAAGAAGAGACCGACAAACAGACAGAGTTATTTTCGCATTTATATTAGTATGGATAATGGTTATAATTATAATAAAATTATATTGTACCAGCAGTTACTCGTGACTTCGTTTGCATGCCCAAAAATCATTACTTCCCTTTGCTCAGTTGGATAAAAAAATTAACCCATGTCACTCCTGGATAATATAGTTTTCTAAAGGTGAAATAAGTATCTTCACGCCCATATCCCCGAAGGGGTAGGCAGAGTTACAACAAGTGCACCCATGATTAGCCGAAGATACTTGGTCCCACAAATGTGATAGGTGGCAAGCCTATCGCCAACCGGGCACTTTCCAATCCCGGGCAACTTTGCGTTTCTCAGAAAACTGAAAAAACACTTTTTTTTTAATGTGCGCGACTCGGGAATCGAACCTGGGACCTCATGTGGTCAACGCCAACGCTGGCCCACTAGACCACAGAGGCGATTTAAAAAGGTTAAATAATTTTTCAAACCGGTTGAGTAGTTTTTGAGTTAAAAAGTAGCTAACAAGGAAACAAAAAATCAAATCTTTCCCCTTTATAATATTATGTAGTTTAGACGATACATGACTTAATGCTTAAACTTAAATATCGTATTGTTTTTGCTGAGTTAAAACAGTTCCTTTGTACTGTGCCATGACTATTATACATAATATAGTCCTTGTGACAATACCATTTTTATAAAACATAAACACACACTTAAACGTTGTCAGTCTTCCTTTTACCGAGTCTATCAAACTCTCAACACCTTTTTTCAAAAGTTCTGCAAACCAGTATCTCTTGATAATTTCATGTTTAACCTAGATCATAAAAAATGCAGTAGGGAATTGGTCAGACATGATAATATTAATTATAATTAAGTTATACATTGAATCCCGTATCAAAAAAAATACGGCATGTTAGCTGTAATAGACAAGTCCATCAATGCAGGATTTCTGATAGTCAAATCATTTTTAGCGTCAATGATTGTCATTGTCGTGTTCCGGTTTGAAGGGTAAGGTAGGTAAACTTTACAATCCCGATATATGGATAGTAACATACCACTAACATCTTTGGTCTATAGGCAATGGTTGTCTCTTTCCATCTGGAGAGCAACCAACTATTTTGCTATTTTAGGATGTAAAAAAGAACTGATGGAACATATCATCTTAATGTGTGAAATATTTTAGTGCTAGGTAAATAAAATGTGTGGAATTGGAAGTTGGAGGACTATCTGCATATATATAGCCCTAACTCACTGACTGACATATCGACGCCAGACCGGAACCCTTGGACCAAAAAAAAACTAATTTTTTACAAAGATCGTTCTTACGATGTAGACGAGGAATAAGAAAGGATTTTTCGAAATCTCTGTGTTGGTCCAGACTCCTTTTGAAGAATAGACAATCTGCCGTTCTGCGAGGCAGTTTGTAAGAGGTAAACGATTAAGCATGCGAGTCTCTACCATCGTGGCTAGATACTAGATGGTAGAGATCTTCATTGTCTCACCTGGGTCTAGTATCACCGCCCTACCTATCCTGCCGCAATAGCATCAATATTTGTCACTATCGTGTACGGTTTGGTTTGGTATATATATATATATATATATATATATATATATATATATATATATATATATATATATATATATATATATATATATATATATATATTAAGATTAAAAAGGAAAAGGAACTTACTGAAATTGTTGATATTTATTAGCCCAATTTAGTCTTATGTATATGACGTTGCTATCTCTACATAATATAATAAAATCGTAGGAAAGTCAATGTATGTCCGGGGTAAACTCAAAAAGTACTGCATAGATTCACTTCAAATTTTGCATGAATATTACTAACAGGTCGAGTCAACATATAGGCTACATATTATCATGCTATCACCAACGAGGGAGGAGCTGTGCGGAGTAAACGAAGTCCGCGCGAACGAAGTCGCGGGCAATAGCTAGTACTGTCATAAGCATTTCAATGAACCATTAACATGTTTGGTGTCTATAGACAATTTTTGCCCTTAGTCATTGCGAGAGCCATCAGCTTGTTTGCTCTTTTATGACATGAAAAAATCATCCCCTAAATTAGTGAACTAAGGGACAAAATATTCTATGAAAATTTTTACATTGACGACATGTTAATTTATTCGCGGGCAAAGCTACGCGGTATGGCTAGTCAAAATATAATAGGTAACGGTGATGGAGTTCAAATATAAATGAGAAAAATTTCCAAGTCAATTAGACAACTAATTACTTTGTACTTTGCCTTGTATTACTTCTATTACCAAGGTCTAACACGCAATATTCTTGTTTCTTAAGTGTCAGTAACAAATAAGTGAAAAAGAATGAATCAAATTCATTTAAAAAAAATGGATTGTTTTGATGTCATAAGATCAAAACACCTCAACAGCAAACACAAGATTCCTAATAGAAAGAGACAGCCACCGCCTGTAGATTCCAAAGATGTTAATGATGCGTTGCCGTCCTTGCGACGGGGTCTGCATAAGTTTGCCAGCTACCCTTCACTTTAAAGCGGAACACGAAACTAACATGCACTGTCGCTATTGCGGCAGGAGTAAATAATTACCAGTAATAAGTAGATAGGTAGTAAGTATACTTGGGTGAGACAATCCAGAACTCAACCACCTGGTAGCTTATGATGGTAGTGAGTCGCAGCCAATGTCAATCCATGGTGGTCCAATAATGGTAGATAGTATATATATATATATATATATATATATATATATATATATATATATATATATATATATATATATATATATATATATATATATATATAAATGAATGTTTGCCTGTATTTCCTTTATAGAATCGTAAATATGCATTTGATCATGTGATCATCTTTAGCAAAATTTTTGTGCATGAGCCCACGAAGGTTTCTGAGTTGGTACAACCAATTTTCGACAGATATTTTAGTTGGTGAAGCAGCAACGCGCGCAGGGTACAGCTAATTTTAAATAAAATACTATGCAATGTTGTTCCATCTCATTCTCTTTGATTATTAATCCTTAATATTTATAAGTTTGTCCCTTTATCGTGATGCTTTTTCGTTTCATCGAGTTTCACTTATAATAAGAAGTTTCACTTCAAAAAATTGTATTTAAAAATGTATATGTTTTCTAAAATTTTATAAATTTATCACTCAAACACCCTGCAAAACGGATTTGCATGAAAATTATTTGACAAATACACAACATCCTGATTTGACATATTCATGCAATTTCATTTCACTATTACAGCAGAAGCTTTACAATTAATATCCAAAACAACTAAATATCAAAACTTAGAAACATAACATTTACCTATACATTTAACAAAAAAAAAATCACTACGTAGGAGCATTTGTGAAATTGGCAAAATGAATCTAACTTCTTCTATATACTTTCAAGTTAACCACGAGTTACCATGTAATTTCGGTGTACAGTTTAAGATGAGTGTCGAAATATATGAGATAGAGTCACTGAAATCATAGTCAGTGAAATTATTTTTAACACTAATTTATTTTTAAATTTTTTACATAGAGTGATGAATAAATGTGCAGTAGTCGCAATAATTTGTGCGTGAATAGCCTATAATATTGTGTCTATATAGATGATTTTTCCAGGTTACGTATATACATAACCTGGATAAATTCGTAAGTCATTAACTGAATTCCCCTTGTTGGTTCCGGGCCCCTTTAAAGAATAGGCCAACTGCCGTTCTGCCAGGCAGGTCGTAAAGGCGACCGATTGGCTATACGAGTCACTAACATCGTGGCTACTAGGTGGTTGAGTTCTGCATTGTCTCGCCCGGGTCTGGTACCACCGCCTTACCTATTCCTCCCGCAATAGCGTTAATGCTTGTCACTGTCGTGTTTCGGTTTGGAGGGTAAGGTAGCCGGTAAACTTATGCATGTGGCATAAGACCTCGCCACAAGATAGCAACGCACCTTTAACACCTTTGGTGTCTATAGACGATAGTTGACTCTTTCCATCAGGAGACCCATCTGCTTGTTTGCTATCTTATAATAAAAAAAACTTTACTTAGTATGCGGTAACCCCTACATACCGTTTTGTAAGTTGGCGAGATAAATGGTGATCCTAATCGCCGAATTTTATCGTACTGATAAACTATTATCGCCTATTTCTAGTGATAACCGGGACCGAGATCTGTGCGTGATAATCCGAGGCATGAGAATGGAAAAACACACCTGTCAGACTGACTTTAACTGGGCTTTAAGATTTTTGAGAAAATCTTCGAACACGAAATCGAAATCTGAGCTGAATCAAACTTTGGTATTTATATTATTAAAAGTGGAAGGTAGGGTATTTTTATTAAAATTATTTATTACTAGCTGCAGCGTGCAGTCCACTGCATTATAAAAGTTTTTGGCGAATCCCACGGGATTACCCAATTGTTACGGGATAAAAAAATAGCCTGTGAGCTATTCCAGGACATCGTCTATCTGTGTCTGTGTGCATCTGTGTGTCAATCGTGTATCTATCATGTATCTGTGTGCCAAATTTCATTCAAATCCATTCAATCCATCCATCCATCTAAACATCCATCCATCCAATCCAATCCAAATGTTCGCATTTATAATATTAATATAGATTTATTAATATTGACTGACATCTCCGTGCTTTAGAAATGCAAATTGAGTTGTCACAAATAACAAGTTTTAATTACTAAATTTTACAAAAATGCTAACTGAATTACCATACGCATCTTGATTGATGCGGATGGTAACCTAATGTTAATTTCATTCTGCCTTCAGGACAAGAGAACGGGCACGATAATATTATTTATTATTTATTTATTTTTAATTAACTCTTCATGTACAAAAAAACATACTCAAATATTACATAAATTAAACTACGTACATAGGTGTGCTTATCTCTTTAAGAGATCTCTTCCAGCAAAATCTGTACAAGGACAGATGTTGGAGAAAGATTATAAAAAAGCAGGTAAGCGTACATTAGAGCTTAAAAGCTTAACTCATGCGACATATAGGTTTAAAAGTTTAAAATTAAACTAATAATTATATTATTTAAAATAAAAATAAAAAATAATGATATTATTGAAAAAAAAAGAATAGTGAAAAACAGGAAAAACAACAAGAGCTAATTTCCCAAATCGATACATCATAGTTAAATAAGTTAAACTGTTACTCTAAAAAAAAAGAATTGGTTTGGTAATATTTAAAACTTATACAAGTGTCATTATCACCCTGCCTCACGGATGTTGCGATCTGTTGTTGTATCTCTAGCATAGATTATTTTTGTATCATAAGATAGCAAACAAGCAAATGGGTCTCCTGATAAAAAGAGTCAACTATTGCTTATAAACACCAAAAATGTTAATGATGCATTGCTATCTTGTGGCGAGGTCTAATGCCACATGCATAAGTTTACCGGCTTAACCTCCAAACTGGAACACGAGAGTGACAAGTACTGACGCTATTGCGGCAGGAATAGCTAAGGCGGTGATACCAGATCCAGGCGAAACAATGCAAAGCTCTACCAACCACTTAGTAGCCACTGGCATAGCCAATCGTTCGCCTTTTACGACCTGCCTTGCAGAATGGCGGTTGCTCTAATTTTCAAAGGAGCTCTGGACCATAACGGGAAAATCCCGGGACCAACACGGGGAAAATTTTGTCATATTGGTTTCTAATATCTATTGGTGATTATTGTCTCTTTCCATCAGGAAAGTAATCTATTTGTTCCCTATCTTTTAATATTAAAAATACTTTAATAATATCGTAAGACAATAAATCAATTTAAAAGAGCTGAAAATGATATACGAATGACTTTTATGGCCCAAATAATGGTCCGGTATGCCATTACTTTCACACCCTTGTAGACAGTGCTCAATTCCATATCGTTTTGTTTCTACGGCAGATTTTTTTGTTATTTACATATATACTAAAGAGTAACGTATATAATAAATAGTAATAGAATGAATGTAAGTTTTTTATATTATTAGAGAGCAAACAAGCAGATGCTTCTCCTGATAGAAAGAGAAACCATCACTTATAGGCACAAAAGATGTTAATGGTGCGTTACTATCCGAGTTGCGAGATAAAAATGCCACATGTATAAGTCTACCGGCTACATTACCCTCCAAGCGGGAAACCGACAATAACAAGCACTTAGCTATTGCGGCAGGAATAGGTAAGGCGGTGGTACCAAATACCCGGGCGAGACGTTGCGTAACTCTACCACCTACGAAATAACGATGGTAGTGTCACCTAAAGCCAATTAGGCGCCTTTTACGACCAAGAACACGAAGGAGTCGAAAATATGAATATTTTTACATATTTATTGATTTGAATGTTTATTTTCGTGTATACAACTAGGTGTAGAGTTTTGCAATATCTTAACCAAGTTTGGTACAACCGCGTTACCTATTCCTGCTGCAATAACGTTAGTGCTTGTCGCTGTAGTGTTCCTATTTGGAAGATAAAATAGCTGATAAACTTAAATATGGGGGTAGCGTTTAAACTGCGCCACACAGATGGAAAGCACCATTAACATCTTTGATGTCTATTGGCGATGGTTAATTCTTTCTGTCAGAAAAACCATCTGCTTGTTTGCTATCCTATGAAATAAAAAGATATTTGGTCGAAAATAGTTACTAATATAAGGGAAGCAAGGTAAATACGTGAAAGGCTACATTAAAATACAGGTATATCTTGATGTACCTCTGATGCTTTCGGTTATCTATGATTTAACGTAAAATTTGTTTTAATATTTGTTGTATAAATGTAATGGTTCACACTACCCCGCAAGAGAACCGGCGTGTTGATATCTGCATTAATATTATAAATACGAAAGTTTGGATGTTTAGATGGATGGATAGATGAATGGATGGATGGATGAATGGAGGGATGTTTGTTACGCAACCACGCAAAAACTACTAAACGGATTTGGATGAAATTTGGCATACATGTAGATGATGACCTGGAATAGTACGTAGGCTACTTTGTCTCCCGGAAAATTAGGTGATCTCGCAGGATCTGCCCTAAACTTTTATAATGCAGCGGCAGCTAGTATTAAATATTAATACATAAGAATCTCAGATCAAATTAAAAAAATACAAACATCTCTCAAATATACAAATGGTGACTCTATTAGGTATTGAACTCGAGTCCCATCGTTTACGAATGCAGGGTCACTAACTACTTGAGCAACGCAGCGGGGCGTTAAACACAATAAGTTATTAATAAATAATTACGTATCTAACAAAAAGTAACTTGTAGCTGCCCTTAGTTAACAGTATTTTTTATTAATATCAAGAGTTGTATTAAAATTTATTCTCTATAAAAATTGACAATTTTCCACTAGAGGAAATTCAATTGATACATCAAAGTTGAGTGAAAGCTTAAGGACTCTGTTTAATGAGCAAGCCTTTGTCCCTGCTTTTGAAGACCGATATCGTCTTATTAATAAACCTCTATTTATTTAATAAAGACAAGTTTGAACGTCGACTTTATGCAAAGAAAATCTTGAGGTGATTTAATTTGCAAAGTTCCGTAAATCTATTGTGTGTAACATTGCTTTAGTGAAATGTACTTAATATTTTAATGAAAATAAATACATATTTACTCGTCTACTGGCTACCTCAGCCACCAAACTGGAACATGACAGTGACAAGCATTGACATTACTGTAGCAGAAAAAAGTAACGCGGTGGTATCAAGACCCGGGTTAAACGTTGAAACGTTGAAAACTCTACCACCTAATAGTGACAATGACAGTGACACGTGAAGCCATTGTTTACCTTTTACGATCTGCCTGACGGAATGGCAGATGGTCTATTTTCTTAAGGAGCTTGGAACAACGCGAGGAACATTTTATCACTGGAGACTATAACATTTTTTTTCTCACCAAACAGTGCCTGAAAAGCTAGGTTGCAATGATAATAATGATAGAAGTAATGTAGTATCTATCTACAAAACACAAAAAGTTTCTGCCTATGTCCGTTATATTCTTTGAAATGATAGCCCCAATCCAACCATTTGAAAGGCAATAATGCGGAGACAGCTTAAGTCCACCATTAGAGAATCAACGTGGACGAAGTCACGGGCAATGGCTAGTACTAAATATATCATTATTACTGTAAACATGTTAAAAAATCCTTCTAAAACAAGCACAGGTACTGCCATCTTTATTATATGAGTCATTAAAATTCGTGACATAATCGGCGGGCATTTTTTATTCGTAATAATTATGGTCTATGGTCATGGCCATAGCCAACATTTCGAGATTTCTAGTAAAAATTATAAATTTTCATTTTTTATTCGTATAGTTAAAATATTTTAACAATAACTTTGACTCTTTCATGTAATTATTCGTCGAATAAATAAAACCACATATTCATGACCCTTACGCTACGAATAGCTTCGAAATGCAGTCAATTATAGGCGGCACACTGATAAAATTATTTTTTTATGACGAAGTACGTATGATATGTATGTAAAAAAATATCTTCATATCAGAATCCTTACGAGGCAGGCAGAGAGATCCAAGTGCCATATATTACGATCCTTGCATATTTGTCTCGCTTCCTCCACATTCATTACTCTCTTCATATAAACACGTCGGTTGCGAACACTGTTGACAACACCTTCGGACAGTACCCAATCAATCTGATCATAGTATGTCAATTGTATTCTTTCCCGGTACCTACATCCGTGACGTAATTGTTTGATTTTTTCTTTTCTCCTTATGAAAAAAGATAACCATAGGCTATGGTCAGTAAAGATGTTATTGGTGCGTCGCTATCCATATGGCGGTATGGTAATGTCTCATAAGTTTACCGAATGCCTTACCCACCATACTAGAACATGTTATATAGAACTAACTTGTAAAGCTCGACGTTTCGGCCAAGTTACATTGACCGTGGTCACGAGCGGACTGGAGCAACGAGTGTACTCTGTGTCGATCACGTTGGAGTCAATTTTCATCTACCCCCTTCTGGTCCTGTTTTTCGAATTCAACCTTCACACGGTCAATGTAACTTGGCCGAACGTCGAGCTTTACAAGTAAGTTCTATCTATGTAACCGTTTTTGACCTATTTATATTTTTAAAAATGATAGTAGAACGCATTAGTTTAAAAGTTCATATAGAAAAATATGTTACATGACAATGACAAGCACTGACGATACTGTGGCAGGAATAGCTAAGGTTGTGGTACCGGACCCGGGCGAGACGTTGCAAAACTCCACGATGGTACGATGGTAGTGACACTTTTACCACGTTTCACAGTGGCTCGAAACAATACGGGTGAACAAGTAAAGTTTTATAAATTTGCCTCTTGATCCGTATCATTAAAACATTTTAACAAATACTCGCGCCTCTTTCAAGCGAGCTACACACTCATAGCTTCGAAGTGCAGTCAATTCTAGGTGACATGCTAATAATAATAATTGCAGGTGATATCATCATAAAAGCGTAATTTTAAAGTATTATATGGATGGTTATATTATGAGTATATTCACTTTATATTATTCTGAGGTTATATAACTAGCATATACGGCTACATTACGAGTATATTCACTTTATATAGTTCTGGTTGCATAATTAACATGGGTTTTTGTAAACTCGCCACAGTTGTAAATTCGTCAACATTTTAGAGGGTTGTTGTAAACTGGCCACGGCATTGCATGTTTCCGCAATATTTGGACGTTCATTGTCGTGGCGAGGCATTTTAAATTTATATTGAAACATGCGTTTTGAGGCATTTTAGTGTTTGTTGTATAGTAGTGTTGTATAGCTGCAACAGAAACACATCGTCTATGAAAAATTTAATTGCCTATCACGGTTCATGAGATACAGCCTGGCGAAAGACGGACAGACAGACAGACGGATGGACAGCGGAGTCTTAATAACAGGGTCTCATTTTACCCTTTCGGTAGGGAAGCCTAAAAGATGAAATAATTGCTAGAAATAACGTCCAGTTTATAGTCGTGGCGAGGTATTTTTGTATATACATAGAAGCGTGCATTTCGAGATGTGTTCGATGCATGCCTCGCGACGTATGTATCCAACTTTAGAAGCATGATTATATAACGAAATAGCTTTGGATTGTCAAAGTTTTGGAATAATACGACAGCAATATGTCACTGTTGTGAGATTGATTCAAAATTAATTAATTATCCTACTTCAAGCTGAACAATACAATCCCCTAATGTGATTAGCTGTTTCGTTACATTATTCTGAATCGGGTGTTGAGAATGCGCGCAATATATCAACAGATTTAATATGTTCTAATTAAGCTTAACGTAGAATAACATTAATATTATTAATTTTTATTTAATAAAATCCTATATAAATATCATCCTGCCCCTTGGAAAGCGGACAGGGACTTAAATATCAGTAGATATTTAAGTCCACCGCGGTTCACCGGTTTAACTTTAATTTATTAAAATCCTGAATATTATCCTGCCACTCTTCTTGAAACAAAGGCAAAGTGAATTTATATCAATAGATGTTTAAGTCCACCGCGGTTTAACTTTAATAAAATCCTAAATATCATCCTGCTACTTTTCTCGGGAAAAAGGCAAAATGACTTTTAACATCACTGGATGTTTAAGTCCACCGCGGTTTACTGGTTTAACTTTAATAAAATCCTAAATATCATCCTGCCACTATTCTTAGCAAAAAGGCAAAACTACTTTAACATCAATCGATATTTAAGTACACGGCGGTTCACCGCTTTAAATTTAATTTAATAAAATCCTACCACTCATTTTGGAAAAAAGGCAAAGTGACTTTAACATCAGTAGAAGTTTAAAAGCAACGAGGTTCACCGGTTTGTCGGTTTTCAAAATTGGTTGCGATTTTCATCGACGATTTTACCAACCTGATAATTGTCGCATGTCCCTTATAATGGAGTGCCTGGAGCGTTCAAAACCGTAAAACCTCGGATTAGAGTTATAGTGAATGAATTAATATGATCGATGTGGGATATTGTTTTTAAACTATAAATTGCAATGTTTACCCAAAATTTTGTTGTGCACTCCATTGTTTCATTGTTTAAACAAATTATTATGAAAAATTAATGTTTAACCATATATTTTCATTTTAAACAGTAATTTTTTTTATTTATATGTTAAATCTTATCTGAGTAGACATATAGGAACATTTTTCAAAGATACCTGTGTATAAAAATAGCAATAGGGATCTCGAACAGGTAAAAAAACGTGGAGGGGAGAGCGGAGCGACAGCTGCTATGTACAATGGAATTTCTCGGCCAGTATAATTATAAATGAAACGTACTATATTGTGTACATTTAAAAAAATAAGGTAATTAATTACGACTAATGAAAAGAAAAAAAATTATTAGTACAAAATCTGTTTATTTAAATATATAACATTGTTGTCTACATCAAATATTTTCTCTTAGTATTATTGATAATAAGAGGTTACTCCTCTACTAATTTTTATAATTTCACCTCAATTTGTTTCGGAAGATGAACCCAGGTGTATACGTATGTCACACTATAAGTTTTGCGTAACTTAAGGAAACAACATGTTATAACCAAAATATTATGTTTATTGCTTTTCAAAATAATCTCCTTTACATTTTAAATATTTTTTAGGAGGACCACAGATCTGAAGGCATGTTTTCTACGTGCTGATAAAACGCAAACACTGCCTCTTCGAAGTTGGTAAAAGTAAAACCTCTCACCAAATCTTTGATTTTGGGGAAAATACAGAAATCACAGGGTGCTAGGTCAGGGCTACGCGCAGGATGAGTGACGAGATGTACTTTTTCGGAAGCTAAAAATGACTTATTTTGTTGGCCGTGTGTGAAGAAGCGTTGTTATGGTGTAGGAGAATGCGGCATTTGGGTCGTCTTTCGCGAATTTTTTCTAACACCCTGGGTAAACAAATTGTAGAATACCACTCGGCATTAACACTCTTTTGATCTTCAAGTAGAATTATACACATGGAACCCGTAGCTGAGAAAATAAACGAGATCATTTTTTTACCAACGTTTCTCGCCTGTCTCATTTTTGTTGGCCTGTTTTCATTTTCAAACACCCAATCACAAGATTGCTGTTTTTTTTTCGGGTTCAATACAATAAATTCACATTTCGTCTCTTGTGACATTGTTATAAACAGCATTAGAATGTCCGTGGTCGTGCTTTAGTAGCATCTGTGAGCACCATTCCACACGAGCCCGCTTCTGCTCCGCTGTCAGTTCATGAGGGATCGAACGACAACAAAGTTTCCGAACATTTTTTTAATTCTCCGTGTAAAATTTTCTGAATTTAGCTCATACCAATCCACAATAGTCCTCGAATTGTCTCATAGGTAATCCGGGGGTTTTTTTTCAATTAACCGCTTAACAGTAGCCGAATTATTTTCGTTGACGGTAGTTGAAGGCCGCCCTTCACGAAATTCGTCATGTAAAGAAACTCGACCTCTCTTAAATTCAGCAAAATATCGCCTCACGGTGCTCAAATAAGGTACTTCTCTCCCAAAAGCATTTTGAAGACGAGAAGTACAGTCTTGCAGAGAAAGAGAACTTTTAAAATCATAAAAAATCATCGCTCTAAAATCTTTTCGACTTAATTCTATTTTCGTTGCGTACGTAAAACTTTGATGTGTGATAAAAAACAATTGACAAATCATTCCATACTAATATTAATTATAAATGCGAATCTGTCTGTCTGTTACGCTTTCACGGCTAAACCGCTGGACCGATTTTCATGAAACTTGGCATGGGTATAATTGAAGATCCGGGGTCAAACATAGGCTAATTTTTTTTTTCAAAAATCAGTCCCTGGAGGTCTGAAATAGAAAAAAAATAGGTGATGAATTTTTTATTAAAAGCTATTTGGACGACTTATTAATATACCCGCGGGCGAAGCTGCGCGGGTCAACTAGTTCAATATAAAAACGTCGTCTTCAATACACCTTCCAGTACAAAAATATACAAGAATTTTTCACTAAAAAACCAAATTTTCACTGTTATAGAAGCACAATATTCACAGAACACGTGTTACTTGCAACTAAACTAGCCGAGAAATTCCATTGTACATAGCAGCTGTCGCTCCACTCTCCCCTCCACGTTTTTCTACCTGTTCGAGATCCCTATTGCTATTTCTATACACAGGTATCTTTGAAAAATGTTCCTATATGTCTACTCAGGTAAGATTTAACAATTAAATAAAAAAAATACTGTTTAAAATGAAAATATATGGTCAACCATTAATTTTTCATAATAATTTGTTTAAACAATGAAACAATGGAGTGCACAAAAAAATTTTGGGTAAACATTGCAATTTATAGTTTAAAAAACAATATCCCACATCGATCATATTAATTCATTCACTATAACTCTAATCCGAGGTGAAAACCCCCAGGCGCTCCACTATTACGACAATCGGAGCCAGTAGATTTACAAGCTCATGTAATTCACAACTCATACAAACACTAGACTCCAAAACTGCTAATGAAATTTATATTTTTGGTGAGAAACACAAAAAACACCAACAAACACGTTGTATGCCCGACCGCAAAATGAAAACCGGCATCTCGATCTGAGCGGCATAGACTAATCGCTAGACTATGAGGCAATCCGGGTAATATATTCAACTAGCTGTGCCCGCGACTTCATCCACGTAGGGAAATTTATATTATAAATGAAGCCTAAGTTACTCCTTATTACCGTTGTTTAAAGACAGCCAGTCCCCTGGTTTTACCCGTTTAGTTCCCCTTCCCGTAGGATTTCCGGTATAAAACTATCCTATATCCTTTTTCGGGTCTCAAAATATCTTTGTTAATTTCATTCAAATCGGTTTAGTAATTTAGCCGTGAAGAAGAGACAGACAGACAGAGTTACTTTCGCATTTGTAACATTAGTATGGATGTGTTTATATGTTTGTTTTACAGGCGATGATTTTCACCATGAAAAACATCTACTTATTTGCTACGCTATGATATAAAAAAAGATATGCCAATTTTTTTATGTCCGTTCAGCCATTTTGTGTGATACTCAATCACACGAAATGGCGAATTGGTGTTAATTTTAGTAATAGCTGTTAATAGTGCGTTGCTATTCGCATGGCGGAATGGTTACGCGAATTGTATCTTATCTTGGGTGCCGAGCAATCTTACCCTGCCATCCGGTACACGACAGTGACAAGAAGTTTTGACGCAATTGCCACAGGAATTAGTGGAGCGGTTACACCAAAAGCAAGCAAAATGTTGAGAAACTCTATATGTTAAATCCATTACAAATAAAAATGCATAGTTTTCAATGGTTTCACAGTTTTTTTGATCACGTAACAGGATGCTAAGTGCATCTGGTAGATAAATAAAAGTCACTAAGACACAGTGTTACTTGCGCTGTGAACAAGACAAATTGGATTTCGTTAGAAGCTCCGGTTCATTTTGATTCGATAGCTAACAAGATGGCGGGCTATCCCTTTCGCCACGTTTGCTGATCTTAGCGACTACCGCTTTTTACGATATTCAGAATCGATAGGTCACATCATTTCTGAGGCACAAGGGTATTACTAATTTAAGGGTAGTATTAATACCAAGAAACACTAAGTTATTGCTAAATTATAGTACTATCTGCTCTGAATGACGTCATTCGAAAGATGCCTTTGTATTTTCGATTATTCACTTCGTGAAACTGGTTAATTTGGATTCATAAATGCATGTTCATAAATAGATTGTGAAGAGGTTCATAGGATGGAAGTTGAACTTTATTAACACTGCAGCACATTCCAAGACTTTCTTCCCTACCGTTAAGGGTTTTTAAGTATTTTTATTCATTTATCATAGCACCTAGAGCCACAATACTATCGACCTCATTATTTGTCTAATTCTGGATTATATGTCATATTCAAACAAACGTTTACTTGCCATGGATGGGCATGTTACTAAATCTTTCTTGCAAAATGATTTAGGTTATATCTTATATCCGCTGCTCTATAAACTTCTGAGTAGATTTCTGACACTTTTCTTACGTTTTCTTATGCGCATTTCTTTGGTATTAATTTTTATATACATACTTAAATTGTTTTCTAATTTTAATATTAGCACGTATAGAAGACATTATTAAGTATGGAAGGAGATAAATTAAGGTAGATATTTGTAAATTGGACAACGCTATTCCAAATTAAATGATGGTGGTTGTCAGAAAAATAATTCTTCATTTTTTTTTTTTTTATTTTTATTGGGGTAAACATACACGCATTCTCTCTTTAGGGTATTTTTCAAAATTTAACACTTCTTTTTACCCCATTACGAAAGTTCCTTGAATTCTTGTTTCTTTAATTGTATTGAAAGCATAAATACCAAATTTGAAATAATTTTGACGTAAATATTTTTTTCATGCAAATTTTAACATCTCTTTTTACCCCTTTAGAGGATGACATTCAAAAATTTGTATATACAAAACCGTAACAGTGCAGTACATCAGTCATCACCCGAATCTACTACACTTTTTTATGTCATAAGATAGAAAACAAGCAGATGGGTCTCCTGGTGAAAAGAATCAACCATCGCCTATAGACACCAAAGGTGTTAATGGTGCGTGGCAACCCTTGGCGAGGTCTAATGCCACATGCATAAGTTAACCAGTCACCCCGCCCTCCAAACCGGAACACGACAGCGACAAGCACTGACGCTTTTGTGGCAGGAATAGGCAAGGCGGTGGTACCAGACCCGGGCGAGACAATTCAGAACTCTACCACCTAATAGCCACGATGGCAGTGACTCGCGTAGCCAATCAGTCGCCTTTTACGACCTGCCTGGCAGAACGGTCTATTCTTCAAAGGAGCCCGGAACCAACACGGGGTATGTTACTATATAAACACTGTTCTATTATTTTATCAGTGCACACAAAACACGGGGTTTCTCTTTGAGGGCGATAAAATCTGTGGTGATACTATCATCAGCGGAGGTATTACTATGTCGATGACTATCATACAAACTTCGCCGCTTTAGTGTCAGTGTTTATTATTGTTGTTTTCCTGTTTGGAAATTAACGTAGTTAGTAAACTTTGCATATTTCAACTGGCAATTTGAATAGCAAATCACATTAACATCTTTGTGTATGTAGATGATGGTTATCCCTTTCTATCAGAAGAGCCATATGCTTTTTTAATATGGCCATATGTTTCTATAATATTAAAAAACACTTTATTGCAACTTATTACATGAGCTTCTAAGAATTACCTGGCAAAAAACATATGGCTTATCCTTTAATTAATTTGTCTGATTGTTTAACCTTCTGTTAGAAGAACCACTAGCTGATTTATTATTGTATGATAAAAAATACACACACATAAATACACATACAATAGAGATAAATATATTTTATGTCAAGTAGTTGCAAGCAGTATCCTTACTAATATTATGAATGCGAATGTACGCTTTCACATGAAAACTACTAAACTGATCATCACAAAACTTTGTACATATATATATATATATATATATATATATATATATATATATATGAGTTTTACTAGGTGGTAGAGTCCTGCATTGGTTCACCCGGGTCTGGACCACCGCCTTACCTGTTCCAGCCGCAAAACGTGAGTGTTAGTCACTGTCATGTTCCGGTTTGGAGGGTTAGGTAGCCGGTAAACTTATGCATTTGGCGTTAGATCTCGCCACAAGATAGCAACGCACCATTAACATATTAGGTGTCTATAGGCGATGGTTGAATTTTTCCATTAGGAGACCATCTGCTTGTTTGCTATCTTATGGTATAAAAAAACATATTCTTAAAGGTATTAAGGATTAGAATAGGATTCTTATTTAAAAACGATAGAATAGCTTGCCATGCGAAGCCGTGGGTAAAAGCATAGAATACTTAGAGACTACCAGAAGTCAATGTTAGATACAAGTATTATTCGAGCATAGCACACATAGATATCTCTCACGGACGCGATATCTCCGACTGGTGCGGAACAAACTGTCCCGAACCATTCCGAGATATCGCGTCCGCGAAAGGTCTATGTGTGCGCTGCTCGAATATCACATGGATGTAGATTGACTACTGAGTTTCCAGTATACTGTGGTAAAAGCTAGTATAAGTAAAGGTTATATATAAGTAAAGGGTATATACCTATACGTCCCGTAATGTGTAGAAAATGCAAAAATTTTAATAAAAATTCAAGCAAATTAAACTGAAGTGTGTCACAAGTGAAATTTATGAGGGAGCACGTAAAAATTCTATCGCGGACGTGGATTACCGTTTACCGAGAGTTATGTGCTCTGCCGACACACTGCTTAAGGTTGCAATTTTGTTATCGCTTTTACAGATACGTTGAGCATAAGTTCTTCAAAAGACTAGTTTTAAGTATTTTTGTTGCAAGCGTTCTCTGTTTTATTTGACTGTGCACTCAAGTACGGTACTAACCATAAGGATTTGTCTGAATATGCCCGCAGTTTTAGTTTTAATTTTCATAGCTTGTTCAGTTTTTCAATTTGTTTATATATTTATTTTTGTATTATATATTAAAAAGTTTCTTCACGCCCATATTCCCGAAGAGGTAGGTAGAGGTACAACCAGTGCATCCACGATTTGTAGAAGACACTCAGTGAGTAGAAGATACTGTAACACCTCTATGGTGTTACAAGAAATGCTGGCCACTCGTCGACTTTTAACCACATGCCGCCTTATTACAAAAACATTCTTAGAACCAGGTTTAAGCCAAGACTAAGATGTCTAGGTTTTACGATATTAAAGTTAGTTCCAGTACTAAAATTCATTCTTATTTCCTCAGACTATCGCTAAGCCCGGTTTTATAATAACGTTTTATTTAGTACTAGAACTAAACCTGGTAATAAGTTCGGTAATATATTTAGACCTCGTTTTGGAATAGGGCGGATGTAGTCGATTTTTAATTATATGGAATGTCTATTAAAAACTATTTCAGTAAGTAGATTTGTATTATAAGTGATTGAGGACGGATGGTCCTAATAAACGAGAGTATTAAATTATATCTTAGTTTTCTTAAATAGTTCTTGCTATCTTAGGATCCCGGGGCATCTAATAAACCTCTCGCATTGCAGTGAAGAATAAAGGTGCCACAATACCACAATGTGATAGGTGCCAAGCCAAGCCCCGTGTTTCTCTGGGCTTCTTTGAAAAATAGATAAACTGTCATTCTGCCAGGCAGGTCGTAAAAGGTGACCGATTGACTATACGTGACACTACCATCTGACAACTAGGTGGTAGTTCCGCAATGTCTCCCTCGGGTATTTGTCACCACTGCCTTACCTATTCCTGCCGCAATAGCGTCAATGCTTGTCATTATCGTATTCCGGTTAGAAGGTTAAGATAGCTAGTAGACTTATGCATATGTGGCGCTGCCATTCTGTCACACGGATAGCAACGTACCATTAACATCTTTGGTGTTTATAGGCGATGGTTCCACTTTCCATCAGGAGAGCCATTTGCTTGCTTGCTATCTGATGATATAAAAAAGTCTAATGAGGTTACTAGTTCTATAAGGTCAAATTAACTACCCACCAGAATTTATTTTGACAATATGTAATAAGCCAGCTGGCCCACGCAGCTTTGCCCGAGAGTCAAACTAGTTGGTCATCAATGTAAGAAATTTTATACAATCTTTTAACCCCCATTTAAGCCCCTTAGGGATTAGTTTCTGTAACATAAATAGCATATGTATGACCTTCAACTACTTGATCTTCAACTACTTCTTTGCCAAATTTAATCAAAATGGGTTCAGGTTCAAAGTTGATAAGCAGACCAACTGCCATTCTGCCAGGCAGACCGTAAGAGGCAATCGATGAGCTATACGTATCACTGCTATCGTGACTACTAGGTGATAGAATTCTGCTACGTCTCGCCCGGGTATTTGGTACCACCGTCTTACCTATTCCTGCCGCAATAGCATCAATGCTTGTCATTGTCGTATTCCGGTTTGGAAGGTAAGGTACTAACGGGCTTATGCATGTGGTACTGCTATCCCACCACATGGATAGCAATGCACCTTAACCTCTTTGGTGTCTATAGGCGATAGCTTCTCTTTCCATGAAGAGTGCTATCTGCTTGTTTGCTATCTTACGATATAAATAAAAAAGAACTTCGCCATTTCAGCTAGTAATAGTTAAAAATATTATTAGTGTTAACTGTTAAGAAATATTATAAATCCATGGTAATCTCTATTATTAATATTATAAATGCGAAAGTTTGGATGTTTGGATGGATGGATGGATGTTTGTTACTCAATCACGCAAAAACTACTAAATGGATTTGAATGAAATTTGGTACACAGGTAGATAATGACCTAGAATAGCATATGGGCTATTTTTTATTCCGGAAAAAATAGATGATCCCGCGGGATTCACCAAAACTTTTATAATGCAGCGGGCTGCACGCGCTGCTAGAATTATAAATGCGAAAGTAACTCTATCTGTCTATCCGTCTGTGTGTCTTTTCTCCACGCCTAAACCACTTAATCGATTTTAGTGAAAATTAGTACAAAGATAGTTTAAGACCCGAGAAAGGAGATAGAATAGTTTTTATTCCAGAAATCCCACGGGAACGGAAACTATGCGGATAAAACTCCGGCATTGTCTATCTTTATCTCTATTATAAATTATTATATACTAGCTGTTGCCAGCGACTTCGTCCGCGCGGACTTCGTTTACTCCACGTAGCACCTCCCCCGTAGGTGATAGCGTAATAATATGTAGCCTATATGTTGACCCGACCTGTTAGTAATATTCATGCAAAATTTGAAGTAAATCCATGCAGTACTTTTTGAGTTTACCTCGGACATACATACAGACAAACAGACAAACAGACAAAAATTCTAAAAACTATATTTCTGGATTCGATATCGATTGTAGATCACGCCCCAAGTATTCTTTTAAAAAAAATTTCAATGTACAGTTTTGATTATTGTGTGATTATATGTGTTAATCTAAGTGGAATCATCATTGACTTATTTCGGTAAAAATAACGCGGCCATATATACATACGAGTATATATAAGGTTACTTTTAAAGATCTGACAAATTTTCAGATGCTGCTCAGAATCGGTTATACGTTCGATTTATGTAATAAAAAAATAATTAAAAAAAAATATTTTTATCCGATACAAAAAACAGAACGCATGGATGTAATTTCAATTACGCAAAATTTGAACTAAAATATTTTCAACCAAATAGTTATCGGGAAACATGAACTCAGATTACATAATAGGTACAATCGTAATTATAGGTAAATGTAAAATAACACACTGCCAACTTTAAAGAGTTCATTCTTAAGACTCGGCGCAAGCAATTCATGAATTTAATAGGATATTTTATACGAATAATTTTATATCATCTTGTAATAATTTTACAGTAATAATAAAACGCACTATCAATTTAATAATTAGTTCCTATGTCGGACCTTTATAGTAATCCTGTATACGTACGTACGTACTGTATCACAAGTAAGTGTGTACTGACTCGCAGTCTACACAACAGAGATCCACATCTTTGTGCAACATAGCTAAAAGCAGTGAATGTGAAGATCTCTAATGTGCAATCAAAGCAAGACGGCTCCAAAAGCAACCTAAAAGCTTCAATTCAAATAAGAAAAGATATCTCAAATTCAGACACAATACTAATATATTTTATAGTAGCTGCAGCATGCAGCTTGTTGCATTCAAAAAGCTTTGGTGAATCCCGCGGGAATATCCCATTTTTCCGAGATAAAAAGTAGCCTATGTGCTATTCCGTATCTGTACGCCAAATTTTATCCAAATCCGTTGAGTAGTTTTGATGTGACTGAGTAACAAACATACATGAATGAATGGATGGATGGATGGATGATCCATCCATCCATTCATTCATCCCAATATCCGAACTTTCGCATTTATAATATTAACTAGCTGCACCGTGCAGCCCACTGCATTATAAAAATTTTTTGCGAATCCCGCGGGATCACTTAATTTTTCCGGGATAAAAAGTAACCTATGTGCTATTCCAGGGCATCATCTACTTGTGTACCAAATTTCATTAAAATTCGTTCAGTAGTTTTGATGTGATTGAGTAACAAACATCCATCCATCCATATCCATTCATCCATCCGATTATCCGAACTTACGCATTTATTATATTAATAAAGATTGACTACTTGCTGGACTAACGACATGTCTCTTTGTCTCAGAGCATAAGACCAATGTTCGAATTCTGGGTCAGCCAAAATGTTACTAAGTTTTTTTTCTATTTTTAAACACTATAGTAGCAGCCCGGGTTCTGGTGGTCGTGTATCTTAAAAAAAGCTCATATAATATTTGGTCACAGTAATCGCAAATAATAAACGATAATTATTTAAGTTGGCAACTACGGATGAGGGTTATCGCACTCCTTACCAATAAACCAAGCGGTGAATTATGGTGCAAGCGTACAACCAACTAAAGCTCTTCTAATTTGAAGAGATACTCCATTATCGACAGACATTTTCGTGGTGCATTGCTTTTTAAATGGCGAGGACCTAATACTGTTATCAAAACTTACCGGCTACCTTTGCGGGAAAATCAGAACACGTAAATGGCTGATGCTATTGCGGCTGGAAATGGTAAGGCGGTGGTAACATACCAGGACAAGATATTGCAGAACTCTACCAGTAAGTAATCACGATGCTGTTCTTTGGCCAATCATACATATTACGAACATAAATAACTTTGATATGTTTAACTCTGAGATGGTATCTTTAGGATGTTGTCTCTGGAATATTACCTCTAAAATGTATATTTTTTATATCATAAGAAAGCAAACAAACAGATGGATGACAATAAAGTAATTAATGGTGCATTGCTATCTTGTAGCGAGGTCTAATGCCACATGCATAAGTTTACCGGCTGCATTACGCTCCAAACCGGACCACGACACTGACAAGCACTGACGCTATTGCGGCAGAAATAGGTAAAGCAATACGCTCAGCCACCACCTAGTAGCCATAATAGTAGTGACTCGCATATCCAATCGGTCGCCTTTTACGTCCTGCTTGGCAGAGCGACAGTTGGCCTATTTTTCAAAGGCGCCTGAAACCAACACGGGGAAAATCTTTGGAATGTTATCTCTGGGATGTTATCTTTGAGATGTTATCTCTGGGATGTTCTCTCTGTTATCTCTAGCATGCTACCTCTATTAGAGCGTATGCCGTACAATCTACTCGTACTTATTTTATAATAGGCAGAAATATTCGTATACGCGAAATCTTAAACAAAACCGTTGCCCATCAAATACTTAGCGTACTTTTCCGTTGAATTAAATTGAGTTACAATATAATTTGGCTTTGTAATGGATTTCCTTGTCCTCGTTAGTAATCGGAACTGGTAATGGACAAGCAACGACAGCTATTTCAAATGTAAATCACGGAATTTAATTATTTTGAATATTAAATATTTGATATTTGAATATTAAATATTTCTTATAAACAGCTTTTCAATTGACAAATCTGATAAAATGTACTCTAATATCAATTAGTACGTTGAAAGGAACAGGCTGCGATAATTTATAGAAGTAAGAATTATGAATAGTATAGATATAGGACTTTTTGGTAATGATATTCTTGTTATTCACAATACTTCAGGTAACTCCAAACTACGGCACTTGTAATATAGTCGACATATCGAGAAAATACATCGCCAACATATGAAGAAAATTATGAGAGGTGAAAGGTAAATCTTCTGATTAACAACGCTAAAATATTAAAGAACAGACGTATTCATTTATAGTGTCGGTAAAGCTCTAATTTTGAAACTGGAATTAAATCCTACCTCACTGATAGCAACGGCCGAATAACATCTAAAGGCCCATCCAGATTGTCGGCCAGAAGTCTCAGCGAGAACAAGTAATTTACCTCACTCTCATTTTTCTTACTCGTGTTCTGGATCCTATCCGGTATGGACGACATTACAGACGATATTAAAACTGCAGCCGGTTTGGCTTTGTGTGCCATTGCATATTATAACTTTGTGAAAGTTGTAATCCGTACTAATAATATAAATGTGAAAGTAACTCTGCCTGTCTATCTGTCTGTTTCTTCTTCATGCTAAATCAATTTGGATGAAATTTAATACAAAGATATACTGAGACCCGAGAAAGGATATAGGATAGTTTTTATCCCGAAAATCCCACGGGAACGTGAATTGCGGGTTTTAATTTTAGAAATTTTTACTACGCGGACGAGGTCGCGGGCAAAGCTAGCTAAGAATAAAGTAAAAAGCAATAGAAAAGCTAGGCGATGGTGGGTTCATCCAAATTCATCTAAAAAGAACTCCTCACATTCACGCTTCTCGGGTGTTCTCGGGGTTTCTCACCGTGAGTCTGGATGGGCTATAAGAATTTTATAAACGATGGATGATTTCTTTTCAGTTTCATCCTTATCAAGGCATTATTTGAGAAATAAAAGAAATGATGCGCTCCGAAGCCCGCTGCATGATTAAACTTTTTTGAGAAACCTCAGTACTTTGTAATATATTCCTGCAATAGCGATAAAAAGTAATATAAAAATCATCACATCGATACCTTTGTATGGTATACAGAGTAAACCGAAGGCCTATAGACTTTCACCACGATTCACCGGTTTGTCAGTTGACGAGATAAGGGGTGATTCCGAAAGGACTTTACCTACCTTGATTGATATATATTTAGATTTATCAGTATTTGTATACCTATGTGATATACAATTTTTTTTTTATAACAAGTCTGTAAATAAACTAACTATTGCTTTGAATTCTATGCAAATACCTCCAGTCATTTTAAGGTGACGGAGTAACAAATATGCACTGTGCATAATGCACAACACACACACATAGTAATGCGATATTAAACCGCACCAACCACCAACGCACGTACAATGTGCGTTGTCATTAGGAGGTACAGATATTCTATCTCACCAAGTGCGTTTCATTATGAATGTGGTCAAGCGTACACGCACACATTGGTTTAGTGCGTAACTTCAAGAACGCTCAGTGGTAGAATTCTGCATAGAGTGCCCGGATCTGGTAACACCGCCTTACCTATTAATCGCCGGAATAGAGTCAGTACCTATTCGTTACTATCGTGTTCCAGTTTGGAGCGTAAGGTTATTACTAAGTTTATTACTACCTTATTATAGTTACCTTACTCATTCTTAAAAGGCCGGCAACGCAACTGCAAGACCTCTGGTATTGTGGATGTCCATGGGCGGCGGTGATCACTTACTATCAGGTGCACCTCCTGCTTGTTTGCCCCCTCTTCTATAAAAAATTAAAAAGGTAGCCAGTAAACTTATGCATGTGGCGTAAGACCTCGCCATAAAATAGCAAAGCACCATTAACACCTTTGGTGTCTATAAGCGATTTTTTCATCATGAGACCATATGCCATTAAAACCCCGCTATAAGGATAGCAAACGCATTTAATATCTATAGGTCTGTTGTCTTTGTCCATCAGAAGTCCCATCTGCTTGTATGCTATCTTACAATATAGTCATAACCTGGATGTAGTCCTGGTTTCTAGTACATTGTAGTTAACCCTGGTTCCCACCAATTTTTTTACGGAGTAACGTCAACATGCCAACTAAACGTTTTTACATTATTCATAGTGAGGTATTTTTTAACTTCTTAACAATAGTATCCACACTAATAATAATAATAGATGCATCGGAATAAACTATAGCTCTAGTGTAACAACTCTATTGCGTTAACGTACAGAATCATTGCATGGGTCCAGCTAACCTAACCCACCAACCACCTATTACGGGGTGGTTCAAGTTTGACTTTTTTTAAAAAAACAACTTTTATTAACACTGAATAATTTATTACTTACATTTTATTATAAGAGAAAGACCTGCACCCGACGAATATCCAATTCAATCTTTTAAAAACCCGTATAAAGAATTGAGGAAACAACAGAAGTTTCTGAATTACATTACCTAAAATGCAAACGGAAACTAAGCATTTTTTCTACACATATTAACCCATTCGAATTTGGGTAAAACACACCTATGGCTCTACCAAACATCTTGGTTATAGGAGCCGAAACGCGGGAGGTGCATGAAGTTTGCGTTTAGGCTCTCTTCTTCGTGCACCACTTGACTCCTTACAAGTTATTTCTCATCTTTATTCATTTTTACATGTCACATCTCCCGTGAAGGAGCAGACTAAATACGGTACGGACTTGTTCCTCATTCACCATTAATGTGTTCTAAACCTCCAGGGATCTCCTTTATTTGTGCCATTCATGAGCGAATACTTTGAATGTCTTAAAATTGACCGGTGTTCTTACAAGTTCCAAGAAGTGGACCGGTCCCGACTCCCATACATACAGCGGATACACCCACAATACAGGATCTCGATACTCATCAACACCGTTGCCAGCGTCGAAGTAGCACGACCCAGTATCCCTCAGCCCCAGGTCTCTCAAGCGATCCGTGAAACATCCGCGGCCCAGCAGTAATTGTGTAAATCCCGTCTAATCCATTTAGCTCTTAACCGAGTACTAACATCCGGAAAAAAATTGTACAAATCCCTACCACTCTTACTACTGTCCCACCTGTCCTGCCATTTCCCTAACACGAGTTTCTACTTTGTTCTGTCCTCAAGCCTTTCTCCTTGGACCCTTCACCCAGAACCTTATACGCTTCATTTTCCCCCACCAGCTCAACATACATGCATAGCTCCAGCTGTCGTTTTTATGTCGTAAGGTGGTTTGCCGGCAACTGACCCTCCCAACTTTAACACAAGAGTTATTAGCACTAACGCTGTTGCGGCCATAAAAGTAAGGTGGTGGTACCAATCGCCTGCGAAATTTTGCGGAACTCTACAACCAAGTAGTTGTAGCAGTAGTGATACGTTTACCTAACAGTAGGGAAGCCCAAGAGGGATTTTGGGATTTATTCGAGCGCATCAAATTAACAATAGACGCTGATGATCAGAAGATTGTTGCGTGTTGCCTTGTCGAAGGATTACCACTATGGCATTATTTGACTCTGTAAGTGGTTGTGATCACGTCGGGGTGACGTAATTACTGTGGATGTTGATGACGTCTTCCCAGCCAGGCAAGGTGTACTGAGTGGGGACCGAAATCCTTTTTGAGAAGCGTTGAAACTTGTATAGAGTGTGCACAAGATAAATAATTGTGATACTGTAATTCAGGATTTTACTTTTGAGTTTCATTATTTTCTATTTCTCTATAATTTTTCTTGTAACATTTGTAGATTGCTTGAACTGCTACAGTCCCATAATATGATAGGTCATGTCGCCAACCAGGTATTTCTCCGATTCCAGGCAGTTTTTTTTTCAGAAACCTAGAAAAATAGATTTTTTCAAATGTCCGACCCCAGACCTCATCGGTCAACACCGACACCGAACCGCAAGACCTCAGATGCGATAAATAGTAATGATGAGTTATACATTAATAAATATTAATTTAAACTACTAATTTAATTATGTTATAAATTTAAATTTATTTTGTGTCAGACCGTATCTTACTTAATTTAAATACTTTTGTAATCAACATTCCAACAGTAACTTGTATTGATTAAAATAAACCCGAAAGTTATTGCTTTGAGCTTGTATTGTTGGCAATTTAGCGATACCCGTTAGTTATTCGTGAATTGTTTTAATATTTCTTGCGCCTTTGCCAGATTCGTTTACTTTCTCAGATTTTTATAATTCTAGTGCGCATGTGATACAATTAACGTATTATCTTTTTTTTAATCATATCATGGCGTTAGCTACCAATTGGCAAAATTTGAGGTATTAATGTCATAGGTTTTCTTTTTTTAATGTATGACTAAATATCGCTGCGCCAAATTCCCTTCTGAATAGGCAAATTAAACGGTAGTTTAAAAAGATTTACATACCGGAAAACAATACTTTTGCTAGTATCGCATATTAGCGTTAATTTGTTACTCACTACAACCGAAATCATGTTATTTACATTTTTACATGTTTTACGAGATATGAGGGTTTTAATACACAATAATTTTCAAACTCTGGGCCTTTATTGCAATATTTTTTGAAAATATTAAAAAAAAGCCTTTGCTGATCCAGTAATAATACCACCAGCTGCTGCCTTACCGCTTAACAAACAAATCAGAGAACTATGTTAGGTTTTCCCTTAAAGTCCGGTTTTATAGCAACCATCAATAGACTGACTGCCTAAATTTATTTAAAAAAGTTATAGTTTTGATTTTCCATAGTTTTCAGTCAAATATAGTACTTTCTACTTCTTATATAAAATTCATTTTTAGGGATACAACATTCCAAAAATTTTTGGTTTATAAAAGAACGTTTACATACGTACTGCGAATCACACTTACACGTACGTGTAAGTGTGATTCGCAGCTGTTCGGTTTTCCTGCTCTGAATTACTATGCTGTTTAATTAGAAAACGCGAACAAAGCTGTCATTTGAGTTTGTTGAGAATGTCAGCTGTTTTATAACTATTTAATGTTTATAAACTTCGCATGTCTTGTGTCATTGTATATCGTGCGTTCTAAAGTATTAAATACTCTAAAATTTACTCTCAGCAAACGCACTAACGATGTTTGTGAATAACGAATACAAAACCTCCTCACAAACAATGTAGGGTTCGGGAGAATTTGTATTAAAGAAAAACTTGACGTGGTTTTGTTTAGGTAGTAAACACAACCTTTTTAAATTGATGGAATAAATCTCGAATGCCTTTGAAATATACATTTGAATCGTTTTCGTGTCAATTGGGCCCTTTATGAAAAATAATCCATTAGGCTTTTTGCCAAGCAGCTTGTAAGGGAGAAACGGATGGGCCAATACTATTGCGACCAATAAATACTTTTGTTAATACTGTAAGATTTTTATTTCATAGAATATCAAACAAGCAAATTGTTTTTATTTTTTTTGTAAAAAGAGATAATCATCATTTTAAATATACAAATGTTGTTGACGCGCAGCCATTCACGTAGAGAAGATGTAATGTCACAAGCATAATTATGCTAAATCGTACTGCTGAAATAAATAAACGTTACCTTGATAACTGTTAAACGAATAAATCGATTTTTATCTGATTTGCGGCATTGTACGCAATTTTTAGGGTTCCGTACCCATAATAACTATACGCATGTTCCTTTTAGGGTTCCGTACCTAAAAGGTAAAACGGGACCCTATTACTAAGCCTCCGCTGTCTGTCTGTCCATCTGTCTCTCTGTCACCAGGCTGTATCTCATAAACCGCGATAGCTTAAAAGCCAAAATTTTTTAATTCCGTTGCCGCTATAACAAGAAATACTAAAAAAAAAATGAAAATATTAAGGGGGTCCAAATACAATAAACGTATTTTTTTCGGGTTTTTTTACTATACGTAAACCCTTCGTGCGCGAGTCCGACTCGCACTTGGCCGGTTTTTAAAGATGGAATGGTGCTTAAATTTTGGAATGAAGTGTTTTCCAACATAACTTGATTTTTCAACCACTCGATGTTTTACGCACGACAACATTTTAGAACCCAAATAATTGATTTAATGCCATTTGAAAGACCAATTTTTTTACATCATTAGATAGCGAACAAGTAGTTGGCTCTCTTGATGAAAAAAGAAACCACAGTGAATAGACACCAGAGATGTCAAAGGTATGTTGATATCCGAGTCACAGAATACTTAGACATTAACAGAAGTCAATGTTCCATACAAGTAATATTCGAGGATAGCATACATAGTCGCTTCTCACGCTCGCGATATCTCGGACTGGTGCGGAATAAACTGTCCCGAACCATTCCGAGATATCGCGTCCGTGAGAAGCGTCTATGTATGCGTTGCTCGAATATCACATGTAGGTATGTAGATTAACTTCTGTTAGTCTTCAGTATACTGTAGTATAGTATACTGTGTCCGAATGGCGGGATAACAATGCCACATGCGTAAGTCTACCGGCTATCTTACCCTCCAAACTGAAATACGACAATTACAAGCATTGACGCTATTGCGACAGGAATATGTAAGGCGGTGGTATCAAATACCCGGGAAAAACGTTGCGGAAATCTATCTCCGAGTAGTCACGATTGTAGTGTCCGATTTAGCCAATCGTTCGCCTTTTACGAACTGCCTGACAAAATGGCAAATGGCAGTTGGTATATTCTTTAAAGGGAGCCCAGACCAAAACAGACGATTTTTTATGCTTAGAAAGTCATAAACTTTAACTAAAATGTTGTAGCTCCTAATGAGAAAAGTATTACAGTTACAGTAGCTTGTTCTTTTATTCTTTTTGCTGTAGTAAAATAAAATTAACTTTGTTTTTGTAAGTTTGTCGTGAAATTCTAATCTAAAATACCTTGTCCTTGTTGTCTTTTTTAATAACTGTAATTTGGTTGTTGGCAGATATCACTTGTTTACAGTAATAACGCCCTTTGAATTATAATTCACGTTATATAATGTTTGAGATTATTATAATCTCAAACATGTTTTTTTTATTATAAAAATCAAACAAGCAGATGGCTCTTCTGATAGAAACAACAACCATCGCCTATTGACACCAAAGATGTTAATGATGCGTTTCTATACTTATGGCGGGGTCTTAATATCACATGCATAAGTTTACCGGCTACCTTACCCTACAAACCGGAACACGACAGTAACAAGCAGTGACGCTATTACGGTGAGAATAGGTAATGCGGTGGTACCAGACCCAGGCGAGATAATACAGAACTCTATCACCGTTCTGCCAGGCAGTTCAGAAGAGATGATCGATTGGCTAAGCTTAAAATAAATTGGCTAGAATAGAATAGAATAGAATATATTTTATTTGCATGAATAAGGGTTACAATAAATAGGTCTTACATTTTTTCAGATCGCCATAATCTACCGGCAATGCCGGTGTGCAAATACATACTATAATCTAAGCTAAGTCACGATCCTCGTGGCTATCAGTTGGTAAAGGTTCTGCATTGTCTCGTCCGGGTCTGGTATCATCGCCTTACCTATTCCGGCCGCATTAGCGTCATAGCTTGTCAGTGTCGTATCCCGCTTCGGAGGTAGCCGGTAAATTTATTCATGTGGCATTAAGACCCCGCTACAAGGTGCCACAATCTTTGGCGTCTATGAGCGATTATTCTATCTACTATTTTATTATATTAAAAAAGTTTATTTTACTGACCTATGAACCTATACAAGAGAACTAATGACATATGTATTTTTTATAGAGAGACTTTACTATTAAAATAAAAATACTTTACAAAAAGTAAGAAAATGTCAATTTTTAATGATTCATTACCATTTTTACTTTTCTTTTAAATAAAATCGTTCGAAGAATTAAACTTTATCTTTTTATAGAAATTGAAAAGATTCGCATTTAAAAGGGTGATTGCTATCGACAGTTTAAGAGATTCAATACGCTTAACAATTTCTACCGGAGCCCGGAAGATTAAGAATTTTATGCGCCTTTCTTTTAAATTCACATAGTTAAGACGAGTTTTTTGAGTAAACGTTTTTTTGTTTGCAAAAATTTGTAATTATTTTCTTTGTAAATTATTTTTTTGTTTATTAAGTATCCTTATATTAAAAAGTCCTCAACTTACCTGAAATTATTTCGACATTTTTTTTGTATCATAAGATAGCAAACAAGCAGATGGGTCTGCTGATGGAAGGAGTTAACCATCGCCTATAGACACCAAAGATGTTAATGGTGCGTTGCTATCTTGTGGCGAGGTCTAATGCCACATGCATAAGTCTACCGGTTACCTTACCCTCTAAACCGGAACATGACACTGACAAGCATCACGCTGCACGGATCGCATTAATAATAATAATAAATTACACCTACTGATCTAACCCCAAAGTAAGCAAATTATTTTGCTTCTGTTATCGGTGTTAGTCAACGATACCTATACATAGAAATACATATATAAATACTAGAATATATTTAATAAACACCCAACCCGGAAATACGAACATATATGCTCACTTTGAGTATATAAGTATATCTATGTATGCTCATCACATAAATGCTTGTCCCCGTCGGGGATCGAACCTGAGCCCCGTCGATTGCGTAGTCAAGGTCGCTAACACTCGACCAACGGCCATTTACTAGCTGAGCCCGCGACTTCGTCCACGTGGAAAAATTTTGGAAAAAAGTAGCCTAAGTTACTCCTTATCACATCAGCTATCTGCCATTGAAACTCCCATCAAAATCGGTCCAGCCGTTCCAGAGATTAGCCGGAACAAACAAACAGACAGACAGACAGACAAAAATTGTAAAAAATATAATTTTGGTATGTGTATCGAGTACACATCCGTATGCATTTAGTAAAAAGCGGTTATCTTATTATTACAAACAGACACTCCAATTTTATTTATTTGTATAGATCTATAGATAAATATAGATGTATTGATCTGTGCTTTCCATAGATTAATAAATAAAATCTCTAAGTTTGATAACAGACTTTATCCGTAAAAATAGAATGCCTGTATGTATAATAGTTATCCGTTCTCCAGGTGCAAATAACCGGTAAACTCGGGTATGAAACGAAATTTTCAAGCCTCAAGTATAAGAAGCCATTCGAAAACATTTTTATACAAGGGTTAATATAGGTTTTATATATTAAAACCTATATTTTATTTATTAAAACTTATATTAATCCTTAAATTAATATAGATTTTATATATTAAAACCTATATTAATCCTTAATTTATTATAGGATTAATACCTATATTAATCCTTGCAATTAAAAAATGGGTACTTATTCTAGGTTTCTCCTATCTAATGTTTTAGTCCTGTTGTCCTTCTGACATGTTCCGGTTTCGAGAGTAAGGTAGCCGGTTAACTTTGCATGTGATATTAAGATCCCACCCACCACTAGAATAGCAAATGCACTATTAACATATTTGGTGTCAATAGGCAATGATTGTCTCTTTCCATCAGGAGAGTCATCTGCTTGTTTGCTATCTTATGATATAAAAAACGGTCAAGTGCGAGTTGGGCTCGCATGCCGAGGGTTCCGTACATCGTGTATATAAATTTCATGATTCTAGGACAAAGAGAAGTAACCTATAAGTTTCAATTCCCTTGTGTAATCGCAAAATAAACGGTCATATATTTTGATGGCATTTTTTTGTGATGTTACCAAAATTTACGGTTTACAGATTTTTTTTCTTTATATACATTGTATGACATTTTCTTGCCAAATTTCATAATTGTAGGTCAACGGGAAATAAGCTATAGGTTTTGATTCCCCTTTAAATTGCAAAAAATTGCTAAATTTGCGACATAAATGGTCATATCTTTTGACCGCGTTGACTAACAAGTTTGATTTTTTATGACTGAGAGGGCCTTAAGTTCCGAGTATTTGATATAAATTTCAACTTAATACTTTTGCGCGTTTCTGAGAAAAAGGGTCTTGACAAACGGAGAGATAGATTGCGGACAGATGAATGGCGGACAGACAAACGGACAGACGGACAACAGAGTAATCCTACAAGAGTTCCGTTTTTTCCTTATGTGACACGGAACCCTAAAAATACAAACATGTCATCTTACAAACCTTTATCCTAATCATGAAAGTATCACAAGCCTCATCAGTTGTATACCTAGTCAAATAAAGTAAAGTAAATTCGTTAAACATTAAATCAATCTGACAGTTCTTTAAATGAAAAATATGTAAGTCAAAAATTAGTTAAATTAAGACGAACTGGTGCACGTGGAGGTTTTTTTCGTAACGCTAAAGCTAAATAATCGTTTCTTAATCAAGTTTGTATTTTCGAGACTTTCAGGATTAGGTGTAGGTCGTAAAGTTCCGGGTTATTTCCAGGTCAGGCGAAAACAATCATTTATGTCCGCCTAGAGTAATTTAAATACGAACCTGAAGCAGGGAGTATAATGGTGGATTAACGCTCTCGTAGCTAAAAAAAAAAACATACAAAGCTTATATCGCAAGTAACTAAGGATAATTGCCAAAGTTGTTTTCAACTTTGGCAATTATCCTTTTCCGCCGTGTTGGTCCCGGCCTCCTTTGTAGAATAGGCCAACTGCCGTTCTGCCAGGCAGGGCAGGGCCGTTCTAAAAGGCGACCGATTGGCTATCGAGTCACTACCATCGTGGCTACTAGGTGGTAGAGTTCTGCATTGTCTCGCCCGGGTCTGGTACCACCGCCTTACCTATTCCTGTCGCAATAGCGTCAGTGCTTGTCGCTGTCGTGTTCCGGTTTGGAGGGTAAGGTAGCCGGTAAACTTATGCATGTGGCATTAGATCTCGCCACAAGATAGCAACGCACCATTAACATCTTTGGTGTCTATAGGCGATGGTTGACTCTTTCCATCAGGAGACCCATCTGCTTGTTTGCTATCTTATGATATAAAAAAAAAAAACAATGGTAAAGTGTCTGTCAGCGTAGTCGCAATGTAAGGATCCTAAGTTGTTAATCACAATAATGCGGACTAATAAGAAGGTGTTATTGTTTCATACTATGTACATTTAATTTATTTAACGTCAATGACGAATATATCCGCACCACAGATTCACCGCCTATAATAACTTACTCAAAAATTTGTAAAGCCTTCTAAACCGTGATAGATTTCCTTTTAAATTCATTATATTTCCTCCTACAGTGATTTTTGCCCACCTCAAAAACCAACCATTTAGTTGGCAGAGGGAGAGGCGAGGACACTTGACTCTAACAAAAATTAGCACTTTAAAGCTTAATATTTCACAAACGAGTCCTTTAATTAAAAAAGTTGTTGTCACAAACCTACCCAGCTAATTAACTAACTAATCTTTTAAAAACCTATCCAACGATACCCCACACTACGGGGTATATGAGAAAAAAAATTAACATCTCCACTTTACGTGTAGAGCTACTCTAAAAATTTTCAAGATATGTTACTACTTTCTAGCCGTGACTAATATGTATATTCATGCCAAATTAGGATGGACGGATGGACGAATGGACGGACATAGCGGAGCTATAAGGGTTCCTAGTACTTCAGAACCCTAAACCCGACTGACTGAAAACTGCTCTGCTGAAATTGTTCGAAAAATCAGATGTATGATTTCATATAAATAGTCAAATGACAGGATCCGTCTACTGTAGAATTGAATTCGCGTGGGCAAAGTTATAGGTAGAAAGCGTAGGTAATTATTCAAAACAATATATTCGCGTGAACACACATGTGTTTCATTATTATTGTTATTCCAACAAAAGCTTGCACTGCCTATTTTGGAGAAATTTGGCGTGAAAATATTCATACACGTAAAAAATATTAAATGCTATATTCTTAATCTATAGTATTTTTTTCCTAGGATTTCACCTAAAATGCTTATTAACTTATTTTTAGATAAAAATAAAATTTAAATATACTTCAAATACATTTACATACTAGAATCTCCACTCTACAAAAGTTTTAGCTGGTAGAAACTTGGTGTAAAGTTATCGCATATTACAAAATGATTGTTAAAATATACAGTATTTAATAGTTCGTTAACAAAAATATAAAAAAGTTACTAATGCATATGACGTCAATGAAAATACTGAACGCCAATAAGTTAAAAAATGCCTGTAAAAAAGAACCTTTATTATTATGAAGCTGATATTAAATATTTTAAATGTTAATATAGTAAGAATATTTAAATATATATTTATTTAATAAGTGCCATTAATTTATGTTTAAACTGATATTAAAAAAATGCACAGACAAAATATTTATTTCCTTAAAAATTTATTTGAAAATAAAAATTACTTACTTTTTATAACAAAGTAGATATAATTCAGCGACTCAAACAATACACAACACAAATCACAAGACCTAAAACATATTACTTGAACTGTATAAATACTTGTGAACAATGTCTCGTATTCGGAAAATGCGAAAAATAGCGGGAAATTCGTAGCGACACGTGCGAAGACGGAACGTCTCGCTACAGATGTTCACGCGTTGAAGGTAAACGTGATACTAGAATACCCGGCCGCCCAGGCTCTGAGCCCGCAGTTTTCAGCCAACCCACACTGAAACCAGTGGCCTTGTTCCCTTAAAACCTAACTCAACCTTAAATAAACCGGATAGCAAGATTGCTTGTACTGTGCATTGCGTATGATTATCGCAGGCTTAATAACTCGTAAGCTTATTTGTCAATCAAAAATGCACTTATAACACATTTCTGATTAAGGATTGATAAATAAAGTATTAAATAATTTTACATCTTTTTTGATTTCTCAGCTTATCATAAAGCACTTAATTTTTTTAAATTTGTCTTAAGGTAAAAGGTGGTTATAATTAATGGTATTTAATTACTACATAAGAATAATTACTTGCCACTCTTCACATTTGACTTTGAAAAATGTAATTTAAAAAATGTGTTAAAACAAAACTGTGTAAAAAACGATATTATAAAATCTCAGATTATTTAGAACACAAAAAAGCCTGGGATTAATTGCTCTTCATACCGATCTCATATATATTTTTTGTAATATTTTGATATTGTAAAAAAATAGATGATATGAAAAAAAAAGACAAGCCCGCTGAGTTTCTTCCGCCTGATCTTTTCAGTGTGTAGCCGCGTTTCCGATCCGGTAGTAGTTTTTAAAAAATATGTTGATGTGTGAAAATAACTTGTAAATATTTTATTGAATAAAGTGTTTCTGATTTCTAAAAAAAAATATTTAATCACCTTAAACTTCCAACCGATTCCGTACTGATTCCGTAAATAAGCGATCGGATTCAGTAACATCATTTTATTAAAAAGTTTTATGTCTTTATTTTACTTAGAAATTATTAAGGAGAAATTTAGATTTAGAATTTTTCTTGTGTTATAATTATTACAATTACATACGTGTCAAATTTTACAATTTTTGAAAACGCTTAACTGTAAATTTGAATTAGTAAAAATGTTAATTGATAAATCTTAAGAGAGCTCATATTATCGTCAAAGTGTGATTGATGACAGTGTGACATTTTGGGATATACGTACAAGTTCGTTTTATAGAAATTCTTAATCGTCTTTTCGCGATCTATTATAGTATACAAAATCGTGATATTTACTCTAAAAATGAGTAGGTATCTCGCTCGATCATTATTTCAGCCGAATAGACCACTAGGCTATGAGGCAGTTATTTGATTCGACACTATATGTTTTTTAATTTAACAAATTTTTGTAAGTTAGACTATTTCATGGTCTAGAGGATAGCCTATTTGGCTCAGATCATGAGGTCACGGGTCTATTTCCGGGTCTATTCCCAAATTTCCAAGGGATATAAATTATTTATAGTGTTCCGAATACATCATATTTTTTTTGAAATTCAAATTAATTTATGTGTCGTACTCGCTTCCGTAAAACCAATCAAAACCAACACCACCTCCTATCAAGCGGTGAAGGAGCTCGCCCTTCATAGAGAAAAATGGAGATCGCTTCACAGACAAGAGCCTAGCTCTTAAATATGATGATGACTTGCTTCCGAGGCCTTGCGCGCAACCTAAAACTGTCGTGCGGACACCCATTTTCAGCGTTAAATTAAAATTATAAATAATGGAGATAGAGTTCCGGGATCTGAGTTTTTTCTTGGAAATTTCTTTTCCTTTTCAAATCTTTTTTTGAAATTTCTTATATATTAATAGTTTATAAAATTCTATTTTTTTCATCTTTAATTGTTTATGAGTCATTCTTCAGAGTACAATTTTTGAGCGTAACAGATTCTCATCTGCTATAAACAAATAATGTTTACATAAATCTACTATTACACGTTTATACATTCTATGTGCATCGTGTTATATAGATTTCGTTATCATCCGTCATCGTTATCATCCCTCAACACCTCAAATCCGGTTAATTTTGTATCGCAGATATTTTTTAATTCACTAACGCTTTTAATTAGATTTATACACAAAATTTAAAAATACAAATCATTTTATATTCTGGCCAAAATTCTAATCCAATTGCAGTGACAGTTTTTATTTTATGAGTGTAAGTAAGTATGTCACACACTTGGCAAAATTTTAGCTTCGCTTATTGCGACGTGTACTACTCTGAACTGGCGAGGTCTAGAGGTATCGGGATTAGTTTTTCTGATTCTGCTTTTATGCTGCAGCTTATTGATCAGGTATTCGTAGCCCTAAATCCCTCAATTTCGGTGCAAGAGTAAGTTCTTCAATTTTTCAATTTTTGGTTCTCAATTTTTAAGAATTTCCATGTCACATTTTTGGAATGTAATCGTACTATTTTTAGTAAACGGGTATTGCGGTCTTATACCTAACTCCCAAATGTGGATAGCCAATAACAAACTAGTAGCCTATATCTTTTCAATGGCGAGAAATTTCAAAATATATGCTTTTTGGTGATTTCCATGGTGAAATCCCCATGTATAAAACACCGTGGAAGTTACATAAAACCCATGGAAATTACTTTATTTCATTTTGTTTGCAATAATTAAAATGAAATATTTAATGTTTATACTGTAATTCATGCAATCACCAGATTGATAAATATTGTTTGTCAGTTATTTTTTTTAATTTAAATCTGTTAAACCAAAGCTTATCATTTAGACTGCTCATAGTTCTAGGTTCAATCCCCAGGTCCAGCAAAGGTGTTATTCAAATTTTATCGGGGTTTTCTCGAAAGTCTTAAACCTCAGTAGCTGCTCAGAGTCGGGCGGAGTGGTGTATTACCACTCCCGTGCCTCGGATGAGCACGTAAAACTGTCAGTCCTGGTTATCGCTAGGAATAGTCGATAATCGTTAAAATATCGGTAAATGCCTCGATTAGAATCACCACTTACCTCGCCAACCGACAAACCGGTGAATCACGGTGAATCAGAAAGTCTATAGACGTTCAGTTTAATCTGCCTTTTTTATTTAAATTTGTTAAACCGAAGCTTATTATCATTTAAAGCGTCTTATTATCATGCTCAAAGTGTCGCATGCAATGTTACTATTAATGTTTTGATGTTAAGGAAAGTATTCAACGTAAAGTGTAATACCACGCCTAAGCTAGGCTAGGTAACTGCTCGGTTGAGCATACATTCATATTTTTCGCTAATTCTGCAATCGTTCGTTACTCGACTATTTACTTATGTACCAATATGATTACATCGTCGCTACAATTGTAATGATTTTTATGAAAATACGAACACCAAGTTTTTCACACACTTTCAAATGCATGGCTTAGTAAAGCACAAAGGTAATAGGAAATGTACACATTCCACACATTTGTAGCACACGCACTTTATTGCTAATTTGTTTTGCTGTATCTAAGTTTAGCGGAAAGGTGAAATTCAGAGAAAAAGAGTTGCTGAAAAAAAATTGCCTAATATCGTATTAATATATATTGCAGCCATTCGTAGTTCCCCAAACCACTTTTATCTAATCTTATTTTCATATCTGATACGGTATTTAGCAAAATTTTACCTGCTGGGTGATTTCCGTGGGCTGTAATGTAATGTAAATGAAAAGTATAGATCCACTACGTGTCGGATTTTCATATGTTCTTTAAGTTTGCATAAACTTTTAAAATGTTTGTGTAATTTACTTTAATTTCAATTTCAAAAATACCATTGAAATTACACGGTGCACACATTTTTGAAGAATCACCCTTATAACTTTTGCAATTTTTTATGTGCTAATACACTATAATGCCATTCCGGATCCAATGAGCTATCGCACATAATTTTAAGATCAGTATCTCTATTTTAGACCATTTTCAAGTTGTCGAGCAGACTATATGTACAATCGTTTTATGACCATCAAGACCATCAGATCAACTATCAAATAACATGACCACCTCGTAATAATTTATTGTCGCTTAAAATGAACTATTTTTTGTTATACAACATTATAAAAATAAAAAAGTTGTTGAAAAAATATTATTACATAAATTTATTGTTATTATATTCCAGCAAAAAAAGAATTGAAGCAGTATTTTTAGAAACGAATAAGAAGCAAAATATTAAAAGCGTCCCTTGTCGGCTTGCCGGATCTCAGGCTTTATATAACGCGTTTTATTCCTTTTCACAATTATTCATTACTTTTTAGGGTTCCGTACAGAAGGTAAAACGGGACCTTATTACTAAGCCTCCGCTGTCTGTATGTCTATCACCTGGATGTATCTCATTAACAGTGATAGCTAAAAAGCTGAAATTTTTAAAAATTTTGTATTTCTGTTGCCGCTATAGCAACAAATACTAAAAATAAAAAAATAAAATATCAAGGGTGGGTAAACGTACCCCATACAATAAACGTGTTTTTTCGTATTTTTTGCTCAATGTTAATAACGGTATCAAGTAGGCGCTTAAAATTTTCACATTATATTTAGTTGAATATTACCTTTCAAAATAAATAAAGTAAATATTAAAAGAGGGCTCCCATACAACAAACGCAATTTTAAACCAATTTTTAATCGATCTTAATAAACAGGTAGAAACTTAAATATTTCCAAAAAAGTAAGTATTTTGAAATATATACCTAATACATAAAATAAATATACATCTATAAATAAATATAAAAATAAATACTTAATACATAAAGTAAATATTTAAGTATACATACAACAAACGTGATTTTCTTTTATAGACGATAGTACGGAACCCTTCGTGCGCGAGTCTGACTCGCGCTTGGCCGGTTTATTCTACATTATTACTACCAAATATTTCGGAAATTATTTCTACCAAATATTTGAAGGAAGCTGAGGTTGTAATGGTACGAATTAAAAAATAAATTACACAATGCCGGTTCACTTGCTGAGTAGAGAGAATAAATGGAACATATTCAGATGTTTAGGTTTACCACGATTAACTAATTTTGGTGGCTGACGAAATGATTTTATATACTTTTCCCAAGTGCTGGGGCTTATCACTCCACCATCAAGCTAAGGCTGAGTAATTTAAACTGTTGTGACTTTGTTCCACTTCGGGAGGTTTACACTGCTTGTATGTAACTAATTCGGTAGCGTTGCGGTGTAGTCTATTACTTTAATATTTTAGTTTTTTTCATAACCGCCCCGTTGGTCGAATGGTTAGCGACCCTGACTACGCAATCAATGGCGCTCAGGTTCTTACGGGGACAAGCATTTGTGTGATGAGCATAAATGTTTGTATTTATGGGTTTGGATGTTTATTAAATTCTTGTATTTATGTTTTGATTTGAATAAATCATCGTTCTACATACGACTATGTTTCTCTTCTGGTGATAGCGGTGGTGTGTTTCACGGCTATGGAACTTTACAACTAATCCTTACCGTAGACTGCCGCCATTTTGCGCCCAATTACGGCCGCTATATGACGGTATCGCTATTTTAGAAAACGGGGATCTTCAAAACAGATGGTGATACAGAATAAGAAAGAGAACATTTGGTTTTTTTTAGACATCAGACAACTAATAAAATCCATCGATCTGGCGATCTGTAAATTGTCATGATAATAATATTATACACAGCTGCGTAATAGGCCATATTGTACGACAACTTTCGTAGTATTATTATAAAGTACAATACATATATGTAGTGCTCCTAGTAATGTGTACTTATCACAGACTAAGATTGTAAAAGAAAAATCTAAAATAAGTTTTCATCACTATGACAAGATTTTTGCTATAATATATTAAGTAGATATATCAGTTAAAATTAATTTGACTAAATAGCAAGTACATGCAAAACTTTTTGGAAAAAAACATTAACAGGAATGTGAGTATTACGTTATTCTTAAAATCATAACGATTACCGATATTTTAGCGATAACTGCGGCCGACATTTTGAAATGGACCCGGATCCCAGAATTATATTATAGTTGTAGTAAAATGTTTAACCATTTTAAAGGGCTTGATCAGTAAAACATAAAAATTAAGACTGGCACAATTGTTCTGAACACAAGTGTTACTAGATTGAAAATGTTTATTACAATTCTAAACGTTCTATATAAGGTATAAAGCAAGCTGTAAACACTCAAACATGTTTGTCAAACTTTACGTTTTGTTTGTACTTTTTTATCAAACATCAGCGCACACGTACCACCAAGTTTGTCAAACAAGACTTCACTTTCAAAGAAGTTTTCACCGTGAAGTGACGCTCCGACGCTCAGATGAGTAACAACTAACAAGATGTCTCAGCGGCGGTCGCACCAAAATGGCGAGTTTGCTTGACAAACATGACTTCACCTTCAAACACATAATATGACAAACACGCCGTCAATCAAATCTTTCAAACATACAGTAAAACACGTAGTTTTTTGACAAATACGTCAAACATGACCGTAGACTATCAAATAATTTGCCAAACACGTAAAATTTGACAAATTGTTTGAGCGTTTACAGCCTGCTTAAGAAAGACCTAAACTTCAAATTTGTATTTTTCTTTTTTCTTTTGAATGGAATTGGTCTGGCATATTATTATTATTTTTTATTGTCGATAGGGGATCGCTTGACCACGATTTCGCCTGATGGTACGCTAAGATGCGGCCTAAGATGGAACGCGCTTCCCTAAAAGATATCTGTTTACTCTTCTCTTGAAGATCCCCGGGTTGTAGCCCTCGGGGAACACAGACTCAGGAAGCATATTCCAGTCCCTTGCGGTTCGGACCAAGAACGTCGAGTCGAACCGCTTTGTTTGGGTACGTGGAACTTCCATCATATGGCGATGTCTAGTTTCTGTGTGCCTCGAAGATCCGATCCATATAAAAACGGGGATGGCGGAATTAAGTCGTTCAATTCCGCAGCACACTCTCCAAAATGTATCCGATAAAAGACCGATAAACTAGCCACTCTGCGGCGATAAGCTAGGCTCTGGAGTTTTTTGCCTACCAGATCATCGTCGTCTAAGAGCCTCTTGGCACGCCTCTCTATCGCCTCAAGCGTCTCTAGCTAGTATTTGGCGGATCCATCTCAGAGGTGAGAGCAGTATTCCATGCACGAACGAACGGTTGTGTGTGTTAACAAAACTTACATGTATTGACTACTAATCCACCAACTTATAAAATGTACCTACTTCGAGAAGTTTTTATGGGCTGTGAACCTTTGGTACTCGTATTGATGTATCCGTCATAGACAACAATACATTAAATTTTCATGACATAAAGCAATAAGAGCCCTCTTCTTAGTCTATTATTGTGATGAGAAACTTAGGAGCCCTACATTGTGCGTGGCCCGACACGCACCCTACCAATTTTATTCTATTACGGACACAATAACGTCAATGTTTTTGTTAGAATCTAAACAGCAATCGAGAAATGATTTGATTTTCGTTTGTTTGTTACGATTTAACTCAAAAATCACTGGAGCGATTTTAAAAATTCTATCACCTTTATACATACAATAGGCTACTTTTTACCCGATTGAGTCAAGGGAAGTAATGATGTTTAGTCTTGCGAACGAGTTCATGAGTAACTAGCGTAAATCTATATATCAATATGTGAAAGAAAAAGTTTGTACCCCTTTTTACAGACAATTATGCGAAAGGTGGAATATGAAACTTGGCACAATTAAAGTTACATTGCGGACGCCATCGCTAGCTGAAATGCATTATAAATAATTGAAATTAATAAAAGTACATTTATGTAACATATATGACACACACACTTCATTTATGTAACATATATGAAAATAATATTGTCTTGGCAGCTAAAGTCTGTTGTCAAACGAGAATTTATTGTTTATGCCATGATCGAATTTCGGCCAGAGGTGATCGTTAGTAAACAATAAATGACCGTAAATAATAATATAATAATCCAACCCAAAATACAAAAATATGGTAAAGTTATATCTCTGCTGTGCAAATAGCAACGCGTTAAAATCACCACCAGGTCTCAGGTATAGGAGACGGTTGACTTTTACATCCAGGAAAGTCGTTTTCATGTTTACTATACATATATTCGAATCTTCAGAGAACTAAGCTACCTACTACCCACTTGCTTTGCTTCTTGGACATTCATAACTCTCTTCATGCAACCGACGCGGATTCGAAATTCGAAGAATCTCAATATCACTTTCGGATATCATCCAATGAATTCGATCACGATACATTAATAATTGTCTCTTCCTCTATATATATATATATATATATATATATATATATATATATATATATATATATATATATATATATATATATATATATATTCCGCATTTACGTCGTATATCAGTTTTGCTACTCATTCTGCCATTGTTTAAACATATTCGAAATTAAAAAAAAGTGCACTAGTGTGTGACAAGGTCTCATTTTCACACCTATACAATGCAAAAAATATTTTTTGTCGAGAGAAATAAACATAATTTACAACCGAAAGCAAATATCAAATCACAAGAAATCCTTGATAATGCAGACTAGATCTCTGGAACCGACTTAGATACAGAGATTTCCGTCAAATTTATTCAGGGAACTTCGCAAGCAAATTGGAATACATATTCAATTCATCATAACCTAAAGCTAGTGTTTTTGCCTACGTAGATAAATCCACTTTATGGTTTAGCATAGTAGTTCTAGCTAGATTCATTTGTCAATGCATGTATTAAAATTTTTTTAACAAAATAAAGTAATTTGATTTACGACTTTAGCGAATATTTGTATGTGTCTTTAACCCCTTTGCACCTAATTAAATGATTACTGGCTTAGGATAAAAATTGGGCGTATTTTTGACATTTGACATAAATTATTATCCAAACACTTGTATATTATATTCTATATAGTCCATATAATAATAAAGTAATTTTGATTTACGACTTTAGCGAATAAATATTCGTGTCTTTAACCCCTTTGCACCCATAAAGTATTAGGTATTGCACCCATAAAGTATTAGGTATAGGTGGAGCTAGCACCTTGAAACACATATTTACGTTATCTCTTTTCCTATGAGGTCTCTCCATCTCTTTTTATAGTATATACAGTACTATATAATCCATATATATATATATATATATATATATATATATATATATATATATATATATATATATATATATATATATATATATATATATATATATATATATATATATATATATGTAGATGTAGTTGATGACGCCCATATAATAATGTGCACTTCGCATTTTTGAAAAAGTGAATAGAACTTCCTTTATAACTGCCACGTCTTGTTTCTTACAGGTAAAATTGGTACCTATTTGCTATTTAAGCGCTAATGCCACTTAATCAAGAAACGCAAAAAACTCAAAAATTAAAATAAAAAATAGAAAATCACCGATAGGAATTAAAGAAGATCTCAACGACACAATAGTCTTCTTTATTTTACTTCGTTTTATATTTTAGCAAATTCCCCCGTGTTGGTCTGGGCTCCTTTGAAGAATAGGCCATCTGCCGTTCTGCCAGGCAGGTCGTAAAAGGCGACCGATTGGCTATGCGAGTCACTACCATCGTGGTAGAGTTATATATTTGTATTGCCCGGGTCTGATACCACCGCCTTACTTATTCCTGCCGCAATAGCGTCAGTGCTTGTCACTATCGTGTTCCAGTCTGGAGGGTAAGGTAGCCGGTAAACTTATGCATGTAGCATTAGATCTCGCCACAAGATAGCAACGCACCATTAACACCGTTAGTGTCTATAGGCGATGAATGACTTTTTCCGTCTGGAGACCCATCTGCTTGTTTGCTATTTTATGATATAAAAAAACATTGAAGATTTGGATATTAAAGTAAACCCAACAATACAATAGTCCTCTCCCTTTTACTACACTTTTCATTGTGTATAACACGTTCACTGTTTCATTAAAATATCTGAAGCATCTACAGGAGAAAAGAACAGTTACTCAACAAAAGTCATCCTCCATTATTATTTTAAGTACTTGTTGCACTGCTTATTTGTACACAACTTACATAAAAACTGCGATTTTTTTTTTCAATTTAATTTGAGGACTTTTGTCATTTAGTGTTCACATCGACCTTACATGGTATATTTCGCAACAAATTACAACAAATACATGTTTATTTATTTTTTACTTTATTTTTTGTTAAAAATATGATTTTTGCAAAATAACATCTGAGCCTATGAAATCAGATCAACAACTTTTTATTCAAATTTATGTTAGCAGGCACTGTAAATAAAAATTAGTTTGAATAAGAAAATTAAAGAGTCAATAGTTGTACCTCTAGATACTACCAGATCGGAAACGCGGACACATTCCGGCGAAAGTAATTTCGGGGGCTTATATTTTTCTAAGTGTATTTAAAAGAATATATCGTCGTCTAAGAGTGCTGATCTGCTTACTCCATTGTAATGATTTTGACAGGAGACACAAAAAACTGAATTATTTATTTAAAACTCTTCAGACATGAAAAATAAAAATAAAATTGGTAGATATGATGGTAAACTATATATATCTAAACAATAACATATTTTACGATCAACTGGTTTAAAATTAGGAATAAAAAATGGAGTTAGCAGATCTGAACTTCGGAAAACCTATTTCATTTTAATGTTATAGGGGAGTTAGCAAATTATCACACCAATTATTCACAATTTAAGTTTATTAAAAAATAAAGAAGACATTAAATTCTTAAAATTTTGGCAGATTAGAATAAAATTGCCTAAAATCCTGTGGTAGAGTTTCTTTGATGACCTGCAGGTCTTCAAATTTTCGAGCACTGATCGGAATCCTGTTGTGATGCAGACAATCTAGTTCATGCCAGGTCTTAGGTTCTACGGAAGTTTTTCTTTGGGGTAATAGTGTCCATGGGTCTCCAAAACGAAGCTTATAATATATCACGCCCGATGGTGAATATTTTAGCGCACGTATATCCGATACCTTTGGATCTCCAGTAGTTCCAGGACGAATATTTTTGTAGCTAGACACACTCTCAAATTTTTTGAAAAATGTATGCTCTAAATAAGTTACATCAAATGGTTTTTTTCGGGCACTTTGAACGACTTGAATGTAGTCGGCAGGAACGTTTATATGTTTATTACGTAGTTTACGTTCTATTAGAAAGTGCATGCTGTCCACCTCCATTTGTGTATGGCCCACTTCTAAATACTTTTGCTCTATAGTTATATTGTTTATTACTGCCATATTAAGGAGAGCATTAGAGAGTGTAGTATTACGATTTTGGTATCCACATCCATCCGAGTATATAATTAGTCTCACACCTCTCTATTCTCAATATGAGACAAGCATTTTTGCCCAAAAAATTATATCCATATTGAGGTAAACTCTTCTGCAGAAAGTATCCATCTTGCAATATCCATCTTTATTAATATTATTGTAAAAGCAAAGGTTGTGTACTTGAAGCTTAGTTTTGTAATAAAGCAGGCTTACATTCGATTTCAGAGCCAGTAAAACGGATTGCATATCCACTGTAAATAGTAAGCTTTGTTCTTCTTTGTCTTTTCTCTTTTCTTCTCTGGCTTCTTCTTTCTTCAATTTATGTAATAGGTACTCGTTTTCTTCTATAGTTCCCATTTTGTATTTAGTACATTTTTTCACATTCATCTTTCTATGGTCTAAATAGGGAAATATTTTCAGCTGTCATAGTGTCGAAAAAGACAGTAGAAGACAAAGCTTTACTTACCAGTCATTTACATAAAATTTGTACAAAGCTGATTTAGTTGGCCAATCTGGTTGAATATATTTTTTTGACGTAGATCTCGGCAGTAATGAGACTCCATTAAAGGTAAAGATTTAAAAAAATTGTGTAAAGATTGTTGCCTGTCTGCATGTGGGTTGTTTTTTTCTTTAGCAGTTCTGAGTTGGCTGGGTTCGGAATTTTGCTTCATTTTATCTTTCCAAGTTAATACAGTCATCCTACCAATGCACAGTGTGTTTAAATACATAGTCTTGCAAACTCTGATTTTTTCGTCGTTTAGGTTTAAATAGTATCTAAGCGATTGTGATCTTCTTGAATTTTCAGGTTCTTTTCTATCCCTTGCGCGTTTAATAGCACACGACTTCACTGTGTGATCTACATAAAGTTTTTTCTCTCCTCAATCTAAGTTCCTCCAAAACGTTTTCCAAATTTCCTTCCTCTGCTCTTCTTTAATAGTAGCACATTTAAGTATACTATTTTTAGTCCTACACTTACACCTTTCTTTTATACGTTTGGATTCTTTTACAGTTTCGTATACCCATTTTGAGTCTTTTTCACTTTCCCATAATATTTATACCCCCTTTCACGTAATTTCTTATTTTTTTCAGCAAACCAATTACTTTTATCGACTTGCGAACGTCTCTTTTTAGTTATACTTTTCTTAGGCAGCTCAATGTCCGAGTCCTCAGAACTGGATGTATACGGAACTAATTTTGCTGGGCTAATGTTAATATTTTCGCTTGTATCAGATATACAGTCTAAAATATTCACTTCTTTGTCAGTAAATTCATTCGAAACAGGACCTAAACAACTTACGGGCTCTTCGTCTAATGCCTCTATTTGTACGTTATCAACTATTAAGTAATTTTCAATATTGTCCAAGAGAACATTTAATAAAGGCTCATAATGAGTATCTTTAGCGGTAGTATTTTCTGTAGAAATGTTTTCGTTTGTTTGTGGCCAAACAAGCATGGACGGCATGTCTAGGCATACATTGTCAATGGCTAAATTGACTAGCTGCTTGCTTCGTGAAAATCTTCGCATCTGAAAGCAAAATAAAAAGCAAAATATTGCAATGCATTCCAAACCAAGCGGCACAGCAAAATTTATTATACCCGACATTCTAAAATCTCATCAATCATGAGGAAAAACAATCACTCGCAAATAAAGATCCCCATCCACTACTAAATCAATACACAAATAGTTATATGAAGTGCTTTACTTTTGGTTAAACAGCGCATAACTTAATAAAATATAATATTTTTATTTTTGTATAACCATTTCTTAAAATTATTTGATATTTTTGTATTTAAAACTGACTAATAGTGCTATTAGTAACTGCGAAGCTGTTATCGTAACTTAAAGAGAATAAATTCCAGCTCAGTTTACTACAGCAAAGCAATAATATTTATAACGTGCTAACTCCCAAGTCAAACGAGTGATTGTTAATTTATGTGTTTTTACTAGGTTTAATACCAAAAGCTGCAAAAAAATGTGAAAATAATAAAATGCAATACTCACCATTGATTAATTACACCACACATAAAAGGAAAACTGCAATTTGCTTCAACTATAACTAATTAAATACTCCTCATGAACTTAAGCTGCTTACGCGCTAAAAAAATGGCTGGGAATGAATGAGTTAGCAAGATTGACGCGGGTAAATTTGACAACCGGGGAGTTGACAGATTTTATTGTAGTCCAAAATATGATATTATTAATGTTAGACGCAATTAGCATGTTGGACGATTTTGTAGATATTTTTACGCTCTTTCCGACCATATATAAAACTTAATTACGGCGAAATATGGAGTTAGCAGATCAGCACTTTTAGACGACGATATGTATAATTAATTTATTCCAAATTAATGATTAGTTACAATACTGTTGCGAATAATCTAGAAACGTGAAGAGTTGGAGCGCTGGAGCGATCTAGAAATAAAAGAAAGATAAACAAATAGCTGTCTGTAAACAAATAGTTGTGCCATAATGGACCTAATCGCTTAGGGCATAAGGGTGAAATTAGTGAGTACTATGACTTTTTTACATTAAAATAACTTGTTTATGTTTAGCTTTGGTTACGCGTAGATGATTCGAAAATAATGCGGACTAAACTCAGGGTAATGCCTGAGTTTAAAAGGGGATGTGTTGACAGAGTGCAGTTTCTATACAGCGATCGGAATTAATAGTACGGGCGACCAGTGAGAAGTGACATAGTACAGTGAACAAGAGAAGTGTTTTAGTTCAGCGTAGTCGGTTAAGATTAGTGTTAGTACAGTGAGTGTGAATAGTGTTTCTCAGTTTATTTACGTACTAATTAAGTGTGGTCACAGCGTAGGATCCAAAAAATATCAACTATTATTTAAATTTACAATATAATTATTTAATAAAAGTTACAATTTAAAATATTCCTAAGCTAAAGCGATGACAATTGCCCGAGGTGAGGAACAAGAGTGCTCAAGTAAACTAGCTAATTCATTCAATAAACCACGGTAATGAGGCCAGCCACTGCACGTTGCGCCGACTCAGCTCTCGTGGCCTGTGCCGGGTGACACGCGTGATGCTCGCTCAGCGGTCTTCATACATTAGGGTGGCGTAACATACTGCATTGTGATGTTTTGCAGATTTGTGTTGTAAATACACGGTTTTAATGTAAGTGGTGTTTAATTGCACAATTATGAGCGCGAAGCACGTAACAACTGGTGTCGGAAAAGATATTGTGAAAAAAATGCCACTTATTCCGAAGGAAGGTCTCAAGATGAGACACAGAGGGTGTTAGAGCACACTGAGATGCGTGCAGGTGAAGAACTCGCAAGTGTTGACAGCACGTCATTATCATCGACTACTGCGCCTACTGATCTTTCTGTCATACTGGCAGCTATTCAGCAACGACTTCATCAACATCAACAGCTACAGGAAGAGCGACAACAGAAGCTGTAGGAACAGCTCAAGGAAAATTTATCTGGCTTCGATGATAAATTGACAGTTGTCTTGGCGCAACAGGACCAGCTTAAAAGCGATGTGGGCCTCGTTAAGCGTGACTTGAAGGGTGTTGAAAAAAGGGTCGAAAACCTAGAGGCCAGCTGTGATAAAGTAACTGAAAACTGGAGAGGGAAGTCATAAAAATGAAGATCACTGGAGTTAAGTCAGGTGCTACCATTACTGTTCTGTTCTCACCAGGTAGGTCCTCGGGTAAAGGTACCCACTAATGACAATCTTACTTCATGGAGTGCGTACCGGGCTCAGTTCGAAATAGCAGCGATGGCCAGTGGTTGGACAAATGAACATTGCCTAGCAGCTCTGATTACGGCGTTACGGGGACAGGCGCTCTCCATCTTGGATGCAATGCCTAAGCAGAATCAGTTCGCTGATTAGACGATGGCACTGGAAGCTCGCTACGGTGAATGTCATTTAGAGCATGTTTTCCGTGCCCAATTAAAAAACCGTGTACAGAAGAGCGGCGAAGACCATCAACAATGTGCCGTAGAAATTTGGAAATTTGTAAGGAAAATATCCTTCAGAGGAAATTAACACAATCAACCCCACCATCGTCTAGGCGTTTATTGATGGAATTTGAGAACTGGAAGTGCGTGCTGCTGTTCGCCTTCGGCACCACGTGACGATGAAGGAGGCTTTGGCTCATGCGCTAAAGGAAGAAGCTGTTCGTCACGAACCTCGAACATATAAGATACGCGAGGTTACAGAAGCTGTGGCTCAATCAAAAGAAGTGGAACCTAGGAGACTGGCCCCATGTGTTATGCCTGCGGTAAACGTGGGCACATTAGGGTTAACTGCCCAGCCAAACCTAAACCTACAGTTTCAGCAAATTGGTGACAGCAAGCGACAGGAAATTCAGCAGCTGAAGAGAGCAGGCGGGTTAAACAGCCTGTTGAACCAGCAAGGAAACGAGTAACAGTCAGGATTAAACGGCAGGTGCTGGCTGACCGAGAAACAGTCCCAAAAGCTGTCGTACCTCAGGTGCGGGAACGCAACAGTTTATTCATTAAGAGATCGATTAATGGCAAGAACTGCAGCTATCGCTAAAAACTGGAGCTACATGATCTGTAGTGCGAACATAAGTAGCTAGCAATAATAACCTGAGGAACACAGAACGCCGTAGTGAAAAGTCTCATTCAAACTTCTATGCGTTATCACACCGACTATGTACGGAAGATTGTAAACATTATGTAAGGTTGAAGACGAAGGAAAGTATTCAAGTATTGCGAGCTAAGCCTACGGATGACAGGTAAGAAACTGATGAGATGCGTCAGGCCCAGTATGAAGGCCCAAGATACAGGAAAACAAGAATAGCAAGAGCTGGCTCCTTTCAGTGCCATTACAGAAAGTTATTGGGCACAGGGGGAAAGTCTGGTGTTGCAAAACGGTTTAGTATACCGCAAATGAGAAAAACTATCAGGAAGAGAACATCATCTGCAGTTGATAGTGCCAAGACAACTAATCAAGGACGTACTACGTGAGTTGCATGATGGGGTTTCTGGGAGACATCTTGGAGTACGGCTAACATTGGTAAAGGTGCGAGAGCGTTTTTACTGGCGAAACTTTGAAACTGGCGTTTTTACTGGTTGAACTGCCGAAAAGATGTCAAGAATTGCTGTCTAAAATGTACGTCACGCTCAGAAATAAAAGGTTCGCAGGTCAGAAGTTGGGACAACCTTAGATTATACCACGTGGGAGCCCCCTGGGAAAGGATAGCAATTGACGTGGCTGGGCCATTTCCTAGGACAGATTACTTCACGAAACGGCCGGATGTGATTGCAATTCCTATTTAAAAAACCACGACTGTTACTGAGAAATTTATCAATGAGGTGATATGCAGATTCGGTGTTCCGCTGCAGATTCATTCAGACCAAAGCAGAAACTTTGAATCCAATGTATTCCAGGAAATAAGTAAATTATTAGGAGTATACAAAACAAGAACCGCCCCATACCACCCCTAATGTGACAGAATGGTTGAACGATTTAACCAAACTGTGGAACGACACTTAGCCAAGCTGGTATAAGATCACCAAAAAGATTGGGATAAGTACATTTGTGCTTACTGGATTCCCAAACAGCGGAACACGAAAGCATAAAACTAACGCGAGTCTATGCTAACTTCGGCAGACGGTTACGTATACCAGCAGACGTAATGAATGGAGGCCCGCCGCTGAATGCAGAGATCCAAATAAGTGTACGGAATATGTTGAAGACATTCATGAGAGGTTACGTGACATACGCTCCTTAATAAGTGAAAATGCATTAGAATCAAGTCAGCGGTTGAAGACAAAGAAGACCAAAACGCCAATCATCGTGGTTTTCAGGAAGGATCTCTTGTTTGGCTACATAATCCAGTTCGACGAAAAAGAAAATCAACTAAGTTACAGCGACGTTGGGATGGGCCATACAAAGTAATCACACGGATCAACGACGTAACTTATCGAGTGCAGAAGCAGCCACGAGGGACCATGAAGATTGTTCATGTTGATCGATTAGCCGTCTATAATGGAAGTAATGAATTTCGGGACGAACATAACTAAGAGGGGGTAATGTTGCAAATAATCTAGAAACGTGAAGAGTTGGAGCGCTGAAAAAATCGAGAAATAAAAGAAAGAGATAGCTATTTCTATTGATAAACAAATTGCCGACCGTTACCCGAATAGTTATGGCATAATTGACGCTTATCGCTTAAGGCATAAGGATGAAAATAGCGTGTACTAGGATTTGTTTACATTAAAATAACTTGTTTATGATTAGCCTTGGTTTCACGTAGATGATTCGGGAATAATGTGTGGAACTTTACCCTGGATATAAAAAGGGATGTGTTGAAAAACAGAGTGCAATTTTTATACAGCGCTCGGTAGCAATAGTGCGTGTGACCAGTTGAAGTGACATAGTGCAGTGAACAAGATAAGTGTATTAATTCAGCGTAGTCGGTTAATTTTAGTGTTAGTATAGTGAGTATGACTAGTGTTTATCAGTTTATTTACGTACTGCATTGTGGTGTTTTGTAGATTTGTGTTGTAAATACACGGTTTTAATATAAGTGGTGTTTTATTGAACAATTACGAACGCGAAGCACGTAACAATACCAATTAATTTAAGTGCTAATAATAATTATTAAAGATAAATATAATATAAGGAACATATCTATTTTTTTATCGCGGGCCAAATTACACTTACCTACTGATCTAACCTCAAAGTAAGCAAATTATTTGCTGGTGTTATGAGTGTTAGTCAACGATACTAATGCATAGAAATACATATATAAATATTGAAATATATTTATTAAACACCCAAACCCAGAAATACAGACATTTATGCTAATTACACAAATGTTTGTCCCCATCGGAAATCGAACTCGAGACCCATTGATTGCGTAGTCAGGGTCGCTAACCACTCGACCAACGGGGCGGTCAAACGGGGTGGGTCGTATTAACCCAAGGGTCACTTGTCTTTCATTTAATCTTAATTTTTATAACTGCGGAGATTGTTTTTTTTTTATATCATAAGATAGCAAACAAGCAGATGGGTCTCCTGATGGAAAAAGTCAACCACCGCCTATAGACACCAAAGATGTTAATGGTGCGTTGCTATCTTGTGGCGAGGTCTAATGCCACGTACATAAGTTTACCGGCTACCTTACCTTCCAAACCGGAACATAGCACTGACGCTATTGCGGCAGGAATAGGTAAGGCGGTGGTACCAGATCCGGTCGAGCCGATGCAGAACTCTACCACCTAGAAAATGTCACTCACTCATAGAATCTGTTTCAATATGTTATTTCCTTTATCTTCCAGTAGCTAGGAAACTGGTAATTTTATAGCAAGCCCGAGGGAATATAAAATATAAATGCATCTGAAACGAGCATTAATCCTAACGAAGAATGTGGTACTTTGTTAGTAATAATTAAATCCTTGTTGCAATGTTAACTTGCACTCTGAGTTCTAAATGAAAGATTTTCATATAAACTTGGAATCTCATTTTCGCTGTTAAGTTTAGGGATTCGAAAAATCTGGTGTTTTCTGAGGTCTTGTATAAACCATCAACTTTAACAGCTTAACTTTAGCAGCATAGCTCAGCGCAATCGCTCAGTAAGAACTATAGATACAAAGATAAAAAATAGTTGTGTATTATATATACCTAACATATCACACATTGTATATATACAAAATATTGATGTACTTACTTAATATATAAAGGTATACTTATTGTAAATAGTTGAGATACTCAGTTATTGTTCCACCTCGAAGGATAATTTTTCAAAAATGCTGACATACTGTATAATTGTTATTAAATGAAAAAATGTGATTTTTCACATGCCTAATATGAGAATCGATAGATTCTCACACAAATATTTACCCCCTGCAACCATCCGCATCCAATTTCGTGCGTTATGCTGTATAGTACTCTCCAATATTTTTGGCCGGTCTGAAGTGAGGCGCGAGCCGCTGCGCAGAATGAAAAATATAGATATCGTTGAGACAAAGGAGGGGCGCGGGTGCTGCACATAGTACCATGTAGTTCGACTGTACCATGCGCGAGATTGCTGTTGCGCTAACTTCAGGCCGGCCAAAAAGATTGGGGATTACTCTCTATTTATGTACATGTCTGTTTTCAGTCAAACATTTTTACTCATGATACGATTATCTCAAGCCACTTGCATAAGTTATAGCTGCACTATGGGATCAGTTATTTAACGTTAAATTTATTGCCTTTTAAACTGCAGTTTTAAGGTGTAATAAATTTAAAAAAAGCATACGTTACAGTAATAAATCAGTTGCAACATCAAACACGTTACATTAACTATTCATATTTCGGTCCGTACAAACATCCCAGTGTAATCGCCTTTAAAATTCACTCCAGAACATTTATGACACAGCCAGACACGGCAATATCCGATCACTGCCGAACATTTACAGTAACTGGCAAGCAAATTAAACGACCAGCTTAATTGAATGATTTTATTTACACTGTATTAACTCGTTTTATTTTACAGTCAAATTATATTCTTGTTATACATGAGTTGTTAAATGAATACTTTTAGTATTAGAAATATTTAGGTATGTTGCCATATTTTTAGTATTATTACCTACAAAATTCACTTCTTTAACTAGCGAACCGTGGGCATCAAAAACTATTAAATCCTCTTTTGCTCTCTTGTGTTGTTAATTTCTGCAATATTCTTTTGGAATTGGTACATTTTTTTACATAATAAGATACCTAGCAAATAAGCGAATTGCTCTCTGATAGAAGAAGATAACCATTGCCTGCAGAACCAAAGATGTTAAAGGTTAATGGTCTTAATGCTACATGCATATGTTTACCGGCGACTACCCTCCAAACCGGAACAAGACAATGACATGCACTGATGCTATTGTGGCAGGAATAGGAAATGCGGTGGTACCAGATCCGGGTGGGACAATGAATAATTCTATATCCATACTAATATTATAAATGTGAAAGTCTATCTGTCTGTCTGTCTGTTACGCTTTCACGACTAAACCGCTGGACCGATTTTCATGAAATTTGGCATGGATATAATTGAAGATCCAGGGTCAAACATAGGCTATTTTTTTTTCAAAAATCAATCCCTGGAAGGCTGAAATAGAGGATGAAATTTTTATTAAAAGCTATTTGGACGACTTATTAATATATACTCGCGGGCGAAGCAGCGGGGGTCAGCTAGTAAAAATATATTTGAGACACACATTATACATTCATGCTGGTCGAAAGCTATTGTGGTATTGCGACCTGAATTATTAAGAATAATAACTAAGTAGTGTACTTGTCCATAACCCAGTACTGTAACCAAATATATCTATGATAGTTTCATCGTTCATTATTGAACAGTTGACATAAACGAATTAAGTAGCTATTGTTACGATCATTTCTGCGTACACGTGGCAGGTAGGTACTTGTCACTACCTACAAATACAACATCTACCCAAATGCAATGAGCTCCCTCCACGCACTTTTTGGCTAGTTAGCGCTGTCCCAATACATTGAGACCCTCTGACCCAATATTACATTTGTAGAGAGCTATGAATGTGCAAGAAGCAAGGTAAGTCTGCTCGAAGAAAAGTACTTAGTTTTCTTCCCCTGTGTCGTAAGGAATTTTGCGTATATATGTGTACACATAGAGTAATAACGCTTAGAGGGATAATTGCATTCAACGCTTCGTTCATATTTTAGGCCAAAACCGTGTCAATGTCCGTGTAAGCTTCGTGTAATCACTTGCGTCGTCACGCACACAAAGACTCCAAAGACTCGAATAGTGTTGCAAGTAAATAAATATTTTCCCAAGACGGTATTTAAAATATATCTACCTGACCGGTATACAAATAATCTTTCATACTATAACATTATTAATCATTTAGTATAAACTTGAAACTTACACATTTTATTCGGTTAGGTAAAATATGTTAAATGCCCGGAAATATTCTAGATGTTCTCAAGATGATTCCAAAGCTATTTAACCTTATATTTTTTTAGCTTTTGTGCTTTTATTTGTGATTTAAAATATTTTTACCTCACTGAAATAAAGATTGTCTGTCTTTCCAATAGTATTATTAGTCATATAGAAAATTTAGAACTTACAATTTTTATTCTGGTGAGGTAAAATGAGTAGAATTACAGGAAAATGATTTAGAGGTTCTCAAGATATTTTTTTTAAATTTCAGTAATTAAACAGAGGTAACCAACCGGCACCGAGCGTAAATAAAAAATATGGTCAATACGAATTTACGTTATTTAAGTTATAAAAACAGTGATTGAAGTAATTCTTACAAAAAAAAAAAAACCTTATTGATATGGATCTACTAATATATTATCCTATATCATACAAATGTTTGAAATACATTGCTTGGCAAATACTTGTGTGTTATTATGTGTATGTCTGTGTGCGTGTATGTGTATGTATGTTTGTTCAAAGCTATTACCTTGGAACATTTTTTATTTTAACTTTCATACAAATCTTGCCATGGTTCTAAACCTTAAACTAGCTTGAAAATTAGTAAATGGGTGGGCAAGCAGAAACAATACTTACGTTATAGACGAACGTTTTAAGGTAAAAATTAATAAGATACTTATTAATCAAGTATTTATTTAAATCAACTTAAAAAATTTAAATGTTTTAAGTTAAACGTACTATATTGGCTACTATTGGCTCTGTGCACGACTTGAGCACCACCTAGCGTCCGCAACTGTTTTGGTTCTGATCTTAGAATAATAACGCCTAGAAACTACAAAAAACGAGTAAATAAAACTGAACCAGAAACGGCTCAATTCGTTTTGCGAGTGGTCAATGCTTAATAAGATCAGGTTATATCGGACACAGTTTACGAAAAATAATTCGAAATGACTTATTGCATTATAAAGAAGTGTTTTAACACCTTAGAAAAACAAAAAAAGTGAACATTTCACAGGTAAATACTTACAATTTATTATTTTTCTGTTATGTAAATCGACTAAAAATAGATAATTTGAAACACATAACTTATCACTATACAGTTGCTAGTTGTGGAAAAAAAATTGCACACAATATTTTTAGTTAGACCTTAATGTTAAGAAAATTAATTATTGTATTTGCTTTAACTATTATTTATACTAAGTCTTATGAAAATAATTTAGCTCGAGGGTACTTTTTGATAATTCAACATTTATTTTATTTGTCTTTTTTTGCCTTTAACAACACAGTAAGTCATATTTTTTTCGGATTGCGAGACCTGCACTCCGTATGACATGTATCGCGATTCTGAGCGGACGGCAAGCGCATGTGTAGCCTTTTAAGGCTACTTTGAAATGGCTTAAAACATCGCGGCCCACTCGGTTTCTACGTATTATAATTCTACGTTCCAAAGCTATTTCACCTAGGATTTTTTCGTTTTTGTGCAAATTGTGACACGAAAATATGTATACTTAATAATCAAATTATTTATTTAAAATTTTAAAAATTAAAATTAATCTCAGTGATGTAGAAATTTATAGGGTAAAATAGCCAAATTTCGGCCGCCTAACCAAATACATAACTTTCGGACCCTATTAGGCTTAAACCGTTATCGGGAAGAAAATATTAATTTTCTTTTTCGTGTTAATCAATATTTAAATTTTACACTATTGATGTTTCGAATTGATTTCAACAACGAAATAAAAATATGTAAACGTGTTAAGTTTTAAATGATTGACCCTCTCTATCCTGGTTTCTTTTCTATTGTCGGTCAATTTGTCCCTAATTTCAGCCCCATTTTTCTCTAATGTTAGCTAGTAAAGGATGTTTGAAATTGAAATAAGGTTTTGACTTTGCATTAAAATTTACTTTAATTTTATTAAATAACTTTTGTAAACATAGTGAGGGCTTACTCAATTATTTATGGTATGTATTTAAATGATCTTTTTAATTTGATAAAAACTGTAAAAGAAAAAATCTAAATGGTCACCAATTTTAATGATTGAGTCTCTTTCTTTGAGACATAAAATAAATGAAATAAATTGATATTTTAGTCTCTTTAAAACTACGCAGAAAAAATTTGATATGTAAAAATTGCATTAGATCGTTACTTGCTGGTCCTCAAAATTAAGAGAAATGAGCATTAAATATTCAATATTGTGATATTTTTTTAAATAAAACGATTTATATAAATTATTTTTTGTCTATATCAAATAATCTTCAATATAACTATTTTAGGGTACTTATTTTTATTAAGTTGTAGTCAAAGAAAGGAAACAATTTAAAGGCACTTGATATTCAAAGTTTTATTTTTCACTATTAGAATAAAACTAGAATAATTTTCTGCGATTGTTAAATCAATTAAATAAAATATATCGCTACGAACAATTATATAAAAAATATTGAGACTTTAATTTGATTGAATTCTATCATCAAATTTAAGTATTATCATTGTATAAAACTTAAAAATTGTATAAACTTAACTTAAATTAAAACAGCAATAAGTTTATATATTATAATTTTCATTATAAGTATCAAATAAAAATTCTCCCTGTTTTTGTATTAAAGAATAGTTAAAGCTAATTTATTTTTTGTTCTTTTAAGTACATATAAAGTGTCTTCGCAAAAACTTAGCTCAGAATTCTGTCAACCTAACTTAGATTTCTGAGATTAACAGCTGTTGTACTGAAGACACCCAATGACAAGATAAATATTTAACCACAGACTACTAAGGAGAGAACTGATTGCTTACGTTAACCTTACCTAAATTCCAACTTTATTTAACTACTATTCCCCAAGTTAAAAAAAATATTTATTAAATGCGGATAAATTAAGCAGTTGATATAGAATCTTAAGAAACACATTAAACTTTAAGATAATAATTAAAAAACGATGTATGAGGTCTTGCCCGCGTTCTTAAAAGTTATGTGGAATATTAGCTTAATTATCAGTATAAACATATTAGGAGGTCGACATTAGGCGCAGACCGATTTTAGGGCACGTTACCCTACATGTTTTCGTGGATAAAAGTCGAAAATATCGCTAATAAAACTACTTGACACTAAGCAATACGAAATAATGCAGTAAGATGGCATATTATTTAATAAGAAAATTAAAAAAAAAATTACTTTGGTAGTGACAGAGTTTTTTTCTGATGGTCACTGTGGCATCTAGAATGCTAGTTGGAACATTTTTTTTGTCTTCTAAAAGTCCTCATTATATACGAATAAATGCTTCATAATATTGGTCTGACAAACGGATTTGTAATATTTGTGTCAGTATAATGGGTGAGTCTCAACACTTAAAAACTATTTTTTATGCAAAAGCAAAGTCCAGGCTATGTAATATCGCACATAAAATAGGAATACACATATTATTAATTATAATGAAAATAGGTAAAAACAAATACGTGGTAGAATATTTTTCCCTTTGGCTGGCAACATTTTGAATATCGTTCTACTTAGATATTTATGATTTATTTGTTTGGATTTTAAACAAAAATATCCGATGCCAAGTAGTTTTTATCGGTGAAATGTTATCTTCAAGTCCTAAATACGCTTTTGTGAAGCACGGTGACAGCATTTCACCACACAGTAACTCACATTTTTTGAAATTGCGAGAGCTGTACTCCGCGTGGCACGTGTCGCATGCCTGAGGGGCCGGCGAACGTAAGAAGCCTTTTCAGGCTTCTTTGAAATGGCTTAATATTGCGCGGGTCGACTCGGTTTCTATGCGTTATTATTCTATGTGTGTACATAGCAAATTAAATATATACCTATTAAATTCGATTTGTGTTATGTAAACAAAACCTAACAATTCACACGTGGATTTATTTATTTTATCAATATGGTGTTGTGTTTATATAACAATGTGGCATCATTTCATTATCGTAGGTATTTGAATTCTGGGATTGTAGACGCAATATGAATCATTGTTAATATTTACAATTGGACGTATTAAAAAAGTAAATAATTCGTTTTGATAAAACATTGGTAAAGCATAATATGCACGTCGTTTAAGCCGGCGCCAGACATAGCTTCAAACATTTGAACACTTTTTTGAGACTTTAAAAACATATTTGAATATATATTGTTGCAACCTGCCAGACATGCTTTGCAAACATTTTTTCTCCACAGTATGCTGTTAGACAATAAATAAGATGGACGTCAATTTTGTGAACGCTTTAATATATAGGTGCTTATAATAAGTTCCGACAGTTACATACAGGTTGCTCCGTCGAATACTTTTAAATATAACAACCAATTGTTATTAAATGAATTAAATAAAATAGATTGATCTCCAGTATAATGCTTAAATAACGCTAATCATATTAATAAATACATCAGAAATAAAATAGAACAGTGTTATGAATTAGCGAAATATGAGATATCCCCTAGGAAAAATAAACTTAAGCGGGCAGAGTGGATAAACCAACATATAATACACCTATGTGAACAAAGAGACAAAAAATATTTATGTATGAAAAAATATGTCACGAATAATCTGTTAAGAGTTGAATACAATAAATTTCGAAATAAAGTAAACAAAATAATACAAAAAACTAAAAACAAGTACTATAGAGATACCATAAATAAAAACAAAAGAAATGTGAGAAATCTATGGCAAATATTAATCAAAATGACAAGGAAAATAATTGCAACAGTGGACGAGGTAATGATGATGACACAAAGATGCGTAATGATGTGATTGCAAATAATTTTGGCTTAAGCTTTGACAGATAATCTCCATAAATGTACAGTACCAATTTAAGACAAGCGCACATATGATAGTATATATAATGTATCAATGTATCTTAAAAAAGCATAACCAAAAGACATATATGACATAATCAGAAAATTAAAAATTAATAAATTGGCAGGATATGATTTAATAAGACCAGTGGACATAAAAAGCATCTCGAAAATATACTAACAGTGATAACACACTTCATTAACACTAGCTAAACAACTGGGATATATCTACTAGAATTAAAAACTGGCGTTGTGAGACCGATATATAAAAAGGTTGATAAAAAAGATTATGAAAATTATCGTCCAATTACAATATCACCGGTTTTGGTTAAAATTATGGAAAAATACGTATCTAATAAAATTCATAACTTTTACAAAAGCCATAATATATTATCCAATGATCAGTATGGATTTCAGCCAAATAAAAGTACTATTCAATTACTCTTTAATTTTACAGACTATGTCAATAAATGTCTTAATTTAAAACATCTTGTTATCGTAATATTCATTGATTATAGCAAAGCATTTGATACATTACAGCATAAAATACTTATAGAAAAACTTAGTAACAGTAGAATTAGAGGGCCACTACTTAACTGGTTGCAAATTATCTCGATAATAGAACCTTTTGCGTGAAAATAGGTCGCGATTACAGCAGAAACATATTAGTAACACAGGGTACCGCCCAAGGTTTTGTATTAGGTCCACAGCATTACTTAGCTTATGTAGATGATATTAAAATTTTCAGTACGCCGATGATACGTGTTTAATGGCAAATGATAGAAATTTTGAGGTTGCACTTGCTAAAATAAAAGAAGATTTCTTATTAATTGAAAAATGGTCACACGATAATGGGCTAATACTTAACAGTGCGAAGTCAAAAGTGATGCACATACGTTTCAGTCACGTATCAACTTTTAAAACCGTGGATATTAAAGCTCACAGTCACAAATGTCTGCATACTGTATCAATATCACAACATTGTGACTGTTTAATAGTTGAGCAAATCAATAAATATTAATAGCTAGGACTTATAATAGATGAAAGATTTAACTGGAAATATCACATAGACAACGTATGTGACAAATTAAGAGCCATAATGGCAAAATTCCGTATAATTAAAAACAGTATATACCTTATTGCATAAAACTGCAAACGTATAACGCTCTTGTTGGAAGCATTATATCATATGGGCTTAGTAGCTACGGACGAACATTTAAAACTTATATTGATAAAATACCACAATTGCAACTACGCATATTAAAAATTATTGTTTCAAGTGTGATCAAACCTAAAGAAAGGCTCTGAATATATTTTAATTATTGCAAAGTTTTACCAGTTATAGATCAATTAAACATGCTACTAATAAAGGAAAATTGTTTCAAATTTATTGAAAAACAAAAAAAGGGATATATAACAACAAGACAAATGACCCATGTACTAATATGTCTTAGGTAACGGTACTCTAACTGATAGCGATTCAGAGCCACTAGCGTCACCCTATATACTTCAGGAATAGTTCGTAAAATGTTTTGGTGGAAATTTTAAAAAGAGTTTTACGTAGAAAAGTAAGAAAATAAAAACAAAAAATTACCGTTTCAATCTGGACATTTTTGAATAATTTCATACTTTCAAAGTCTCATTTACTCTCATAAATTAGAGTACTAGAGTTTTGCAACGTCTCCGTTGGGTAATGTTACAACAATTTTAACCGATAAAAAGCTAAAAGAGGTTCTCGACATTTCGACACTTATATTTTTTAATGTTAGACAACATAATCTTTTACAGAATCGTCCGATTTCAATAATTCTAATTTTGTAGATTATACTTTCAAAGAGGACCCATTTTCTGCCAAATAATGAATATTTTTGTAAGACCTATCTCCATGTTTAATATCCCATGAAATAAAATCCCGTGTGGGTCCGGCCTACTTTTGAAGAACAGACCATCTACCAATCTGCCAGGCAGTTCGTAAGAGGCGAACGATTGGATATACGAGGCACTAGTATCACAGTTACTAAGTGGTAGTTATGCATTGTCTCATCCCGGTCTGGTACAACCGCCTTTACTATTCCTGCTGCAAAAGCGCCAGTCCTTGAAACTGGTTTTGGCTTAGATGGTAAGGTAAGCGGTAAACTTATGGTAAAACCGGCATTAAGAATGTGCCACACGGATCATAAATATTTTTGGTGTCTATAGGCGATGGTTGTCTTTTTCCATCAGAAAAGCCATCTGCTTGTTTGCTACCTTATTATATAAATAAAATGAAAAAAAAAAAGCTTTACGATACGGTTTACTAGACTGATATAAAATATTCAGTTACCTTTAGAAAGCTAAGTTTTTTGTAAGTAATATACACTTTATATTATTTCAAAAGAACATTACATCCTTTCATGCACAGGTAAATATTTCGGGTATTAGCTAGTGTGTTATATAATTAATAAAGACCTAATAGAAACCCTAATAATATAATACAGCTATTAGTCAGGAGATTACTGTCGATGACATAATGAGATATTAATGAAACGGAACGGGTATATTGTCTGAAAATACAACATCGCTCGGTCTACCTACAGAATAATAGTTGGGATAGAATAATTACCCGACAGCTTGCTTCACCACTGATGATTGTCTGTGTTCTTGTAATATTAATCGAGGAGTAGTTCTATACAGGTTTCTAGGTTTTACAAGATGACCTAAATTGTCTTTTACTACGTTTAATTGGACTTTTATGCATCTAGATAGTGAGAGTTGACTAATATTTATAAGGATTTTAGTTTCTTTTCGCTGCTAAAATTAAATCAAACAAAAATCCCTCAGTTTTTTATAACATACGATAACAAACAAAACAAGCAGATGGCTTTCTTGTTGGAAAAAGAAACTATCGCATATAGACACCAAAGACGTCATTTATGCTTTGCTATCCATGTGGCGGGGTCCTAACACCACGTGTATAAAGGACAATGGGCCCACCTCTTGTTCCCACCACTGTAACTTTTGTAAACCAGAACCAACAACAACAATCTTCCTGATAAATACTGAGTTGCGAGCTCAAGATGCCCTGTGAAAAAATTAAGCTGTCTTAGGACCCGCATCGAAATTAATCAGAAGTATATAGGAGGAGTAGGAAAAATCATCTAGTTTCCCTCCCGTTTCAGCAGGAGACAGCGTAAAGGTAAAAACAAAAGAAAAGCTAAAAAATGTTGTCAATATTTTACACAAACATATTTAAAATGAGTATATACGGCCATTAATTTCTAAATTGTTATGTCAAAATAAAGATGAAGTGTAAATTTTTACTTATTATTCAAATATCTAATGAAATATTAGGAATTGTTAATTATTTAACATATTTTAACTTAATATGATTTTTGAGCTGAAATAAAGTCAACTATTTGATTAAGGTAATAATTAAGTCAATAAACTATTAGAATAAAATATTATAAAAGGCCTGATGTTTCGAGGCATTCGTGTTTGTGAAACTGAGAAGTGAAGTGTCGTAGTACAATAAATTAGTGTCATCAGTCTTGTATTTAAAATTTAATATAATTCGATATTCCGTCAGTTGTTTTTAATAAATTAATAAATCTTATACACTTTTACCAAGTGCACCGAACAGAAATGACACTTTTACAATCAGGTTAAGGCAATTGCACACTACGGTAGTTCAGGTATTTGAGAACCTACCAAAATGTCCTACTTAATTCTGCTTCCAGTAGTAAGTTTGACAAAATCGCTTGAAAGCATGGAAACTCCCACGTTTCCGTACCACATGTACTTATAACTTTACTTTTCCTCCTAGAACATAGCAATGACAATTATTGACACAAAAGCCACCAGATATGTCTGGCGAGACATTAAAGATTTCTACCACCTAGTAATCACGATGGTAGTAACTTAGCAAATCGTTTGCCTTTTACGAACTTCCTAGCAGAATGGCATAGAAGAACATGGGCAAAAAATTAAGTAGTTGGCACCGGTCTTTGCGGTAAAGTACGCAGCTAGGTGTCCCTACAGCTATTTGTTATTTTATTAATTGTAAACTTTTTCCGTCAATATTAAGTGAAAAGCCATTTAAAAATACGGTTAAAAGTACCGAGTATAACTCGAATATCATAAGTGTATTTTTAACAACAGATAGCTAATAACCTAGTACAATATTTATCAACTAGTAATCGCCTCTGATCGAAATTCGACTAAAGACTGAACAATAAAATCCCTTAAGTTTGACAACTGACTTAAGCCGTAAAGAAAATAGTGAGTATAAATGTGTGTATATTGTCATGTATGTCACCCACTGACCTCTAACTATACAGGGTATAACAAAAATAAGCAGTAATACTGAAGGAGCGTTCAAGATGTGTGGTTAGCTATTTAATTATACATTTTTAATAAAAAGATACTATGAAATTTCTCAAAAAATGAATGTCAAATTTTTTTTCCAAAATGATCTGTGTCAGCCCTGAAGCTTGCAGTAATGTACGCGCACGGTTTACGCAGCTACGAAAGGTCACAATCATATGATAGATGTCAATGAACTGCTAGACGCACAACAAAGTACCAAAGTACTAATTATTACATTATGTTAAAAAAACACTGTCCGACTATTGGTGTCACTCGATAACATATTACGATCACATTAAAATAATTACCTTCAAAGTCAACTATTCACATGTGTGTTCAGTGTAGGTACCTAAATCTATTCCGTGATTCATGGGCATTTTACAATGTATTATCTGACATGGTTTGAACTTACAAACTGTTTTAATGGCATAATACTTACCTCTAGTTTTGAGCAGGTAAATCATAGCTATTATTACGCACAATTCTAAAAATTTAGTAAAACTTTCTCGTTGATTACACGACACTTCGCAAAATATATAGGCATTATCATGAAGAATTAAGACACAACACAACACAACCTTTCTTAAGCATTTTTGACAAACAAACCTACGCATTGATTCGCCTAGAAATCCTTTGAAGTATTACCAACATCGCGCGAGCCGTGAGCCGTCTCAACGCGGCCAACCAAACGCCCGACTTAAGCCTTGCTCACACACACTACTGACTATTTTCCGCGAGTATTTTATTGCGCAAATTATTTTTCGTTACACATGAAATTTGACATGGCTAGCACTGCTAAAAAATGTCAGGAATCGGAATGTTCCCGGTGAGTTGATAGGCTCGTTTGTTGTCACTATCACTACATGGATGATGGAACTTAGTACCTACCTAAAGTTAGTTTTAGATGTGCTTCTTCTTACCTTTCTAAGTAGTAGCTATTTCAGGAAAAAAATCATTTTTTAAAAAAAATTTTTGCTTAAAAGTAATACAGACTAGCTGCAGCGTGCAGCCCGCTGCATTATAAAAGTTTTTAGTGAATCCCGCGGAATCACCTAACTTTTCCGGGATAAAAACAGATGAAAGATTAACAATCATCCATACATACATACTCACAAACTTTCGCATTTATAATATTAGTAGGAAGTGTGTACCGCCACAAAGTTATAAAAAATGGCGCAAAAGGCGATGGTGAATGCTAACCGTTTACCGTAATAGGACAAGGTACGTAGATTTTTTAACGTTTCTTAGATGTATTTCTAGTTTTTTTGGACTTATTTTAAATACGTACAGAATGGTAACGTACATGACTAACTCTATAGAAACTTAAAAGTTTTTTAATTGCTCCACAATATTGACATTTTGGAAACACCGTCCCCGTCAGCGGTCGATGACGAACTAAGCAATGGCCGTTTGTGTGAACACCACAGGCCACGCTTCGCCACGACTCCTTTGAAGTGTGCTCGAAAAACAGACAACTTATATCATATCTCAAATAAAGTGGGTATATAATCCCTGTGACACGGATAGAAACATCAATAAAATACATGGTGTTTACAGGGGATCTTTTCTTTCATTTTCTCGTTCCTTTTGGATAGTGACTTACTGTGCCTGGGACTTCGTACATAGTTCCCGTTCCCGTGGGATTTCCGGAATAAAAACTATCTTATCGGGTCTCAAACAGTCTTTGTACCAAATTTCATCCAAATCGATTAAGTTGTGTAGGCTTGAAGAAGAGACAGACAAACAGACAGATAGACAGAATTACTTTCGCATTTATAATATTAGTATGGATACAGTTTGTAAAAACAACCCAGTCCGATCGTCAAAAGCATTATTTGATAACTTAATTCCGATTTCGCAGTAGCGGTCAAATGCTTAAGTTCATTTCGAAAAAAAAAATACAATCATATCTGTGTCATTATTTTATGGATAGGTACTTATTGATAGATAAATTTTCAAAAGACTTGCTTGATTTAAGGGGAAGTTTCTCAAGTTTAGTACTAAAATGGGCCATTTTAAAATATGAAGTATTTTTATTTTAATAAAAAGAATTATTTTTGATAATATCATTGACCTATCTATATACCTCTTTCGGATCGGACAGGTTATTTTACACATTGCATAAGGTATATAGCGGGTCACTCTCTAAACAAGGAAATATCTAAAACAAATAAGTAATATCTAAAAACAATTGCGTGTAGATACGAGTATGCAAAATTCTTTTAAGAAAATGTAATTGAAAACTCAAGTGGAAGTGTAGATGGAGGAAATCCGCAGAACCGTACTGTTAAAATTGAACACGATATTGAGCAAATGATGCAATGCAACCCTGAAGCCCGGGGCATAAATTCAAATTATGCTGTAAAAGGAAATTTTATTGCATACGAACCAGTTACAGTTTTCAAGGATGCTTGTTTATTCGTGTTTCATCCAAGAAAATATGTTAAAGCTTAACGGTGTAAAATCATTTCTTGTGGGTTTGGGATATTTATATATTTCAGAGAGTGCATCTAGCGGCATTATTGTTTTTTTTTTACATATCATGTGCTTTTTATATATCATAAGGGTCAGCTAGTAATGAACAACGCTAAATTTTGGATTTTCAGATGGATGGATGTTTGGATGGATGGATGTTTGCTACGCAATCACACAAATATTACTGAAAGAATTTTAATGAACTTTGGCACGTAGGTGATTCCGCGGGATTCAACAAAAACTTTTATCATGTAGCGGGCTGCACACGTGTTTTCTTTCTGGCTAAAGCCTATTATTAAACTTCAGATTTTATTGTTTAATCTATGGTCGAATTTTGACCCCAGGGTTATCGCTAGTAAATATAAACTCGTAGAACAAAATCATTTGTGCCTAAAAGAGTATAAATTTTGACATAGTTAAAGTAAAGCAAGCTAAGTAATTAACTGAATGAACTCTACGATTTCGTTCAGTGGGCTATTACTAGCGTTCTACAACAAATGTTACGAAATAGTTGAAACATACAGCATTTAAAATAACGGATCGGAACGGTTTGTGAATGTAAACAACGCTACTTAAATGATAAGAAAAATTTACATTTTGTAATGTTTCTTTGGGTATCAGCTAGCGTATTTCAACGAAAGATTTTCTGGATTCCTTTTGGCAATTGATGTCTTTCTAGTACGTTCTCGTGTCTTCATTTGTATAAAAACTTTAGGTATGAGAATTTATATTTATACTGCAAAGAGAAGATGAATCCAATTTTGGGTTTAAGAAAAAGACATGCTGGTTTAAGAAGAAATATTATGTGCCTCGTAGATTGGCTCTATACTTAGCTCAGCTATATTCAGCTCAGATCACGATGTTGCATGAAACTGCAACAATGGTTGATAGGCCAAAGTGTTATTAAGGGTTTTTCAAGATTTCCCTAGAAAATCCAGAATTTCAGTAGCAGCTCAGCAGGCGTATCACCTAACATTTGCCATCAGCGACGATTCTTAAACGTAACGAAAAAATTGGTAAAGTGCGTGTCTATTCACGCGCAATGTAGGGCTCCAAAGTTGTCAATCACAATAATGCGGACTAAGAAAAAGGCATTTATAGTTTCATACTATGAACATTTAAGCTATTCAACGTCAATGACAAATATACATCAGCGCCACAGGCTCACCGCCTATAAAAACTTCTCTAAGTATATTTTGTTTCTTCCTAGTTTACTTCAGAATCCCAAAAATGATCAAAACGTCGTCAATTGCTTGCTGCTCACTAGATACACTTTTTGCAAATGTCGTAGCACCAAAAATAATCAAGCGACAATGATTACCACTAATATATGTATCTTGTAATAACTAAACAATTACGATAATTTCGCATTGTGAGGTACATGATAACCCCGTGGGTTTGGCAGGTGGTGTGTAATTATCGTGTAATTATCGTTGGTCCTGGTTATCGCTACAAATAGGCAATAATCATTATCAGGTCGTTAAAATGTGGCGATGGGGATCACTCATCGCACTAACCGACAAACCGGTTTAACATGCTAACGTGTTTCCTAGGCAACATAACAAGCTTACAGCATTGCGTACGCGCAGCTAACAGCTCAAAAAATAATGGTTATCATTGAAATTGTGTTACTGTGCAAGTATGAAAGTAGTATATGCAAAGAAGGCAGATAACTTATTTATTAACTAGCTGTATCAGCAACTTCATTAGCGTGGAATAATATTTTTTTTATAGCAGAGGGGGCAAACGAGCAGGTGGTGCACCTGATAGTAAGTGATCACCGTCGCCCATGGACAACTGCAATACGGGCATCTTGCAGCTGCGTTGCTGGCCTTTTAAGAATGAACAAGCTCGTTTCTTGAAGGTCCCTAAGTCGTATCCGTTCGGAAATACCCCCGAGGGTAATTGATTCCACAATGGAGTAGTGCGAGGCAAAAAGTGCTGACAAAAGCGCACGGTTGTGGATTTCCAGACATCGAGGTGGTGAGGATGGAACTTTAAATTTTGACGCGATGTCCGATGATGGAATTTAGCTGCAGGAATTAGTCCGAATAACTCTTGAGTATTATGGGGATTGTTATTAGTATAATTAGTATTAGACTAATAACACTCCCCATGATACATACGGTAAAAGATGCAGAGCGAACCTACATCTCTGCGTAACGCCAAAGAGTCAAGCCGATTAGAAATAGCCTGATCGTCGACGATTCTAACCACTCTACGTTGAATGCGATCAAGAGGAAGAAGCTGGTACTGAGGAGCTCCGGCCCAGAGGTGAGAACAGTACTCCATGTGAGGTCGAATTTGGGCCTTGTAAAGTTGAAGGCGATGGACTGGCATGAAGTACTACTTTGCTCTACTGAGTACGCCAAGCTTTTTGGAGGCTAGTTTAGCTTTTCCTTCCAAATGACCGCGGAAGTGAACGTTGTTCGATATGTCGACTCCCAGTATTCCAATACTGGCTGAGGCTGTCAGGTGAGTGTTCTCGAACCGAAGTGATACGACAAAGGGTGTTTTTAGCGGTGAACGCACAAAGCTGCATCTTTTTGGGGTTAAATGTAACAAGGTTTTGACCACCCCATTCTGAGACATCGGTTAGTCGATTCTCGAGTTCAGACACGAGCTTGTTCTGACCCTCTTCGACGTGTCTCCGAGAAATACCACTATGGCCGGAGTATGTAACATCACCAGTACTGTCGTCCACATAGCAATGTATGTTACTACTTCGCAACATATCTTTGATATGCAGAAGAAACCTTCTTTATGTCTAAACCTGCCTCCCCCTTGGATTCAACTGCCTCCGCCCAGCGATGCGTCAGGTATACTAGAAGATCCCCAGCTGAGCGACCACGACGGAAACCGTACTGACGGTTGCTAATCACCATGGGTAGGATGCAAAGAAAGACCGCATCCCGTCCCAATCTGTTGACCTGTAGTGCCAAACGCGACGACATCCTGTTAAAGGAGGCCGTGATAGGCGCGTGACCGGCACTTTGCTCGGAATCATGCAATGGTCGGACGCGCCAAGTGGAGCGTCTACCGATACCTGATAATGATCCGGGTGAGAGGTTAGCAGGAGGTCCAACAGTGAAGTTGTATGGCCATCCCCATCGGGAACTCGCGTAGGCGAGGTTACCAATTGTGTTAGACCATACGCCAAGGCAAAATCGTGAACAGACCTCCCCGCATGATCGGTGGTGCGAAAGATAGCCATTCGGTGTGGTGGGCATTAAAATCACCCAAGATCGCGATCTCTGTGGAGAGAGTCTTTCTAACACGGATTCTACAGCCATTTGTAAATGCTAGACGAGCCGGTCAAGTTCAGTATTCCCGCTATGGGACCTGTATAGGCACGCGTAGCTGCATGGATGGTCGTCGCAAGCTACGCGTAACCAGAGGATGGATAGGTCCTGACCTTCAAGCCTGTCGAAGCGCCGGTAACAGATATCTTCTCTGATGTATGCGCACACACCAGCCCGCGGTACAAAGGAATGTTCCAGTTTGTACCCCGGGTAGGAGAGGTAGGAAGTATCAGCCGGAGAAGATATCTGTGTCTCGGTCAAGAAGAGCAAAGCTGGCTTCGCCGTCTCGAGATGGTAGTGGACGGTGTTCAGGTTGGAATGAAGCCCCCTGATGTTACAGAAATCCACAGTAAGCGTGGCAGGGGGTGCCATGGCCAGGGTTGTCTGTGAGCGCAATTTTGCCTCCCCCCCCTACCCCCAGAATACGCAGGGCAGCCTGAGCATCCCTGATCTGGCTTGAATCCACAGCACGGATGCCCAGGGGGGATTCTCCACTGCAGGTGCAAGTGGTATCCCGTTGGGGTATTTTTTTTAAATCGCGCATCCATAGTATGTGTGTGTGTGGGGGGGGGGTGGTTAGGCCTCCGGGACTCTCACAAACTGAACGAACAGCAGCTGGGCTGCTACTTTACGTCGGTGTCAAGTGAGAGAGTGGTATCTCCCCGGGCGTGCCGGCCTATTCAGTTGCAAATGCAGTATGACACTACCACTTATTAAATTATTAATTTCCACCCTACACTATCTTCCTTATCTACATACGTAGCGGGAAGTTAACAAAACGTGTCAACGTAAGTACGCTATGCGGCGCCCGTACGCCAAAACAGTTGATCTTACAAAAAAATTAGTTGAGACTCAAAATGTAGCAAATTTTTTCAAGTACAATTTTGTATAAGTATCTTTATCATGAAATAAATAGGAAGGGAGATAGTGACAAAAAACAGCTAATATAAGCCTTTTTTACAATATAACAACGCAAGCAGCAAGTATAGGAGGTGGCAAAGTTAATATTCGAAAAGGGCACATCAAAATCAATAGGTAATCTAACTTACAAAACTTCCGGAAAATTTTCCAGGTAGCCTCTTATTTTCGAACTAAATTATTGACATATTAATTAATGATAATCGAGAACCGAGAAATTGCTCGTTTGTAATTATTGTTACTACTATGCAATGATTAATTCATGCAGATCAATAAGCGGTAAGCTGTACATGCGACTCGACGAGAAACTAATGAAACTCAATTAGTTATACTGCCTAATTGATTCCAAACATGCAACATGTACATCAAACACGAAGGGAGTTATAGAGAATAGGCGAAATCAAATAGCGATCCTGGTGAACGTATACGCCGCCAAATACCTCCATGCATTTTTCGAATCGTTACATTTCCCACAAAATAAAAATTTGTGTACGTTCTATGAACTTTTGAACTAGAACATTTCCATTATCATTTTCCATTTTTCCATTATCCATTCCAATCCAGTTCCATTATCATTTTTAATCAGAGCTTGAAACTGGTTTAAATATTAACCGTTAATAGTGGTGTTTACCGATTTTAGAGTGTTTCTGAAATGAGAGCGCTTCATTAACTTTTATAAACCGGTTCAAGCCAAAACCGTGGAAGTTTACGTCACGCACAGTGCGGACAAAATTTAGGAGAGGCAAATATCAAAGAAATATTTTCAAACCTATATAGACCGGTTTATTGATTCAAAACTCATATTATTTTGATTCATAAGAAAACTGGTATTTTTGAGGTTAAGTTAGAGCTAAACCTTTACAAAAAACTGATTTAGGTTTAAAAATTAACGGTTATCAAGTCCTGTTTTTTTTAAACGAATCAAAAACTAGCGGATTCATTATGACCACGGCTACAACCACGGTCAATGTAACAGCCGAAACATGGAGCTTTATAAGCAAGTATTGCCGCATGATTGGTAACGTGATGGTATCAAACCCGCGGGGTTATCACGTAACTCGCAATGCGAAATTATCGTAATTGTTTAGTTATTGCAAGACACATAATATATTAGTGGCAATCGTTGCCGCTTGATTAGTTTTGGTTCTTTGACATTGCAAAAAGTGCATCTAGTGACCAGCAATCAATTGGCAACGTTTTTGATGATTTTTTCGGTACGTTTAAGAGTCATCGCTGATCGCTGGCGGATTGCAAACGTCAGGTGATTAGTATTCATATGGTCTGTGGTTGATACGCCAGCCGGGCAAGTCGGTGCAGAACTCTTATCACCCAGGTAATCACTTGTTCGCCTTTGACAAACTGCTTGGTGGACTAGCAGGCTGGTAATATCCACTTACCTATTCCTGAAGCAATAACGTCATTACTTGCTACTGTCATTTCCCGTTTGGAGAGTAAGGTGGCCGGTTGACTTATACATATTGCATTCGAACCCCGTTATACGTTAATAGCAATGCACCATTAACATCTTTGGTGTATATAGGCAAAGGATTATCTTATCTTATCCTATGATATAAAAAAATCTAATCTAAACCCCGTTATACGTTAATAGCAATGCACCATTAACATCTTTGGTGTATATTGGCAAAGGATTATCTTACCTTATCCTATGATATAAAAAAATCTAATCTAAACCCCGTTATACGTTAACAGCAATGCACCATTAACATCTTTGGTGTATATAGGCAAAGGATTATCTTACCTTATCCTATGATATAAAAAAATCTAATCTAAACCCCGTTATACGTTAATAGCAATGCACTATTAACATCTTTGGTGTATATAGGCAAAGGATTATCTTACCTTATCCTATGATATAAAAAAATCTAATCTAAACCCCGTTATACGTTAATAGCAATGCACCATTAACATCTTTGGTGTATATAGGCACAGGATTATCTTACCTTATCCCATGATATAAAAAAATCTAGTTTACCAATTTTATAAAATCTTTCACTTATGGTATTCCGAATTAACATGGCCTACTTTTTTCCCTATTAAATTAAGGGAAATCAAGTACAAAATGTGTTTGGGTTACACAAAACAAAGTCGCGGACAAATACCAGTGGCCTCTAAATCTCTAAATCTTTTCCCACACATCTATAATCAAGTGTATCAACGCTGCAATATTAAAGAGCTTTCTCTACGAATTGCTTCAAAGGAAATAATTAGATGGCTTTCTTCCCTTAACTGCTCAAAAGCCGAAAAATAACTTGCTACATCTTAGTCAGTCATACTCAAACACACACATACACACACACCCACAAACACTCTCCCTCGCATACATATAAACACAAAAAAACGCACAACCGAAACATTCACTTATTCATATGAGATGAGTCTCCTAATGGAAAGAGTCAACCATCGCCTATAGACACCAAAGATGTTAATGGTGCATTGCTATCTACAAACCGGAACACGTCAGTGACAAGCACTAACGCTATTGAGGCAGGAATAGGTAAGGCGGTGGTACCAGACCCGAGCGAGACAATGCAGAACTTTACCACCTAGTAAAATGAGAATATTATATAAGCTATATTCTCATTTTACTAGGTGGTAGAGTTCCACATAGTAAAACTGCATCGAAATTAGTCTCGTCATATTTAGAATAGTCAATTACGCACTAAACAATATTGTTGGATAATTTGGTCAAAGTACCATCTTTTTTGGAACGAAGTTCCTTATCGCGCGTTGTGAAAGGGGGCTAGACGGAAAAAATTCTTACGAAAAGTTGTCACGACACTTTTTGCTATAGTAAGGTATTGTAAGCACAGAAATATCCAGCCACTTCCCTTTAGCTCGTGCATTGAAAGTGAAAGAGTCTTATCTACTATTTGAGTTTACTTTTTTTCTAGTGCCAAATGTTCGACATTTATACAGAATTTCAGCCGAATGTCAAATTTCGACCAAAAGTTGAATTTCGACGGACAGTCGACACTCGGTTGCCGAGTTTCGACCGCCGGTCGAATTTCAACCGGGTGCCGAAATTCGACCAGGGGTCGAATTTCGACCGGGTTCCGAAATTCGACCGGGTGCCGATATTCGACCGTGGGTCGAAATTCGACCGAGTGCCGAAATTCGACCGGGTTCCGAAATTCAACCGGGTGCCGAAATTCTATTTCGCATTGAACAGTGTGGTGTCGCAACAATTAATTTTTGTTGAGTGTATACAGGTTTTTTTGTAAATAGTAATAAAAGGAACTTTCAAGTTTTTTAACACTTTCACTTTTCAAGTTTTTTAACACTTAACACCTCTAAAGTTTTTTAATATTCAGTATCAAAATCGAATACTGAACACCCTCCGTCAGTATGTACAGTCTTTTTTCAGTCAACTGTATAAGTATCCAAGATATTATGTCACACACATAAGCTTGTCTTTACGTTATTATTTTTCAAACCCGACAATGACTGAAAGTTTTCGTTTATCTTTGTGTACGTTCGAACTCCTTTTGCAAAATATAGTTTTACTTTATTTACTATTTTATCTATATCAAAAACACTTGTAGTGTTTCACAATAAATTATTATACATATTATCCAACCGGTTTCGCTTCTATAAGCATCATCAGGGCAATTACATCTTAAAACTAAAAACAAAACTACATAATTACTCGATTACTCCAAGGCATTTCGCAAAAGGTCAAAGAAGGATATGTATTAGCCTTCTTTGACGTTTTACATGTCACTAACATCGCAACTACTCACTATGTGATAAAGTTTTGCTTTTTTATGTCATTAAACAGCAAGAATATAGCAAGGAATAGGTAAGGCGGTGGTAGGTACCAAATACCCAGGTGAGACGTTGCGGAACTCTGCCACCTAGTAGTCACGATGCGATGGTAATGACATGTATAGTCAATTAGTCGCCTAAAATCGTAATTTGGCTGGCAGAACAACTGTAGTTGGTCTATTCTTCAAAGGAGCCCAGATCAACACGGGGAAATCTACTGCTACCGATTCCTGTCACAATAGCGCTTATGTTTGTTGTTGTCGTCTTCCGGTTTAGTGTTTGGTAGTCGGCAAACTTATGCATGTGGCAAAGACCTCACCGCAAGATAGCAACGCACGATTAATATCTTTGGTTTGGTAACAGGCGATAGTTATTGAAAGCATCAGGAAAACCATTTACTTGCTTGCAATTTTTTTTACATCATAAGATAGCAAACAAGCAAATGGATCTCCTGATGATAAGAGTCAACCATCGCCTATAGACACCAAAGATGTTAATGGTGCGTTGCTATCCTGTGGCGAGGTCTGTGCCACATGCATAAGTTTAGCAGCTACCTTACCCTCCAAACCAGTACACGACAGTGGCAAGCACTGACGCTATTGCGGCAGGAATAGGTAAGGCGGTGGTACCAGACCCGGGCGAGACAAAGCAGAACTCTACCACCTAGTAGTCACGATGGTAGTGACTCGCATAGCCAATCGGTCGCTTTTTACGACCTGCCTGGCATAACAGCAGTTGACCTATTCTTCAAAGGAGCCCGAAACCAACACGGGGAAAAATCTTGCTTTGCTTGCTATCTTACGATACACAAAAAAAAAGAAGAAATCTGAACCAGAAATAATATTTAATTTATAATAAAAGATTATTTCTAATTAAAATAAACAACAGAATATTTCTAATAATATATAGCTTTGATTTGTGTAAGTCTTTACGAATAACCGCGTAATTTCTAAATAATAATCGGGCCTTTGAGAAATCTATCCAAAGTTTTGATTTGTGTGGTGTGATTACTCATTAAACGATAGAAACTTGATCATACTTTATAATGACTGAAAATTTGTCTAGTTTGAGTAATTCCCTGTTTAAATATATAAACTCTTTAGTCAACGGGATAGCACCCTTCTACTAGATGATTTAAAGTTATTTAAACAAACGCAGCGGTTTTGAACAAAAGTTGCAGAGAGAAAGTTTGGTATACTCGCAAAAAGGAAATCATTCACCAAGTTTCAAGTACAATAGGTACTTAATTAGTAGTAGTAGGTAGTGAGGTATTAATAATAATTGAACGTAGACTATTTTCTCGATTCCAGATAAGAGATCAACCACACCTCTTCTTAATTTAAAATTTTTATACACGTGTATCTACATTTCTTCTATTGCCTTTGATTATCATTTAATCTGTTTTTAGGGTTCCGAAGTCAACTACGAACCCTTGTATATTCGCCATATCCATCTGTTCATCTATTCATCCGTCCGAAGCCTAGCTCAGTGATTATTCGTTCTAGAAAGCTACAATTTCTTCCGAGTACACATATTAGTCAAACCAACCAATTAGTAAAATAAAATCTTAAAAAATATTTTTAAGGTACCACCTCTACACGTAAAGTTTATTTTTATTTATTTTAAATGTATTTATTTATTTTTTCAACTCCCCCAAAATGTGAAGTATCATGAGATGGGTATTTAAAAAAATGCGGATTGTTGAAAACAGTAATTGAGATAAACAGTAGCGTATGCTACTCAAAAATATTGTTGCTTTCTATTAGTGTAAGAATTTAAAAAATAGTTCAGTAGATAGATTAAAAGATAACTTTCTACAAAGTCACAAAGTTACAAATCTTACCTTTTTATAATATTAGTTAAGATTACTACCTAATAGGCATGGATCATTTAACAGTTAACATATTAAATTTCGTACTTATTTTTTTTTAACAATTAACTGTTATTTATATTAGCAAATACTGTTAAAAGTCATTTTTATGCATCACTAAAATTACCAATAACTTGGTATATGATAATAATGTTATTAAAAATATTTGAGAGAGCGTTTTTTTGCTCGCTAACTTGATTTATGATAATACTGTTATTAAAAATATTTCGAGAGACCGTGATAATAATAAATGTTAAAAGTTATTAAAACTATTCTAGAGGACCTTTACTTTGCAGCACAAACGGTGCTTTGACACTAAATAAAATGGCGATAAAGCGCTAACAGCTCTATGGTTATTAACTTAAGGCTAGTTAGATCCTTATAAACCTTACAAAAGGTAAAATAAAACTCTAGACTTTTTTTTGGCTTTGAACTTCTGGCAGGGGACTTATCTCAAATGCCTGGGACATACTTTGCTTTAATGAATTTAATAAAACAAATTAACTTTCGGTACTTTTTATTGAAGAAGATTGTTAGTTAACTAATTAAGTTTATAAACATTATGGACCAAATTATATATTATTGACGAATAGCTCAAAATTTAATCTTAAAGTTTTAATTTTGGGACTGGGACAGCCCAGGGGACTGACATTTCGGTGGTTTACGAATTTATAGCAAAAATACCAAAATTTATTTCATTTTAGTTTTCAATGCTCCAAATACAAATGTTTTTTTACTTTCGTAATATTTTTTTTTAATTACAAAATAACAATTTTTCTAAAAAAAGTATGCCCGATACAGCAAAAAAAATACTTACAGAGAATCACCCATATAGAAACATTTTTGAGTGTTCGTTCCCTTTGTCTACGCCGCAAGAGAACCAATGATATTTACTTATTTTTTCAAAAAACTTGAACTTTCGGTCTTTAATTAAAATTTTCGTATGTAAAACGATTAGCAATTAAATATGTTCTGCCATACATGAGAGAATATGATGTATTATTTACATATGAACAACGGCCCTTGTCTTAAATATTAGGAACTGCCTTTACTAATTAAAACATACGTAATCAATTTATATTACGTTTGTATTTCTTTTCATATTACTTAATATGACTAAAACAATTATTCTAACAAATTTACTTTATTCTTTCTAATATTCTACATTTTATTAATTCTCATAATTTCTCATAATGAAATATAACTTAACAAATACATTACTTAAATGACTTATATACGTTCAAGAATGGAGGAGGAGGACTTTATGGAGGCCAATACCTTATGTCTTATACTGGTCGATGCAGGAGAGTGGAGACTGAATGTCCGAGTTTTCAACTCGTCTTACCCCCATTGTTGTGTCAGTGATACTAATGTAAATAGTTTTAATTTGCACAATAACATTGTTGGACAAAAACCTGCTTTTTTAAATAAAAACATTCTTTTCGGAAATCTTGTCTTACCCAACTATAGCAAAAATGCGGGAGATTTCAGATTTGTTAACAGGATAGAAACGATAACGAAGTTAGAAAATAATAAAATGTATGGTGTTGAGATAAACCGCGCTAAATCACGTGGCCAAATGTCATCAGCATCATTATATTCAGAGACGATGATGAATTTTAATATCGTTTCACATAGCGATGCTGTGTGTCCAAGCTCCCTGTTTATTACGTATACTTTTATAATATAAGCATATTAGCTGACCCGGCAAACGTTGTTTTGCTACACAAATTTTGGTGGGGTACTTGAGAGGGGGTGTCAATTGAGATAAAAACTTTCCTATCTCTTAAGTTGGACCAAACGGTAGATATCTACAAAATTTCATTGGAATCAGTTCAGTAGTTTAGGAATCAATTGCGGACAAAAAACGTGACATGTAATTTATATACATAGTCTTGCCCTAAATATTGTTACAAAAAAAAATCTATTGCACGTAACATTTATTACTATTACAATGTATTAGTTAAATATATTAATATAACACCATTAAAAATATGTAAAGCTTATTCGAAGTAGTCTCCATTGGCTGCAATACAGTCCTTTAAACGTTGAGGCCAGTTATTAAAAGAAGCACGCACTCTTTCCATGGGAAAAAAGCTTATTCGAAGTAGTCTCCATTGGCTGCAATACAGTCCTTTAAACGTTGAAGCCAGTTATCAATAGAAGCACGCACTCTTTCCATGGTAAAATTCTTCATTGTCAATCGTATAGATAGTGTTAGTGATTCCGAATTATCATGACATTTTGAGCAAGCCATACTCTCTAAAACTGACCATAAATCATAAGCCAGCGGAATGAGATCGTGACTAGATGATTGCCAGTCTTCAGCTCTGATGAAGTCCGGAACATTGGTTTCTAACCAAGATTTGGTGAGTCGCCGAGTCTTGCTGAACTTGTTATTGAACATGGTATTATTAAGGGTAAGCCCCCTGTCAAGAATGGTATCTTGATACACTTGTGCCGATGTCTTGATACCTTTTTTATAAAAATATGGCTCAGTCATCCCTTCATAGCTAACATCTCAATAAAAATCGCTAAAGTTCCGACTAATGCCCACGTTGTACTCTGTTAACTAATTGGGAAGCTTCCTTAGAGCTTTGAACATAAATTCGGTCTTTTGTTCGTCAAAATATTGCTGAATTAAAAAAAAAATCTCATCCGTAAATAAAATTTTTCTGTGGTCTCCCTTTGCGTACAACTTAAGTAGTTAGGATTTTATCACTCTATTCTTTTTTAAATTATCAGTTAAAAAGTGATCAGTGCGAGACTTGCAGCCTATAAGAGACTTGCAGCCTATAAGAGACGCACTAATAATGTCATCTTTCAAATACGCGACATAGTTCTAGGTGCTGTTTTCGTCTCCCGAGATAAAATCTTTTGCTTTCGGACAGGATTTCTTTGAATTCTTTTCTTTGCTGCTTAGATCTCCTCTTCGTACGAGCATCACGTGGACAGCCAGATCTCTTTCTGTCAATAACAGAGGAGGTTTCATTGTACCTATCAATAGCGGCACACAAACATTTGACTAATACCAAGCATATGGAGAGTTTTAAAATTTACATTTGGCTTACACGTCATGATCACGATGACACGGGAGATCACAGAAAAACTTGTAAGTTCTATCATCGATGTTACTAAAGAGTAGCTATTATTTAGACATCAAATACATTTGACCTCAGTCAATATTTTAATATACATAGTCGGGTTATAAATACAGTTACAATTAAAAATAAACAAAATATTACATTTGACTTTGGAATCTGTCATATTTTTATGAATGTTTACTTATTTTCGCGCCAATCTACATATAATAAAATCGTAGGAAAGTCAAAACTGTACATTGAATATTTTTTTAAAAGAATACTTGCGGCGTGATCTACAATCGATATCAAAGCCAAAAATATAGTTTTTAGAATTTTTGTCTGTTTGTCTGCTTGTCTGTATGTATGTCCGGGGTAAACTCAGAAAGTACTACATGGATTAACTTCAAATTTTGTATGAATATTACTAATAGGTCGGGCCAACATATAGGCTACATATTATCACGCCATCACCTATGGGGGAGGGTCAGTGCGGAGTAAACAAACTCCGCGCGGACGAAGTCACTGGCAACAGCTAGTACATTATAAAATATTTTGTGGTATTAAAATGAAGTGGGGTGAACATCCTTTCAGTTAGGTATGTTAGAATCTCGGATGAATTAGAATCAAACTTTATTCCGTACATACAGTTTGTGTTATCTTCAATAATAATTTTTTTTGTACTTAACATTTTAAAATCTCATAAACCGGTACCATGTGAAGAGCACTTTTTTCTGATTATTTAAAATTTAAACCTGCATTATTATGTCTAGCTCCTTTGAGTATAGTTTAATATATCTATGTACAACTCTTAGAAGTAGCCGATTTTAATATCTGCTTACATAACAAGTAAAATCTGGGGATCTTCAGGAGAAGAGTGAACAGGTGCCTTCTAGAGAAACGCGGCGAGATTGTGGTCAAGCGCTTCCTTATCGAAAAAAAAGTACTGTTATAGCTATTAAAATTATTTTTTGGCGCCATTTTTTTATAAATAATAGAAAATAGATATTTGCCATGAATGAAAGATAGGCTATCCTAAAATATCGGCAATTGTCAGGGAAAACCATTCTTGTTCATTTATATTCAATACTAAATGCTCCTGGGGCTTCGACAGCGCTTATTTCATATCCCGTGTGAATTTCAAATAGTCCGCTCTTATTCTTTATCTACATAATTTTATTTTTCTGTTATAATAAATCACAGCATAAAATTTCCAAGTCTAGTTTCAGGTTTAGTTTTCACTGAATGTTGGTAAGTGATTCTAGTCAGGACCTCTATTGTTTTAGACCACAGGTGTGTTAGACAGAGTTTTAAATGACATATTTGAAGTAAAAAAACTAATGTATATTTAACAATAAATAATTATTATTTTGATATCCTTATGATATCACAAGGATAACTAATTTCTATCCTTGTGATAAAGTTAGACTAAACAGTTTATTGTAATAAAATTGTGAAATTCGACGTTGTGGAAAAGGGATGAAAATTTTTTTGTAAATTTGGTTGAAAACTAATAGGTTTCCTGCTTTTTCAAGCCAACTACTCGGGTTTATATTTTTTTGACAATGTATCTTGTAAAAATCTATTTAAGTACAAATTGTTTTTAATATAGCAAAGAAAACACACAAGCATATTTTACTTCTAACTCATAAATAAATAATTAGTCTCGCGGCGAGACCAATTATTTATCTAAGTTCCAACTGTAAATATTCAATGATAAGCAACTTAGTCCATCGAACATAACATCATTCCTTTAGGGACACAATTTTTACTGCAGCACAATTTACACTTTCGTTCGCTAAGAATGTTTCCATATGTATTGTCATTCGGCTATTTTAGTATATGAGTGGTCGCCTATAGCCGAAATTCGACCATAGACTAAACAATAAAATCTCTTTTAAATTTGACAACAAACTGAACTGAAACTGAAACTTTAAAGAAAATAGTATCCGTGTATGTACAATATCATGTATATCACATGAACTTTGTGTGTGTAATGTTTATTTTTATTAATTTAATGTATTTCTAATGCATTTTATTTAAAAATATTAGGTTTCTGCAGTCTTCTGCAATGTAAACCTTAACTGTGCCAAATTGCAAACTCCACCGTTTGCGCAATAGTCTTAAAAAGGAGTTCGTAACCTAAATTGCGCAGATTAATGATTATAAAATTTAGAAGAGCTAATATTTTTACATAATATACATTAGAAATAAATTATATAAAATAATATATTATTTTAAATTACAAACACAACCATATTATATGCTATCATCAACCAATATGCTATCAAATTGAGAAAAAATAACCCCACCAAAAACACTTTAATTTAAAAATCTACCAAGACGTGGTGATGTTGTTTTTCCCCGTGTTGGTTCCGGGCTCCTTTGAAGAATAGACCAACTGCCGTTCGCCAGGCAGGTCGTAAAAGGCGACCGATTGGCTCTGCAAGTCACTACCATCGTGACTACTAGGTAGTAGAGTTCTGCATTGTCTCGCCCGGGTCTGGTACCACCGCCTTACCTATTCCTGCCGCAATAGCGTCAGTGCTTGTCACTGTCGTGTTCCGGTTTGGAGGGTAAGGTAGCCGGTAAACTTATGCATGTGGCATTAGACCTCGCCACAAGATAGCAACGCCCCATTAACATCTTTGGTGTCTATAGACGATGGTTGACTCTTATAATCAGGAGACCCATCTGCTTGTTTGCTATCTTATGATATTAAAAAAAATATTGCCTCGCACGGCCAAAAAGTTATTAGATCCACTGTAGAGTCTAGTGTTTAACTTTATACGCACTAACTCTACAATTTCTAACTTCACAAACTCTACACCTTGTTATATTTGTGTTTTAGCATTCACTCCGTGCTTGGGAAAAACTTAAATACTTTTAAAACAACAAAAATACACCTTAGTCAAAATATGTAGCTTGGGCGTTTTACTACAGTCACAAGGTCGTATAGTGAAATTTTTGTATAATATATAAAAAATGAATGTTTGTCTGTATGTTCTTAATAAAATCATAAACTGTGCATTTGATTATGTGATGATCTTTATTAAAGTTGTTGTGAATGAGATCACGAAGGTGTCTGAGTTGGTAATTTAATGTCATTCCTTCAAATTTCCTTTAGTTGGTTTTCTATCACTTAGAAGTCGGAGTGCAACTAGTTAGATTTTGACACTAAGCTATAGCTACAGCCCATACTAGTATACATTAAACCTTAATATAAATATGAATATTCACGGGACAAATTACACTTACTGATCTAACCCCAAAGTAAGCAAATTATTTGCTCATTATTTGCTTGTGTTATGGTTGTTAGTCAACGATACTAATAAATAGAAAAACATATTTCTGTGTTAATATGTGTTGTGGCCTAAACCTAGGCTGGGATGGCTGGTCCTGGTTTTCGGGTTATATATTTTATCACAATTATATCACGGCAAAAATGCAAGGAAAAGGTCACTCACCTTTAGGTTGCGCTGCGCTGGTGCTTGCCACGATGTCTTTGTTCGTTGGTTGGGTAAAGTAGCCGCCGCCGACCGATCCGCGTACAGTACCGCCGCCGTGGAAGATTGCGAGAGTGCTTCTGTCGGCGCGGCAGTGACGCTGTCACCGCGACAGACGTCAACCGTCAAGGGTTTCGCGACCCACCCATTACATCTGCCGTGATATAATGCCCGAACAATATGTATTTCTATTTATTAGTGTTGTTGACTAACACTCATAACACAAGCAAATAAACAAATATGCTATAGCTACTGCCCATACTAGTATATATAAAACCCTAATATAAATATAAATATTCACGAGACAAATTACACTTGCTAATTTAACCCCAAAGTAAGCAAATTATTTGCTTGTGTTATGGGTGTTAGTCAACGGTACTAATAAATAGAAAAACATATATAAATACTGGAATATATTTGATAAACACCAAAACCAGGAAATACAAATATTTATGCTCATCACACAAATTCTTATCCCCGTCGGGGCTCGAACCTGACCCCGTCAATTGCGTAGTCAGGGTCGCTAACCACTCCAACAATGGGGCGGTCAAAATCTTAAATCTTAAGACGTTCTCATACTTTACATTTATTAACATTTTCGTTTTAAATAGTTTAAAACACAAGTTACATGTTCCCTCTATTTATATATAACAATAATAATAACAATATAATTTTCCCCGTGTTGGCCCGGGCTCTTTTGTAGAATAGGCCAACTGCCGTTTTGCCAGGCAGGTCGTAAAAGGCGACTGATTGGCTACGCGAGTCACTACTATCGTGGCTACTAGGCAGAAAATTTCTGCATTATCTCGCCCGAGTCTGTTACTACTGCCTTACCTATTCCTACCGCAATAGCGTGAATGCTTGTCACTGTCGTGTTCCGGTTTGGAGGGTAAGCTAGCCGGTTAACTTATGCATGTGGCATTAGACCTCGCCACAAGATAGCAACGCACCATTAACAGCTTTGGTGTTTATAGGCGATGGTCGACTCTTTCCATCAGGAGACCCATCTGCTTGTTTGCTATCTTATGATATAAAAATAAAATAATAATAAAAAAAATGATAAAATATTCACGGGACAAATTTACACTTATTGATCTAACCCCAAAGTAAGCAAATTATTTGCTTGTGTTATGGGTGTTAGTCAACGATACTAATACATAGAAATACATATATAGATACTGGAATATATTTAATAAACACCCAAACCCGGAAATACAAACATTTATGCTCATCACACAAATGCTTGTCCCCGTCGGGGATCGCCGCGTGGATTGCGTAGTCAGGGTCGCTAACCACTCGACCAACGGGGTATCACTAGATAAATTACACAAAATGATCTAACCTTAAAGTAAGCAAATTATTTGCGTGTGAGTGTTAGTCAATTATACCAATACATAGAAATACATATCAATACTGAAATATATTTAATAAACACCCAAACTTAGGAATACAAACATCTATCCTCATCATCTTGTCTTTGACTGATAAAATCTCTCATGTCGACATTATAGCAAATATATTGAAAATTGTTAAACCAAAAGTTTTCACGGCAATTCTGATCCTATCAAATTCAGATAGACAATTTCACAGGTACATTTCCGTAATCTATATCAAAATTATAATCCTTTAGGACGGTGTTGAAGGCAATGAATATGGAAATGGAATACAAACGTGTAATAGCGAAGTTGTGACGTGATGACGACAAACTCTTAATGAATACAACATACAGCATGTTTTATAAAACAACATTAGTTAATTTAATAATTTGGATAGATATCATAGGGGCTGAATCACATTAGGGGGCTAAATCACCTTTGTCCGTAGGAGAACACCCGAAAATCTGTATCCCTATACGTGGCCCCTGGGTGGTGCTTATCAGGTGGCTAGTAGGATTAGCTGAAGTCGTGTCGCCAAGCGTCCGTTTTCCGCCAAGTTAACGCTGATGTAGTCTCAGTGAGGACGGGTCAAATCAGTTGCGCCTATAAAATCTGGACGGTCTGATCACGCTGACATTGATGCATCTGGAGACTAGTCGAGGAGGGTAACGGGATCCGAGGCACGGTGCATCGCTGGCCGACCGCTAGTCAGTAGAGGGCCCAAGTACAGTGCTAGCCACACGTGAAAGGCTGCCCCGCCAACTAACGAAAAATCCCAAGATGCGTCATAGTGCCGGTCGGCGATCAGATGAGAGGGTCCTACGGACATTTCGGAGGCGGGGGGGGGGGGGGGGGGGGCTTGGAAGTCCCCACAGTCTCCAGACTAGTTCCTAACAGTGTAACTTCCAATTGTGTGTCTCAGGTCCGGAAGTATAACACCTCGATTCACTGCCGTCTTCACACATACTTCACTCACGCTCTTAATGAAAAAAGATAAGGTACAAGAATAACGTTGTACAGCGGCAACACTCCCTCTCTATGAAAGTAGACCTCACTAACATCAGAAGTTTACATTCTAATCTCGCTGCAGGCCATTTTCACTTGGAGACTCATAAACCTTGAATCTAGTTCCTCACTGAGACACAAATAAGATGTCCGTCTGATCTGGCGTACTTAACCTATCCCGGCTACACCCTGGAGCATAATTTTAAAGATAACCGACCACCTCGACCTTCTTGGTATCGCCTTAACGCCTACTCTCAATTTTGGTTCGTACACCAAATCTAAAGCCCAAGTTGCCTCAAAATGACTTGGTATTCTGGCGAAGGTGAGACAGTATTTCAGCCCGGGACAGGTGCTCAAACTTTATCAAGCACAAGTCCGTTCATGCATGAAATACTGCTCACACCTCTGGGATGGATCCGCCAAATAGCAGCTGGAGACACTTGAGTCGATAGAGAGGCGTACCAAGAGGCTCATAAACGACGATAATCTGGTAGGCAAAAAACTCCAGAGCCTCGCTCTTCATCAGTTTTTTATCGGATACACTTTGGAGAGTGCGCTACGGAATTGCACGACTTAATTCCGCTATCCCCGTTTTTCTATCGATCGTCGAGGCGCACAGATTCTAGGCATCGCTATATGGTGGACGTTCCACGTACCCGGACAAAGCGGTTCGACTCAACATTCTTCATTCGAACCGCAAAGGACTGGAACATGCTTCCTGAGTCTGTGTTTCCAGACGAGTACAATCTGGGGATCTTAAAGAGAAGAGTGAACAGGTACCTTCTAGGGAAGCGCGTTCTATCTTAGGCCATATCTTAGCTTACCATCAGGCGAGATCGCGGTCACGCGCTTACCTATCGATAATAAAAAAAGATATATATTTCTAGTGTAGGTAGATTTAGAAGTTAAAATACATAATTTTTGGTAAAATATAAGATAATTGACAACGTACAACAACAACTTGTCACTGATGAGGGCCACATAGTGGCCGTTTGGCCAATCATGATGGCAAAAACTCATCTCGTCTACATTATACCACAAAAGTATGTGTATGTAAAAAGAGTCATCTGCAGGATCTTAAAAACTTTAACTTAAATTTGCAACTTAAAAGAGACTTAGCTCAAATTGATCGCCCCGTTGGTCGAGTGGTTAGCGACCCTGACTACGCAATCAACGGGGCTCGGGTTCGATCCCCGACGGGGACAAACATTTGTGTGATGAGTATAAATGTTTGTATTTCCGGATCTGGGTGTTTATTATGTATGTAAAAGTATTTATATATGTATTTCTATGTATTAATATCGTTGACTAGCACCCATAACACAAGCAAATAATTTGCTTACTTTGGAGTTAGATCAGTAAGTGTAATTAGTCCCGTGAATATTTATTATTTATTTATTTATAAACCAACATTTCCATAACTTTAGGGTGCGAGTTAATGATCATGGCTAATAGGTAGTAGAGTCTGTATTGTCTCTGGTGATACCGTCTAACCTATTCCTGTCGTAATTGCGTCAGTGTTTGTAACTGCTAAGGTAGCCGGTAAACTTGGTATTAGGACCCGGCCATAACACATATAATATCTTTGTTATCTATAGAAGATGGTTATCCATTTCCATCAGGTATCCATCTGCTTGTTGCTGTCTTATGATATAAGAAAAACTTCGTATAACGAAACCGTTTTCTGAGTAATTTAAGCTGCACAGTTAAACTTCCCATTTCCTGTATCTCTGGAACCCTACATCAGATCCTCGTTATATTGAATTGAGACCTCACGGGAAGTATCCTTCCTCTTTGAAATAAAAAAAGAATTTTCCAAATTTGTTCAGACTCATCCTTTTTTGGAAATTGCTTGAAAAGGGTTTTTTAAAGTTCAATTGAAACTTAAGTGCGGCTAATAGAAGACCAATTATTCACACAAACTTTTTAATAGTATTAAGTCAAATGATGTCCCGTGTCATATCATTTGTCTAATCAAAGTCAAATGATTTTTTTTTATATCATAAGATAGCAAACAAATAGATGGGTCTCCTGATGGAAAGAGTCAAACATCGCCTATAGCCCTTGATGTGATAGAGGAATCATTTATCAAATCTTACAACCTGTATATTATGTCAATATCATTTATTTTACATGAAACAACTGGTTTTATAAACATAAATTATAATTTAATATTTACAACACCAACATTCTGCAATTAACTAAGCACACTCATTACAGCCAGCTTATGGGAACAGTGTAAACCAAATGTAAACAACATAAACACACAAAAACTTGATCAAAGTTGGATGGCGTGTTTAAGGTGGGCTATATTTGTTTTCGTGCTGGTTTGGGATATTTACGATAGAATTACCTTACTATATACTTGATCTTTGATTCAAGTGTTTGAAAATTTACTATACGAAGGAAAATGTGTAGTTTAATCAACTTGAATCACTCATATTAATGAAATCATATACTTAATTTTTATATCATAAGATACAAGCAGATGGGTCCTGATGGAAAGAGTCAACCATCGCCTATAGACACAAAGATGTTAATGGTGCGTTTCTATCTTGTGGCGAGGCTTAATGCCACACGCATAAGTTTACCGGCTACCTTACTTCCAAACCGGAACACAACAGTGTCAAGTACTGACGCTATTGCGGCAGGAAGAAGTAAGGCGAAACAATGCAAAACTCTACCATCTAGCAGCCACGATGGTAGTGAGTGACTCGCATAGCCAAGTATATTTAATTTATACAAAAATTAAAGGTTTAAAAAGAGGTATATTTATTATACATATTCAGTATTACTTTTAGCCTTTTACGAGATTGAATTACTATAAAAAAATCTCTTGAATTACTATAAAAAATAAATAATCTTTACGTCTGTATTGTTTTTCATATAAACTTTCATCCTATATGTCAGCACCTCAGGGGTATTGATTTTTGAAAATAAAAGTATAAAGTATCATCACGCCCGTATCCCCGAACAGGTAGGCAGATGTACAACAAGTTCACCCACAATTAACCGATGAAACTTAGTCCCCCAATGTGATAGGTGCAAAGCCTATCGCCAACCGGGCACTTATCCATTCACGGATAACGTTGTTTTTATCACAAAAAATAAAAAAAAACACATTTTTGATGCAATATTTGCAATTTCCTAGCATTGACAGAATTCAGCGCATTCAAATAAAAAACATTCCCATTCGCTTTATAGTTTTAGAATACATATTTTTTATTGTAGGCAAAGACTTCATGTTGTGTTTCAAGACCTAAAGATTTTGTAATTGTAATCGAAAAATACAGAATTCAGGGCATTCAAATAAAATATAAACTTCTCTTTCGCTATATATTTTTAGAAGTTATACTTTTCATTGTAGTATAATAAGCTATTTGCTGCTATTATAGCCGGAACAGGTGTAAAGTTGCATTTTATCGTCGAACGGCAAAACTTGTCGCAAATGCTATCTTCGTTTTATACTCGTATACTTTAGCGATTTTCTGAAAGCGTTTCTAAGGTTACTGCTATGGAGATTGTTGTACAATCTGATTTTATCACAAATAATATATTAATTTTTTCATAAAAAAATATGTCAATATTTAAATTATATTATATAATAAAAATAATATTATTCCATATTTTATACATATTATCGTCAGTATTTTTGGTGAATGGGCCTTGCTCATTGCAATTGCCTTGGTAATATGAGCATATCCAAAAGTACTTACTCATTTTACTAGTTTTTTGTTTTTACATTATTTCATGTCAAACAAGATGGAAAACTCTCCCGATTTAAAGAGGAACCATCGCCTTTATACACCAAATATGTTAATCATGCGTTGTTATCCGTGTGACGGGATGCCCATGCCTTAAAGTCTAGCACTTTCCTTACCCTCCAGACCAGAACACGACAGTGACAAGAATTGACGCTATTACGACATAGGTAAGGCGGTTGCGCTATATACCTACCCTGGCAAGACGTTACTGAACTTGGAGATACTTATTATGTGGAGATGAGATATACTTTTGTATTCTCACTATTTTTCTAAAACGAAAAAAATCTTTACACACACACCTACATCAGGTTCTTTAAATATATTGTGCTATTACAGTAAGAATATTGTATTTTCTAATCTTTCTCTAAGAGATACCCCTATGCTACGATAAATTGCTCTTGCAACGCTTTTTTTAATACAAATGTATCTCGGAGGAATTTCCCTAGAGGAGAATTCCTAGACTCGCAGATGCTCGTGACCGTTTTTCAATATAAAACGATACAATTTAAGCGGCTCTCTTGACCTTTTTTACATTATGATAGGTATAGTTATTTTAATGTAGCGCTCAAAGGTGTACGTCCACAATCTTCTGTGTTTATATTTTCGGGCATGACTCTTATTCAAGTATCTTGGATGTAACATACGATGGAACTTCATAATAAATATCATCTCGTCCATCATATTCTTGCGTTGGAGAAAAAGTGAACTAAACGTTTTTAAACACTGGAGTTTAATTTGTTTTTTATTAAAGCCTGGTGTATAAAGGTGTAAGTCTCCATCGTCGCATTTAACTAATGTTGTAATAAATAAATAATGTATGTATTTCTATGTATTAGTATCGTTGACTAGCACCCATAACACAATTACGAGTAAATAAGTTGCGTGCTTTGGGGGTTAGATCAGTAAGCGTAATTTGTCCTGTTAATATTTATTTATTATTTATTTAATTCAAAATCTACTTTTAATCACGTTCGTGTTCTTTTAAACTGAACTAAACTATTTTCAACCAACTTCCCAAAAAGGAGGACGTTCTCAATTCGGATTATTATGTTTTTTTATGTATGTTATATAACTCCGTTATACATAGACGGATTTGCAAAATTATTTTTTTACTTAAGGGAGTATATTTCCGATTGGGTTACACATAAATTTGATGAAGATTTGATTCAGGGTTCCAGAAATATAAAAAATTAGAAGTCAGTTGTTGCCATTTTACTTCATTTAAATTATAATTTTCGCGGTCAGGTTTTTCGATTTTTAATTAATTCGTTTTGTCCACAACGCGTCTAAACACTGACATGAAATACATATACTTATCAAACCCCAAAATAATAATTCATTTCATTGAAATCATTAATATGTAAAGGGACCAAATGACTGGTATCATTGATATGCAATTCATCGAGTCACTGACGCGAAACTCATTTATTTAATAAATTCAATCACAAAGTTAACGTTTACGCGATAATAACAATGATTAAGTTAATCAATAATATAAATTACAAACCAACCTTTGTTAAATGGATTTATTGCTTTTGTTTCGACGCCACGTTGATTGGCCGTGTGTTACCGAAATTTAATTCAAAGGGAATTTTAAAATTATTTAAGCTTCATACATACCATTTAGATTTATGGTCTTTTATTTTACAAGTAAATATATTTATGACTTGAGATAGCAAGGAGATAGAATATAATAAATAACACACTCTCGATGAGTGAGGTCTCCTGAAGATGCTCCGGTTTCGAAATGAAACGTGCGTTGAGTACATAAATTACGTGTGCTTTTGTGCTTGGTGCCTACGTAGGACGTGAGTGGAAAAGTATGGTGTATAATTGTTCCGCTGGGGTCTTCTTTTTTGTCTGGACTATCGGTTACTTTTATCCATTTATAAAACCGATGTCTTTCTTTTCGGTGCCATCGTGGAAGACACATAGACCAGTTTGCGGATAATAGCCATTTTAATTAATTTCAACTTTTTTATAATGGATTTCCGCAAAGTAACGCCTGATACAATAAAATAGCAAGAATATATGAGAAAATAGAATCTAATTTGCTGCAGTCACAAAAGTTGTTAATAATAATATACATAAGGCTGGAATATGTAATACCATAATTATGGTGGAAGTACCGGTTGTGGCCACTGTATCATTTGTGGTCATTTAATGTCAAAAAATGTATAATAATAAATCTACATATACGAGTAGGTACACTCGTACAATCTATATCTATATTAATTAATATTTTATAATTTTATAATATTTATATGCGAAAGTTTGGATGTTTGGATGGATGGATGGATGAATGGACGGATGGATGTTTGTTACTCATTCACCCAAAAACTACAAAACGGATTTGAATGAAATTTGGTATACAGGTACCTGATGACCTGGAATAGCACATAGGCTACTTTTTATACCGTAAAAATTAGGTGATCTCGCGGGATGCCCCAAAAACTTTTATAATGCAGCGGGGGCTGCACGCTGCAGCTAGTGTCCTTATAAATTTGATTCACCTTAGCGCAAAATATAAAAAAAATGGTATTTAACAGTATACTGTTTGATACATTGATCTTCCGCTGTGTCGGTTCGGGCTCCTCAGAAGAATAGACCAACTGCCGCTCTACCAGGCAGGTCGTAAAAGGCAACCGATTCGCTATACGTGTCACTACCATCGTGAGTACTAGGTGGTAGAGTTCCACGATATCTCGCCTGGGTATTTGGTACCACCATCTTATCTATTGCTGCCGCGATAGTGATTGTCGTGTTTCGATTTGGAAGGTAATGTAGCCGGTAGACTCATGCATGTGGCATTTCCATTCCGCCACACGGATAACAACGCACCATTTACATCTTTGGTGTATATAGGCGATGGTTTCTATTTCCATCGAGAGAGCTATCTGCCTGTTTGTTATGTTATGATATAAAAAATGATTCCAATTTCAAGTGACCAAAAGGGAACTAATATCAATGACTAAAATAGCCAAAGCCGTAACTTTGAGAGAATTGAGTGCCATATAGCATGATCCAGACCACGGATTAAATTGATACGCCTTTGAAAATAATTTCTTAGTTTGTCAGTGTTGCTTGCAATTACACGCAGAAATACAGAGTTATATTACTTGCCGATGAAATAAAATCAAGGGTAAATTTTAAACCTTGTCTTCTCATTCTTTGCGATAAAACAGTACAATATGGTTTATTTTTATTTTTTCACGATATAAAACTACAAATGTATGACATTTTTGACAGTAATAGGGGCGTTTGCTCATATGCGCGGCGACAAGTTACCTTCTCAATGGCGTGTTTATTAGTATTCGTGGTCTGTGATCCAGACAGACGCTCCTTGCATCCTTCACATTCATAACTTTCTTCATGCATACACGCCAGTTTCAATGATCCTAGATATAATTCTTAAACAGCACCACACAAATTTTTAACATAACACATTATATATGTTCTCTAGGTCATTGATTAATTTATTGTAAATTTCATACGAGACCTAAGAATTTATATATTAATACGTGAAGCCAAAACCTTTATGATACTACGCAAACGATGGAAATTTATCACAATAAAGGTGTACTTTCGAGCTAAGTGTCAGTAGCGTCAGTAACACTGCGTTAGTGGCGCCGCGACGGAGCGTCAGATGAATGTACTATGTAAATGTAGGAAACGTCATTAGAGCACGGCGTCAGCATACTCTTGGGGCGTCAGTGCCGTTGCGATTATTGGCGCCACTAACGCTACTACTGGTACTGACGCTACTGACGCTTGGTTCGAAAGTCCACTTTAAAAGTTCACATTGCGGAGGAGTGTAGAAATATAATCTTTATGATTAATTTATATAAATTAATTAATTGTAAAAAAATGCAAAGTTTGGATGTTTGGACTTATGTTTGGATGGATGTTTGTTACTCAATCACGCAAAAACTACTAAACGGATTTAAATGAAATATAGTACACAGGTAGATAATAACCTGTAATAGCACATAGGTTACTTTTAATCCCGAAAAAATTAGGTGATCGCGCGGAATTCACCCAAAAATTGTATAATGCAGCGGGCTGCAAGCAGCAGCTAGTATCGATATATTTAGACGTGAAGGGAAATTTTTTACGCCTTTTTAAGACAATTGCGCGAACGGTGGAGTATGAAAATATAACACAGTTAAAATTTACATTGAGGATATGGGCAGAAACCGTGTTTTTTAAATAAAATGCATTTGAAATATATTGAATCAATAAAATCAGTATTACACACACTATATTTATGAGACATACATGACATTTTGTACTCACACGTATACTTATTAGTACCACCACCTTATTTAGTCAGTAGACAAAATCGGAACTACAGCCGCTACCTTGTAAAATGTCAATACGTTGACAGATTTTCTTTGTAAAAATGACTCTCTAGCGACACCGTTTATTGACTAGACAACTAGGTGGCACTATACCATTTTCTTTTCAGCTAAAGTAGGATGTTGTCAAACTTAAAAGATATTTTATTATTTCGTCTATGGTCGAATTAGGTAACAAGCTAGTAATACTATACTAGTTAATATATTATAATTAATATGCATTAGAAATGTATCAAATTATTAAAAATAAACATTACACACACTACATTCATGTAACATACATAATATATACACAATATGTATGGTATTTTCTTTGCGGGTAGTCAGACAAAAAAAAGACTTTATTGTTTAGTTTACGGTGAAATTTCGATCGCTAGTAAAAAGTAACTAAGAAATCTCGAAATGAGGATTTATAAGAGACCGATTCTTTACTGCAGTTGTTCTTAACCTTTTAGAAACGATGGACCGCTTTACAAAATATCTGTCTTAGCGTGAACCATGTACTGTTTGGATGTAATACACTCGTATGGTATTTGAGGTAAGGGTTGTTCTATAACTATAAATAAAACACAACCACTGAATAGATTTGGATGAAATTTGGCGCACAGGTAGATGATAAATAATATCTTTGTGTCAAGCGAATAAGTCACTAGTAACAGCTAGTAGATAATTTTAGAGGTTTATCTGCCTAAAAGTCCTATAAGAATATAACCTCAGCCAAAATTATCAAATTAATTTGTGAGTGGTTACGCAAAAAGGGACCTCAAGGGAAAATAATTGATTTCGAGTAAATCACGTTTAAAATGTTGAGTCGAAATGAGTTTCGCCACGAGTGCGGGAGAGAGGCGCGGGGTGTTTTATGTTAGTGTCGTTAGTGAGCGACTTCGTCAGTGAGAAATAGCAAGTGTTTGCGATAGCTGTATTATTGGTGACTTATTTATTCGTCTTTTACTTGTCTTTATGTGCGCGCTAGAAAAAGAAACTAGTGTGCGCTGTGTATAAGGTGTAATATTTTCAAAACTGCCTCGGCTTACATAAAAAATCATTAAAAAAAACTATGGCACCTAAAATTGTTTTGATTAGAACAAAACGAAGATGAAGGACCATAGAATCAGAATTAATCAAAAAAAAAAAAACCGTTTCCAATCCCTTCAGGTCCCTTTTTGCGTAACCACTCACATTTAATGTACAATACGCCCATAGGTATTAGAATTCAACGGACACTTTTTTTATAACAAATACATTTTAAAAAGGACCATACTTGAAATAAAATGTCACGGGACTAATCAAACTTGTTCGCCTTTTCTTATTTCTAAATCAAGCAAAGATTTTTATTTTCTGCTATAAAGTTAAAAGTTTCTTTTATTTATGAGTTATGACCAACTAAACAAGTTAGAAAAACGTCGGATAGGTAAGACGCAAAATGAAAGTATTGTTAAGTGCTTTAGCTTCTTTTTGTACAAGAAAACACCACTTATAATAAAATCGTGTATTTACAACGCAAATATACACCACAAAACAACACGTAAATATACTATACACACTCAATGTACTAACACTAAACTTAACCGACTACGCTGAACGAAAACACTTCTCTTATTCACTGTACTACACACTGGTCACTCCGCTTAACACTGGTCGCTCGTACTATTGCTTTCAATCGCTGTATAAAAGCTGTCCTATATTTGTCAACACTTCCCTATTTATACCCAAGGTAAAGTTCACTTGTTCACAAAGGTTACTTTTCATCCCGAAAAAATTAGTTGTCCTCGAGGGACTCTCTGAATACTCTTATAATACAGCGGGCTACACCCTGCAGCTAGTATAAAATAATCAAAAACTTACAGTTGTCGGAGTGACGCTTGAATGAAAATTATCAGGAAACTTAAATAAGAGCTAGTTATAAGTTTGCAAGCACAAACTAAGTTATACGAGTTCTACCGAGTTCACGTCTCAACTAAATACAACGAATAATACATAAGACGTCGTAATTAAGTTTAAGATAGAATTACCTATCTGAATAGTAAAAATGTGGATTCTTTAGAGTATTCATTAAAACTAAGTTAATGTCTATCTTTTACGTTTTTCGCTTGCGTTTGTGATTATCGCCCGCCTCGTTGGTCGTGTGGTGAGCGACCCTGACTTCGCAATCGACGGGGCTCGGGTTCGATCCCCAACGAACCCAATTGTGCAACTAATGCCAATTCCATTGGCAAAGTATTTATGTGGTCTCTGGTTGACAACGTGCCACCCACATACCACATGCATAAGTTTACTGGCTACCTTACCCTCCAAACCGGAATACAACAGTATAACAATAAACGCTATCGCAGAATGAACAAGTAAGGTGGTGTTACCAGACCCGGGAGAGAAAATGCAGAACTTTACCATCTAGTAGCCTTTTTTGGTCCAACTTAAAGATAGGATAGTCTAAAGTAGATACCCCCCCCCCCCTTTAAGTACCAAGTAGTCAAGTAAAAAAATAGTAGCCACGATGGAAGTGCCTCGCATAGCCAATCTTTCGCCTCTTATAAACTGCCTCGCAGAACGACAAACTGTCTATTTTTCATAGAAGGCCCCGAACCACACGGAGGAAAATCTCCCCTTCTGGTATGCGTACCCTTGAGAGTGTTTGTAGCTATAATTTATGAAAATCTGTTCAGACGCTTAAAAAGAACGCATTTATCTTAATAAGGACAAAGTGACCTCGTCCTCGTGCTCATGTATCGTTTACTCGAACATGTACGATATCCCGTTCCACGGAACTTACGACAGAAGTATAGTGTTTAGCCTCAATGGCAGTTCTTAATGAATCCTATCTACCTAGTTCTTAATAATCCAAGTAAAAGAATTAATGAAGAAAAAGATAACCCCTAAAATTAAAATTTCATTATTCTATATCAGTGGTTCTTAAACTGCGGTCCGCAGACCACTGGTGGTCCCTGGAAGCATTAGAAGTGGTCCGCTGGTGGAGCTTTGTTTACAGATATAGACTTATATTACATTTTATACTAGTAATTATACACCTTTAAACAGTAGGTGGTCCGTAGCAAGACAGATGTGTTCTTAAGTGGTACATCATCAGTATAAGGTTAATAACCACTGTTCTATATTTATAAATTCTATTTAACTACTAGAACCTGTATGAGAAAATAAAGATTCCCGACTACTAATATGTATGATGCTATTATTAAGAGGAGCTGAAATTTGATCGCCTCTGTGGTCTAGTGATCCGGTGTCGTTACAGGTTCAATACCCGGAACGGGCACATCTAAAATGAGTTTTTCCAGGTTTCTGATAAAAAGAAAGTTGCTGGATTGGATAAGTGTCCAGTTGGCAATAGGCTTGCTATCTATCACATTATGAGACTAATGGTTAATTGCACCAACCTTGTCTTAGCTTAGGACAGACTTTATTGACATGCTGTCACATTCTTGACTAACATGAGGTTACAGGTTCAATACTCGGATCGGGCACACCTAAAATGTGTTTTTTCAGGTTTCTGATAAAAACAACGTTGTCGGAGTATCCAGTTGGCAATAGACTTGCTATCTATCACATTGTGGGACTAATGACTAATTGCACCAACCTTGTCTAAGCTTAGGACAGTCTTCATTGACATGATGTCATGATATAATTTATGCTTTCCATCGTCGGCACTTGGTGAAACGGCATCATATTGATTCTATAATATAAAAATTTGTACTGTTTCACAAATGTAATTTCAATTTTGTTTATTACACAATTACTTTTAAATTTACAGCCAACCGGTTTCGTCTATTGAAGCATCATTTAATCATTGATGCTTTAATAGGCGAAACCGGTTGGCTTCTTTTCTTTTCTTTTAAGACAAAAAGTGTCAGCATATTACTTAGGATTTTCCTAAGCTAAGACAATGTTGGTGCAATTGACCATAAATATCTTTGGCTAATCGTCAGTGCATTGGTTGTAACTCTTTCTCCCTCTTCGGGGATACAGGCGTGAAGATATTTTTTTACTATCTATATATTATATTTAATTACTAAGTACCTGTGTACATTTAAGCTTTTGCGGCTATTTTGCAGGTGAATTAGAAAAGGAAAGATCATTGGCCTTCTTGGACGTGAATGTGATGTTAGCGAATGGCGGTACACTTATGCATGCAGTTTACAGGAAACCCGCTAACACTGATAGGTATCGTCATGCAAGCTCTCATCACCACCCAAGAAACCTTAACGCCGTTGTCACCTTACTCACTATTGCGCGTTCTATGCGATAAACAACATCTACATGAAGAACCTAAAAAGCTTTTGCGGCTATTTTGCAGGTGAATTAGAAAAGGAAAGATCATTGGCCTTCTTGGACGTGAATGTGATGTTAGCGAATGGCGGTACACTTATGCATGCAGTTTACAGGAAACCCGCTAACACTGATAGGTATCGTCATGCAAGCTCTCATCACCACCCAAGAAACCTTAACGCCGTTGTCACCTTACTCACTATTGCGCGTTCTATGCGATAAACAGCATCTACATGAAGAACCCAAACACGCACAAAAGGTTCTCTACGCAGGAAGGTGAAAATTGAACAGGAACGAACCATGTGAAACTATCCAATAAAACACAGCGTGGGACGTCAAGCTGCGTTTCTACCTTTTGTTAAAGTGGCAACGGACAAAGTGGGGAAAATCTTGAGTAAATTTTGTATCGAATATTTTTAACGGAATAAAAAAATCATTTTTACCCCGGTAACGAAAATTCGTCAAGGAGCATATCAAAGTAGTCAAGAATAACAACGTCAATAAATCAACAATTACTGAACATTTACTGGAGTCGTAATATCTGGATTTCACCATTACATTCCGTGGCTAGTGAAAGAAGCTTTTGAAATCAAAAAACATCCGAATTTCAAGCGGAAAGACATGTTTAAATTGTCGTATCGTAAAATCCAGTTATCATCAGTACAATCAGTACAATAAAAAACTAAAAGTCATATTACCGAATAAACAATAAAGTGATATGATTAGTGCTTATTGTCGTGGTGGGAAAATAATCCATCAACTAATCGCTGTAAGATCCCGTTAATTCTTAATACTTTACTAAGTACCTGCATGAGAAAGTAAAGATCTCCAGCCGACTAATATGTGTGATTTCAGCCGACTAATATGTATGATGTTCTGAAATATCAAGAGTAGGTATATAAATTGTGAGGGTTATAAAAATGCCGATTTGTTCCGCATTCGACCTACAAAGATTCGCCCCACGTCAAAAATCCGTGTTCGTCCTACATTTTATTCCTGTTTCGTCCTAAAAAATGATTTTCTACTTATTATTATAATTTCGTTCTGATTCGCCCCAGATTTTATGCTTGTTTTGCCTCGTTCGTTTTTATTAACAATTTTAAGTAAGGTCAGAAACAAAAATGTCATTGTTTATAGCAGATAAATAATGAGAAACTGGAAACAAAAGGAAAATTGAATATTATTAAGTTTTTAAAAACTATATAAAATGATGCTGACCTACATCAAACTCGATTCCGACGGCAAGGAAATGCAAGGCGACTAGATGACTTCGAGATAGATAAAATAATTAACGATTCAATACAGTCCATGGTAAATGGTTCTATTTCTTCAGGTCATTGTTTGGAAAAAATATGTCCTTTTGTTCTTTAAGTAAAATCTTGATATTGTTTTTTTATTTCTTTTACATTTTTAGATTGATGTTCTAAACGTTTTTATATTTTTTTATTACGCTTTAATTTTTCCATGTGATTTAACAGTTTTGTAACATTTTTATTATGTAATCTCAGTTAATTGTTTTGTAAAGATATTTTAGATACCTGGATACATTTAGTTAGTTATTAGCTGTTGTAATTAATAAAACTGATCTGTGATTTTGATTGTGATTTAGAAATTGTACATGAGAATTTTATAATAAAACATATTTTTTTTTATTAATGTATGGTTTTATTAGAATAACTAAAATATTGAAATAATTTGTAGATAAAATATTTCAATCTAATAACTCCTTTAAAATAATACGAGAAACAGCAAATTTGATACATACCCACTTGATTATTTTATTACACGAATGAAATCTTATGTAAAAATATGAAAAATTGGTGTATTTGTAAACGGTACTTTTAGGACCATATATAATGTAGGGCGAAACAGGAAATATTTCGTATGTGAGGCAAATACGGAAATTTATGGAATTTGGGACAAAAACTTAGGGCGAATACGGAACAAATCAAAATGCCGTTTGTCAGTTGAGATCCATAAAAATAAATTTTGTAACTTTCTATCACACAGTACTCCAACTCCACAACCAATGAATAATTTATACGGTAACATTAAAATTATATTGATACTAAGGGAATTCAACAAATAAAACTCATAAACCGAAAGGTCCGGTCCGCATTTAAAAAATATTACACGAAATGCCTAAATTCAATAGATATTTAGTTTGTTATATGATAAGATAGCAAACAAAGGGATGGCTCTCCTGATGTAAAGAGGTAACCATCACCTATAGACACCAAAGATGTTAATGGTGCGTAGCTATAATTTTGGCGGGGTTTTAATGGCAAATGCATAAGTTTACCGGCTACCTTACCCTTTAAACCGGAACACGACAGCGACAAGCACTGACGCTATTGCGGTAGGAGTTGATTTAATACTCAAAGGTTGAAAAGTAATTCAGCGGGCTGCACGCTGCAGCTAGTTTTTTTTACAATTTAAAGTACGAGTAGTTTAATTTATTTCAAGAAACGCAAAGAAAAATTTTTTGAGAAAAATATACTCATAATTTTATATCTGAACAAAATTTGCGCATGTTCCATCTAGCACAGAGAGCTTTTTCTTTGTAAATGTTACTCAAAGTGCTGCGAATTCAAAAGACTTTGATGTTGGTTATCGATAGGATTGCAATTACGCGAATAAATAACTGAAAGCGTAGTTTAAAGGTTTGAATTACTTAGATTCATTTCAAGCATTAACTAATTTCAGTAAAACAAGTGCTTTATTAAAACCCTAGCTGAACCCAGCCATGGTTCGCTGTAACTCAGTTCAATATTACTATTAGGTATGAGGTAGTAGTAGTTATTTACTAGGTGGTAGACTTTCGCAACGTCTCGCCCAGGTATTTAGTACCGCCTTACCTATTCCTGCCGCAATAGCTTCAAGGATGAATAGCGTGCTTTACCGGGGCTGGGTCCTTTCGGGGTTCTGGGGGGTAACAGTTTCTTTTTAAACATTTTTTTATATCCATAAATATTTTTTTCTCCACCATTGAAATGAAAAACATTATATAACCCTTTTGTAACTACACATTTAGCATCTTGAGCTACCTATCCATCCCGCCATACGGATAGCAACGCACCATCAACATCTTTTGTCTCTGGAGAGCTTGTTTGCTATACTAATAATATAAACGGAATAAAAGTATATAAGCTTTTCCCTGTTTTGGTTCCGAGCTCCTTTGAAGAATAGGCTAACTGCCGTTCTATCAGGCAGGTCGTAAAAGGCGACCGATTGACTATACAAGTCACTACCATTGTGGCTACTGGTGCTAGAGTTCTGCATTGTCTCGCCTGGATCTAGTACCATCGCCTTACCTATTCCTGCCGCAATAGCGTCTATGATTGTCACTGTCGTCTTCCGGTTTGGAGGTTAAGGTAGCCGGTAAACTTATGCATGTGGCATTAGACCTCGCCACAAGATAGCAACGCATCATTAACATCTTAAGCGTCAATAGGCTATGGTTGTCTCTTTCCATCACTAGTCTACAGCCATCTACTTATTTGCTATCTTACAATATTAAAAAAACTGTGAATCGTAATATTTTATATATTATTTAGACCTAGGCACGAACGTAGATTTACTAAGCCTAATATTTATGCACTCAACGTTGTGGGAACTAGCGAATGTGTGTCATTAGAACGCTTGAGATCATGCATAAATTACATTAAACGTGATGTATACCTACATGTTAGCTCAGATTGAACACCATACAATGTTTACTTTACATATTAATCTAGTATTTACATATAATACTTACTCCAATGAGACTTAAGGCGAGGCACCGGAGACAAACGGGAAAAAACTGTTTTGCTTAATCACATTTTTATGTATTGATGGTTAAATAACGGTTTTACAAAAGTCACACGATATATCTGAAGATATTATCTAAGGAATGTGCTAACTTATAACATGATTGAATATACTATTACACGATCATATAAAATTCCGAAAACAGGCTAAAAAAATCTATAAAACAAGTAATTTGTTCATAATATTTCTTACTTTCCCCATTATTTTTATATGGTGATATTTAGTTTTAAATGCAAAAAAGAATGTACTAAATTTTGGTTTTCAACTGAAGTCCTATATGTATCCGAAAACTAAACCGTTTCCCAGTGGTTTCAGAACAAACCGCGCCGCCCACTTTCTATAGTATCCTGTCCATCCTGTGGCTGAAATTCGACCATAGACTAATTAATAATAAAATCTCTTTTATCGTTTGACAACATAATTTAGATGTTAAGAAAATAATACATGTAAATTATTGTGTATAACACATGAATGTAGTGTGTGTAATGTTTATTTTTATCAATTTTATGTATCTCTAATACATATTATTTAAAAATAGGTTTCTGCAGTCCCCTGCAATATAAACTTAACTGTGCCTTTCATTTTCCATCGTTTACGTAATTGTCTTAAAAAGGCGTCCAAATGTTTTCCTTTTCGTACTTTCTTATGTAGCGATGGCCTATGGCCGAAATTCGACCGCAGACTAAACAATAAAATCTCATTTAAGTTTTATAACAGAAGTAAGTCGTAAAACAAACAAACCTATATATATATATATATATATATATATATATATATATATATATATATATATATATATATATATATATATATATATATATATATATATATATATATATATATATATATATATATATATATATACTAGCTGACCCGGCAAACGTTGTCTTGCGATATAAATTATTTAATTAAAAAATAAGGGTTAGTGATAGATGGGTAAAAATTAAGAATTGTATGTATTTTTCAATGCTAAATCATAAAAAAATAAAAATAAAAAAATTGTCCATAAAATAAAAAAATATTTTAGGGGTGGATAACCCTTATCACTTAGGGGTATAAAAAATAGATGTAGCCGATTCTCAGGCCTACTGAATATGCATACCAAATTTCATCAAAATCGGTCAAGCCGTTTTGGAGGAGTACGGGGACGAACATTGTGACACGTAATTTTATATATAAGATATATATCATCTTATATATCTTATCGTCTGTTACATGAATATAGTGTGTGCGGTGTTTATTTTTATTAATTTAATGTATTTCTTATGCATTTTATTTAAGTTTCTGCAGTCCTCCGCAATGTAAATTTTAAATGTGCCTTTCATACTCCATCGAAGCGAAGTAGTTTTAAAAAGGGGTCCAAAGTTTTTCTTCTACATTAATTAATATCTGGTTGACCGCGCTTTGCTCGGTTTTTCACATATTTCTGGAACCGACCTTTTCTTAGACCTTGAACCTCGATAAATCGATTCCTTGACCCGAAAAACCCCTAATTTGTGACTTTCATAAAAATCGTTGGAGCCGATTCCGAGATTCCAGTTATATAACTGGAAGAATTCTTTAAGCAATTCTTGTATATATATATATATATATATATATATATATATATATATATATATATATATATATATATATATATATATATATATAATATATATATATATATATATACAAGAATTGCTTAAAGAATTGTTTAAAGGTTAAAATAATATGAAGAAAAAACTTTGTATGTGTAAATGTAGTAGATAGCTAGCTAATTGCGTGTCGGTAATGCTGGGTTCCATTGCAGGTTGCCAGTTGCCCATCACAATAATGCGGACTAAGAAGAGGTTTTTTTATTGTTTAATATTATGAAATTTTAACATATTTAATGCCAATGTAGATATATCCGCACTGCAGATTTGTCGCCTGTGAACAAGTGGGCACACACATTCACTGCTGAAACACGACAGTTGTGTTAAAATGGTCCGAACCGTAGGTGCGGCTTAACACACATGTGTGTTCGAAATAAATCGCATAAGTTAGTCGACTATCAATATTCGTAAATTTGTAAAGCCTACTTAGCCGTGATAGTTTTCGTATTTAATTCATTATGTATACTGTGATTTTTTTCACATATGTATAATCAACCGTTTTAATGGCTGAGGAGGAGGGAGGAAAAAACTGACTACATTTTAAAGTTAAATGTTTTACAAACAGATCACTTAATCTAAAAGCTGTTTACAAACCTACAATATTTATTACTGTTTTACTACTACTACTACATTTTAAAGTTAAATGTTTCACAAACAGATCACTTAATCTAAAAGCTGTTTACAAACCTACAATGTTAAATATCTATCAACGATACCTAACTTAACACTTTGGGGTATGCAAGAAATAAATAAACATCCACACTTTACATGTACAGGAGGTACCCTAAAATAATAAGATTTTATTTTACAACTTTGTAGACATGGCTAATATGTATATTCGGACTAAATTACAGCTTTCTAATACAAGTAATCACTGAGCTAAGCTGTGGCCGTTCAGACATGGCGGGACTATAAGGATTCACGTATTAAAATATAGATAGATCAAAGAGAAGTTACGTCTCGCCCGAGTATTGAGTACCGCCGCCTTATCTATTCGTGCCGCAAGAGCGTTTATGCTTATGATTGCCGTGTTCCGGTTTGGAGGGTAAGTGAACCGATAGATTTATGCATGTGGCATTGCCATCTCCACACGAACAGCAACGTACCATTAACATCTTTGGTGTCTATAAGCGATGGTTTGTCATTCCATCAGGAGAGCCATTTGCCTGTTTTTATCTTGATATAAAAAAATCTGTAAGTATGTTGACCCTGCTGGCCATCCTTGAAACTTACCGCTAAATTGAAGATTTAGAGAGAATTAAGCTCAAAGGTACAAAAACTATACCTAACGATTACCTAGATTTTTTAGAGTTCAAAAATCTAATTGTTGTTATTAATGACAGTAATTTAATTTTTGAAAAGTTGTATATTTTGGAAACGATGATCGATTTGGATGGCATTCAATGCAATTTTTGAGCTCCAAAATCTTTTCTTATCTACATAATCTATAGGCCGAAAAATGTTGAAGTAATATCCAAAATCTTTTTTTTTTTCAACAATATTTGTTATTGATAAATTTCAAATAAATCAACTGATTCTGATGCCTTTCTCTCTAAAAAACTGCGTCAAATACCGTATTGACGCAGTTTTTTAGAGAGAAAGGCTGATTAAATTAAAAATCAGTTGGTATATTAATCAGATAATTATTTGAAAAATATGAAGGTAGTTTCTGTGAACAACGTAGTTTAAATATATTATAAAAAACTTGATTCGATGTTGATTTTTGAAACTGCATTTGACGTAGTTTTTAAAGTACTAAAGTATTGTAGAAGGCGAAAAAATAATTTGTTTAGAAATCTCGAAGTCATGTCAAAAAAGCACTTTTTTCAAAATTTTCGTCAACGATAACTTCCGAAAGGATAAACCATTCACTATGCAATTTAATATTTATGCATTGAACGCAGTTTTTGAGGAAAAAAGCAGATTAGATTCTGCACTCAATCGGTACATTAATCTGGAAGTTATAGTGTAAAATTTTATTTGTGGTTTTATTTCTCAAAATCTCCTGGATCGAATTGGTTCAAATTTTTAGGAAGTCTAAGCTGAGCAGAATTTAATTAAATGCTGTCAACCGCGTTTTGATTAGTAAAACCATTCAAAAGTTATGGGATGTTTACATATACTTACACATACACACACACACATACATGAACATACTGACGTCATTGTGAAAATAGTAAGAAAAGGTTCCTAGGACCTCAAACGTGGAGATCTTGTGAAAACTCGATTTTTGAAAATCGGGGCAAAATCAATTCTTCCTTATCTACGAATACATACCTACGAATCGAGAATTTAAAAAAAAAATCAATAGACTCGTTTTAACCTAAGAGTTTTAATTGCTGAGTATATTATTTATTTTATAATATTTTTAACGTCGGATGGAAACATTTTTGAGTTTTTATTTTATTAATTTTCGCGTTTGGTTACACTAAATCAGTTTTTGGAAATAGCTGAATTAATGTTTATTAAATTATCTATTCAGTAGTTAATATATAAATAAAATATATTTGTATACTAGCAAGAGTATTCTAATAGAAATAGTTTTCGCCGTGTTGGTCCCGGTCTCCTTTGGAGAATAGGCCAACTGCCGTTCTGCCAAGAACTTAGTAAAAGGCGAACGATTGGCTATAAGTGTTACTACCAGTTGGTAGAGTTCTGCAACCGTATATGGTATCACCGCCTTACCTATTATTGCCGTAATAGCGTTAATGCTTGTCATTGTATTGTTCCGGTATGGAGGGTAAGACAGCCAGTAGATTTATGCTTGTGATACTGTAATACCTTAAAGTTAAAGTCCCCCTAGAGCTCGAGGATCTCCACAAGTGGTGGAGCCGCCGTGTAAGAGTTATACAATACCATCCCGCCATACGGAGAGCAACGCATCAATAACATATTTAGTTTCTATAGGCGATGCTTTCTGTTTCCACCAGGAAAGCCATTTCCTTGTTTGCTATGATATAAAAAAGGACATCGTCATAATAAATTTCATGCAATCTTTTAATTTTCAAAAATAAACCACTCGATGCTTGACCACAGGTCCTCAACTATTATCTTCTTGTCAAATTTCATTAAACTTGGGTCAGCGGTTTAGCCCTGTAAGCGTAACAGACCAACAGACAGACTCTCGCATTTATAATATTATAGTTTAGGAATATGCGACTACAACTTACAGCAATAAAGCAAACACGCATGGAGCAGCGGGGGATAGTTAGTACAAAAAAACAGATGACATTTTGATTACTCAGTAAGAGAATTAAATTAAAAATTGTAATGTACGTGGAGTCGGCATATATAACGCACTTTCATGCGTAACAAACGAATCTCATGCATGATCGCGTCGAGGAACAGATCCATGACCAATTTAGCCATTTACATACGCATGTACGTGCAATATTGCAATGCAGTGCAAAATAGACGAGCATGTCGTGTAGTGCAACTAGGCGGCACTACATACCTGCCAGTTCAACAGTAAAGAAAAGGAGGAAATTCTCACTTAATTAGAATTTTTTTGGGATCTCAAAGTCAAAAATCAATTATACACCATATCGATCCATCGTTCGGCCTGTCTTAAGCTCAGTACGAGGAATTTTCATATCATAAAGTTCAAAAATCAAATATATTATTTAACAGTATAAATATAGAAAATGCTGAATACACTTCAGTGTCAATAAATATTCCTAGAAATTTATTTCTAGGAATTTTTATTGACAATCATTGCAATTATAAAGCGCACATTGATTTTCTTTGCAAAAAAATTACAGATTTATCTATGTTTTGAGAAGAATAAGAGAAGTAGCAAACTTAAATGCTACATTGCTAGCATATCACGGATATGTCTCATCTGTATTGTAATATGGAATCTCTTTTTGGAGAAACTCAGTTGACTTAATTAGAATTTTCAGAATTCAAAAGAAATGTATACGTGCAATATGTAATGCTAATCAACTATTCTCTTGTAAACCCCTATTTAAAACTTTTAAAATACTACCTTTTTACCTTGATGTCTTTACATACTGTCGGTCTGCGTATTTGTAAAAAAACATCAATATTTGTTTAAAACAAATGCTGAATATTAGGGAAGACATATTTTAGAAACAGTGAGAAGCTACATGTGCCAAGCCAAAGACTAAATATTTATAAAAAAATGCATATTGTATGGCAATTAATATATACAATCACATTTCTGAGTCTAAAATCATTACCTACAAATAATTTTTCGCAAAAAATGGTCAATTTACTATTAAATAAAAAGAGAATTTTCAGCTGATAATATTAAATGTTAATAAATAGAAATATAAGTTTCTACAATGTACCTTAAAATTTAAATGTAATAAAAATTGAATAACCAATTAATGTAAAATGGCAATTTTTTTTGTAAATTGTAAAAATTTGGATTGAGCATAAGATGATATTTTATAAATTGTAAAAATAACTTTTTGATTTTTGATGCTTATAAATATTGTAATATATAAATAATTGTGATACATGAATTAAAAAAAGCCCGCTGAGTTTCTTCTGCCGGATCTTCTCAGTGTGTGGCCGCGTTTCAAACCAAAGAAAATAAGGAAAATAAGTGCGTGTTCCGTACTGGAACAGAATTAATAGTACATATTATAACGAATAGAGTACTTATCATTTTAAAAATAAGAATAGCACAATTTGGAATATAGAATATCGTTCTATATTATCTTACAATATTTCGTTCTACTGGGTGAAACGGAAAATCCGTCTCGAACGATGTCCTGGTCACGTGGAAGGCGATTACGCGCCCTCTAGTGAGGACACTTTCTACTTGTTAAAACGGCAACGTATCGAGTCGCGCCCGATTCAACGACTGCTCTTGTTAAATATAACTAAGTGTTTGAAATAACGTCCGTTCATCCAAAGAACTCGCTTCTCGAAGAACCAGTGAACCTATGGACCTACATGTGGAGTAGACCTACTGGCATTAAGACCTGAGCTGATCACCGCCTGACCCCGACACGTGGGCACTTGGACGAGACGGTAAGTCACACACCCAGTAGACTACTTAACAGTGCGTTTAAATAAAAGGAAATCGACCGAAATTCAAATGTTTTCACACCATATTATGGTAGAATATGATGGTACTTTAATTTATTTTTTAATAACTTGTGACACTCATATTCTTGCAAATAAATATTTTTCATTTCATTTCAGCAATGAGACATGGGAATGCATGTAAATCGTGCTGGCACAGCTGTAAAATAAAACTTTAAAAAGTTACTTAGTAGCTATAAGTAATTGGCCCGTCGTCCACTGCCACTGCCCGTCCCAAATCAGAACTTGAAAGTGACTTGCAATCACGTTACCACTTAGTTGAATTTATTGACGTCATCGTAATAAAACCTACTGGCATAATGCCGCTGCTCGCTTTCCTGATGTGACTGGACTAAAATATTGATTCTTCGAGTAATTTAATTGTAGACAAACTTCAAACAACCTTCAGTCAATTTATATGAGATCAAACGGAAGCTATAACTTTCAAAACAAAATGAATTTTCCAAACTAAAAAGTCAGGTAAAGAAAAGCGTTGAAAATAACGAATAATATGATACTTTAATAGAAATATCTAAAAAGGGCGGCTTGCACCAAAATGCTTAAATTATTTTAAGTCACTAAATACGTTTAAAGTGACAGCATTTAAGGAGTTTTGACATTTGCTAAACATGTTTAAGGGACTAAATGCATTTAAGCATTTTCGTGCAAGCCGCCCTAAGTCTTAATACAATGTTCAAGACACTTAAATCCATACTAATATTATAAAAAAGTCTGTCTGCCTATTGCTTTCATGGCTAAGCCGCTAAATTAATTTTGATAAAATTTGGCACTGAGATCTGAGAAAAAACATAATCTAACTTTTTTCAAAAATCAACTCCTAAAGAGATGGAATAGGGGATGAAACTTTGTATGAAAACATGTGACATACAGACGTCATGTTAATATTCTTTCGGGCGAAGTTGCATGGGTCAGCTAGTGACGAAATTTATATAATTAAAAATGAATCTATAAATGTGTTGCTCTGTTATCGTTTCTGTGGTCTAGTTAACCGCTGTCGGTGTTAAACACATTAGGTCGCAGATTGATTCCCGGGTCGAGCAATTCAAAAATGTGTTTTTTCAGTTTTCTGATGAAAACAACGCTGCCTGGGCCTGGATAATTGCCTAGTTGGCGATAGGTTTTCCATCTAACACATTGTGGGACTGGGTATATTATCTCAACTAATCGTAGGTGCACAGATTGTACTTCTGCCTAACTCTTCGCAGATAAGGGTGTGAAGATACTTATACTTACTTAAATATGTTGCTAATCACAAAACTCGAGAGTGACTGCACCAATTCAATTTTTTTTTTAAATATTAGTTGAATTCCGAGGAAGGTTTTTGTCGAGAGAAAAATGGAAAAATGCGAGAAAAGTAATAACAACAAGACTTTAATTTTCCTATAGAAACATTTCCTAGCTGAGTTTAAATCTGTTCTAATGTGGTAAAGAAGTTTACCGGTTCAGCTAGTATTTTAATAATTCCAAGTATATTTTCAACAGACATAATACATCCATTACATTACACCAAAAGGTATTCGAACAAGACTAAATATGTCACCCGATACTCCGCCGCACCTGAGATCATTGAAAACGGGGACACACGAAGTGATTTTCTACCGACACACTCGCGGAACACGGTGGAAATGAGGTCGAACTCTACCGAAGACTTCACTGTAACACTTTACTTTTTGTCATGAAAATGTTCATATTCGAAAATATTTCGTTCATGGAGATAAAAACCTAGTAGCGATCATGAAGTATTAGGTAAAGGTGGAGCAAGTACTCGGATTAATCACTTGAAACATAAACCTACTTGATGTCTCTATCTATGAGGTCTCCCATCTCTTTTTATACAGCTGTGTTAGAAAGAGTGGGTAAGACCTCAGAAGATGATAGCAGTATTTAAAGCTGTGTTTCAAGTAGGTATTAAAAGTGCTGCCTCCAGATATAATACAGCTTCATGGCTATAATACAGCTTCATGGTAGTGATCGCCTGTGGCCGAAAGTCGAAAATAGACTAAGCAATAAAATATATTTTAAGTTTAACAGCAGACTTCAGTCGTAAAGATAATTGTATACATGTGTGTAATATATCTTATAGTGTGTGTAATGTTTAATTTTATTAATTTAATGTATTTTTGATGCATATTATATAAAAATATTAGGTGTCTGCAGTTCTCTGCAATGCTGTGCTAAATTTCATAGTCGCCCGTACGTTGTTCGCGTAATTGTCTTTAAATTGCCCGACACATGAAGTTATTTATCCGTGGTTCCGAAGTTATCCATCACAATAATTTGGACTAAGCAGAGGACTTTTATATTTTCATACTATGAACATTTAAGCTGTTCAACGTCAATGACAAATATATCCGTACCGAAGATTCACCGCCTATAAAATCTTCTCTTAGTACATTTTATAAGATGGTCGACCTATTACTCAAAAACTTGTAATTTTATAAACAAGTCCCTTAATCGAAAACTTTTTTCACAAACCTACAATATTTTTTAAAAACGTATCCAACGATACCCCACAGAATAGGGCACATGAGAAAAAAAAAACGTCCCCACTTTACATATAAAAATATTCTTCAAGATTTTATGTTACTATTTGGTGATGTGACTAATATGTTTATTTATGCGAATATATGCGAAAACATTTAAATGGTATTCAGTTGTAATTTTAGATATTTTCATGTTAATTATACTGTTTGTTTTCCAAATAAATGAAAAAAAATGCCAAATTGCAGTTTTCTAGTATTAAAGATCTAAGAAAGCATGTATATTTAAATCCTTCTGTTATTTGTTGGGAGTGTGTGTTATGTGTGTAATTTTTACGGTTTTACGCTAACATAAATTGATGGAATACAACAAAATTTTTGTATAGGTATACCCGTAAGTTACAGTCAAACTTATTACTTAATATTTTTTCCATTGTTTCTGGGAAAAAAATTAAGTAGGTAATAAGTTTGGCCGTTTTGGCATTATAGCCGGAGGATTCACAAAAATACCTAAATCATACAGCGGCCTGCGTAGCGAGAAAACAAGAGTTCAAATAATCCAAACTCCGCTTTCCATCTCGTCAACATTAACACAAAGGATGCCAAAAACTTTTTACCAAATTCTAAAGTTACACCGGACAGAAATAAAAGGAGGCAAAATGCGAGCATAAAGCAGCTCGAATTTATTCTCAGTTATATATTACTAGCAATATATAATTGAGAATAAACAAGAGTAATAATAGTAATATTTGTTGACAATTTATGTTTTAGCTCTGTTGATGTAGTAAATTATGAAACCGGTTGGCTATGTAATGAAAAACAAATCTGTATCTATACATATAATAAAATCGTAGGAAAGTCAAAACTGTACATTGAATATTTTTTAAAAGAATACTTTATTTTATGGAACCTCATAATAAATGTTTATTACTAAACTAGCTGTTACCCGTGACTTTGTTCGCGCGGACTTCGTTTACTCCGCACAGCACCTCCTCCGTAGGTGATAACGTGATAATATGTAGCCTATATGTTGACCCGACCTGTTAGTAATATTCATGCAGTACTTTACGTATTTTTTGTAGATCACGCTACAATCGATATCGAAGCCAAAAATATAGTTTTTTGAATTTTTGTCTGTTTGTCTATATGTATGTCCGTGGTAAACTCAAAAAGTACTGCATGAATATTACTAACACGTCGGGTCAACATATAGGCTACATATTATCACGCTATCACCTACGGAGGAGGTGCTGTGCGGAGTAAACGAAGTCCGCGCGGACGAAGTCGCTGGCAACAGCTAGTATATAATAAATGTAGTTCGTGAATTGGTAATAGTACAGGTGTTTAAATTTAAAATAATCATTATGATGAAGTTTCACCAAGTGCCGACGATGGAGAATATAATTTGCTGGCAATCGCTTTTTGGTCAAATAGACCTTAATTCTACGACTCCTCGGTAGACATGCACCAAATAGTTTAGTGCAAGCTGCCTTAACAATAAAATCTCATCTGTGTTTGAAAACAAACATAAACCACAAACAAAATAGTATATTATAGGTTTGTGTGTATAATATGGCATGCAAAAAATATAGTTAATCGTAATATGTCAATGTCACTATGACTCAATAATCAATTATTAAATTTAAAAAAATATTCACGGGACAAATTACACTGACTGATCTAACCCCAAAGTAAGCAAATTATTTGCGTGTGTTATGGGTGTTAGTCAACGATACTAATACATAGAAATACATAATAAATACTGAAATTTAATATCACCCAAACCCGGAAATACCCGGGGATCGAACCCGAGCCCCGTCGATTGCGTAGTCTGGGACGCTAACCACTCGACCAACGGGGTGGACTAAAATATTTCAAACTATTTTTAATTAAACAATGGCATTTTAGAAAGTTCATGTATTTTATGTTTTGTAAGAACCATAAACTCTATTCTATACTTTTGCCAGTAGAGTGTTAGACAATTATTACATGTAAAATTGCAAAAAGGGATTTACTTGATTTACTTTTAATGTAAACAAAATGAAAGTTTTGTTCAATGGTAACACTTAAATATAATAATAGAAAACAATCAAAGTCTCAATATATTTTTAATAGTCTTAGAGATATATTTTATTTGATTAATTTGAAAAACGTAGAAGATTATTCCGGTTGATCTAGTATTTGTCACTATAAAAGAGACGCAAAATATGTTAAAAGACAAATCGCCTGTGTCCTTTCATCTAAATCGGTTCGGCCGTTTTCAAGTAATTGATTAACAAAAAATATCCACACATCCAAACGTCCAAACTTTCAATCCAAGAATTATAAAATTAATAGAAATTAATAGAAAACATGTTCACTACGATAAAAAGTACTTTTGTACTTTTTATATTAAACTAGATGCCTGCGACTACATTGATGTATTCCTTTCTAACACCAAAAACTAATACCAATGGTACTAGTTTCATATTGTTAATATTTTTTTTATTCCGAATATCACTCATAATCAAACAAACTATTATACGGAAAATGGAAAACGGCTTTTTAAAAAATGAAAACTTTACTTGTTAGAAAATATAACACAAAGAAATAGTAAGATATTGTATAGAGAGAGCCGACTGGTACTGATATTGAATATTAGCTTTGAAGCTTATGACTGATCGAGACGGACTGATTCGCCCGCGGGTTTGTATATATGTCATCTAATTTGCCTATCTATATATCTATAGGGGATGATAGTCAGCACTTCTTCCAACATCTCCAAGGTATAACAGAACGAATACCACTCATAAACAAATGGTATGAGATACAGTCAGTAATAAAAATGCTTTTAAATGTGTTTGTACGTAGTGTATTTAAATCATTTAATCTTAGTAATAGGGTCCCGTTTTACCTACCTTTTAGGTACGGAACCCTTAAAAGAACAAACTCACATTTTATGGTAGTAAAAAAAATTCGCAAGTCATTTTTTATTAATTAACTTTAGGTTAAGTTACTCTTAATTAACTTTAGTTCGTGTTAACTTAAGCTACTTTTAAATAAAAATGCTGGAATGGAGTGAATTTAAGGTTTAGAATTGTATTAAAATCATAATATTATTAAATTATTAAAATGCAAATAATTTGTTTCTGTATCTGTACTAAAAGTTATGTTTTGGTATTCGTTAGGAATAGAAAATGTGTTGTGACAATAAACAAATACCATTGGTATTAGTTTTTGGTCTTAGAAAGGAATAGATCACTTCATTTTCGTGACTCAAAAACATTACCTCCTTTGTTTAGTCATGTAAAAAGTAGCCTATGTTACTCCCAATTAATATTGCTTTCCATGGGTGATAGAATTATCAATTTTTTTTCATCATTTTTGATTTTACCAACTGCAAAACATTTTATAAAATTACAATCAAACCTCGCCTCTTTATAATATCAGTGTAGATTTATGTAAGTATTAAATAAAAACAAGGTATCATGTAAGTTTGCGTAGGTTTTACATATTTTGAAGCTTTGCGTTGATTTGACAGGATTCACAGATATACTCGTATATAATCTGTGGATACCAGGCAGTTTATTTTAAAAAACGCAGCTTATAAATTCGGAAATATCCTCGTGTGTTAATTCTCATATCATATGGATTATCGTTTGGATAACTGCTGCGGGCCCAATATCACTATCCAATATCCACTATCGAACCCCTCTTCATTTACATAAGATCATTTTTCAATACTGGCAACAGTATGTGATAAATATTTATATCTTCAGAATTATGTTACAGGTTTGACAGGACTACAAAGTACCTTGTAATATGACAGGACATCTTAAATATCTTGTAAATATTGTTTATTCTGAGAATACTACATACTATACTGAACTGCTTCACGAGGTATTGATAGGGGTTTGGAGTCAAAATAGGGCTTAAATATTTACTCAGAATGAGTGAATTAAACGGCTTTATCTTGCTAAGAGGCTTTAAAATTTGAACTTCATTTGAAGTACTTGAACATTCGTAGTAGTTTGCAAATTATGGCACCACAGCTGAAGCCCCTCTGCGAAGTCGCGGGCGTTGGACCATTCATTTGTCTTTGACGGGGGCGTAGAAAATCCAATTTCGGATGAAAATCCAGGCACTTGACGTAATCGGGTATTAGAATTTCGAATGTATTGACTATCAGCTACCTGACTTTTTAAATAGGAACACGACAGTGACAAGCATTGACGCAGAAATAAGCAATACCCTAGTACCAAAAATTTTACCACCTAGTAATCGCGATGGTAGTGACACGTACCTATAGCCAATCGTTCGCCTTTTACGAACTGGCTGACAGAATGTCAACTGTCTGTTTTTCAAAGGGGGGCCAGACTGATACGGAAAGAAGTTAGTCTGTAAAGCCAGTTATAATATTAGTACTATCGGGATTTTTATGACATATATATTTGTAGGAAGTGGGTCAGATACGATAAATAAAATGCGGATGTGGTGGTATAACAGCTCTTTATATTTTGATCAACTTTCCATTATTAATTACTAGTTTTCATTAACAATGTGAACCATGATTATGCCTTACTACAAATAAGTCATAATTTAAGCAATAGATAGTCAATTATAAATTGTACTGCGACTAATTTATAGTTGACAATAATAATTAACTTGTTTGCACAAATTAATTATCCAAGAGTCAAGGATAAGCTACTAGCAAGATACAACAAGTGTACCGAGCCACGCCAGAGCCTAGACTGTCTTATCGGCGGGCGCTCAGAGCCTTTTTGTACAGGTAGCAAAACAAGTTGAGTAGTAGAGATATCGAACGAAGCGCTTGCCGGCCCAGGCGGTGCATTTGTTGTTCACACTTTACAATATTCTTGCATTTGACGATGCGGACGCCGTCACGGCCATACTGACATACACACGTCCTCGTGTGCGCATCTTTATACATCTGAGGACAAGGAATGCCTCGTTCATCCTGACATATCTTTTAGAAAACTAAACATAATCTTATTTTTTTTACAACTCTATAATTAGCGTGATCTTTTAGCGAAATGTTACAATAGTGTGCTGGTCCGGTAACCCCTTCAGCAACTACAACTATTAAACCTTTCTCGTCAGTTTTTAAACCGGAGACTGCTGCCGCAGACCTACTAAGCTAGGAATCCCTCATCAATTAAAAAAACGGAGACTGGATTGTACTAAGCTCCCTCTCATCAGTTAAAAACCGGAGACTGGAGTGTATTAAGCTCCCTCTCATCAGTTAAAACCGGAGACTGGAGTGTACTAAGCTCCCTCTCGTCAGTTTAAAACCGGAGACTGGAGTGTGCAGTCATCTTCCTACATTTTTTGTCAATCCTACATTTTTTGGTAATTTACTTTATTATTTTTTTATTTATCAATTGATTTCTTTTTATAGTTTTATAAAACTTCCATTTCCTATAATAATTATTTTGTTTCCTTTTTTTTTATTTACATTTTTAGTGATTTTTTTTATCATCATTTTACTACATTCTTTTCGTTTACTTTATATCGTATTTTTTGCCGATGATGCAGGCTCATGAACAGTGGCATTAGTTATTACAAGATTAGATAATCTCCTTCGCAGGTAGTTCGAAGATATTAAAAATTCTGACTGTTATAACTATTTACAATATACACTGCATTTCTATCAATATTGTTTGGACCAGTTTTATGAACAAGATCATTATCATGAGTATACGCCGTCACGTCATCCTTGTTTTAATTTTCATATACCTCAAGAAACCCTACAGGATTATGGGGAACTTCGCAGAGGCTATCATGAGCTCCTTTATATGTCCTATTAGATCCATTGATATGTCTTAATTCATACCTTTTGATTTCTAAAATTGCGGTAAATTTTAAGGAGCCCTTATATTTTGAATCAAGTTTCGTTTAGTGTCGTTCTTCATTCCTAACAAAGACAAAGTCACCTACACTAAAAGCTTTAACATTTCTTTTACCTCTATTCAACCGTAAAATGTCCGATTAGGCTGACTTTGTGATTCTGTTGGATACACTGGATTTTTAAAGCTTGTAGATACTTTTGCGAGTTTTAGTTAGTTGCCTTGAACACCAAATGTCAAATCAATCGGGGTAAATCCAGATACCCTATACCTAATGCTGTTGAGCGCGTGTTGAATATTACCTAACCGCTTATGCCACGAGTTATTCTCCGCTATCATTATTCAACCCTACAAGATTCGCATCACACGTTTGGTCTGACTGTTAAAATTTATGTGCCTGTCGCAAGAAGATGTAAATCTGTATTGTTTTTTTTTTTTAAATATTAATTAGAGTTCAGTTGGTAATAAACTTTAAGATCGCTTATTAACAGTTTTTAAAGGGTCAACTAAATCAGTTTAAGCTCGCCGGTTTTAATTCAATTGGTTGTCAACTGTTTTTAAACTCCTAAGCGCTCTCTATCTTTACCTACAAGGTAAGTGTTTACCACACCCTTGCTAACAGATTTTGAAATTGAGCAGGATTAAGTGTTTAAGTATTTTTAAGCATTAACCTGTTGTTGCTTAGTTCCTATTCTACCTTGCTCCAAAATTTTGCGGCCTAACGAAACATTTTTTATTAAGACTCATCAGGTCAAACGTGAAATATAACCTCCAAATTTAAAATTTGCCCTGTGGTTAAGCATTTGATCTACTGAGTGGAAACTACATCAGGACAAGCGACTACTTAGAATCTTGTTCATAAAACCGTTCTCCTACAAAGGAATCACAAGATATTTGTTTGATATGGCTACATTCTAAACCAGACTCAAATATAAAAGATAATTAAATTCTACTTAGTGTAATACACCATGTAACGCTCTGGAACAGATGTTGACTGGTTTTCTGTTTTTCGGAACTCGAAGTGGCAACTTTTTCTTCTTGTAGCGCATCAGACAAATGGAAGCTTTGTGGCTGGACCGGGGTCACAACATACATAGCAGACCACTGGTGGTCGGCCACTGGAGACGCCACCAGAGATAGTGGTAGATGACCTGCTTTCGCTGCAAGCAAAAAATATTTGAGATAAGTTTCTGTTTATCACGACAATCGTTGTCACGATGTTCAATTCTATCACAAAAATTTCAACATCCTCGAAATGCAGTGGTGCTCTTAAATCAGTTCATATCTACGTCTAAAAGGAAGAGATCTTCAAGTTATATAAATATAGCTTGCCAAGACAGCAGCTTGTGAAGTAGGTGACGGCATGACTCTTAATTGAGTGAGTAGGTACAATGATTTGATCAACCCCGTCTAATTTTTTCTTTTCTAAAATTATTTTACTTAAGGAACACCAGCTAGTAAGGTACACCACAAAAATGCTATGAGTCAGTTGAAGCGTCTTTGGAACGACAGAAGCATCTCATTAAAAACAAAGCAGAGGCTGGTTCCTAGGCTGGTGTTCTCTATATTTATGTACGGCGCAGAGTCATGAACACTAAAAGCTGCAGACAGGTGTCGCATTGATGCGTTTGAAATGTGGTGCTGGAGGAATATGTTACGTATCCCTTGGACAGCACACAGGACCAACGCCTCCATACTAAAACAACTTGGAGTAAAGACCAGACTGTCTGCTACGTGCCTTCAGAGAATTCTATAATACTTCGGCTACATTTCTAGAAAGCAAGGGGACAATCTCGAAAAGCTAATCGTGACCGGAAAAGTAGAAGACAAAAGACCACGTGGTCGTACGCCTTATGCGATGGTCAGACCAGGTTTGCACCAATCTCATGTCTAAAAAGTTTTATGATTCTCTGCACGCCGCTGAAGATAGAGTCCAATGGCGTAATATTGTGCTATCAAGAACGATCTAATGAGGAGGTTACGACCCTCAGTAATGAAGAATACGAAGCAAGGAGGAGGATACCAGTTAGTCATATCGTCTGTTTCATCAGAATCAAAGTGTATCAATTTGATGGGAGTTACAGAACGTGAATTAATATTTTCTACTATTTTTCAAAGAATAGTTTCCACACCACAAGCGAAAAGAGACATTTACTGTTCCACATAATTAACCGAAATAGTTTGATGCTGAAGTGGGAGTGAATCCGATCCCACTTCTGATGTAGGAAGTGGGTCAGATACGATAAATAAAATGCGGATGTGGTGGTATAACAGCTCTTTATATTTTGATCAACTTTCCATTATTAATTACTAGTTTTCATTAACAATGTGAACCATGATTATGCCTTACTACAAATAAGTCATAATTTAAGCAATAGATAGTCAATTATAAATTGTACTGCGACTAATTTATAGTTGACAATAATAATTAACTTGTTTGCACAAATTAATTATCCAAGAGTCAAGGATAGCTACTAGCAAGATACAACAAGTGTACCGAGCCACGCCAGAGCCTAGACTGTCTTATCGGCGGGCGCTCAGAGCCTTTTTGTACAGGTAGCAAAACAAGTTGAGTAGTAGGGATATCGAACGAAGCGCTTGCCGGCCCAGGCGGTGCATTTGTTGTTCACACTTTACAATATTCTTGCATTTGACGATGCGGACGCCGTCATATTTTTATGGAAACACGTTTTATAAAACTCTATATCTTATACCCATCTTACGTACAAACATCAAAATTACATCTTTTAATAAAGGGAAGTTTGTGTAACATAGGCTCTAACAACAAATATAACTACATATTTATGAAAGGGGCGAGCCGCCGAAACTACGAGCTGGGAATTAATTCCGCTGACATTTCCAATTTATACTACGAATCTGGGATGGAATATGTCGCTAATATTACCTCTTGTGTAGCATTTCCAGGATAGCTGATTAAATCGTGAAATTTATTTGCCAACTAAAGAGGTGATGTACAAATAATATTCAATAGAATTCAAAGAATCAGGAAAATAGTTTTATGTCAGGTACACACATTTGCAGGTACTTATAATTATTTTAGAATTATAATTTTCCCCGTGTTTATATGACTCTCCTTAGAAGAATAAACCATCTGCCATTACACCAGGTAGTTTGTAATAGGCGAAAGATGTGCTATACCTGTTACCACCATGTCTACTAGATGGTAGAGTTCCACCACGTCTCGCCCAGGTCTATAGTACCTACCACCGTCTCACGTATTCTTGCCGCTATAGCGTAAAGCTTGCCATGGTTGTGTTTTCATTATCATTAGAAGGATAATGAGGCTGAATTTGCGCCTTATAAAATTGTAAACAATGGGCCGGCGTGAAGTACTACCTGGCCCTGCTGAGAACACCCAGTTGATTTGAGGCTAATTTGGCTTTGCCTTCCAAGTGACCACGGAACTAGGCGTTGCTCGATATGTCAACTCCAAGAATTTCAAGACTGGCTGTGGCTGTTAGGGAAGTATTTTCGAAGCGAGAAGATACGACAAAGGGATATTTCTTAGTGGAACACGCGCAAACTTGTGTCTTCTTGGGGTTAAAGTGGACTAAGTTTAGTTGACCCCACTTTGAGGCTGAGGAAAGTTGTTCTTCGATTTCCGACACAAGTTTTATCCGGCACTCCTTGGCGTGTTGTTGAGAAACCCCGCTGCGGGCAAAAAACTATCACCACACTATCGTCCACATAGCAATGAATGTTGCTTAGTTGCAACTTGTCATTAATATGCAGAAGAAACAGTGTATGTGATAGTACACAGCCCTGAGGAATACCAGCATTGACGGGTTTAAGTTTAAACCATGCCTCATCAACAACGACCTTGATGCTCCGATCTGCCAAGAAACTAGTGATCAACTTGCAAAGTTTCACAGGAAGCCCATAAAAAGGGAGCTTGGAGAGAAGTGCTTTGTGCCATACCCGATCAAAGGCTTTCGCAATGTCCAAACTAACTGTCAAAGCCTCCCCCTTGTTCTCCACAGCCTCCGCCCATCGGTGCGTTAGGTAAACAAAAAGATCACCAGCTGAACGACCGCGACGAAAACCGTACTGACGATCTCTAATCAGCCGGTGCTCTTCTAGATACCCCAAAAGCTGGCTGTTAATAATGGATTCCATTATTTTGGAGAACAAAGAGGTTATCGCTATAGGCCGATAGTTGGACCTGAGCGATCGCCTTTCTTAGGGATTGGGTGCACTAAAGCTGTCTTCCAAGATTTTGGGACAACGCCTGTTGTGTATGAGAGCCAGAAAAGACGCGTTAAAACCGGTGTCAACTCGGGAGCACAGATCTTGAGCACGATTGGTGAGATGCCATCAGGCCTACTAGACTTATGGACATCCAAGGAAATGAGTGTCTTACGCACTGCTGTTTGGAGGAATGGAACCTCAGGCATGGAACTGTCACGCTACGTGATGGTAAGCGGCGTGTTTCCTTGGTCATCCAGAGTCGAGTAGGCAGCAAAGAGTGAGCCCAAAAGATTGGCTTTCTCCTTGGCAGCATGGGCCAGAGAGCCATTTTCTCTGCGCAGAGGTGGAAAGGAGGGCAGACAGAAATTCCTATGGACAGTCTTGGCGAGAGACCAAAACGCACGAGTTCCTGATGGAAGGCGAACTAGTCTCTCACTAATTTGACCAATGTGCTCCGATTTTGCTTTAGCAATGGCTCTTTTAAAAGACCTAGAAGCAAAATTATACTCCTTTCTAACTGCACTGGTGTTTATACATCATGAGATGCCACCGCAGCAGCCCATGCTCGGTAGCACTCCTGCTTTCAACGTGAAGTCGTTTTGCAGGGGCGACCAAACCATGGCCGTGACTTGCCACCGATGGGTACCGCTATAAACGGAACGAACAGTTCCATGCCCTGCAGCACCACTTCGGAAATGCATTCAGCGACGTCATCTGGATCATCCAGTGAGAAGCATATTTGCCTCCGTGGGTAGGATGCAAAGAAGGACCACAATTCGTCCCAATCTGCTGACCTGTAGTGCCAAACGCGGTGACAGCCTAAGAAACGAGGTCGCAATAGTCGCATTACCGGCACTTCGCTCCTAATGAGGCAGTGGTCTGAAGAATCTAGCGGAGAATCAATAGAAACTTGGTAATTGTCCGGATGAGAGGTCAGCAGAATATCTAACAGGGAAGGTAAATGGTCATCCACATCTGGAACACGCGTAGGCGAAGTAACTAGCTGTGTTATATTATATGCTAGAGCAAAATCGCGAATAGATCTCCCCGCGAGATCAGTGGTACGTGAGCTAAGCCATTCAATATGATGAGCGTTTAGGTCGCCAAGCATCATGATCTCCGTGGAGGGGATCTGCTGCATCACGGAATCGGTTGCTATTTGTATATGCTCTATGAGTCGGTCTACTTCGGAGTTTCCACTATAGGACCTATAAAGGCACGCATAGATGCGTGGATGGTCGTCGCACTCTATGCGTAGCCATAGGATGGATAGGTCCCTGCCTTCAAGGCTGATGAGATGTCGGGAACAGATATCCTCTCTAATGTAATCACAAAATCCTGCCCGGGGTACAAATGAATGCTCTAATTTGTACCCCGGGTAAAAGAGATATGACATATCCGCCGGAGAGGATATCTGTGTCTCGGTTAAAATCCATTGATTGTTATTTGTATATTATATATTTTTGTTGCCTCTGTGGTTTAGAGGTCCGGTGTCGGAGTTGACCACATGAGGTTCCGGTTTCGATTCCTGGGTCGGGCAATTCAACAATGTGTTTTTTCAGTTTTCTGATAAAAACAACCTTGCCCGGGGTTGGAAAGTGCCCGGTTGTACCCTTGCTCACCCCTTCGGGGATACGGGCGTGAAGATACTTTTTTTATTATGTTGATTAAATGTACGGAATTATCTCAACTGTCAAAGTAAATTTACTTTGATATTTACTGGACTACTGAAGTTTTCTCATTAAACATTATGGAAAATGGAGATTCTACGTTTGCTTGGTATTTATCCAATCACAAATGTAAAACGGAGCTTAGCTGCAGCTACTAAAATATGTATGCACAAATTGATTCGTTCTCTTTTAGCTCAAACTGTACAAATAGTCACTTCAGTGAAGGCTGCTGTATTGTCTACGACTACTTAAACGGGCTACTGACTTTCAGTTTAAACTGCACAGATTTAACTGAACAGTTAAACTGTTCATTCAAAACTTATTTATGTAGGCAAAACTGAGACCTGTACAGTGGAACTGAGAATCGTATCGAAATTTCATTAGTTAAAACTGTACAGATAAATAGTTAACTGAAGGTATGTAGCAAAAAAACTGCGCAATTGTTAGTTTTACCAGTGCATTGTTGGAGTTAGCACGAATTTCTACTGTGTACTCACGTATAAATCGCGTTCGTATGAAAGTAACCACGGCAAACCAACGAGAATGATTGGAAAAGTTTATTGAAATATATCGTTTAGGACCTTGTTTACGGAAAGTTAAATCAAAAGAGTACAACGATCGTGGCAAAAGAGACTGAACCTATAGAAAGTTATTGGCAAAAATTCAAGAAATTGAACCTACAAGTGACAGGGAGTAATTAAAAATTCAATAATTTACATTATTTTTTTCATAATACATAACAATCCAATAATTGCCACAACGTTGTCCGATGAACCCATGTAAAACGTGTTATTTCAAATGAAAAGAAGTAATAATTATAAATAAAACTGAACATTTATAGGGCACTAGGGCTGTCAGTAGTAACTGCACAGTCAGACTCTATAGTTAAAACTAAGCAGTTAAAACTGAACATCAGTAGCCCACTTTAGGCGAACACGTCATATAGCTTCAGTAATATGTATTGTATCTATGTGAAATATGAACGAGTGAATAAAAGTTTACTGAAAACAATAACGCTCTTTTTCGTAAGCGTTCCATGAATTAAAATTAATCTTAGTAAGAGTAATGAGCAAGCATTACGCTTAATTTTAATTAAGCATGATCAGTGATGTTTTTATTTTTTTATTACATTATATGTGTTGTAAATTTCCATGAGCAGTAGCGACTGTTTTCCATCAGGTTACACGCTCACTGCCTAATAGCAGCATATAATTTTTTTATTTCATAAAATAACAAACAAGCGGGTTGGTCCTGATGGAAAGAAACGACATGTAACGGACGAGTAACGGAATAGCAATGTCACATGCATAAATTTACCGGTTAAATACCTATTTTTCCCGTGTTGGTTCCGAGCTCCTTTGAAGAATAAACCAACTGCCGTTATGCCAGCCAGGTCATAGAAGGCAACCGATTGGCTATGCTAGTCACTACCAACGTGGACTGCTAGGTGGTAGAGTTCGTTATTGTCTCGCCCGGGTCTGGTACCACCGCCTTACCTATTCCTGTCTATAGCGTCAATAATTTGGAGGACGTAGGTTGGTAGGTTTGGAGGATAAGGTAGCCGGTAAAGTTATGAATGTGACTCTGAATGACGTTTTTTTTCGGGTAAATATCTTTCATTAAACGTACTGAACGATGTGTTAAAATATGTTCACCTATTTTGAAAGGACCTTATACAGGCTGTGAGTGTAAACACCGTTATCCTTGAAATAGTGATTTGGTTTCACTTATACAACGTAAATACAATAAAAAAATTTAAGTAAAGTCTCCATTTTTTTTCAAAATTATTTCACTCTATACAAGTCCACGGCAAAGTGGGCGGAGCGTGGGCATATTGTGGAATATTGTATCGGTAGTTAACGGACAGCCAGTGCGGCAGGTCAGTCCTTTGCGTATACGTAGGTCACTCTATTAGTTTTGCGTAACTTAAAAAAACAACATGTTATAACCAAAATATTATGTTTATTGCTTTTCAAAATAATCTCCTTTACATTTTAAACATTTTTTCATGCGATCGGAACATTTTTTAAAACAGGAGGACCACAGATCTGAAGGCATGTTTTCTATGTGCTGATTGAACGCTATCACTGCCTCTTAGGAGTTGGTAAAAATAAAACCTCTGGAAAATACAGAAATCACAGGATGCTAGGTCCGGGCTATGCGCAGGATGAGTGGACGAGGTGTACTTTTTCGGAAGCTAAAAATGACTTTATTTTGTTGGCCGTGTGTGAAGAAGCGTTATCATGGTGTAGGAGAATGCGGCTTTTGGGTCGTCTTTCGCGAACTTTTTCAAACACCCTGGGTAAACAAATAGTAGAATACCACTCTGCATTAACACTCTTTTGATCTTCAAGTGGAATTGTACAGATGAGACCCGTAGCTAAGAAAAAAAAACGCGATCATTTTTTTACAACATTAGAATGTCCGTGGTCGTACTTCAGTAGCATCTGTGAGGACCATTACACGCGAGCCCGCTTCTGCTCCGCTGTCAGTTCATGAGGGATCCAACGACAACACAGTTTGCGAACTTTCAATTCTTCGTGTAAATTTTTCTGAATTTGGCTCATACCAACCCCAATAGTCCCCGAATTGTCTCATAGGTAATCCGGGGGTTTTCTTCAATTAACCGCTTAGCAGCAGCCACATTATTTTCGTTGACGGCAGTTGAAGGCCGGCCTTCACGAAATTCGTCATGTAAAAAAACTCGACCTCTCGCAAATTCAGCAAACCATCGCCTCACGGTGCTCAAACAAGGTGCTTCTCTCCCAAAACTTTTTGAAGACGAGCGGCACAGTCTTGCGGAGAGCAATCATTTATGATTTTAAAAGTTCTCTTCTTTTAAAATCATAAAAAATGATTGCTCTAAAATCTTTTCGACTTAATTCCATTTTCGTTGCGTACGGAGAACTTTGTGTGATAAAAAAACAATTGACAAATCATTTTCCGCCAATTGTTTTTTTTATTACTAAGAAGATTGCAAAGTTTTAAAAATATAACATTCGAAATTCAAATAGTTCCGATTAGCTAGAAGTGCAAAACTTTTAGTGTGCCCCATGTAGTATCTATGAATTTCGGACGTTGCCGGACAGAAACTTTCTTATATTTTTGAAAGAAAATAAGGTTTTTTTATTTTCAAATTCACATACACATATTTATAATTAAGTCAACTACCTATGGTTTTAGTGACAACGGTGTTTATTCTTGCAGCCTGTACATGTAACAGTAGAGTAAAATGTTTCATCCCGTGGTACACATTAAGTAATTTGAACAAACGATCAGAAAGATCCCCTTGGGCTGTGTGATGAAATATAGGTACGGCTAATTTTAAATGATTGACCGCTTCCCAGTGGGGAAGAAAATCTCATTTTAGGAATTTGCGTTTTCTCGCTGCTTTAAAACACCAGCTCTTGTTTTATATCCTTCGCTAAGTAGCGAAGAATATAAAACACATTAGTGCTAACAAACTTGAAACTTCAACTACTAAAATATTTATTGACAAACAGGTTTGCTACGTTATCGTAAATTAACAAATGGCTGCGTCAGGAGGGACTACAATTTAAGTAGAGTGAGTTCCCTACGGGAAAATACGGATGCCTTGAAAAACATTAAAAATTGAGAATAACTTAAAATTATATACCAGCTGACCCGCGCAGCCTCAAGCAGATAATATTTCTTTGAGATGGTTTTTCTCACAATCTTTCATCCCCATTTCGGCTACTAAGGGGTAGATTTTGAAAAAAATTAGTTACAAAATTTCATTAAAATAGCTTCAACAACAGATTTCCACATTTATAAGATAAAAATGGATGCCCCTTACCCTATTGGTTCCCTTAAACATTTGTCCTTATTTCGATGTACAGACGCGTTTTTTTATACAATTAATAATGTAGCTTTCTAGTGACTAAAGAATCATTAATAACTATTCGCGGTTTCAGAATTTATTCATACTAAAATTATAGATAGGAAAGTGTGGTGTTCGTTTGTCCGTATTTCACGCTGAAACGAAGAGACGAATTGATGTGATTTTTAAGTGGAGATAGTTGAAGGGATGAAGCACTTTCCACTATGTCACTACATAGGCTTCTTTTGTCTCTTACTTTACGCGAGCAAAGCCGCGGGCAAAAGCTAGTCAATTATAACAAAAACTATACATGTATATAAGACTGCCTTTCGCTCGCAGTTTTGCCAGCTTATTCCCCATGTTAGTCCCGGGCTTCTTGGAAGAATAGGCCAACTGCCGTTCTTACAGTCGTAACGTCGTAAAAGGTAACCGATTGGCTATACGAGTCACTTCCATCGTGGCTACTAGGTGGTAGAGTTCTGCATTGTCTCTCCCGGGTCTGTTACCACCGCCTTCCACTCTGATCTACTAATTCAGTCAGGTTGAACCTGACTGGATTAGACTTTATAGAAACAAATTATCGCAGAGTTATTTTAGATAAACTTTCAAACCACGAAAGAATATTTTAGTCTCACCTGGTCGTATCGCACTAACCGTAAATAGAATATAAAAGCAAGTGAAAGCTAAAATAATGATAGCCACTCGGTCTTTCGCCCCTTGATAATAGCCCACTTCGCACATTTCCGGCTATTACAGTAACAAATTTTCATCATCCCATTTGAGATGACATAAAAGCTTTACGTGAATATTTTTTTCTGTGCCGAATTTTTCCTAGATAATTAAGATTCGGGTGAGTAAGTTGCGATGGAGAAGACTGATTAGTTTGTTTAATGTTGTTCATTTCATAAAAAAAGAGGCCATAAACTTGGCATATACATTTTGTATAAATAGGCTATAGTACTAAGTGGCTCTAAATTGCATTCTATTGGTATAAAATGTAAAGTTTGTATTAAACGAGTAGCGTCAGTGCTTGTCACTGTCGTGTTCCGGTTTGGAGGGTAAGGTAGCCGGTAAACTTATGCATGTGGCATAAGACCTCGCCACAAGATAGCAACGCACCATTAACATCTTTGGTGTCTATAGGCGATGTTTTACTCTTTCCATCAGGAGACCCATCTACTTATTTGCTATCTTATGATATAAAAAAAAACGATTTATTTGTAAAGTTAAGTAGGTAATTTAATAGGTAAATATACTTCTATACTAATATTTAAAGAGATAATATTTCAATTTTTGTGTGATTCGAACTAACTCAAAATTACTGGGCCTATCTTAAAAATTCTTTTGCCATGAGAAGGTTACATTATCCAGAAGTGACATGTGCTGTTTTAGCTAATATTTGTATTGATTAAGAGCGTTGTTACTAGCTGTTACTCGTGACCCAATATTATATCTTCTTTTTTCTGAGTCAGGTACAAAAGTTCGGTCCAGCAGTTTTTTAAATTTATTCTTAATTAGCTGTGCCGGCGACTTCGTACGCGTGCAAAATATTCAAAAAAAATAGCCTAAATTACTCCGTATAACATCAGCTATCTGCCAGTGAAAATTCCGTTAAAATTGGTCCAGCCGTTCAAGAGATTAAACGGAACAAACAGACAGGCAGACAAAAATTGTAAAATAAAAAAAATGCTATTTTGGTATGTGTACTGTGTACACATCCATACGCATTTAGTAAAAAGCTGTTATTTTAATATTACAGACGCTCCAACTTTTACTTATTTGTATAGATAAACTTAAAAGCCCGGGATCAACACAGGGAAACTTTGAAAGTGGTCTAGTTTACTGGATATACTCGTATATTACAATCAGTAAATCTCTAACCTTAGACTAAGGTAATATTACAAAAAAAAAGTATCATCACGCCCGGTTCCCTTGCGTGTAGGCAGAGTAAACCGAATGAACTTTTCAGTTCACCGCGATTCATCGGTTTGTCGATTGGCGAAATAAGTGGTGATCCTCATCGCCGCATTTATCGACATGTTAACGATTATTGACTATTTTTAGCGATAACTGGGACCGACAATTGGACGTGCTCATTCGAGGCACGGGAGTGGTAATACACCACTCCGCCAGAATTCGAGCTGCTACTGAGGATTAGATTTTCGAGAAAACCTAGAAAAAACCTCAATAACACTTTGCCCAACCTGGGGAACGAATCCGGGACCTCATGGTCTGAGCCAAATAGGCTATCCCTAGACCAAGAGTCTATAAATTAATATTACAATAAATTTGTTCCTCTAAATTTATATCTATAGGAAAATAGGTGTTACCCGCGACTTTAATCTTATGTCTCAAAAACATTTTTTTATTTAGCTGAGTCGGGTAAAAATAACATATTTTACTCCTAGATAGAGCAACTTTCTAATTACGAAATAATTTTCAAAAATAATTTTCAAAATTATATTTTTTTAACGTGGGGAAATCCGTCATGGATGCCAGTCTGATCACGGGGATCATAGAGTGGTTATGCCGGACTCGTACCGATTAAAACCCCACGGTTGCCGTCTCTAGCGCGTATGAGTGGGCCCCGGGATCTCCTTGAGCACACGGTTCAACTCACGCTCTCAGCTGCGCTGCGCAACCCTTCTCGAAGGAGTATGGTGTGGTTTCCTTTTTTGATTGTACAATTTCGTATGGGAGAATATTGGTAACCTATATTCTTCCATTCCTCTCTGGCTGCTTGACAAGTACGTGTAGCCCCCGCCACACGCACTAAGCATTACCATGGTGCAGAGGTGCCTGTAGCCTAACTCAGAGATCCGTAGTACTAGAAGGTGTAATTCCGCCATCCCCGTTTTTCAATCGATCGTCGAGGCGAATAGATTCTAGGCATCGCCATATGGTGGACGTTCCACGTACCCGGACAAAGCGGTTTGACTTAACATTTTTTTTTATTATTCATAGGAAAGCACTTGACATTAACATTAACATTCTTAGTTAGTTAGTTCATTGAGTACAACCTGGTGATATTCAAGAGAAGAGTGAACAGGTACTTTCTAAGAAAGCGCGTTCCATCTTAGGCCTCATCTTAGCTTACCATCAGGCGAGATCGAGGTCAAGCGCTTACCTATCGATAATAAAAAAAAAGTTGTAATTTCGTCAAAGCAACAGAGTGTTAACAAAATCGTGAAAAATATATTTTAGAGTAGCTCCTCTGCATGTAAATGGTAGTCATTATTTTTTTTTGTGTGGGATATCGTTGGATGGGTTTTTAAAAAATGCAGGTTTATGGAAACAATTTTTCGATTAAGGAACTCGTTTGAGAAATGTTAAGCTTTAAAATGCTTGTTTTTGTTAGAGTCAAGGGTCCCCCTGCTCTGCCAGCAAAACAGTTGGTTTTGAGGGAGGGAGAATTCACGGTAGTAGTAAATATAATGAAGTTAAGAGAAAAACTATCACGGTTTACAAGGCTTTACAAGTTTTTGAGTAATAGTCGACCAACTTATAAAATATACATGGAGAAGTTCTTTTAGGCAGTGAACCTGTCATGCAGATATATCTGTCAATCACGTGAAATAGATTAAATGTTCACTATGTAAAACATTAAAAGCCCTCTTCTTAGTCCGCATTATTTTGATGGGCAACTTCGGAAGCCTACAATGCGCCTAGCCCGATACACTCTTACCAATTTTTTATATATTTAATCCATTTTTCAAATACAAATACAAATAATTTATTTGTTTAAATAGGGTTACAATTGTGTCTTCTTTTAATTAATTACATTGCACTTTTATCCTATTTGGGCCAAGAGAACTGGCATGCAAATTTATATAGATTCAATTCAATTAATCGACTATATTATTTTGTTATTCTTATAAGTTCAACAATGACAAACCTTCCTTTCATTTTCCTTAAAACATTTGCGTGTAGTAGCATTGTAAGATACAGCTTATCGTCATAATGTTATTATTCAAAATATGATTTAGTGTTACAATTATAGTCAAATATAATTAAAGTTACTATAATAATAAACAAATTTATATGTCAGAATAATAATTAAAACAAAACTATTTATTAATAAAATACTAATTTATAATATAATATAATATATAAACATTCAATTTACATCTATATTAAAGTAATTACTATCAAGGTTAAGTTAATCTCACAATATAAGTAAACACTAAATACTAAGATTATCATATTCATTATAGACAAGAATAATATCTTGTTTCTATCACGAGAAAACGTTTGTTGTGGGATATTTATTACAATAATGAGATATTAAGTTTTTTTATTCGTTAAATCTCTTTTCACGCGCGAATTATTACACCCTGATTTACCTAAGCGAACTGGTTAGTAACACACAGATTATGTAGCGCCATGACAAGCACTGACATTACTAATAAATAAAAACTGAGTACTAAATGTGAGTTTCTCAAATGCGTTCGAATAACTTTACCATCGCGTTAATCGAATAAACTCTTTACTTAACGAGTATCGGGAAGCTGCGAGTGTGAGTCGCGATTTAGCCAAACCACTCGGTCGGCGTCCACTCATCGTGAATGGCGAACATTTGTTTCGTAATGTTGGTTGTACGTTAGCATCGAATGAATAACCAAACATTTTCAGAAGTACACAATTCTTGAGTGTCTATATCTAAAAAAGTAGTGTTTTAAATTTATACGGATTACTACCAAACAAAATATTATTGTATTTTTTTATTCGATTGTGACTGTCTTGAGAATAAATAAATTACATACTCTTTGTTGAAAATCTTGAGATTATTCATAGTGAAAATTAAAAATGAAGACGGGAGCATCAACATTTGGATTAATGGTGTTTATGAAGGAGTAAACATATTTTAGTTGTTTAGCCTTTTAGGTTATATTGTTCTGTGTTGTTCAGCTTAGCTTAGCAAGGATTATAATTCTCTGCATAACCATTTATACATCTAACGTCAACAAAGAAACGTGTGAAAAAGATATTTGTGATGGGCAAAGACAAGTGAAAAAGTTATGATGGAAAAAATACATATAAAACGAGAGAAATCTTAAAACGCGTTTAAGATCTTCGTGTCAAAACACAAGTTGAATATCTACACGAACGAGTTATGGCCAGATGGTATAAAGTTCAGGCGTTTTGTACATTTCAGAATGCGTTCAAAAGCAATGGAGTCTCCAGCTGGGACACGCAGTGTGAGCAAATACCAACTGATAATGGATCAAACCAAACCTAGTATATTTATTAGCTTTAATTGCACAAAATGTGAAACACAGTGTTCAGTGTGTCAAAACACTATGTAATCTGGTGTATGCAGTGGCACTGTAAGAGACTTGGCTTCTGCCCCACGACCTGCCTCTCCTTGGTGCCTTGGTGGCATCGATGCAGGGGTCAGCTACACAGGGAAATCGGCTGTTGATCTAACAACATGTGTACTTTACGGTAGATCTCATGGCGGTGTGGCACTATTGTGGCAGAGAAATGTGTTTAGTGAAGTTTCAGTGTTAAATTGTAAAAGTGAGCATATAAACAACTATAAAAGCAATTACTAGGGACATGCGGAAGATCTTGATTGCATCTGTGTATATGCCTACCGATCAGCCTGATAATTTGTCAATATTTGTTCAGTGCCTGGGCCAATTAAATGCAATCATTGAAAACAGTTACATTGAAACAGTGTATATATTAGGGCAGTGTTTCTTAACCTGTGGTCCATGGACCCCTGAGGGTCTGCGAGTATATTTGAATGAATATATAAATGCCAATGTTTTTTTATCAATAGGGCCCTTGGTACTGTGCTTGGTTTTCTAGGGGTCAGCGGACTAAAAAAGGTTATGAAACGTTGTATTAGGGGATTACAACGCACACCAAGGTGCATCATTTTGCAATGAGTTATTTAATTTTTGTAATAAGGGCAGTGGCCGTGTGGAGACATGTTAAGGCTTGGTATAGCTTCAGATACTCATACCTATGTTAGTGAGACTCAGGGGTGTAAAAGGTGGTTGGATCACTGTGTGGTTAATACATTTGTTTGGCACACTATCTTAAATGTACATGTCCTATACACATGTTGAGGATTTCTATGCTATAATGTGGAAGAAAACTGCGACTACCATCTCACATTTGCGACAGAATAACAACAGGTTTCTAAATATGATAAACAGTAGAATGCTCAACCATTACTGGCACACACACCACAGTAAATTATTTTGAAACACATTTTATATGTAGTTTTAATATATGTGATTTATTTAAAATACTATTTAGTATTTACTAACATAGTTTATAGGAAAATATGTTACTAACATTAAAGGCTTCAAGTGCTTGAAATAAATGATTTTTATTTTTTTTTATACATTTTTTACATCATAAGATAGCAAACAAGCAAATGGGTGTCGTGATGGAGAGTCAACTATCGCCTATAAACACCAAAGATGTTAATGGTGCTTTGATATTGTAGCGAGGTCTAATGCCACATGCATAAGTTTACCGGGTAACTTACCCTCCAAATCGGAACACGACAGTAACAAGCATTGACGCTATTGTGTCAATAGATAAGGCGGTGGTACAAGACCCGGGCAAGACAATGCAGATCTACCACATAATAGCCCATGATGGTAGTGACTTGTATAGCCAATCGGTCACCTTTTACGACCTGTCTGATAGAACGGCAGTTGACCTTCAAAGGAGCCCGGGATCAACACGGGGATTTTTTATTTATGCGATAGCCGTCACTGAATTGTTTCTCTGTGAGGTCCAGCAGCGCATCAAATGATGGTCGAAAGCTTGCATTGCTCCAACCAGTATAACCTCTGTCTGTGCCACTGCAAACATTGTCTAAGCAAAAAAGAGGCACCAACTATGATTTTTGTCAAATTTATAAATTAAATTTTTTACACATTGTAAAATTTTCTTCTTTTTTTTACGTTCTCACTACGATAAACCCAAGTGATAACTTTACTTCGGCGTAAGCGTAACATTCACCAATGTTAGTGACTCGAAACGTCAAAATTGCATCTCACACTAACCTTCCACTTGAATCCACCAATCACATGCGGTAACGCTCTCGCTATAGAATACAAAATGGCCGTATTCGACAGGAAACAAGTAAACATAAATCTCGCACTTGCATGTTTCGTTTCTCACGTTTACCACTAGGTGGCGCTGTACAAATCCCATACAAATTCCTAGTAAACTCGAAACGCGCTCACGATCGAATGCAAAAAGAAAAACTCACACTTAGCACTCTGAAATAATAATTTATACAAAATAGAACGTAATGTTATGTAACTGTCTTGTTATCTCATCGTCGTATCATCATCATCGGAAATATTTATATACTTCGCTAAATGAGAAGAATCTTAGTTACTATTTGTGAATAATTCATTTAAGTCATAGAAACATTTAACTAACCATGTATTTAACCTATTTTTAAATTAATTACTGTATAGTGTTTTTAAATCACTAGGAAGACGGTTATAGCCGAAATATATGTCAGAAGTGGATAAACAGATCTATATTACCTATGCATTCCTCGTTCCATATTCGTAAAATGTTTCTGCAAGTATTGATAACATATAACAACGGCTGGATATTCTTTTTTCACTTCATTTTAATATAGTAAAAAATATAAATACTGAAATGTTTGCATTAATTTCATAAATAACTAGCTGACCCGGCAAACGTTGATTTGCCTTACATATTAGGAATCCATAGCGGACAAACAACGTGACACGTAATTTATATAAGACTACGGGATTGTCCTTCCACGCAGCCAAAATGGCATTAAACGTTATATGGTGGTTAAGTATTCTGAAATTTTCTAATTTTCCGCGCAGTTTTCTTAATATTTTCTTTTATAAGTACCTTCTCCTTACAATTACAAACACAACAAAAAAAAATACCGAAATTGATCCAGTCATTCAGGCGTGATGTCGTGACCAAGGAAAATAGGGATTGATTTTTATATATATATATAGTAGATAGATTGTCCTTCCACGCAGACAAAATGGCATTAAACTTTATATGTTGGTTAAGTATTCTTAAATTTTCTAATTTTCCGCGCAATTTTTTTAATATTTTCTTTTATAAGAACCTTCTCCTTACAATTACAAACACAACAAAAAAAATACCGAAATTGGTCCGTCCATTCAGGCGTGATATCGTGACCAAGGAAAATAGGGATTGATTTTTATATATATAGATAAATAAATTGTCGATTATAATGGACATGTTTGAACGCTCCAATTTTCCGCGCGCATTAATGAAGTTACAGAGCCACAGGCACCACTACAAGATATCGATGCTGATTAATCTCAATTCTCATACTAGCAATCGCCTGTGGTCGAAATTTGAACATAGACTAAACAATTAACTTTCTTTAAAGTTTGGCAACTGACTTTAGCAGTAAAGAAAACAGTAAAATTTATGTTAACATTACCATGTTGTCACATGAATTTAGTGTGTGTAATGTTTATTTTTATTAATTGAATGTATTCCCTGGTATTTCCTATGCACATGATTTAAAAAAAACTATGTGTCCTCCTAATCCCTGTCCGACCGTCTTGCCCTAGTGTCCTCCGCAATGAAAGCTTTAACTGTGCCAAATTTTATATTTCACCGTTCACGCAATCGTCTTAAAAAGGGTTCCGAAGTTTTTCCTTCGCATATCAATATATGTATATTACGCTCTGTGATATTAATTTTCAATTGACTAATGGTGATGCATTTCGCGATCTATGATATTAATCTCTTTATCCGCGATTTGGAATTTTACTTCCCTAATTTACATTTTACACACTTCAAACAAATTTTTATGCAGTTAAATAGAAACTTAATTAAAAATAGTACAGACGTAATGTCAGAACCATAAAGTATTAAAAATAATTAAATACAAATAAATTTAATTCACTTGCGTATTCCCTAATTTTAATTGATTTGTTTCGAACATCTTCTGTTTAATATTAATGTAAACGAATCACATTAATTTGCAGATGTATATTCATGAACACTCATAACATAATAAAAAAATATTCATTCGTTTATTCCTGTAATTCATTACCCACTATTGGTTATCTTTTCAATTTTTCACCAATGAATTTCTTCAATGAAAACCTTTGGTGCGCGTCAAATCGGCTTTTACACTGCCGTTAAATTGAAAAGCACATGTCAGAGCTGTCTAGTTTTTGGTGCCTGGCGGGCTTTTACCGAAATGGAGAGAAAATGCATACACAAAATTTAAATGAAGATCTTTTCAGTTTTAAAATCATTTTATAAAAGTTTAATATTTCTTTACTAGGTGGTAGAGTTCTGCATTGTCTCGCCCGGGTCTGGTACCACCGCCTTACCTATTGTTCCGATTACTACGTGTTCTGGTTTGGAGGGTAAGGTAGCCGGTAAACTTATGCATGTGGCATTAGACCTCGCCACAAGATAGCAACGCACCATTAACATCTTTGGTGTCTATAGGCAGTGGCTGACTCTTTCCATCAGAAGACCCATTTGCTTGTTTGCTATCTTATGATATAAAAAAATCAGATGTTGCCTGTTGCTCGCATTGGTCGTGTTTAATTCGATTTTATTCTCTTAGTGCTGACTTTTTAAAAATCTTTTTCTTAGGAAATGCCTACGTTGACATAGATTGTTAGGAATTAGATAAACTTATCCAAAATATTTCTAAAAAAAAATAAAGAACTATAAAAACCTTCAGGGTTCTACCAATTTTCAAAAATTTTAAAAATTTTCATTTTCATGCTGATGTTTCGCTATTCTTAATCTCAGGTCTAAAACTAAATATAAAATTGTGTGGCCGCGTTTCCGATCCGGTAGTAGTTTAAAAAATGTTGACGCGTCAAAATAACTTGTAAAAAGTTTTATTGAATAAAGTACTTCTGATTTCTGATTTCTGAAATTTAATTTTTATTATAATTTTGGTGTAATAAATACACATTAATTTAAGTTAGTTGCAACAGCGCGTTACTTACGTCGTTAAATTTATTAGATTGTGTCCTGCGAAAAATATCAAGTTTCGTTTGGTCTCCTTGACTCCATTCGCTGGTATTGCCTGTATGGTCAAAGTAGTAGATATAATATTTTTTCTTATCATTTTTATATTACAAAATTTACATTATGTTTAAGTCCCAACTGACTTTACGCCATAAACGTCTTACAATGTAAAGAAAACAAAAAAGCGTTTCACAATAGGTGAAAATCGATAAAATGAGAAAATATGTGATTGTTAACATCGAAGAAGTTTTTGAACAGCAGTTTATTGAGGATAAAATACGCAAAGTTATGACACTGCGAAGGAAATAATTATTTTGTTCACAATATTAATTTTTCCCGTTCAATTTTTAGCTATCAAATATTCACAATGGGCCCCGACTGTTAATCGTTCTGTGATGAATTAAAATTCATGAATTGTTTTATATGTATGTACATGATTATAGAACTATTTCAATGGTGAAGTTATTCATTATTACTTAACATGATTCTAAACTACTGGGCTTGTTTCTTTCTTTTAAGTTTTTGATTAAGGCAATGAATCTTTTTCAAGATTAAATGCAGTCGGGTTTTTTTGTCAATAATATTTTGTTTTGTGGTTCCGTGTGGTTATTTGTTTTGTGGTTCCGTGATCGCACTGTCCGAGCCTTTGAGTGAGCAATGTACGCTTTGCATTGCGTGGCGTGAAATAAGAAAAAATCATAAAAAGCAAATTTTGCATTTCCCACAAAAAAGAAATTGCCATCATGACTAGAATGTAAAAATGGCATGTTTTTTAATGTTTCGGTAGACTGTCCCTTTCACTTTGTATAATACCTATCAACCGTATCCTCGTGTTGGTCCGGGCTCCTTTAAACAATAGGCCAACTGCTATTCTGCCAGGCAGGTCATAAAAGCCGACCGATTGGCCATGCAAATCACTGCCATCTTGGCTACTAGGTGGTAGAGTTCCGCATTGTATCACCTGGGGTTGGTACCACCGCCTTACCTATTCCTGCCGCAATAGCGTCAGTGCTTGTCACTGTAGTGTTCCAGTTTGGAGGGTAAGATTGCCGGTAAACTTATACATGTGGCATTTTAGACCTTGCCACAAGATAGCAATGCACCATTAACATCTTTGGTGTCTATGGGCGTGGTTGATTTTTTCCATCAGTAGACCCATCTGCTTGTTTGGTAATATAGCAAACGCTCCTTTACTGTCAAAAATGTCTTACATTTTTAGATATGTAATATCGTGAAAAAATAAAAATAAACCATGTTATACTGTTTTATCGTACCGAATGAGATGACAAGGTTTAAAAATTGCCCTTGAAGTGTTTTTATTTAATCGATAAGTAGTATTTCTGTGTGTAAATAGAAGCTACACTAACAAACTAAGAAATTGTCTTGAAAGGCGTATCCATTTAATTCGTGGTTTTTCCGTGGTTTTCCGTGGTTTTTAAACACTTGTACTGTTTCACGATCAGAAACTATATAATATATTCATTTTTAATTAAATAGCCAACCGCTTTCACATTTCACTGTATCTTCAGGGCTAAGACTGAAGCCCTGAACTGGTTTCAGCCTTAGTCTGGGGTTTGTGATCGTGAAACAGTACAAGTGTTTAAAATAAAATGATATTTATGACGGAGTTTCACCAAGTGCTGACGATGGAAAGTATAGATCATCAGGATAACCACTGGGTTTGTTTAATTCGTGTGGTCTGTGATTATTTGCCATAAAATATTAAAAATCAGTCCAGAAAAACACGTTAACGTTGATTACGTAACTTTTATTACGTTCCAACACATTTGGGAATCTTCTTAATTTTTACGCAATTATTCTCATTTTACATTGCTTTTATTACATTCAATATAATTGCTTATTTCAATTACTCTGATCATTATAATATATCAAGTTAATTACTAAGATTATTATAATGATAAGAATAACAATGGTTTGATGTTTAATAACATCAAACCATCCGAGTCGATCGCCAAATAAAGACTGAGTGAGTAGCTTACCGCACAGAACACTATTACTCCAGGGAGGCTTACCGCCGCCGGCGGTATTCTAATCAAGCCACCGACAAGCAGATAACTCGTGAGTCGTCGTGAGAGAGATGAGTTATTGCAACTTATTTATAATTTATATAGTTTAAAAAGTAATTTTAACGGTCTTAAACATCCGTTATTATTATCAAGATATTAGTTATCAATATATTTACTTAACAAAACATACGCAGTGACTTACAGCTATTAAAAATACTCTAACAAAAATGTCTAAAATACAGAGACTTTGTGATTCAGTTTTGATGAAGACGAATATTTTGTATCTACGAGGTACCTACTAAGTAATCAAAACTTTAATATTATCTCCGCCGCGTGTCGTAAAAATGCCATTTAGCATAACATTAAAAGGTTATCAACTCTTAGACAACTGAAAAATTGTACACGGAGTTTGCTTAAATCGAAACAATGTAATTAAGCGAGAGCCAGATTTTTTTCAAGCGTACTTACGTAAAATCACAAAATATATATGGAGAAATAAATTAAGTTTTATTCACGAGGAATAAAACGTATTAATAAATTACTTGTATTTCGTAGTTAACGGAATTTTTGAATCCTACTGGAACTTAAGGTAGATTAAGGTTTTTTATCAAAAAAAAATTTTTTTAGGTTAAAGATACGAAATTACCTCCTCGATTTGATTGTCATATTGTTGAACTTGTCATATTGTACACTAGAATAAAATCGTAATCAGTCAATTCAAATGCGTTTTGTTGGATATGAGACGAGGTTTGGACAAGTGAACGGTAGGTACATACTATAGACTGATCTCTCTTCCACGTGACAATTTGATCCGTCCGCATGTCTGGGTATTTTTTCAGAAAGTACACACTTTTATATCAGTACGTGTCTTCAGCTGTATATAGATTAAGACAGTGCAGGTAACAGCATAGAATATGAAAGCACTAAAATGGCAAGCACATACAATATGTATTGTAGTGACAACAGGGTAAGCATTTAACTAACGCTAAATAGAAGATATTGCGAAACAAATTAAAAGTTCCGCTTCACGTAATAGAAAAGTAAATATTTTGATAAAGCATAACAAATATTCCAACGCCGACGAAGAATAAAACAGAATAGGATTCTACATGTTTAATTTCAAACACACACCCTCTCAATTCGGCGGGCATGCATAAACAATCAAAAAATTAACAATTGTCTGGATTCTGAAACGTTTATTCTTGCAAGGGGGCCCAGACCAGCATGGGGAAATCCGCAGGAGGAAACGTGTATTCATAGTCACAGCAATAACAACTTTTAGAAGTTCGTCCAAAAAAACAATTCCCAGAGGAATGTTGTTTTAACGCCTTGCAGTTAATGCAGTGGTGCATGTAGTTCATTATACTACTTGCAGTGTGATCAAATGAATCCGTGGTGTCAAGGCTACGATGTTCATGGCTTATTAGTACTGGCGTATCAGTCTGCATCGTGCAGACTGTTTCAGGTCGCAGTATGGTGGAACTTTATGACAGCTTTGCGTCAGTCGATGCTATCGCTAGAAGTAAATGATAATCGTTATCAGGTCGATCAAATGCAGCAATGGGGATCACGAATCATCTTTCCAACCGACAATCTGGAAAGTCTAAAGACATTTCGCAAGAGATATAGCATGATGATACTTAATGTAGAATGACTTTGCTACTATTGATTTGATTTTCTTATAGTTTTCTTTACCAGAACTGGATTTTAATAAAAAATAAAGCCTTTTATTTGGAAGAATTTCCAAATCAGTTTTTAAAATGATAAATGGAAATAAAAAATCCAGATCATTTTGAATAAGTGACAGTATTCTGAGAAATAAGATCTTCTGGGTATTTTTGAAAGCATGTATTTTAAAACGGTTCCAAGTAATAAGCAACTAATTATAAAATCATTATATAATTTATAAAAGTTTGTTTAAAAATAAGCTATGTTATTCCGAATCTAAAACAAGATAACCTTACAAATATCAAGAATCCTGAAAATGTTTAACGAATACACATGTCCACCTAATGTTTTGTGTGAGCAGGGGTCTCAAGGGAGTGTGTCAATCAGAGGCTCTTTTAATGTTTTGCGAAATTACCCTGTCACCTAAATGTTATGCCATATAAACTCGGTTGTTTTATTCATTTCGATTTAAATTTATATACAAATTATTTCAGATAGTTAATTTTCATTGTCTGTGAGAACTGTTTTCCCTTTTGATTTTGTGCAGATCCTAAAACAATACCGATTTGAAAAGGACGCTGAAATATATTTAAATAGTCGACGTGATATCCTAATGAACATTTGGGATGCTCATTATTTAATAACACTTCAAATAAAATACAATTAAATATATAATAAGACTAGCGAACCCGCGTAGCTACGCCCGCGAATAACTTACACTCGCGTTGAATCAGGTAGGTAGTGTTCGTTTCTTCTAAAGATGGAAAAACTTTAAAAACAGCAAAGAAAAATATCGACACGCAGGGATTGAACCTGCGACTGTCTCCCTAAAGCCGGGACGCTCTTCCACTGAGCTAGTGTCGACAGGTTTGACGTGGCGAAATTCTTCTTTGCTATATGATCGATTACGTTGATCTTCTAAAGATGCTTCAATTTCTAGCAAAGCGTGCGTTGAGTGTGTAAATTGTGTGCTTTTGTGCTTGATGCCGACGGCCACTGCGGTCTTTTTTTGTCCAGACCGTCAGTGAGTTTTATCCATTTATTAAATCGACGTCTTTCTTTTAGGTGTCATCGCGGAAATCACATAGAACAATTCGCGGATAATAGCAATTTTAATAAATTTTACCTTTTAATTATTTATTTCCGCAAAGTAACGCCTGAATCAATAAAGTAAAATAACATGTCATAAATGTAAGAAATTGACTACAATATTTCATACGCTATTTCGGCTCCTTAGGCGATAATTAAAAAAAAAGTAAACTATCTTTGATTTTATCTCATTAAATAAAAAAATAACACAAATAAAGAAATACAACGTAACATAAGTACCACACTACAACGTAAATGACAATATAAAGTACATACAATATATACAGGGTATAACAAAAATAAGCACTAATACTGAAGGAGCGTTCAGGATGTGTGGTTAGCTCTTTAATTATACATTTTTAATAAATAAAAACTATGAAATTTCTGAGAAAATGAATGTCAAAGTTTTTTTTCAAAATGATCTGTGGCAGCCCTGAAGTATAGCACGCAGTAACGTACGCGCACGGTTTACGCAGCTATGAAAGGTCACAATCATATGATAGATGTCAATGAACTGCTAGACGCACAACAAAGTACTAATTACTTGACAGAGTAAATAATGTAGATATTATTTAAAGAGTTTTTTTATATTTTTTTCTACCAGGACTGATGTTGGAATAAACCCATGAGGGTCCTTAGTTTGATTACCAGGCTGGACAATTTGATTCATAGGTAACTTAACTGGGTTTTGATAGCCATAATTATTACATTATGTTAAAAAAAACACTGTCCGACTATTGGTGTCACTCGATAGCATATTACGATCATATTAAAATAATTATTAATTACTATACTCATATTCAATAAAAAAAATCTCATAAAATTTTATTAATCGTAAATACCTACCTAGTAGTCTCATACCTAGTTTACGTAAGGCAAACCTGCGGCTATTAGGCATTTCATGCAGGAAAATCTCCCGCCTGGCAACAAAATTATATCAGCTGTGTACCTAAAATTTATTGTGACCTGGATTATTATTTCTAACTCTGAGTGAAACTATTAGTTTGGTACATACATTCTAAAACAATCGTGGCAAATAATCCAATATAACTAATTAAGGTATCTTTTTGTTATGAAAACACATTACATAAATTACTTCATCACACAATATCCACCTTCAAAGTCAACTATTCACATGTGTTTTCAGTGTAGGTACCTAAATCTATTTCGTGATTCATAGGCATTTTACAATGTATTATCTGGCATGGTTTCAACTTACAAACTGTTTTAATGGCATAATACTTACCTCTAGTACCTACCCTGTTTGCTTCTAACTTCACATAACAAGGTGTCTAAATAGGTAATTAGTTTTTGAGCAGGTAAATCATAGCTATTATCACTTTTTTTACAGACAATTCTAAAAACTTAGTAAAACTTTCTCGTTGATAACACGACACTTCGCAAAATAAATATGCATTATCATTAAGAAATAAGACACAACACAACCTTTTATAAGCATTTTTGACAAATAAACCTACGCATTGATTAGCCTAGAAGTCCTTTGATTTGAAGTATTACCGACATCGCGCTAGGCGTCTCAACGCGGCGCAACGCGGTCTCAACCAAGCGCCCGACTTAAGGCCTTGCTCACACACACTACTGAATATTTTCCGCGGGAATTTTAATTGCGCAAATTAATTTTCGTTACATATGAAATTTGACATGGCTAGCACTGCTAAAAAAATGTCAAGAATCGGAATGTTCCCGGTGAGTTGATAGGCTCGTTTGTCACTATCACTACATGGCTGATGGAACTTAGTACCTACCTAAAGTTTGTTTTAGGTGCGCCTCTTCTTACCTTTTTTTATGTTATTGAGATAGGCAAACTAGCAGACGTGCCACCTGATGGTAAGTGGTCGACGTCGCTAATGAACAAAAATGGGATACCTGGGCTGGAACTAGCCCAGGTATTCCATTCATGTGTTAGAGACATAAGATGTTAAGATCCTGAGACATAAGATGTTAAGTCTCGGTGCCAGTAATTACAGTGCCTGTCTTGCCCTTCTCTCCGAAACACAGCAAAGCTGTTTCACGGGAGAAATTGGCAAGACCTTTCTAAGTAGTAGTTATTTCAGGAAAAAGATAATTTTTGACTACGTTTTTTTGATTACATTTTAGATCAAAGATTTTATAAAATACTAGCCGTTGCTCGCGGCTTCGCACGCGTGGTTAGAGTTTTTTGTGAATGTCAAAAATAAACCACGCAAGCGAAACCAACGAAAACTATTGCTAATTTTAGCCATTGCCGGGATTACATATCAACCTGTTCATTCATTCAGAAAAATTAATCTTTTTCATCAAAATATTGTTTATCATACTGGAAATGAAAAAGTATTAAGTTAACTTTAAAGCCGCCGCCGGTCGTTTGTACAGGCCTTTAGAACTTACACGTGTTTTGCGGCTTATACAAAGTGCAACGAAACGCTTTGATTGGCGAAAAGACCACTTTCGGAAAGAGACAAGACACTCCCTTTTTTCTGCCATTTTGTTTTTATGTAAAATCATACTAATATGTAGTTCCGTATAGTTTTAGTCAACATTTTTGTCACTTTTATGATAAGAGTGATGCCGGTTTAGGCGTTTCTTCGTAAGGTACTGGGTTCGATTCTCAGTTCGCCTGGTAGAATGGAGGGTAATTCTTCTTAAGGCACTCAAACTAACACGGGAAATGATTTTTTTTATTTATGGTGCAAGGGGTCCCACCACCACCTTCGGGACCCAAGACAACCTGACTGCTGTACAATGAAAGAGGTCCTGGCACCGGCTTCCTCCAGAGAGGTTCGGAGGTTAGACGACAGTCGCTACGGCAAACTCAAACTCGTTCCTAGCGCAAGCGTGGAGAATAACCGGAATAAACTCTAAGATGAAGAAGATTATTTTTAAATTTGTTTCACTGAACCCTAATTAGTTCGGAAAAGTACCTAGATAATTGTAAAGGAATTTTTATTTTTTTATTCAGTTGCCGTTTGTCTTTGGAGAGCGTAACTATTGCTATTATTGCCGATTTTTTATGAATCTTACTTAATACCCATTGATTGGAAATCGCGATTTTAAAAATGCCACGTAGAAATAATAATGACCGTCACCTTTACACTAATAGTGAATTTTACGAAATGATGCTATGTGTTGGTGCTGCTAGGAATGGTAGCATTAATGAAGCGAGGGAGATTTACCGACAACGGTTTATTGATGGAAGGCCACCAGCAGAACAACGTCATTTACCTCCGTACTCAGTATTCCGTAACATGTGTTTACGACTTCAGCGTACTGGTTCCTTCCACCGCGAACGAAACGTTGGACGTCCTAATTCAAGAGTAGGTACTGCTATTGAGACTCGGATTCTAAATCATTTTGACGAGAATCCTCGGACCAGCACACGCCGATGCAGTGCTATGTTAAATGTAAACCATATGGTGGTGTGGCGTACTCTGCAGGATGATGGACGACATCCCTACCATTTTTCAAGGACTCAGGAGATAGGACTTGCAGACCATATGCCCAGAATGGACTTTTGTAGGTGGTACCAGAACCGTGCTGAAGCAAATCCCGAATTTGCTTTTAATATTTTATGGACAGATGAGGCTTCTTTCACAAGAAATGGTGTGCTCAATTTGCACAACGAGCATGTGTGGGCACATAATAACCCGCATGCCTCGAGTGAAAGTAGCTTTCAGCACCAGTGGAGAATTAATGTCTGGGCAGGCATCGTTGGGGACTATGTTTTGGGGCCGACTATTTTACCTCAGGGTCTTAACGCTCAAAGGTACCTACAACACCTGAGAGAGGATTTAGAAGAACATCTGGAAAATCTTCCACTGAATGTATATCGTAATATAATTTTTCAGCACGATGGAGCACCCGCTCACTTTGCACGCCCTGTGCGTGATTATTTAAACGATCGATTTGCAGAGTGGATAGGTCGAAGTGGCCCGGTGCCTTGGCCACCTCGTTCTCCAGATCTCACGTGCCTAGACTACTTTTTATGGGGTTATGTGAAAAATAAAGTTTACTCTGTGGAATGTCATACACGTGAAGAGATGGAAGGTAAAATTAATGCAGCATTTAGGTCCATAACCCCACATATGTTGCATAATGTAAGGTTATCAATGTTACGCAGAACTGCTCTTTGCATTGAGAAGGGTGGTGGTCATTTTGAACCTTACTTATAAATTAATTTGAAGACAGTGTTGTTTTATTATTGCCTGTAAATAGTGAATTTGGATTAATGTATAATAATTAATCAGTGACGAAAGTGATATGTAAAAAATTGCTTATTAAATGTGTGTAAGTACAAGTACGCGGTATTCTTCATGTCTATGTGTGCGTCACGCTATTCATTCAACGTGTTGCTGACGTCACATCATTTCCATCTTCAAGGTAGGGGTGTGAAAATAAACTTTAATTTCTTATTTTACTAAATTTATATGAAACAAAAAATGTGTGCCTTTTGGTATAATATTTTACCAGGTGTTTGTTTAGTTCATGTACACGTATACCCTTGAAAGTTAGTGCTTATTTTTGTTATACCCTGTATATATATATATATATATATATATATATATATATATATATATATATATATATATATATATATATATATATAAATATACAATATATTGTATGTACTTTATATTCCGAGATAAGTACATTGGGCGAGCTTATCTAGCTTATCTCTACTTAAAGATATTTGTTCAGTCAACCAGTTAAATTAGATTAAAACACAACAAAGTAAACTGAGCGTATAAAAATGCATATAATAATTACATTACTAAAATAAACATGTATTAATGATAATGTGAAACTAAAAGTTGAACAAAAAAACAAAAAATTTAAGAAAAATATACATATAATTTAGGATTTCATTTAAATCATTTTAAAATGATTCAAACTGTGGCAGAGGTGAATCCCATTATACGTGTTACTAATTTTTAATCCACGTCAAATATAGATAAAAAAATATTGTCGGGACCGGTTCCCTTGCGGCGTAGGTAGAGTAAGCCAAAGGTTTATCTATGTATATAAAAAAAGATGTCTGTCTGTATGACCTTTATAAAATCGTAAGCAATGCATTTAATCATGTGATCATCTTTAGCAAAGTAGTGGTGCATGAGCCACCGAAAGTTTCTGAGTTGGTACGACCAATTTTCGACAGGGCGTAGCATCGCGCACAATGCACAGCGAGTACCTTTACCTTAGTACCTTTTTTATCGCTTAGTTTATCACTGTCTATCCTATATAAAAAATGATAAAATTATATAATATATAAAAAAGGAGAAACAAAAGAAAGATACACAAACATCAAATTTAGCATTTATATATATATATATATATATATATATATATATATATATATATATATAATAAAATCGTCAATGTGTGTCCGGGGTAAACTCAAACAATACTGCATGGATTTATTTCAAATTTTGCATGAATATTACGAATAGGTCGGGTCAACATATAGGCTACATATTATCACGCTATCGCCTACCGAAGTCCGCGCGAACGAAGTCGCGGGCAACAGCTAGTGTAATATACCGATTTTCCCTACAAGATTTGTGTATATCGTATATACACAAATCTTGTAAGGAATTTCGTATAAAAAACATATCACAATCACGGAATATCGTATAAAAAACATATCACAAAATCGCTCCTTCATGCGTAACTATTTAAAATACCAACAAATCCGCATTAAAGTCGCCGCTTTTTAAGATTTTGCTGTTTTTAATTCTTGTTGCCGACAGTATACCTGGTTGCTACGCAATTTAAAGGATTATTCTTTGGGTGCAGTCGAGTGTAAATTCCACAGTTCCGGCTCTTATATTCAGTTCCCAGAAATGATACTAAACAAAGGCATTCTTGTTTATCGCGATGTTTCAAAAGAGAGTTATTTATAAATATATAATACTAAGGGTGATTCTTCAAAAATGTGTTCTCCGTGTAATTTTCATGGTATTTTTGAAATCGCTTAATTAAAGTAAATTACACAAACATTTGCAAACAAAATGAAATAAAGTAACTTCCATGGTGTTTTATACATGGAAATTACACCATGGAAATCACCAAAAAGCATATATTTTGAAATTTCTCGCCATTGGAAAGATATAGGCTACTAGTTTGTTATTGGCTATCTACATTTGGGAGTTAGGTATAAGACTGCAATGCCCGTTTACTAAAAATAGTACGATTACATTCCAAAAATGTGACATGGGAAAATTGAGAACCAAAAGTTAAAAAATTGAAGAACTTACTCTTGCACCGAAATTGAGGGATTTAGGGATACGAATACCTAATCCATAAGCTGCAGCATAAAAGCAGGATCAGAAAAACCAATCCCGGTACCTCTAGACCCGTCAGTCAGAGTAGTACCCGTCGCAATAAGCGAAGCTAAAATTTTGCCAAGTGTGTGACATACTTACTTACACGCATAAAATAAAAACTTTCACTGCAATTGGATTAGAAGTTTGGCCAGGATATAAAATGATTTGTATTTTTAAATTCTGTGCATAAATCTGATTAAAAGCGTTAGTGAATTAAAAAATATCTGCGATTGATCAGAAGACGGAGCGCATGTTACGCGTGTAAAACGTGCAGAATTAACCGGATTTTAGGTGTTGAGGGTAAATAACTCTTATATACATGGTTATTACATAACGAAATCTATATGACACGATGCATATAGAATGTATAAACATGTTATAGTCGATTTATGTAAACATTATGTGTATAGGAGATAAGAATCTGTTACGCTCAAAAATTGTACTCTGAAGAATGACGCCTAAACGAAGTAGTTGTCAAGATTATTTTATGTATTGTAAACAAAAAAACAAGTGTATTTTACGCATCGAGTAAATTAGAAAACTTGAATTTAAAAAAAAATTATCTTCACGCCCCGAAGAGGTTGGTAGAGGTACAACAAGAACACCAACTAAATTATGTATTACAACAAAACTCACTTGTACTTCCAGTTCACGTATATTTTTAATTTTTTACTATTCACATCCAACCGGTTTCGCTTATTAAAGCATCATCAGGGATGTTTTACACATATTTTATAATATCTTAACATATTGTAACAAACCCTCCCGAAGACCCTCTAAACTCACATTTTAAATATAACAAAATTGTCTGTTATATTTCGTTTATAAAGGAGTCAACAGAGTTATAATCATATTATCTGGCCAAATGATTCATCTAGTGTTAAATTGAGGACTCATTTTGTGTTATATAGTTTACCCATTCATTCTTTTCAAAGGTACACTTCATCTCTTATAAACAACCATACTTTATCAGGAAATGTATACTATAAATTGATTTAAAGGACTAAAATTTATATATTGAAGATATTTGGCTTAAGAAAGGGAGTAATATATTACATAAATACATAATTACATAATAAAGATATTTGACTTTAAGGAAGGGAATAATATATTAAATATATACATAAAATACATAATAAAATATATAGCTTAAGAGAGCGATATGATGATATTAATAATTACATTGACTTCATCTAAAGGAAAGAAGTACGGTAGTATGGAATATATGGACAACATTATTGTAATAGTTAGGTTAGGAGTTATAAAGCACTTTAGTGCCGCAATTTTATTATTGTGGGATATGTAAGAGGCGCCGCCTCGCCTCACATGTGTGAATACCAAGCCGGCTGAAGGCCTTCCTAGCGTATTCCCCAGAAATATATTGAAACTAAAAGGAACTAAAGTCCTTAATCTCAAAGAGAAAATCAATATATTATGAAGAACCAAGTTAATGGCAGATAGGCATTACTATTGTGGGGTCACAAAGTGATAGCCATATAGTTTAATGTCCAAACATGTGTATTGTTTGGAAGTTGATGAGTATAGGCATAACCAAGGTGCATCATTAATATTGAGCACAGCCAAAAGGCCAAATAATAAATATATTTCTCAAGTATACAATTAAGCATTGACTTGAAGTAAGTAAATGTTGATAAAAATATATACTATTGTTATTTTAGTAACTAACAGTAACAAAATAATAAATAAATATTGGCATGACAAAGGTGCATCATTTGTATTGAGCACAGTCAAAAGGCCAAATAATAAATATGTTTCTCAAGTATACAATTAAGCATTGACTTGAAGTAAGTAAATGTTGATAAAAATATATACTATTGTTATTTTAGTAACAAACAGTAACAAAATAATAAATAAATATTGGCATGACAATGGTGCATCATTTGTATTGAGCACAGTCAAAAGGCCAAATAATAAATATGTTTCTCAAGTATACAATTAAGCATTGACTTGATAATATGTTGTCTTCAATCACAATACCGAAACATTATTAGCCGGTACGCGATAAATAAACATATATAAAAGTAATCATTGCTCGCAATGAACTTCAAATAATCCAAATCATAAAAATTTCATAAGTAAAATCAATTAAGATAATCCTTATGACGAAAGTCAAATGAACTCAGGTTAATGTATAAAATACATTAAAATAAACAATTTAATATATCCAGCTCTGTGATGTAGCTCATACCTGGTTGAAGATTTGATTAGTTATGTAAATAGAGCAACTTTGCTAGGCGATAGATAGTTGGTGTTTATCTGGGTTAACTCTCTGAATACACTGTTTGCGGTAGGGCTTATCCGAGTACCACGCACTGGTAACGAGAAGATAACCATAACGACAACATTATGTGTCTTTATATAGATATACACAATGCATGCAACATGCATACAACCCTGATGCCTTCGCAAAGCCGACACTACCTTGTGACGAAGGTATGGTCCAATCAAAAAGCCAAATAATTAAAATAAATTATTACTGAACTAGAAATTAACCTTTGTTCTAAAGATATTATAGTCAAATTTCCTCCTATAACCCTAATAATTTATAGTCACCACAAGCAATGAAATATTACTTATTAATCGAATTTGAATTTATAGATGAAATTTAGATCTTTGAACTCTTTAATATTGTGATTGAATATTCAATACATCTTAGAATCCAAACAATTCGTCTTATACTCGTTTTCTAATGAAACTAAGTTATTTATGTCTTCTCCAGACTATTAGAGTTCTATTACTCTTATTTCAATTTCTCTTTAATCAAATTTCAGAATTTAATAAGGTCTGAACTTTTAGAAATCAACGCTTATTAGATCTATTGTTGCCTTAAGTGAACAGTATTATGAAACATCTAGCCACCCGAATAATCATAAGTAAAGTTCATTTGTACAATCCTTATGATGTAGAGATTCAACCATGGAATCCAGGTTAATACATGAATATATACAGATAAACAATTTAGACAAATAACTCTAGTTCTGTAAAATAGTTCATGTCTGAGATGATTAGATATGAAAATGGATCAACTTTGCTTGGCGGTATAGTTGGGTGTATATCTGGGTTATCGCCCCAAACACCTTGGACTTACGACAGAGGGACATATTAACCGTGTGTCTGCACTGGTGAAGAGAAGATGACCATAATGACAACATTACATGTGTGTCTTTATATAGATATACACAGCACAACTTGTTGCCTTCGTAAAGTCGATACTCCCCAGAGATGAAGATGACATGATCTATTTACCAAGGTAAAAAGTAAAAATATCTAATTCAAAATTAGTAATTAACCTTAATTTCAGATTTATTTAGTAAACTTCCTATCTTACTAAAAGATCTGTTATGCACTGTCACTATAAACAATAATATTTCAATTATCCAAAAGGATTAATTTGATGAAGAAGTTTAATATTATAATTCCTATCCTCCTAAATCCCTATATAAATAATATAAAATAAGAATAAAATAAATAAATAAATAATTAAATTAAGTAAATAATTTATACAAAATATGGTTAAATAAACATAATACGTTTGAACTAAAGTTCATTCATTCCTCTCTTGCACTCTAACTCCCTGAAGCTTTATTAAAATCATTTAAGATTTTCGCTCCAAATTTAATTCAACAATTCAATTTATATTAATTATTCCTTTGTTAGACAAGAAGAGAGTAATTTGTATTAGTTTGTGATTATCTCGTTTAATATTTGTACTCGGTTTTAAATTTGATTGTAAATAAAATAATGTTTTATGAAGATTTGATTTTAAGAGACTGGCCTATGCAATTAATTTACGTATTAGTTAATATTTAGTTTTATAATAGGATATAATAATTCGTATTAACATTTCATAATTTTAATAATTCATATTAAGGTAGGTTTTCGTATGAATTTTTTATGTAGGTTTATGCCCCCACTTATTGGTTGTAATATATTATTCCTACAATAATAGTTCTTCTGCCTTCAATTCCTAAAAGATCCTATTTCCTCCTAATCAAATTTTAAACATTAAATCAAACTAACATTTAAACTAGAGAAAGTTTCTATTATAAATATTTCCTAAGTTTGAACCACCTAGTTTTAAATTGAAAGTCAATAATAAACAAAATATCCCTTTAGTTCCTCAATATATTAAACCATCAGTCCTTCCACATAATATCAGCACGTCCTATCCTATCACCTAATTGTTCCTTCATGAAGAAATTATAACTCCCCTAAATTATAACAATTTAAAACCTTAAAATTAAAATTGTATTTGGCATACCTCCAACTCTGCAACAAACCTACAGCAACTCTGCCTTCAGCTCCGACGACAGCTAAGAAGTCACCCCCACGCGGCCTCGAAGACTGCAAAGGAATCAGCTCTCGATCCCTAAAGTTTAAATAACAAGCAGGATCAACTGTACTATGGAAATTATTCTAAGAACTTCCTTAGCCGGATCTCATCTATAAAGATATGTGGTAGCTATCACCACTTAGTAGATTTTAAAAGATAAAACGCACGCAAAACTTACGAAACGGATTTGAATGAAATTTTACACACAGATAGTTGATGATTTGGATTAGCACATAGGCTATTTATTACCCCGGGAAAATCTAGTGATCCAGTGGTATTCGCTTCTATAGTGATGCGGTTGTATATTGAAACTAGTTGATAATATTAATTCAGGTGCAATAGCATTAGTATCTAATAACAATGGAATTCCTTCAAAATGACGATGATGAAAAGTATAGTATAAAGTAGTTAAAGCACTTAAATCTATTCCTAATTAATAAGCTATTTAGCCAACATGCTTTTGAATTTGGTAATGCAAAGGCATTTCTTACTTCTATGAAAAATAAACAAACATAGCAATATTAGCCATTCGTAAGGTAAAGATGTAATAATGATGTTCAATTGCATAAGATAAAAGTATAATATAAACAATTAAAGCACATAAAACTATTCCTTGTTAGTTAATAAGCTATTTAGCCAACATGCTTTTGGCATTTGATAATGCAAAGCCATTACTTACTCCTGTGAAAAATAAACAAACATAGCAATATTAGTCACTTGCAAGGTATAGGTATAATAATAATAATGTCTAAAGGCAATGGGTTTCCTTTAAATACCGATGATGAAAATCTATATACATATAATTAAGTCCATAAATCCATTTCCTAATTAATTAATAAACTGTTATCCGTCAAGCACTGAAATTTGATAAAGTAAAGCCATTACTTAGTCTTGTATAGTTATAAAAACATAATAATCTTAGTCACTTGTACGACTCTGCTAAAATAAAATCAAAATGAGTTATTTATCACACACACTATCATCCGTTCATTCACAATAATTTAATTTAAATTGGAAAAACTACATCACCTGTGTTGTTTAGAATTCCGATTTATCCTGCGTCTTGATTAGCAACCCTGCTGCAAAACTGTAAGACAGCAATTGCTCCACAACCATTGCTCACATTTTTATGGAAAGAAAAGAACATTTAAATAACAGCATAAATTATGGTTTTATTTTCCTAAAATCAAAATAGACTTCCCTAATAATAATATCACACAATTTCTATAAAACAAACAAGTCCACGTTTCTCCCATGTTATTAAACATCTTTTCAACAGCTATTCCTTAAAATAAATAATTTCCTTTCTTCATACAACAAACATTCTTCACTCAGTCAAGGATCGATCCACCTTTACACAACATTTTGCACAATTTCATTCTTGTAACCTAATCACATATTTATCGGTAATGTGTTTATTAAAATTGTATAGTCACATTCAAAAGATTTACCTCTTAATAAAATCTACTTTCTACCAATACTGCTAGATTTAAATAAACTCAACGACTACCATATCAAATACGAAGTTGCATAAATACATACGTAATCCTTGTATAAATCTCTATTCTACATACTCACGGTTTTGATCAATACATTTTTACAAATTATCTTTTCTCACATTAAGAGTATTTCTTTAAGAGTTTTTAATTTTTGATTTTCCTTTTAATAATTATTGTATCAAACGAAGAATATCTTTTATAACGTCCAGAACTTCCCAACCAATCCCCCGTTTTTCTCTTCCATTTTTCAATTTTCTTTTTAAAAAATCCTGTCATTATATTTTTCCATATTCGTTCCCCTTTTTTAAGGTTTTATATGTTTATATGTTAGGTCTTATATATTATTGAGAATTAGTTTTTTTTTATTTATGTTCATCTTTAATTCCATTGATATTATTTATTAAACCTAACACTGAAATATTTTAATTAAAAAAAAAATAGTATAGATTCTTATTATTTTCTTTTATTGCACTAAACCTCTTAAGGGATAGATGAAGTCTGTTACAATATTTTTTACATTTCAAGTTATATTATTATAACTTGAATATAAGTTGAAATGTAAAAAAAATATGTTAAGATATTATAAAATATGTGTAAAACATCCCTGATGATGCTTTAATAAGCGAAACCGGTTGGATGTGAATAGTAAAAAATTAAAAATATACGTGAACTGGAAGTACAAGTGAGTTTTGTTGTAATACATAATTTAAAATGCAGTTTCACCAAGTGCCGACGATGGAAATAATCCAATTTATTAAGAACACCAACGATAAGCCGAAGATACTAAGTCCCACAAATGTGATAAGTTGCAAGCCTATCGCCAACCGGGGACTTTTTCCAATCCCGTGCAACGTCGTTTTTGTCAGAAAACTAAAAAACGCATTTTTTAAATTACCCAACCCGAGAATCGAACCCAGGACCTCGTAAGGTCAACTGCGACACCGAACCACTAGACCACAGAGGCGATATAATATGTAGGTCACACTATAAGTTTTGCGTAACTAAAAAAACAACATGTTATAACCAAAATATTATGTTTATTGCTTTTCAAAATAATCTCCTTTACACTTTAAACATTTTTTCATGCGATCGAACCATTTTTTAAAACAGGAGGACCACAGATCTGAAGGCATGTTTTCTACGTGTTGATTGACGCTATCACTGCCCCTTCGGAGTTGGTAAAAGTAAAACCTCTCATCAAATCTTTAATTTTGGGGAAAATACAGAAATCACAGGGTGTTAGGTCGGGGATATGTGCAGGATGAGTGACGAGATGTACATTTTCGGAAGCTAAAAATGATTTTATTTTGTTGGCCGTATGTGAAGAAGCGTTATCATGATGTAGGAGAACGCGGCTTTTGGGTCGTCTTTCGCGAACTTTTTCTAACACCCTGGGTAAACAAATGGTAGAATACCACTCGGCATTAATACTCTTTTGATCTTCAAGTGGAATTGTACAGATGGGACCCGTATCTGAGAAAAAAACGCGATCATTTTTTTACCAACGTTTCTGGTCTGTCTCACTTTTGTTGGTCTGTTCTCATTTTCAAACACCCATTCACAAGATTGCTGTTTTTTTTCGAGTTCAAAACAATAAATCCACGTTTCGTCATCTGTGACAATGTCATAAACAGTATTAGAATGTCCGTGGTCGTACTTCAGTAGCATTTGTGAGCAACATTCCACGCGAGCCCGCTTCTGCTCCGCTGTCAGTTTATGAGGGATCCAACAACAACAAAGTTTCCGAACTTTCAATTCTTCGTGTAAAATTTTCTGAATTTGGCTCATACCAATACCCAATAGTCCTCGAATTGTCTCATAGGTAATCTTGGGGTTTTCTTCAATTAACCGCTTAACAGTAGCCACATTATTTTCTTTGACGGCAGTTGAAGGCCGCCCTTCACGAAATTCATCATATAAAGAAACTCTCAAAAATTCAGCAAACCATCGCCTCACGGTGCTCGAACAAGGTGCTTCTCTCCCAAAAGCATTTTGACGACAAGCGGCATAGTCTTGCGGAGAAAGAGAACTTTTAAAATCATAAAAAATCATCGCTCTAAAATCTTTTCGACTTAATTCTATTTTCGTTGCGTACGTAGAACTTTGATGTGTGATAAAAATTAATTGACAAACCATTTCCCGCCAATCTTTTTTTTTTATTATTACTACGAAGGTTGCAACGTTTTAAAAATATAACATTCGAAATTCAAATAGTTCCGAATAGCTAGAAGTGCAAATCTTTTAGTGTGCCCCATGCAATAACCAATCTGGTTGTGCCAGTGAAGCGTATGCGCCTTGAGTGCTCAGGTCTGCGGGGAAAGCGTAGATGAGGCGTAGCTTGTGAAGCTGGCTGATGCTGTTGGAAGCAGAAGGAGGTATCAAGAGATGCTGATGGACAGAAGGTTGTAGCGTGAAGTGGCGTCGGTTACGGTAAGGCGGGAGTAGCCTTTTCTCGATTTCTTCCAAGAACAGGGTTGGACGCACTTCAATGCCTGACCTTTAAAATTGTTGTGATAATAACATAAGTTAATATTAGAATAACCTTGCTGATATGCCATTTCTGACCTACATTGTTTAGGCCAGTAGTTTGCATAAAATTTTCCGCGTTTTTTTTCAATATGCATTTTTGCTATTTTTTTTTTTATATAGAAGAGGGGGCAAACGAGCAAGAGTTGTACCTGATGGTAAGTGATCACCGCCGCCCATGGACATCTGCAATACCAGAGGTCTTGCAGTTGCGTTGCCGGCCTTTTAAGAATGAGTAAGCTCTTTTCTTGAAGGTCCCTATGTCGTATCCGTTCGGAAATACCCCTGCCGGTAATTGGTTCCACAACAGAGTAGTGCGAGGTAAAAAGTGTCGGGAGAAACGCACAGTTGTGGATTTCCAGACATCGAGATGGTGAGGGTGGAACTTCAAGTTTTGACGCGATGTCCGATGGTGGAATTCGGCGGCAGGAATTAATCCAAACAACTCGTCGGAACACTCTCCATGATATATACGATAAAAGACACAGAGAGAACCTACATCTCTGCGCAATGCCAAAGAGTCAAGCTGTTTCGAAATGGCCTGGTCGTCAACGATTCGAACCGCTCTACGCTGAATGCGATCAAGAGGAAGAAGCTGGTACTGAGGAGCTCCGGCCCAGAGATGCGAACAGTACTCTATGTGAAGCCGAACCTGTGTCTTATAAAGTTGAAGGCGATGGACCGGCAAAAAGTACTGTTTCGCTCTGCTGAGCACACCGAGCTTTTGCGCGCAAATATTTGTTATTGCTAATTGAGATTGCGCTAATTGCGCAGATATTTCAATCATTGTGCTTCATTCTATGTTTTTGGTGTGAAATGGTCGTTTTCTTATTCTCGTTTAGCCTGTTGTATGTATTAGTTTCTGGTGAATTTGTAATAATATCGCTTACTTGTAATATTTCGTCCTTGCCTAATCTCTCCAAAAATCTGGTATTCTTGTCGTCGTGGATATCGCTGCGATTTCCATGGATGTTGCCGAACTTGCTGTTGCGGAAGGGCTTCTGCATAAAGTTAGCGCTGGGGTATTCATTTTCCTTTTTGCATGTTCACTGGTCGGTGGTCACCAATATTACGTCGGCTAAACGATAGTTACACATCGGTTAATAAATGTGTTTATTGAACTGTATACTAATTGTAATTTAACTGGGTTTACATTAAGCTTAAATACTAGAGATGCTGCGTGAAAAAATCTGATAACGATGTTGCTATAACATACCGATAGTATCTGTGCGCGATAAGTGTGAGCGTGTTTTATCGCGCCCTCGTTACATCGCTCTAAGTACATTTTTCCCCATCATTTTTATTTTTTTATAATTTGGTTGAATATACTAAAATATTTTTGTTACGATTTTGTGTAATTGAAATTATATCAATGCGTTTTGTGTTTTGTGTCGGATAAAAATGGTTTTTTTTATTTTTTTAAATTATTTTTTTTATTACATAAATCGAACATAGTATCGATTCTAAACGAACTCTGAAAACGAAGTTATCATTGGGACATTCCAAGGAAAGTGGACTAGTTTGAAAGCACAGCTTAAACAAACACGTAAATTATGTGTTATCAAACTCATCCGACCTACCCGTTTATCCTAGCTATTTATTTGAAATTCACATGAGATATGTTCATCCATTTAATAGTTTAAGCGTGCATAATCCGTCCATATTATCCACTCCATTATGAACTGTACCGTTCTGTTAATAATATCTAAAATACTAATTTAATAATACATTGTGTTTGACAAGTCCCATTGTAATTTCCCGGAGGGCTAACCTCGAAGTATGGGTCACGATAAATCACAGTTAAAAGGTTTTCTTGTGGCCTCCACTAACAAAGGATTCGTAATCGCATGTCGTGATAGAATGTACGTGAAAATTTAAACAACGCTACCTCCTAAGCGCGGATATTACTCTGTTAAAAGGTGTCGTTTCCAGTATAATTGCCGTTTTAGGAACTCACTAACTTTTAATGAAACTTTATTCTAACATTGGTATTTTTCTTAACTTCATTGCAATATTTTATTGCTTTGGAACAAAGGCGGTTTTGAGTTTTCACATCTTTTGCGTGTCTTTTGCAGATACAAATACTAGAACAACTAGAATAATATTCTACGTTTTTGTATATCGCTAGGAATAATGATGAAATAAATGCGTAAACGGTTGAACCTGCAGGCCATCCCTGAAACTTCTGGAGTAAAAACTATAAGCATAATTTTTTTTCAGTTCAAACATCTAGTTAGTTAAAAATGAGAATGAAATTTTTGAAACGCTGTATATTTTGGAAACGATGATCAACTTTGATTTTTCGAATCGCATTCAAATTAATTTTTCAGATCTCAAGTATTTTTTAGCTAGATAATCGATAGGTTGAAAAATTTTAAAGAAAAGTTAAAAAGACATTCTTCTAAAATCTTCATAATTAATAAATCCCAAACGAATTGACCGATTTTGATCCAGTTAATGGTATTTGATACAATTTTTAAGCTAATAAGATTTTCAGGTCAATTTACAAATTAACTTGAAAATCTTATTTCATATTTTTAAAATAACTTTCAGGCTAATGCAAGTATATTAGCCTGAAAGTTATTTTAAAAATATCAAGTCAGTTTGCTAACTTGATATTTTTATATAACAATTTAAAAAGCTGTAACTTTTGAAACATTGATTCGATTTTAATTTTTAAAACTGCAAAATTTTTCGTCAACGATAACTCCCAAATGGATACACCGATTTTGATACAATTTATGCAATTAACTCAGTTTTTTGAGGAATAGAGCTGATTATATCTCGTACTCGATCGGTTCAAAAGCCGTTTATAAGTTACGAGATATTTAGGTTAATGTGTGTACACACACACATACACACACACACACACACAGAGAGAGAGAGAGAGAGAGAGATACAGACATACTGATGTGATCATGAAAATAGTCGGAAAGGTTCTTAGGATCACATAACGTGAAGATCTGGTGAAAACTCGATTTTCGGATATCGGGGCAAGATCAGTGACTTCCTTAACTACATACGTATCGCGAAGTTAAAGAAATGTTGAGACTTTATTTTGATTGACTTCTGTTATTAAATTTAAGTGTTACCATTGAACAAAACTTTAATTTCGATCACATTAATAAGTTTATATACCTATCACCATCTTCATTACAATAGGGGCAAATAGAAATTCCCTCTGTTTTGGTATTAATAATTTAAAGCTAATTATTTTTTGTTTTACATGTCATCCTTGCCTAAAAGTATAGAATATCTATGGTTCTTACAAAATATGAAATACATGAACGTTCTAAAATACTTTTGTTTAATTAAAAATAGAGTGCAACGTATAAAACGATGACTGATTTATATCAAAATGATTCAATTAAATCAAAATGATTCATAGTGACATTGACACATAACGGTTTACAATTTTCTTTGCATTGACAAGATAAATTCTAACCACAGACTAATAAGAAAAGAACTAAACGTTTACGTTAACTTAACCTCAATTCTAACTTTATCTAGCTATTGTTCCTTAAGCTAAAAAAATATGTTTTATATGCGGATAAGTTCAGGTAGATATAGAATGTTACGGAATATATTAAACTTTAAGGTTATAAAGAAAACGATACACGGAGTCTTGTCTGTTTTTTTAGTGTTTGATTTAAACATGACGTTTGAAATACATAAATACAAAAATACGTACATATATACAACTTACTTGTAAAGCTCGACGTTTCGGCCAAGTTACATTGACCGTGGTCACGAGCGGATTTTCATCTACCCCCTTCTGTAGGGCTACTCTTGAAAACCGATTTCAATTTTAAATGAATCTTCAATGAATTTTGAAGTATTTCGTACTCTGGACGACAGCGCCACACGGAATTCGATTTTTTTTGGAACTACTTATTATTGCTTTTATTCGTTATTTTGTTTAAAATGGTACTTAAAATTTAGACTTGTAACGATGACATCTATTTCCAGTAATTAGGTCGTTACTATACTGAATCAATGTGGGCAATATTGGTTTCAAGAGTACCGTTTTTTGACGATATTCGAAACTTATTGTTTTTATCAATATTGGTTTAAGATTTATATTGTTTTCAAGAGTAGGCCTACTGGTCTTGTTTTTTCGAATTAGCCTACACACAACACTAGCCTTATCTTGGACTTTATTTGTTTGCAAGTGCAAAGGCCGTATTCTGCTAATCACTGGATTCCAAGCAGAAGACAACTTAAATACGTCTTCCCTATTGAAATTTTTACCGTTTCTAACTTCAATAGCTATCCGTACGATACGGGGAACATAGTGTCGCTCAGTAAAGAGAACCTGAGGTCGGTGGAATTCAATCCAGTGATCAATGCTGGTGTTCAAAATATGTTCAGCTATAGACGACTTATTAACCTGCCTGTTATTTACAGCCGTGATATGCTCCTTGAGTCTATCTGCGATAGTACGTTAAGTTTGACCTATATAAGCACTACCACAGCTGCAGTCCACTTTATATACACCTGGCGTCTGGAAGGATATGACATCCTTAGGCGTGCCCACATGCCCGACTACCTTTAAGCTTGGCGTATAAATGGTAGGCATGGAATATATATTTTTTCAGTAGATGCCGGCTGCCTTTTGATTATGGGATACCTAACCTTTTTAATATAACGCATAATTTTCAGCCTTTCTTTATAACCATTTTTCTTATGTATATCCTGAACATGGTTTAGTTCAGGCTCCAGATGTTCGGAGTCGCATAAGTTTTTAGCTTTCTGTAATATAATAATTACGTAATATGAATTTATTACATACTAGCTGTGCCCGCGACTTCGTTCGCGTGTAAAAAATTCTAAAATAAAACCCGCATAGTTCCCGTTCCCGTGGGATTTCCGGGATAAGAACTATTCTATGTCCTTTCTTGGGTCTCAAACTATATTTGTACCAAATTTTATCCAAATCGGTTCAGTGGTTTGGCCGTGAAAGCGTAATAGACAGACAGACAGACAGACAGAGTTACTTTCGCATTTATAATATTAGTATGGATCATTTAATGGGGGAGGGGTGCGAGGCAATGCGACAGTGCGGGCAATGATTTTTCGATAAAAGTATTATTAATTTTGTGGTTATTCACTAGCTAATATTTTGATTGTATTTGTAATTTGCTGTTTAGTTGACTTCTTAAAAAGATAATTTATGTAGTTTATAGTATTTTGTTTAAGTTCTGTTTCAGCTATGTACTACTTTTATCATTAATTACGGCATTGAATATCCTAACTAATAAATGGAAAATTAAATATATAATTTGAAGTTAAAAAAACCCGACAGCGAAAAACTAATTGACTATATGAACTTTAAACAAAAACTGAAATTAAAGAAACAAGACGCAGTAATTTAGAATTCTGTTAAGTCAACTGAATTATTTCACCATTGAAATAGTTTTATAATCGATAAACACATGAAACAAGTTGTAAATTCTAATACAAAAAAAAAGGACTTAAGGTTTTTTTACTTATAGAATTAATAGTGAAAGGATTTTCTACAATTAATATTTTACCATATATATTACGAGCCATACCCGATTTTCGGTCAAACTATTTTGTTTTAGGCCAAACCGGTTTATATTAAGCGTGTCAGGATATACTAATTTAGACCAGGACAATCTATTTGGGCCTAAATACTTCAGGATTAACTAGTTATATACCAAGGCCGAACTAATACTGAATTATTATTCAAGTAATTTAAAGCTAACTGTATTCTTCTATAACACCTATGTCAGATACCATCTACTGTTATTTATTCTTTTAAGTTAGGTTAAAACAGTGACCATCGCGCGAAAGCAAGCAAGCGAGCGTGCCGCGGCAGCGTCCGCCAAACGCCAGATCCCCTCTATTGTTGGTGTTATTGAACCATTAGACCGCCCCGTTGGTCGATTGGTTAGCGACCCTGACTACGCAATCGACGGGGCTCTGGTTCGATCCCCGACGAGGACAAGCGTTTGTGTGATGAGCATAAATGTTTGTATTTCCGGGTTTGGGTGTTTATTGTGTATGTAAAAGTATTTATATATGTATTTCTATGTATTAGTATCGTTGACTAACACCCATAACACAAGCAAATAAAATGTTTACTTTGGGGTTAGATCAATAAGTGTAATTTGTCCCGTGGATACTTCTCTATTTATTTCTTTATTTGGGTAAGGTTAGGTTAATGAGTGTAAAGATAACGAAAACATGCTAGTAAGGACATGGAAGGGGTATCTCAGCGTTCAGAGGTTACAACGTGACGTCTGTAAAGCTAGAATGGTCAAATGGGCAGAATCACTAAAATTTTTGCTAAAAATTTAGTGCTTTTTAAGCGCTAATTTAGTGCTGCAAAATCAAATTTTACGCCCAAATAGGATGATCAAAAATTAGAAGACTGCTAGCTTATATGTAAGCTAGCATTGTACTCCCGGTTATGACGCTTCTGGTGTTGAGCAGAATTTCGCGTTAGCATTGATAATTTAGCGCTCATTGAGTGCTGACAATATATATAAAAGATTTGCGAAAAAAAATTTTTTTTCCGATTTCAGGAAATATTTTAGAATACTGCTAGCTTACAATTAAGCTAGCATTGTACTCCCGGCTATGACGCTTCTGGTGTTGAGCAGAATTTCGCGTTAGCATTAATAATTTAGCGCTCATTAAGTGCTGACAATATATATGAAAGAATTACAAAAAAAAAATTTTTTTCCGATTTTAGGAAATATTTTAGAATACTGCTAGCTTATAATTAAGCTAGCATTTACTGCCAGTTATAACGCTCATAGAGCTAAGTAGGACTGAATTCCAGGAGTAATATTTTAGTGCTCATTGAGTGCTTCTCATATATGTAAGAGAAATAAAAAGAAAATTGCAGAATCACTAAAATTTTTGCTAAAAATTTAGTGCTTTTTAAGCGCTAATTTAGTGCTGCAAAATCAAATTTTACGCCCAAATAGGATGATCAAAAATTAGAAGACTGCTAGCTTATATGTAAGCTAGCATTGTACTCCCGGTTATGACGCTTCTGGTGTTGAGCAGAATTTCGCGTTAGCATTGATAATTTAGCGCTCATTGAGTGCTGACAATATATATAAAAGATTTGCGAAAAAAAAATTTTTTTCCGATTTCAGGAAATATTTTAGAATACTGCTAGCTTACAATTAAGCTAGCATTGTACTCCCGGCTATGACGCTTCTGGTGTTGAGCAGAATTTCGCGTTAGCATTAATAATTTAGCGCTCATTAAGTGCTGACAATATATATGAAAGAATTACAAAAAAAAATTTTTTTTCCGATTTTAGGAAATATTTTAGAATACTGCTAGCTTATAATTAAGCTAGCATTTACTGCCAGTTATAACGCTCATAGAGCTAAGTAGGACTGAATGCCAGGAGTAATATTTTAGTGCTCATTGAGTGCTTCTCATATATGTAAGAGAAATAAAAAGAAAATTGCAGAATCACTAAAATTTTTGCTAAAAATTTAGTGCTTTTTAAGCGCTAATTTAGTGCTGCAAAATCAAATTTTACGCCCAAATAGGATGATCAAAAATTAGAAGACTGCTAGCTTATATGTAAGCTAGCATTGTACTCCCGGTTATGACGCTTCTGGTGTTGAGCAGAATTTCGCGTTAGCATTGATAATTTAGCGCTCATTGAGTGCTGACAATATATATAAAAGATTTGCGAAAAAAAAATTTTTTTCCGATTTCAGGAAATATTTTAGAATACTGCTAGCTTACAATTAAGCTAGCATTGTACTCCCGGCTATGACGCTTCTGGTGTTGAGCAGAATTTCGCGTTAGCATTAATAATTTAGCGCTCATTAAGTGCTGACAATATATATGAAAGAATTACAAAAAAAAAATTTTTTTCCGATTTTAGGAAATATTATTAAGTAGTTTTAAGGTTTAAGCTCTAAGCAAGCTCATAGTATTAAGGTTCCACTTAGCACTATGAGCGTTATAACCAGCAGACCAATGCTAGCTTCATTGTAAGCTAGCAGTTTTCTATAATCAAAAAAAAATTTTTTTGATCGTCTTGATTTTCATTCTCGTGTAGTTATTTAGTAACAGAGTAAGTGTAATTAAAATTTAAAAGTATTAGTCATTACCTTCAGATGGAAATAAAATTTTTAAACCAGCTTAAATTTTAGGCCGCTAGACCAAGGAGTCCCCTTAATTTTAGACTGGCAGATTTTTAATATCGATTCCAAATTAAAAAAAAATTTTTTTTCTATATTTCTCTTCCATATATTAGAAGCACTCAATGAGCACTTAATATTTACTGCTAACACTTGGTTCCACTTAGCACTCTGAGCGTTATCACCAGTAGACCAATGCTAGCTTAATTATAAGCTAGCCGTTTTCTATAATTAAAAAAAAAGTTACTACTGAAAGTTACTAAAATATTACTGCTAATATCTATTTCTGCTTAGCACTATTAGTATAACAGCTAGCAGTAGACTGTTAGAATAATTATATGCTAGCAGTTTTCTCTAATCGATTCCAAAATCGAAAAAAAAATTTCTTTTCATTTTTCTTGCATATATTTGAAGCACTCAATGAGCACTTAATTATTACTGCTTACACTTGCTTTCATTTAGCACTATGAGCGTTATAACCAGAAAACCAATGCTAGCTTAATTATAAGCTAGCAGTTTTCTATAATTAAAAAAAAAGTTACTGGTGGGAGTTACTAAAATATTACTGCTAATATCTATTTTTGCTTAGCACTATTAGTGTAACAGCTAGCAGTAGACTGGTAGAATAATTATATGCTAGCAGTTTTCTATAATCGATTTCAAAATCGAAAAAAAATTTTCTTTTTATTTCTCTTACATATATGAGAAGCACTCAATGAGCACTAAAATATTACTCCTGGCATTCAGTCCTACTTAGCTCTATGAGCGTTATAACTGGCAGTAAATGCTAGCTTAATTATAAGCTAGCAGTATTCTAAAATATTTCCTAAAATCGGAAAAAAAATTTTTTTTGTAATTCTTTCATATATATTGTCAGCACTTAATGAGCGCTAAATTATTAATGCTAACGCGAAATTCTGCTCAACACCAGAAGCGTCATAGCCGGGAGTACAATGCTAGCTTAATTGTAAGCTAGCAGTATTCTAAAATATTTCCTGAAATCGGAAAAAAATTTTTTTTTCGCAAATCTTTTATATATATTGTCAGCACTCAATGAGCGCTAAATTATCAATGCTAACGCGAAATTCTGCTCAACACCAGAAGCGTCATAACCGGGAGTACAATGCTAGCTTACATATAAGCTAGCAGTCTTCTAATTTTTGATCATCCTATTTGGGCGTAAAATTTGATTTTGCAGCACTAAATTAGCGCTTAAAAAGCACTAAATTTTTAGCAAAAATTTTAGTGATTCTGCAATTTTCTTTTTATTTCTCTTACATATATGAGAAGCACTCAATGAGCACTAAAATATTACTCCTGGCATTCAGTCCTACTTAGCTCTATGAGCGTTATAACTGGCAGTAAATGCTAGCTTAATTATAAGCTAGCAGTATTCTAAAATATTTCCTAAAATCGGAAAAAAAATTTTTTTTTGTAATTCTTTCAAATATGTTGTCAGCACTTAATGAGCGCTAAATTATTAATGCTAACGCGAAATTCTGCTCAACACCAGAAGCGTCATAGCCGGGAGTACAATGCTAGCTTAATTGTAAGCTAGCAGTATTCTAAAATATTTCCTGAAATCGGAAAAAAATTTTTTTTTCGCAAATCTTTTATATATATTGTCAGCACTCAATGAGCGCTAAATTATCAATGCTAACGCGAAATTCTGCTCAACACCAGAAGCGTCATAGCCGGGAGTACAATGCTAGCTTAATTGTAAGCTAGCAGTATTCTAAAATATTTCCTGAAATCGGAAAAAAAATTTTTTTTCGCAAATCTTTTATATATATTGTCAGTACTCAATGAGCGCTAAATTATCAATGCTAACGCGAAATTCTGCTCAACACCAGAAGCGTCATAACCGGGAGTACAATGCTAGCTTACATATAAGCTAGCAGTCTTCTAATTTTTGATCATCCTATTTGGGCGTAAAATTTGATTTTGCAGCACTAAATTAGCGCTTAAAAAGCACTAAATTTTTAGCAAAAATTTTAGTGATTCTGCAATTTTCTTTTTATTTCTCTTACATATATGAGAAGCACTCAATGAGCACTAAAATATTACTCCTGGCATTCAGTCCTACTTAGCTCTATGAGCGTTATAACTGGCAGTAAATGCTAGCTTAATTATAAGCTAGCAGTATTCTAAAATATTTCCTAAAATCGGAAAAAAAAATTTTTTTTGTAATTCTTTCATATATATTGTCAGCACTTAATGAGCGCTAAATTATTAATGCTAACGCGAAATTCTGCTCAACACCAGAAGCGTCATAGCCGGGAGTACAATGCTAGCTTAATTGTAAGCTACCAGTATTCTAAAATATTTCCTGAAATCGGAAAAATTTTTTTTTTTCGCAAATCTTTTATATATATTGTCAGCACTCAATGAGCGCTAAATTATCAATGCTAACGCGAAATTCTGCTCAACACCAGAAGCGTCATAACCGGGAGTACAATGCTAGCTTACATATAAGCTAGCAGTCTTCTAATTTTTGATCATCCTATTTGGGCGTAAAATTTGATTTTGCAGCACTAAATTAGCGCTTAAAAAGCACTAAATTTTTAGCAAAAATTTTAGTGATTCTGCAATTTTCTTTTTATTTCTCTTACATATATGAGAAGCACTCAATGAGCACTAAAATATTACTCCTGGCATTTAGTCCTACTTAGCTCTATGAGCGTTATAACTGGCAGTAAATGCTAGCTTAATTATAAGCTAGCAGTATTCTAAAATATTTCCTAAAATCGGAAAAAAATTTTTTTTTTGTAATTCTTTCAAATATATTGTCAGCACTTAATGAGCGCTAAATTATTAATGCTAACGCGAAATTCTGCTCAACACCAGAAGCGTCATAGCCGGGAGTACAATGCTAGCTTAATTGTAAGCTAGCAGTATTCTAAAATATTTTCTGAAATCGGAAAAAAAATTTTTTTTCGCAAATCTTTTATATATATTGTCAGCACTCAATGAGCGCTAAATTATCAATGTTAACGCGAAATTCTGCTCAACACCAGAAGCGTCATAGCCGGGAGTACAATGCTAGCTTAATTGTAAGCTAGCAGTATTCTAAAATATTTCCTGAAATCGGAAAAAAATTTTTTTTTCGCAAATCTTTTATATATATTGTCAGCACTCAATGAGCGCTAAATTATCAATGCTAACGCGAAATTCTGCTCAACACCAGAAGCGTCATAACCGGGAGTACAATGCTAGCTTACATATAAGCTAGCAGTCTTCTAATTTTTGATCATCCTATTTGAGCGTAAAATTTGATTTTGCAGCACTAAATTAGCGCTTAAAAAGCACTAAATTTTTAGCAAAAATTTTAGTGATTCTGCCCATTTGACCATTCTAGCTTTACAGACGTTACAACGTGTTTATTTTGTCATTTCTATTGATTCCATCAGTTCAGTCATAATTCAAAATTAGTTTGGCCTAGGTCAAACTAGTTAACCTTAAATATTTAGGCCAAACTAGATTGTCCTGGGCTTAACTAGTATATCCTGACACGCTTAGGATCAACTGGTTTAGCTTAGGACAAAATAGTTTAGCCTAAAATCGGGTTTAGTTGGTAACATATATATAACTTTTCATATGAAATCAGTCATAAATGTGTCGAAGTTTGACACGTGAAGTTTTTATAAACTTCACGTATCAAACTTCGACACGTTTACGACTGATTAATTTATGGCATATTAATTCATAATTTTACAAATGAGTTCTGTATCATTTAACATGAAAAAGCGTAATATAATATCGTTTCAATATGAACATAAAAAGTAAATGCGACCGAAACTCAGGTAAGATTCTTTTCATCTTGCAGAGAAACTCACATATTACTTAAACATGTATACAGTTCGTTAGGCAACCATTTTCCACGCGTCGTCTACGCCTTTACGACAAAATAATATGTATTTACATTTTAACATCAAAAAGAGGGGATAATATATCACAAAGGAAAATATTTGAGTTTCTATATCTACAATTTGTTGAAATAAGTAACAAATCTTTTATCGATGATTACTTGTTTGAGGTAATCTTGGCCTACAGTCTACGTGATAATGAAGCAAGGTTATGCAGAAGGTAATCATACAAAGATATCTTGTATAAACGAAGGATCCATCTGATTGCAAGAATTCATTAACACCACTAATTAATAAATTGTTGATACATGATCTCAACAAAGATAACGCTATAATACATGCAATTGCAATAAAAATTAAGCTCTCTTTAATTAACGAGTAAAAATTCTTGCCAAATAGTCTCATTCAATCAAGAAAGCAGTTTGTTGATCCGGGTCAAAACTAAAGAAAAGATCATCCTGCCAGCTAGTTTGAAAAAGTCGCAGAACGAACGAAAAACGATCGACTAAACCTGTCACCACTATCTTGACTTATATGTAATAGCACCGTCTCGTTCGGATTTGTTACCACCTTCTTATTGGTGCCGCAAGTCAGTGCTTGAGACGAGTTTGTTCTTGTTTAGGGGATAAGGTAAATTATGATTGAGGCATCACATCATTGTTGCACTAATGACAATACCACCATTAACATCTTCGATATCTATAAGCTATTAACGCGTTAAATGAACATCAAAAACTGATGTATTAAATTTTTCACCATTATATTAGGGTTTTTGGGTTTGCTTGGTCGACGACGAATGCACGTTAGTCTGAGGGAAATCACATCATATCTAAATGACGAATAAATTCACGAAACTTTGTGAGTGACTATCTACGACTATTTTTCGAAAGCTCTGCTTTTTTCAGACCATCATAATTTGCCGAATTTATTAAGTTTTTCTTCCTTGATGGATATATTATACTTAGTTTAAATGCATTTACAAGATAATTAGATATGTAAATAGGTAAAATATTTTGTCTGACAAAAATACTGCACCGACAAGCTGGTTGACTAATACGAAAATGCCGCATTTGAGACAGGAATAGTTAATTACATAATAAATTTTTGCTGAATTGCTTGATAATTACTAATGTTATCACGTGGTTAAAGTATCCGACTAATTCCTTGCTAGGCATATAATACATATGGCGCTATCACGGGATTTCTGTTTCGCAGGACTTTAAAAAAACCGTTGATATAAAGTTTGTTAGATTTGTCAAGAGGAATTTACTCAAGAAGTTTCTAGTATGTATTCATCATTTGAAAATTAGAGTGATGTACCGAGGAACACATGTTCTCATAAATCATTTTTGTAGTACCACTTTCATTTCCTCGGTGACGGAATAATAATAAAATTGTATGTATATTCTCGTAGTGACTTGATTGCAATGTTTAATCTTAATGGCAAAGGCCCATTTTTTAATTTTACTTACTTACATTATTTACTAACAGTAACAACGTTAAGTCGTTAATATTAATCTGTTACTCGCTGTATACCATTGTTGCAAGACATCACAAAGGAAAACGGGGCCGTACCAGGCCAACTGTAAGTGGCGCTAAAATATGCCCTCTTAGACATAAATAATTCATTTTCGAGACCAGAGCCTTCACTAATTGCTGCTAGATTTATTATTGAATTACCCAGAGCTGAGGAAGCAACATTAAACCAAGTATTTTAAAGACAACTTGTTAAATATGCTAAATTTTGATTAAATAATACTTCAGTCAAGGACTTTTTAGTAGATCAAAATTATTTTATATCTTACTTCAGAATATAAACTCAAATCATGCTAAATTTAATTTAAATACATTTAGCAGATTTGATGTAACGTGTGGCTTTGATGCAGATAAACAGACAGACAGACAGACAAAAATTAAAAACTGTAAAGTTTTGGCTTCAGTATCGAACAAAGAGTGCCCTCGAAAAAAATCTTTAATATACAGAATTGTACCCGTTATAGTTTTATAATATGTAAAGATTTAAATATTAGATTTTGATTTTTTATTATATCATTAGATAGCAAACAAGTAGATGGCTCTCCTGATGGAAAGAGAAACCCTCGCCTATAGACACCAAAGATGTTAATGGTGCATAGCGGGATGACAATACCACATGCATAAATCTACCGGCTACCTTACTCTCCGAACCGGTTTTTTTTATATAAGATAGCAAACAAGCATATGGGTCTCCTAATGGAAAGAGTCAACCATCGCCTATAGACACCAAAGGTGTTAATGGTGCGCTGCTATCTTGTGGCGAGGTCCAATGCCACATGCATAAGTTCACCGGCTACCCCACCCTCCAAACCGAAACACGACAATGACAAGCACTGACGCTGTTGCGGCAGGAATAGGTAAGGCGGTGGTACCAGACCCGAGCGAGACAATGCAGAACTCTACCACCTAGTAGCCACGATATTAGTGATTCGCATACCCAATCGGTCGCCGTTTACGACCTGCCTGGCAGAACGGCAGTTGGTCTATTCTTCAAAGGAGACCGGAACCAACACGGGGAATACAATAATGACACGCATTGACACTATTCGGCAGGAATAAGTAAGGCAATGGTATCAAATACCCGTACGAGAGGTTGTGGAACTCTACTACCTAGCAGTCTATTCTTTTACGGAATGCCAGGACCAACAAGGGGAAATATATTTTTAGATTGATAAAGTAATAAATTGAAAAACCTTGATCTGTGGTCACATCTCATAAATTAAACACACTAAAATTACAAGGAAATCAGGAGAAAACTTGTTTGTTTTAATACTATTTTTTTATTAAAAATATGCTAGATTTTTATTATCTATACCTATATATTATAAATGGAAAAATTTGGATGTTTAGATGGATGGAAGTTTGAATGGATGGATGATTGTTACTCAATCACGCAAAATCTATTGAACGGATTTGAATGAAAGGTACATTGATGATGATCTGGATTAGCACATAGGCTACTTTTTATCCAGGAAAAATTACGTGATCCCGCGGGATTCGTTAAAAAGTTTAATAATGCAGCGGGCTGCACACTGCAACTAGTACTTACAATATAATTTGAACGCAATCAACGCAGTTCATCAAAATTATAATTATGGAACTAAACGGGAAGTTCACACTCCAAAAACTTAAAGATTTTTTTCGAATCTGTTAATAAGTAACGAGTTCTGAGGTAAGAAAAAAAAATCAAACAAGTGCTAGTCGGTTTCGCGCCCCATAGACTCCGTAGTCTGTACCATCTATCTATACATATAATAAAATCGTAGGAAAGTCAAATCTGTGTATTGAATATTTTTTTAAAAGAATAATTGGGGCGTGATCTACAATCGATATCAAAGCCAAAAATATACTTTTTAGAATTGTTGTCTGTTTGTATGTATGTTCGGGGTAAACTCAAAAAGTACTGCATGGATTTATTTCAAATTTTGCATGAATATTAATGGTCGGGTCAACATATATGCTACATATTATCACGCTATTACCTACGGGGGAGGGGCTGTGCGGAGTAAACGAAATCCGCGTGGACGAAGTCGTGGACAACAGCTAGAAAAAATAAAAAATAGCATATAAATCACGTTAGTTGTATGGGAGCCACCCTTAATTATTTATTTTATTGTTTTTAATTTTGTTGTTATAGCGGGAACGGAAATACATCTATGAAAATTAGCTATCTAGCTTTCACGGTTCATGAGATACAGCCTAGTGACAGACAGACGTACAGACGGACGGACAGCGAAGTCTTAATTAGGATTCAACAATCAAATGGTACAAACGATATTTGTACCGTCGCGTTTGGGTGTTGAATCTTAATTAAAACAATACATTGAGAAATCAGTTGAAAAAAAACCTGCCTATTTTGAAATAAGTTGAATTAAAACTGTTTTAATCATAATTATTGTAAAAGTATTGTATCGAGCACATTGAATTTTATTTTAATATAGTTTAATAAGTTGATATACAAAGAAAATAGGACCCTGTACATTTTGAAATCGGTCGAATTTAAAAATCATTTATTTGAACAAGCACATTGCTTTGTATTTCAATGTAGTTTATCTTTAGTGTGGCCACAAATAATAATCACTCCTGTAATTACCATGATATATCTTCTTTCACAAGTCATAATCTAAGATAAAAGCCTTTCTTAAGATCCGCTACGTTACAGCTAAGGACAAGAAAATAGATGAATCCAATTATTCATAAAGTAGCGAAAATATTTCAGAATAAATAAACGGAAGTCTGAATATGGTCAGTCGTAAAAATGGTCTTTTTTATAGTATAAGATAGTACAAAAACAGATGGATCTCCTAGAACTAGGTAAGGCGGTGGTACCAAACCCGAGCGAGACAATGCAGAACTCTAGCACCTAGTAGCCACGATGTTAGTGACTCGTATAGCCAATCGGTCCCCTTTTACGCGCTGTCTGGCGGAACGGCAATAGGCCTATTCTTCAAAGGAGCCCAGGACCAACAGGGGGAATATCCAACAAGGATCACCAACATACCAACGGGGTCTAAAAATCTATAACTATTGCCCTGATTCTGCTATACCTCATTTAAATTAAGTTTAAATTTAAGGATTGCTGATGTCTCCCAATCACACCAAAATAGATAAAAAATATTGTCACGCCAGTCCCTTGTGGGATAGGGTCTAGGGAGAGTTAACCGAACATTTATAGACTTTCCGATTCACCGTTTCATCGGTTGGCGAGATGAATGATATTATGTTCATCGCCACATTTTATTCACCTGATAACAATTACCTCATATTGCTAGTGATAACCGAGAACAACAGCTTTACAGGTGCTCATCCGAGGTACTGGTACTACTAGACACCGAGAGGAAAACCTAATAAAATAGCAATAACACTTTTGCCCGAACCTGGGTCCTCATGATCAGAGCTGAATATTAGCCTTTTCAGTTCAGATCATAAGATCCCAGGTTCTAGATCCAGACCACGAAGAAGTGACGAAAAAAAAGGAAAATATTATTTCTGACAAACCAGTGACCATTATTATCATAACAACTGTATACTAAAGTAGGGGTTCCTAAACTTTAAAGATAACGGAACACCAACCAAGTACCTTTTATTTTATGAAACCTCATAGTAAATGTTTATTACTAAACTAGCTGTTACCCGTGACTTCGTTCGCGCGGACTTCGTTTACTCCGCACAGCTCCTCCCCCGTAGGGTAGCGTGATAATATGTAGCCTATATGTTGACCCGACCTGTTATTCATGCGAAATTTTAAGTAAATCTATACAGTACTTTTTGAGTTTACCCCGGACATACATTGACTTTCCTACGATTTTATTATATCTATATACATACATACATGTAGATGTGGCTCACTAAAGGGTTTCGTGTATATTATCATGGCTCTGGTAATAATTATCATGTCATTGAAATTTTTTTTTTTGAACTTGCTGAACCAGTAACTAATTGTATTTTCCTGTGGAAACGAAAGATTTTCCTGCGGTAAAAGGTATCCTAAATGTTGACCCGGGTAATAAGCTATTATTACACAAAATTCAGTAAAAATCCGTTTAATAGTTTTTGAGTAAAAAGCGATCAGACAGACAAACAGACAAAAAATTCAATTTCTATCGTTTTGGGTTTTATGTCCTACACACAATACGTAGCAATATTTTTGTTTAAGAAATACTTCTTGTACAGATTTGGTTTCGTTACTGTTTTATTATATGTACAGACAATGCCAAAATTTATGTAAGAACAATTTTTAAGAAATGTGTACTATAATTATTGAAACACATTAATTCTTAACTTACAGTTTTAATCTAAAAAATGATATTGTTTAACTGTTTTATAAATAATTGTTTTATAGTTCGATGTTATGCCCGACAATTGTATGCCTATATCTGTAGTACCTATAAATAAACTATAAATAATTTCGGCGGAACCTGTATTTTATTCTACGAAATTCTACGAAACCCCCAAGTTATTGCATAAACTGACGTCTAATATTACCACTAGAGGCCAATGATTGCTTACTAAAGTAAGTTTAAAGAGACTTAATATTTCGACGGGTCTTACGTAACTTGTCGTAACTTAAAAAATGCGATTTTTGTTTTATTTATGACAATGACTCCATTTTTACAGATATGTTAATGACACAAAGTATAAAAATGACATTTCTATTGAAAGATGGATTTTTCTAAAATAATTTTCATTTTTTCTTCGTATTATCAGAGAATAGGAGATGTATATAATATACTGATCTCTCGTATTATTAAAAGATCTATTAAAATGCAGTCTTTTTCATAAATAAAACAAAAATCGCATTTTTTTATTTTTATTTTTTAAGTTACGACCACTTATGTAGGATCCGCAGATTTACAGATAGTAAGTACCTATTATTTTACAGAATAACAAATTTCTCGTTGCTTTCTTTTTCAGTTAGTAAAAGCACTGTCACAGAAATAATTAGCTTTATGTCAAACTAATTTCGTAGATTTTCGATTGTGCTTAATTTTAATACGTAGGTCACACTATAAATTTTACGTCACTTAAAAAACAACATGTTATAACCAAAATATTTTGTTTATTGCTTTTCAAAATAATCTCCTTTACATTTTAAACATTTTTTCATGCGATCGAACCATTTTTTAAAACAGGAAGACCACAGATCTGAACGCATGTTTTCTACGTGCTGATTGAACGCTATCACTGCCTCTTCGGAGTTAGTAAAAGTAAAACCTCTCATCAAATCTTTGATTTTGGGGAAAATACAGAAATCAAAGGGTGCTAGGTCGGGGCTATGCGCAGGATGAGTGACGAGATGTACTTTTTCGGAAGCTAAAAATGACTTTGTTTTGATGGCCGTGTGTAAAGAAGCGTTATCAAGGTGTAGGAGAATGCGGCTTTTGGGTCGTCTTTCGCGAACTTTGTCTAACATCCTGAGTAAACAAATGGTAGAATACCACTTGGCATTAACACTCTTTTGATCTTCGAGTGGAATTGTACAGATGAGACCTGTAGCTGAAAAAAAACGCGATTATTTTTTTACCAACGTTTCTCGCCTGTCTCACTTTTGTTGACCTGTTCTCATTTTCAAACACCCATTCACAAGATTGCTGTTTTATTTCGGGTTCAAAACAATAAATCCACGTTTTGTCTCCTGTGACTGGCATAAACAGCATTAGAATGTCCGTGGTCGTACTTCTGTAGCATCTGTGAGCACCATTCCACGCGAGCCCGCTTCTGCTTCACTGTCAGTTCATGAGGGATCCAACGACAATAAAGTTTCCGAACTTTCAATTCTTCGTGTAAAATTTTCTGAATTTGGCTCATACCAATCCTCCATAGTCCTCGAATTGTCTCATAGGTAATCCGGGGGTTTTACGGTGCTCAAACAAGGTGTTTCTCTCCCAAAAGCATTTTAAAGACGTGCGGCACAGTCGTGCGGAGAAAGGGAACTTTTAAAATCATAATAAATCATCGCTCTAACATCTTTTCGACTTAACTCCATTTTCGTTGCGTACGTAGAACTTTGATGTGTGATAAAAAAACAATTGACAAATTTCCCGCTAATTGTTTTTTTTTATTACTAAGAAGGTTGCAACGTTTTAAAAATATAACATTCGAAATTCAAATAGTTCCGATTAGCTAGAAGTGCAAAACTTTTAGTGTGCCCCATGTACCAGTTATAGGCAGAGTGTTTTTATATGTAAGTACCAAAAAGATATTGAAAAACCCCTTGTGAGTAGAGTGGGAAGGGAGTAATATTTATCCGAAAGATGAGGTAACGAAAATAAAAGTATACATTAAACTACATACGAATATTACTATTTTTTGATTATTGTAACTTTCAAAAGCTTTTTGCTTACATTTCCTTAGTTTCATGTTCGCTAAGCAGATACACTGATCAGATTTCAAAACATTTGAATTGCAAATCAATCGACGGCTGTGTTTACTTTCTGGACTTAAATTGTGCATAAACAGATTCATGATAAATATCCAATATAATCATCGAGTCCATACTATAATTATAAATGCAACAGTCTGTCTGTCTGTTTACGCTTTAACGTTTAAACCACTGAGCAGATTTTGATTAAATTTGGGAAGCAGATGAAGACACGGCGTCAAACATAGGTTTTTTAAATGGTGCGTTGCTTTCCGTGTGGCGAGATGGCAATGCATTAGTTTACCGGCTACCTTACTCTCCAAAACGGGATACGACAATGAAAAACATTGACGCTATTGCGGGGAATATAGGGAACAGGTAAAGAGGTGGTACCAAATACCCGGACGAGTCGTTGCGCAACTCTACTACCTACTTATCATGAATGTAGTTACACGTGTAGCCAATCGGTCGCCTTTTACGACCTGCCTGGCAGAACAGCAGTTGTTCTATTTTATAAAGAAATCTGGACCAACACTTGCAACTTTCAATAACATCAACACTGAGGTTTAATCAAACTTTTAGACAAACTTTGAACATTAGCAGCGATTAATGCCAGATGCCTTTAATCCGTTATTCATAGCCAAAGACTTCATTGTACTGCACGTAGTACATTAAACTCTCTATTGATAGCAGTAACCATTAGCAACCAGTTTTATAATAACGAGGCGTTCCACTACTTGTTTGGAATTTGGTAATTAATTGACGTTTAGAGGGACAGATTTAGCTTACACCTCTTAGAAAATGTAACTACTCGTAACTAAAACGAGTCGTATAACTGATATTGGACCGGTAGATACAGCCATAAGTTTCTACTACACCACACACCGACTGTCAATAATAAACACCGATGCTAAATATCATCACTGCATTGACATGTTGACCCAAATAATAATTTATTAGTTAATCATAAACATTTTCAACTGACTTCCTAAAAGTAGGAGGTACCAATGCAATTGTATGCTTTTTTATGTTTACAAATAGAAGAGTATGAAATTTGGCACAGTTAAAACCGTGGTTAAAGTTCACACGTTGAAGAATAATTACGGACACCTTTTTATATAATAGGTTACATACATCCATCTCTACATACCTATAATAAAATCGTAGGAAAGTTAAAACTGTACAATGAATATGTTTTAAAAAGAATACTTGGAGAGTGATCTACATTCGATATCGAAGCCAAAAATATAAGTCTTAGAATTTTTGTCTGTTTGTCTGTATTTCCGGAGTAAACTCAAAAAGTACTGCATGAATTTACTTCAAATTTTGTATGAATATTACCAACAGGTCGGGTGAACATATAGGCTACATATTATTATCACGTTATCTACCTACGGGGAGGAGCTGTGCGGAGTAAACGAAGTCCGCGCGGACGAAGTCGCAGGCAAAAGCTGGTCTTATTTATAAAAATCAAATAGAGCGAATTCAAAAGATTTTTATTAAACCTTTAAATTATCGCAGTTGTAGAAGTTCAGGATCTTACCGCTCGTAAGAATAATTAAAATAAAATAAAATAATTAAAAGAAAGAGAAAAAGATCGTAATGAATCTTTTATCTCTAGAGCAGAGACGTGTCGTCTCAGATATGTGCTTTTTAATTGATATCGTTCATAGCCATGTAGATTGTTCTAAATAATTAATTTCCATAATTGAATTTAAGGTCCCGTCATACACAACCTGCCACACGTCTTTTTTCCATACGCTACATTCTCACACAAATTACGCCAACAACTCTGTTTTATGTCGTATTATTCGCATATATAATATTAATTTTAGTCACATTAATTTATTTGCTTATTCCAAAACTTGATATTAAAATGAAATACCTAATTAAAACTATAATAAATAAAATAGGACATTAGTATTAATAATTGGATTGTGTTGTTTAGTTTAATCTATATTTACATATTATTTATATTATTTATACATATAATAAAATCGTAGGAAAGTCATGTATATCCGGGGTAAATTCAAAAAGTACTGCATGGATTTACTTGAAATTTTGCATGAATATTACTAACAGATCGGGTCAACATATAGGCTACATAATATTATCACGCTATCACCTACGGTGGAGGAGCTGTGCGGAGTATACGAAGTCCGCGCGTACGAAGTCGCGGGCAACAGCTAGAAATTATATAAATTGTCGGTCCCGCTATTTAATTTAATATATTTATGTAATTCGTTAAAACAAATTATTATCAATTTTAAAAGTGTATGTACCTATATGTGTAAAAATTTGTGCTAACAAATATTATAAGATTATAGTATTTCCTTATGATTGTAGTTAATAATTAAGTATGATATCTTAAACTTGTGTTGCGTAGCCTACTTAATCATTCTCCACTAATAGTCAGAATAGGAAAACCTGTAATTAGCTTCACTATCTATTTGTAAAATTGGATGGCATGATATAACTCTTATTTCTAATAAATAAATAAATATCATAATCAATTATGATTATGTAATATATAACATATTATACCCATATACAACACGAGAATTTGTCCACATTAAAAGAATTGAAAAGTCATATTAAAAATAGCCTAAAAATATAATATTAGAATGGATATAGTAATAATATTGAGTTGTTCAATGATTCGTTATATCAGGAACGATTTGCGCTTTATTAACCTGACTCCAGTGAACTTTCGTCCATTTAAATTTGTTACTTTATATAAATAATTTGCAACAACCTTTTCTCAACCTTTATTCTAAAATTATCAAATGCTACATTTAAATACGAAATCTAATCGTTGAGATAATAAACAGTTATATTATGCGTACATCTTGAAATTCAGACGATTAGATTTAGTATTATCATTTGTACACGTAATTTTACGCATAATGACAAAAATACATTATATTTCTATACATTTTACGTTTACGTAACTTGTGTCTCATAAATTATCGTGAGAAAAATATATGTCAGTCATCAGTATATCTGTATGTATGTGTGTCTGTGTATGAAAACGTATCATAACTGTCGAACAGCTTGACCAATCGAAACGTGGTTGGTGGCATTCGATTAAGTTGTGACAAAGTAAGACTTCCTAAAATCTGAACCGATTCGGCCTAGGTTTTAAAATAACAAAATCGGTAATCGTTTTTAATTAATACAAAAATAAAGAAAATGTCATTTTTAAGAAAATATAGATTTTTGAACTCTGAAAAAGTTAAGTAGTTTTTGCTCATTTAAGCTAAAAATTCTTCAATTTGGTGGGGAGTTTCAGGGATGGCCTGCAGTGTTAACCAGTTTACAAATTATAAAATTACCAAAATTTAATTATTATGAATTAAAAATGCATCCTTTAGTTTAATTACTGTATTTTAATTACTGAAAGTTGCTTAAGTTGTTATTTTAAAAACTGAAGTAATTTTCAACTTTTATTGTATTCAAGTGGAGCAGTAATTTTTTTTTATATCATAAGATAGCAAACAAGCAGATGGGTCTCCTGATGGTAAGAGTCAACCATCGCCTATAGACATCAAAGATGTTAATGGTGCGTTACTATCTTGTGGCGAGGTCTAATGTCAAATGCATAAGTTTACCGGCTACCTTACCCTCCAAACCGGAACATGACAGTGACAAGCACTGACGCTATTGCGGCAGGAATAGGTAAAGCGGTGGTACCAGACCCGGGCGAGACAATGCAGGACTCTACCACCTAGTAGTCACGATGGTAGTGACTTGTAGAGCCAATCGGTCACCTTGTCGCCAAAAATGAGGAAAATGAAGTAAATCTACATTTTATTAGACAAAAAGACTGAAGCATATTTTCACTCTGCCGTTGCCGCAATGAAGCCGTTGTAATTTTACCCTTTATATTTTTATTCTCTTTTACATCAATCAAAAAGTTATCAACAAAAATAACCTTAAAGAAAACATCCCCGTGTTGGTCCCGGGCTCCTTTGAAGAATAGGCCAACTGCCGTTCTGCCAGGCTGGTCGTAAAATGCAACCGATTGTCTATGTGTCACTACCGTCGTGGCTACTAAGTGGTAGAGTTCTACATTGTCTCGTCCGGGTCTGGTGCCACCGCCTTACCATTTCCTGCCGCAATAGCGTCAGTGCTTGTCACTGTTGTGTTCCGGTTTGGAGGATAAAATAGCCAGTAAACTTATGCATGTGACATTAGACCTCACCACAAGATAACAACGAACCATTTACATCTTTCGTGTCTATAGGCGATTGTTGACTCTTTCCATCAGGAGACCCATCTGCTTGTTTGCTATCTTATGATATAAAAAACCCACTAAATTAAGTTTAATTTATTTGCTTAGAACAGGAAAGTACACTTTAAAATTGTATACCTGAATTTTTATCGATCTTTATATTATTAGGTCTAACTATACCTAAATTAAAACCCGTCACGGTCAAGCTTTTAAAAAAAATATTATTTAGCACTAGACTATAACTACCGATTTCAATCCCCTTTAGATAAAAGAGAAATGCAGCTCGCTATAATAATCGCTAAATATTTTCCGACTTCTTTTTTATTTAGTTTTCGGCTCTAAAGAGATATTATTGTTTAGTATATAATCAAATTTCAACCAGAGAGCGATTGTTAGTTTATTTTAATTCACATATAATTGCAGTTGATCGCAATCGCCTTCAGTCCCATGCCAACTTTTATAAAATATTTCTTTTAATCTTAACACAACACAGTGTATATCTAAGAAATAAGAAAACTTACAAACAAAACGTCAAAAGAAAGACACACTCGAGGTTTGGACAGTCTCCAGACACTTCAACCAGCCAGTTTGTTCCTTCTTCATACTTTTCTTACAAGACTTACTTATTTCCTGCTGTATTGTGTGTTGTATGCTATGTGTTGATTGGAATAAGACGTAACTTTCGTATAAACTTTTAATTACAAAGCATTCACAAAGTCCAATTTCTGAATAGTAGCAAAGCCAATTTGCAACCTGGCTCTAGCCCTTAATTATGGTAGAGCAAGATTTATGTTCAACGCCCTTTGTTCGACATTTGCACGATTTACTAACGATACAATTGAATGTAACCAAACATACTGTAGGCAAGAAGCTTAGCACTTTGGTAAACGCGCTCACAATCTTATTAAAAGTATTACTATGTTTAAATTCATTTAAAAAGCAATCTGGGTGCAAGTGGATCTAATATTATAAAGAGATAAAGTTTGTGATGGTGCTTTGCTATCCGAGTGGCGGGATGGCAATACAACAAGCACAACCTGCTACCTCACCCTCTAAACCGAAACACGACAATGACAAGCTTTGACGCTATTGCGGCAGGAATAGGTAAGGCGGTGGTACCAAACCCAGGCGACACATGGCAGAACTCTACCACCTAGTAGTCATGATGGTAGTGACACGTATAGCTTAATAGTCGCATTTTACGACCTGCTTGGCATAAAGATGGTTGGTCTATTCTTCAATGAAGCCTGGACCAACACGGGGGAAATCTGTTATCCATCTATACTAATTAATACGGAAGTATCTATGTCTGATTATAACGCTTTCACGATCAAATATAGACAGCTATTTTCAAAAATTAACCCCTAAAGATGTAAAAATTTATACGAAAGATTGTATTGATGACATGTTACTCTACTCGCGAACAAAGCTGCGCAATCCAGCTAATTTATTCTTTGAATATAGATAAATGCGTGAAGAAAAACCTTTGTACCCCTTTTTAAGACGTTAACGCGAACGGTGGAGTATAAAATTACAGAAACAGGACGACAAAGAAAGAAACGATAGCAGAAACTTATTTTTAAATATTATTCTTTACAAGTACATTAAATTAATAAAAATAAACATTACACATACTAGAAACATTCACATACATGATAATATACACTTGTATGCTTTTTCTTTACAGCTAAAGTTTGTTTTCAACCGTAAAAGAAATTTTGTTGTAGTCTATGCCCGAATTCCGATCATGGGGCGATCGCTAGTGTATATGTCGTGGCAGATCGCAGAATTGGCCACATCATGAAATAGTCGAGAATTTCATGAAATACCACCATGTATGGTGAAGACAATTTTGCGATCTGGCCTCGACATATAAAATTACATACAGTTCAAACCCGTCTGTCTCTACCATGAAATATTAGGTATAGGTGGAGCTAGCACTCGTATTAATCATTTGAAACAAATATTTTTGTTATATTTCTGTTTATGAGGTCTCCGCATCTCTTTTTATACAGCTGTGTTAGAAAGAGTGGGTGAGACCTCAGGAGATGACAGCAATATTTAAAGTCGTGTTTCAAGTGCTGCCTCCAGATATAATACAGCTTCATGGATATGGATTTCGGCATGTCAAATAGACATTTCAATATTTCTTGAGACATTCAATTATTATTTTATTAACATCTACATATCTATAGAGGCGATGGTTATCTTCTAGCATTAAAGATGTGTCTATTTGTTCACTATCCTTTGCTATGAGAAAATAGATTATTAAAAAGTATTTATTTGCAAAAATATGGGTGGTTTAAGTTGATAAAATTGTTCAAAGATCTACTATGATGTGGTGTGCAAATTTAGAAAAATTACTTAAAATGTGTTTTTAAAATATTTTAAATTCTATAATATAGATTAACAATTTATACACCATCTACAAAAATAATTCTACATATTATGTACATTAACTATGTAAGAAAGAAATGTTATTTTTGTTGGATAAACCTTTAACGTATATACGTTGCTTTGTTAAAACTATAGAATTCTACGAACTAATTACCCATGAAAAAACTATAAGCATCACTTTTTAACGACTAACTTGGACAAGTACCAAGAAAATTAATAGTTTTCTGTTCTTACAAGTTTTAACTCGCGCCGCCCATAAAGTTATCGTCGCTTCATATAACTGCAAATATAACTTAGCACCTGCGGGATTACTTAGTCCCAACTTCGGCATTTATATTTAAGCGCCTCAGGTCTTAATCTGCTTCAACTAAATGTGATTAGAGCACAAAATGAAAAGACAAATACCCATACCAGCTGCAGTCTATGAAATTAAATAACAGTTGAACAAAATGGACACTTAGAAAAAATAATAAAACTTACGATGCTCTCATCCTGAGTCCATGTTTTTGTAGTTTTATTTTGTTTTATGTCTACATAGCCGTTTCCCATGATTTTAAATATGAAGCAAAGTATATATTATATTCTATATATTATGAAGTCGGGATGTTTGTTTGATCATTATTAAATAAATGTTAATTGGATTTCGCAACCGACTTACCAAAAAGGAGAGATTTAAAAATCTGCTACATTTCTCATATTTGTAACCTCAGAACATGGTCATTTAATATATTTTTTATATCATAAGATAGCAAACAAGCAAATGGGTCTCCTGATAGAAAGAGTCAACCACCGCCTATAGACACCAAAGATGTTAATTGTGCGTTGCTATCTTGTGGCGAGGTCTAATGCCACATGCATAAGTTTACCGGCTACCTAGCCCTCCAAACCGGGACACGACAGTGCCAAGCACTGTAAGCTATTGCGGCAGGAAAAGGTAAAGGTAAGGTAAGACCTAGTGAATAATATTCTTTATTGCACAACAAAAGATTAAATTTAGTAATACAATCAAAATCAAACAAACCAATATCAAAGGCGGTCTTATCGATAACAAGCGGTTTTTTCTAGACAACTAAATTACAAGAAATAAGAAATACGACCAGAACAAGGTACAACTTTCTATATTTTTATACAATGCAGTGAATATTTATCCAGTTATGAGATACATGATTTGAAATAAAAGTCATGGACCATTTTTTTTAAACTAGTTTTACTCTTTGCTTGCATTGTATCTACCGGTAATGAGTTCCACAGTTTAACCGCTTGGACAGAGAAAGACGAGTTATAAAATATAGAATTATACCGTGGAAATTTTAATACTAAACGTTTGGACGTACGTTGAGGAATACTTTGATTTTTCAAGAATTTATATCTCTTCTTTCATATTTTTTCTTCATTTATAAAAATTTTGCTTTGATACGTTTTCCAAACGCCCCAAAAGAAGTATAACTTTAATAAGAAACCGAACCCAAAAACACAAATGATTATCTTCATCACACAAACGCTTGTCGCTCTCGAATCGAACCCAATCCCCACCGACAGGATAGTCAGGGTCGCTAACCACTCGATCAACGGGGCGGTCATTAATCTTAATTTTCGATGTCATTATGTATAAGAGCAAGAACTTCGCTTTCAAACTTTGTACCTTTCAAACTGGTCTCTGTGGCGAAATCTACGGTAAAACTTTGAATTAACTTATATATTTCAAGAAACACTGACTGCTCGCTGCGTTTAGTAACTACATATATATATATATATATATATATATATATATATATATATATATATATATATATATATATATATATATATATATATATATATATATATATATATATATATATATATATATATATATATTTGTTTAATTAGTCAGAAATAAAAGAAAGTGTTAGCTTGATGGCAGGAAAGAAAAATCTTTGCTTGATTTAGAAATAAGAAAAAACGTACAAGTTTGTATAGTTTCATGACTTAAAAAGTGTCCATAATCTAATATTAACTTATTGTAAATTAATTTAATAATTTTGGCTGACGCTATATTCTTGTAGCCCTTTTAGGCCAGTCTCATCAATCTCCTTTGTCTTGCTCTGTCTCTCTTCAAACAAATATGCCGGTTGCGAAGACTCTTCACATCCTTCTACATTTGCATTATATATCCGTTTTGTGAGCCTTTCATCTACCATTCTTTTTACTTGTCCAAACCGCATTCCGTTTATGGTATTTAATTTGCAAATTTTCCGCGAAATGTTATATGGTACTGCTGTGATGCAACAGAAATGAAAAGTAGTGTAAAGAATGGGGCAAACTTATCCAAGGTCTGAAATTAGATATATCTCTCTATTCGTTTTTTTTTGGGAATAAAAGAAGTCCTCTGCAACTCAGTTATTATTTTTATAGACAAAATCAAGATATTCAATTCGCAAATTTCCGTGTATCTTCCGACTTTTTAAAAAACTGCTGTGTTGCAACTAAAATAAAACATAGTGTAAGGAAAAGAGCAGACTTATCTGAAAATTGAAAGAAACCTAACGGCATAATGGTCCCACGTCCACTTTCTTCCAAGTTAGTAGTGTAACAAACTCTCCCGAAGACCCTCTAAATTCACATTTTAAATATAACAAAATTGTCTGTTATATTTCGTTTATAAAGGAGTCAACAGAGTTATAATCATATTATCTGGCCAAATGATTCATCTAGTGTTAAATTGAGGACCCATTTTGTGTTATATAGTTTACCCATTCATTCTTTTCAAAGGTACACTTCATCTCTTATCAACAACCATACTTTATCAGGAAATGTATACTATAAATTGATTTAAAGGACTAAAATTTAATATATTGAAGATATTTGGCTTAAGAGAGGGAGTAATATATTACATAAATACATAATAAAGATATTTGACTTTAAGGAAGGGAATAATATATTAAATATATACATAAAATACATAATAAAATATATAACTTAAGAGAGCGATATGATGACGTTAATAATTACATTGACTTCATCTAAAGGGAAGAAGTACGGTAGTATGGAATATATGGACAAATTATTGTAATATTTAGGTTAGGAGATGTAAAGCACTTTAGTGCCGCAATTTTATTATTGTGGGATATGTAAGAGGCACCGCCTCGCCTCACATGTATGAATACCAGCCGGCTGAAGGCCTTCCTAGCGTATTCCCCAGAAATATATTGAAAGTAAAAGGAACTAAAGTCCTTAATCTCAAAGAGAAAATCAATATATTATGAAGAGCCAGGTTAATGGCAGATAGGCATTACTGTTGTGGGGTCACAAAGTGATAGCCATATAGTTTTAATGTCCAAATATGTGAATACATTGTTTGGAAGTTGATGATTATAGGCATGACCAAGGTGCATCATTAATATTGAGCACAGCCAAAAGGCCAAATAATAAATATGTTTCTCAAGTATACAGTTAAGCATTGACTTGAAGTAAGTAAATGTTGATAAATATATATACTGTTGTTATTTTAGTAACAAACAGTAACAAAATAATAAATAAATATTGGCATGGCAAAGGTGCATCATTTGTATTGAGCACAGTCAAAAGGCCAAATAATAAATATGTTTCTCAAGTATACAATTAAGCATTGACTTGAAGTAAGTAAATGTTGATAAAAATATATACTGTTGTTATTTTAGTAACAAACAGTAACAAAATAATAAATAAATATTGGCATGACCAAGGTGCATCATTTATATTGAGCACAGTCAAAAGGCCAAATAATAAATATATTTCTCAAGTATACAATTAAAGTTTGTGCAAGTTTGTTTTAACAATTACTTGACAAAACTAAGACAAGATAATATGTTGTCTTCAATCACAATACCGAAACATTATTAGCCGGTACGCGATAAATAAACATATATAAAAGTAATCATTGCTCGCAATGAACTTCAAATAATCCAAATCATAAAAATTTCATAAGTAAAATCAATTAAGATAATCCTTATGACGAAAGTCAAATGAACTCAGGTTAATGTATAAAAATACATTAAAACAAGCAATTTAATATATCCAGCTCTGTGATGTAGCTCATACCTGGTTGAAGATTTGATTAGTTATGTAAATAGAGCAACTTTGCTAGGCGATAGATAGTTGGGTGTTTATCCGGGTTAACTCTCTGAATACCGTGTTTGCGGCAGTGGGACCTTTCCGAATACCACGCATTGGTAACGAGAAGATAACCATAACGACAACATTATATGTGTCTTTATATAGATATACATAATTACATAAATAAATACATAAATACATAATAATTTATAGTCACCACAAGCAATGAAATATTACTTATTAATCGAATTTGAAGTTATATATGAAATCTTTGAACTCTCTAATATTGTGATTGAATACTCAATACATCTTAGTCAGAATCCAAACAACTCGTTTCATACTCGTTTTCTAATGAAACTAAATTATTTATGTCTTCTCCAGACTATTAGAGTTCTATTACTCTTATTTCAATTACTCTTTAATCAAATTTCAGAATTTAATAAGGTTTGAACTTTTAGAAATTAACGCTTATTAGATCTATTGTTGCTTTAAGTGAACAGTATTATGAAACATCTAGCCACCCGAATAATCATAAGTAAAGTTCATTTGTACAATCCTTATGATGTAGAGATTCAATCATGGAATCCAGGTTAACACATGAATATATACAGATAAACAATTTAGACAAATAATTTTAGCTCTGTAAAATAGTTCATGTCTAAGATGATTAGATATGAAAATGGATCAACTTTGCTTGGCGGTATAGTTGGGTGTTTATCTGGGTTATCTCTCCAAATACCTTGCTCGTGACAGAGGGACATATTAACCGATTGTCTTTGCACTGGTGAAGAGAAGATGACCATAATGACAACATTACATGTGTCTTTATATAGATATACACAACACAACTTGTTGCCTTCGTAAAGTCGATACTCCCCAATGATGAAGGTGACATGATCTATTTACCAAGGTAAAAGGTAAAAATATCGAATACAAAATTAGTAATTAACCTTAATTTCAGATTTATTTAGTAAACTTCCTATCTTACTAATAGATCTATTATGCACTGTCACTATAAACAATAATATTTCAATTATCTAAAATAATTAATTTGATGAAGAAGTTTAATATTATAATTCCTATCCTCCTAAATCTCTATATAAATAAAATAAAAATAAAATAAATAAATAAATAAATAATTAAATAAAGTAAATAATTCATATAAAATATGGTTAAATCAACATTATACATTTGGCCTAAAGTCTTTCATTCCTCTCTTGCACTCTCCCTGAAGCTTTAAAATAAATCATTTAAGATTTTCGTTCTAAATTTAATTCAACAATTCAGTTTATATTAATTATTATTTTGTTAGACACGAAGAGAGTAAATTGTATTAGTTTGTGATTATCTCGTTTAATAATTGTACTCGGTTTTAAATTTGATTGTAAATAAAATAATGTTTTATGAAGATTTGATTTTAAGAGACTGGCCTATGCAATCAATTTAAGTATTAGTTAATATTTAGATTTATAATAGGATATAATAATTCGTATTAACATTTCATAATTTTAATAATTCATATTAAGGTAGGTTTTCGTATGAATTTTGTGTAGGTTTATGCCCCTACTTATTGGTTGTAATATATTATTCCTACAATAACAGACCTTCTGCCTTCAATTCCTAAAAGATCCTATTTCCTCCTAATCCAATTTTAAACATTAAATCAAACTAACATTTAAACTAGAGAAAGTTTCTATTATAAAAATTTCCTAAGTTTGAACCACCTAGTTTTAAATTGAAAGTCAATAATAAACAAAATATCCCTTTAGTTCCTCAATATATTAAACCATCAGTTCTTCCACATAATATCAGCATGTCCTATCCTATCACCTAATTGTTCCTTCATGAAGAAATTATAACTCCCCTAAATTATAACAATTTAGAATCTTAAAATTAAAATTGTATTTGACATACCTCCAACTCTGCAACAAACCTACAGCAACTCTGCATTCAGCTCCGACGACAGCTAAGAAGTCACCCCCACGCGGCCTCGAAGACTGCAAAGGAATCAGCTCTCGATCCCTAAAGTTTAAATAACAAGTAGGATCAACTGTACTATGGAAATTATTCTAAGAACTTTCTTAGCCGGACCTCATCTATAAAGATATGTGATAGCTATCACCAGTTAGTAGATTTTAAAAGATAAAACGCACGCAAAACTTACGAAACGGATTTGAATGAAATTTTACACACAGATAGTTGATGACTTGGATTAGCACACAGGCTATTTACTATCCCGGGAAAATCTAGTGATCCAGCGGGATTCGCTTCTATAATGTTGCGGGTTGTACGTTGAAACTAGTTGATAATATTAATTCAGGTGCAGTAGTATTAGTATCTAATAACAATGGAATTCCTTCAAAATGACGATGATGAAAAGTATAGTATAAAGTAGTTAAAGCACTTAAATCTATTCCTAATTAATAAGCTATTTAGCCAACATGCTTTTGAATTTGGTAATGCAAAGCCATTTCTTACTCCTATGAAAAATAAACAAACATAGCAATATTAGCCACTTGCAAGGTAAAGATGTAATAATGACAGTTCAAATGCATATGATAAAAGTATAATATAAACAATTAAAGCACATAAATCTATTCCTTGTTAGTTAATAAGCTATTTAGCCAACATGCTTTCGGCATTTGATAATGCAAAGCCATTACTTACTCCTGTGAAAAATAAACAAACATAGCAATATTAGCCAATTGTAAGGTATAGATGCAATAATAAGTGTCTAGAGACAACGGAATTCCTCAAAATGCCGACGATAAAGGTATAATATAAGGTAATTAAATCACTTATTCCTTCTTCCTAGTTAATTAATAAACTGCCTTGCCAACATGTCCTGAAATTTGATAACATAAAGCCTTTTCTTTACTTCTATGAGAATAAACAAATATAGGAATTTTAGTCACTTCACTTGCAAGGTATAGGTGTAATGATAATAATGTCTAAAGGCAATAGGTTTCCTTCAAATACCGATGATGAAAATCTATATACACATAATTAAGTCTATAAATCCATTTCCTAATTAATTAATAAACTATTATCTGTCAAGCACTGAGATTTGATAAAGTAAAACCATTATTTATTCTTGTATAGTTATGCAAACATAATAATCTTAGTCACTTGTACGACTCTGCTAAAATAAAATCAAAATGAGTTATTTATCTCACACACTATCATCCGATCATTCACAATAATTTAATTTAGATTGGAAGAACTACATCACCTGTGTTGTTTAGAATTCCGATTTATCCTGCGTCTTGATTAGCAACCCTGCTGCAAATCTGTGAGACAGCAATCGCTCCACAACCATTGCTCACATTTTTATGGAAAGAAAAGAACATTTAAATAACAACATAAATTATGGTTTTATTTTCCTAAAATCAAAATAGGCTTCCCTAATAATAGGATCACACAATTTCTATTAAGCAAACAAATCCACGTTTCTTCCTTGTTATTAAACATCTTTTCAATAAGCTATTCTTTGAAAATAAATAATTTCCTTTCTTCATACAACAAACATTCTTCACTCAGTCAAGGATCGATCCACTTTTTCACAACATTTTGCACAATTTCATTCTTGTAAACCTAATCACATATTTATCGGTAATATGTTTATTAAAATTGTATAGTCAACATTCAAAAGATTTACCTTCTAATAAAACTACATTCTACCAATACAGCTAGATTTAAATAAACTCAACGACTACCATATCAAAAAATGAAGTTGCATAAATACATACGTAATCCCTGAATAAATCTCTATTCTACATACTCACGGTTTTGATCAATAAATTTTTACAAATTATCTTTTCTCACATTAAGAGTATTTCTATTATTATTTACACTCCGGAATATCCCTGATCTATTCACAGTTTTTAATTTTTGATTTTCCTTTTAATAATTATTGTATCAAACGAAGAATATCTTTTATAACGTCAAAAACTTTCCAACAAATCTCTGAAGTGAATTGCACTTGCGAACCAAAAAATCCCTTTCCTCATCCGAGAACCAAACAACCCGAACCTCATCCGCGAACCAAAAATATCCCGAACCCCCCATCTTCAGTTCTATTTATAACCTCCGTTTTTCCTTCCATTTCTATGCCCAAATTTTTAAAAAATCCCGTCATTATTTTTCTTCCTTCGCGAATCCTTTTTCTTCCCATATTCATTCCCCTTTTTTAAGGTTTTATATGTTTATATGTTAGGTCTTATATATTATTGAGAATTAGTTTTTTTATTTATTTTCATCTTTAAATTCCATTGATATTATTTATTAAACCTAACTCAGACATATTTTTAACTAAAAAAAAAATAGTATAGATTCTTATTATTTTCTTTTATTACACTAAACCTCTTAAGGGATAGATGAAGTCTGTTACAGTAGCAAAGGCAGTAACACACAAATTATGTACTCAACGCACGTTCAACTTCGTAACCGAAGCAAATTAACTTGTATTCAAGAATGCATTTCCGCAAGCGTAAATTTACTTTAATATTTTAATGTCACCTTTGAATTATGCATTTCAAAGTAACGTCTAAATCTATAAAATATTCTTTTTTATATCATCAAACAGCAAACAAGCAACTGTTCTTCTGATAGAAAGACATAACCGTGTAGCAGCTATGGATTTATTTGAACCAATTGTTAACAAGTTACTAAAATTTAAAATAAATCTTGTGTAAGATTTTATAAAAGGATAAAAGGCTCACCGGATGTTGAGTAACCTCTGTAGCACATGAATGAACCTGAGACCAAATGTATCAACGGAGAATATTTTATACAAGCTATAGTCCGCCCCCACGGGCATGCGTTCTCACTGTACACCAATTTTCATCAATATAAGTCCTACTGTCCTAAAATAATAGCGGGGCAAACAGACATATATACAGATAGACACAAAAAAAATCAAAATTGTACAATTGGCGTTAGTGAGTCATAAAACGAATATTTGTAACGAAATTTGACAAAAAAAAAAACAACAGACGCTACTAGTGTAAATCTAGGATATATGTCCACCTTTTTATTTTACTCATGCGTCCTAATATACAAATAATACGCACATTATTTTTATATGTGAACTATTTTGGGTTCTTCATTTAATCAATTTGCATTGTTTTTTTGTAGACTGTTTGACCAGTCTAAATCAGTCAGTAATAAATCGTGTATTTTCAGTTGAAATTTAAAACTGAATAGAGAGATATATGCCTCGAATGCTATGAATATGCCCCAAACCTACATTCGTGGAGGGGATAAATGGCCTGTACAAGAAAACAAACATTTTAAACCAATAATTCTTTATTACACATTTAAACCAATAATACACATTATAGTTTTAAGATATTTTAAATTATTAAAGTGTTTCGTTAGTTTTCTTTTGGTTATGTTTTTATCTTTTCTTTGTGTAGTGCAACTACTTTTTTTAATTTTAACCACTTGTAATATTATCTTTAGTTATACCTATTGGTTGACAGAGTTAATTGCTTTTTTATTTGATTTTTTTTAAATCAGAATTCTGCACTGTCATTTGTTACTAAAATTGTCTGACTACTAAATTATCTGTAGGTTCCAGAGTGTAATCATCTGCCAATACTTTTAATTTTAGTAAGTAATTAATAATAATACACATACCCTACTCCTAATACAGGAGTAAAAATAAATAAACTTGCCCGTTAAATCCAAAGTTATGAAAAGCTGACGAAATGATTGTCGAATCATTCACAAAGTAAAATCACGACTGCGGATTATCCCGTCAATGTTAGCAACGTTCCTATGCATAACCGCACGCACCTATGTTTTATATGGCAGACTGTATTGTGGGATGGACATGTTCGTATTATAGGGCATTCTTTTGCTCATGCGTTTTACTTTTCTCATAATTGTAATGAGGCGCCTATCCCGCTTGGGCATATATCTTGGACTTACCCTATATAGTATATAGACCAGTGCATGCGATGCACTTTAAACTTTTTACTAGCATTTTTGCGGCAAAATTTATTTGAATTGCCCTTTCGTTTAAACGTAAATAATATGTTATTTATTAGATAAATTCTTCTTCATAAAAACATTATTTTAACTAAAAACATTATCCTACCTCTTTTAAATCAACATAAATAATAGACAAATAATGATGCGCATTAAAGTTGAGTAGGTACTTAAAGTGAGATCAAACTGAAAATTAAAATTTCTAAATAAGCTCTTTAGTAAAATCTGAGCGTATATTTTCAATGGGAGTCGTAAAATCGCGAAGTTACTACTTTTCATCACATTCATTTCAACATTTACGACTCATTAGTTGCGAATATCTGAAAATATTTTATCGCTATTTACGTTTAATATTACTCATCGCAATAAAAAATGCTATTTACTTAATGTTGCAAAAAACTATTAACAATTCTCAGATAATTATACAACAAGATAATTATACCATGTCGTGGAGAAATGATCCATTCCACCATCTACCCAAATTTAAGGAATTGTGCCAACAAATCGAAAAATGCAAAAACGAAATTAAGGTATTTAATTTGCAAAATTTCCGTAAAATCTTATATGAAATTGTAGTGAGACAAGTGAAACAAAAGGTAATGTAAGGAATGGGGCAAAAATATCCAAGGCCTGCATATTAAAGAAAGGAGACCCCAGCGTTACAATAGTCCCCCCACGTCCACCACACTTTTTTCGGCGTCAGTAGCAAAGGCAACAACACACAAATTATGTACTCAACGCACGTTTCACTTCGTAACTGAAGCATCTTTAGGAGAGTCGAATAAAGAAGATAAAGGAAAAATTAAAAAAAGGAATAGGTTCGTTGACCCCTCGATTAACATGTTTGGTCAGACATATCGCGACTAAGGGAATGTTTGCTGTATCCCTGTACATTACAGTCACGTCGATAGAAGTAGAATTATGCTAAAAGACTTTCGTTTGGTTGACATGTGAAGCTTAAGTTACGTATGCGTTTCGAATTATGACCAATACCCAAAATGGCAATTACTAAAATAATTTTATAGAAAAGGAAATATGCGCATTAGTTAAAAATTTAGACAGTCTTATTACGATTCTGACAGGAAAAAAATGCACATTGGTTTTATACATCATGTACTCTTAACTAATCGTTATTTTATTGATGTTACTATATTCACGTCCCTATTCCCAAAGAGGTAGGCAGAGGTCAGTGAACCCATGATTAGCCGAAGACACTTAGTCCCGCAAAGTAATTTAAATTAACTCTATAACTTAATTATTTGTTTTGTAGGTAATAAATATGCTAAATTCAAATTCAAACTTGGGTTAGATCACATCGTGAGCTTAACGGCTATAGAATCCTGCGGCGACTCACTTGAATATCTAAATATAATATCCATACATATAATAAAATCGTAGGAAAGTCAAAACTGTACATTGAATATTTTTTTAAGAGAATATTTGGGGCGTGATTAACAATCGATATCGAAGCCAAAAATATAGTTTTTAGAATTTTTGTCTGTTTGTCTGTTACTGTAAAAAGTACTGCATGGATTTACTTCAAATTTCGCGTGACTATTACTAACAGGTCGGGTCAACATATATGCTACATATTATCACGCTATCACCTACGGGGGAGGAGCAGTGCGGAGTAAACGAAGTCCGCGCGGACGAAGTCGCTGGCAACAGCTAGTACCTAAGATAATTAAATAGATGTGGTAATACAGTATTACCACATCTATTTAATGCACTTATTTTTCTAACTCTTATTTTACAAACGGCTTGCAACATCTGAATAAAAAGTTACTACCTACTAACCTTCCATTTTCAGGAAAACAGGAAACCTACTCAAAAACCTCTCAAAATCTTCCGTTTATAACCGTGATTTGGTTTCAATTGGATGAATCGACTCTACACACGCGTAAAACAATCTTCTTTTTATACATGGCGGTGACACGGTAGCCGTGTCATCACATATATGGCTTTTGACACGGCAGCCGTGTCACAAAATATTTTTACGCCGCCACTACTAAAAGTTTTAACAATTAAGTCAACAAAGAAGCAGACATTTCTCGTCGTGGATATACCGTATCCTATAAATGCAGATAGATATGCAGTTTATAAGATAGATATAGATGGATAGTTTATAAAGACAGATTATAATAGATGTGTGGACATTGGAGGTATATTTTATACTCCACCTACATGAGACTAAGCACCAACAGAATATATTCAAATCAATAGAGAGATGTTTTATATTACCGTGGTAGGTTTATTATTTTCCATGTAGTTTAAATGATTTAAGAAATATAAATAAAATGTTGCTAACTGCATGACAGAAGTCGCATTTATATTTACATCTTACTGGCTACCTTCCAAGCTGGAAAAATTATAATGCAAATTATTTAATATGTGGGCGGTGTCTACCCCGTCTATTCATGATGGTAGTGCAAAACTGTATAATACTCTGGCCACTTGTTTCGTTTTTATTTGAAATATAGAAAGAATGTAGATAATCTACTTTTGAATATACAGTGTGTAAAGAAAACTCTGTCGGATAATTAGAGATGTTATTTGGTACCGTAATACGGTTACATATGTGTTATTATTTTATGGATATTAATTAATTAGTTTTCCCAATAAAAAACGTAATCTTAAATGGTATTTTCATACATTAAGTATGACAACATCTACAAATAATTAAATTTTATTATCAAAGAATGCCGCGCAAGTCGGATGCTACCGAAGGATATGCGGCGCGTTTAAAGTTCACGGTTGATTCACGGGCACGGTGTTTGTGCGAAAGCCGGCAAAGCGAATCAATGAAACATACAGCGACAAGGTGTTGTCATTTTTAAAATATTTGCTTAACTCTTTGGAGATATATGTAAAATACGAATATTATAAAAACGATATCTTTTTTATTTTCAGAAATAAAGTCATTTTAATATTTTTTTCAGTAATGCCTTTAACCAACCTATATGTTTCTTTCGGATCGGACAGGGTTTTCTTTACACACCGTATAGAACAATTGATTATGTCGAGACATCACGTCTGTGTCTAATATGTATGAATTACAATAGTCAGTGGGTGGTCACAAAAGGACAAATAACGTTACAAAGCTCATTCTGAACTTATATGCTTTTATTGTGTTATAATTTCCTAATTTTAATATCCTAAATTCCTATTTTGTATATTTAAAATCCAGTTATATACATACAATATTTCAGTTAAATATGTAACTGGTTTTTTAAAGAGATTCAACCCATGGCCCATTTTTTATCGATAACTCGATAACAGCTCATCACCAGCATTTATCGTTGCCGTATATCAATATAGTCGCAATGTCAGTATTAACGTTAATCGTCAAAAACAGTGGAACCAACTTAAAAACATGTATATGTGTTTTTCTTTTATTTTTAAATGTATATGTAGTTGGCAACGATTCGCATAACTGTTTGCAGCTCGACTTCAAGTATGAAATGCGGTCTCTTAAGGCGATAGGTAATGCCAAACTACGAAATAGACACCTCTTTGAAAGCCTACTACTACTAACCGGTTGGTCCAATAATTTAAAAAAAATATGCATTATGCGTATAATATAATAAAGTTTAAATTTTAAGTTCGTTTTTTTTAAATTTTATTGTTATTTATGACGGAAAAAAATCGAATATCTTTCTTATTTTTACGCAAAAATTTGCTTATAACTTCCAAACTACTGTAACGATTTTGATGATTTTTACTTTTTATTACAGACAATTTATTGCTTTATAAAATTTAAGTTCAAAATTTTACAAAATCATTATAGTGTGCTATTAAATCAATAAAAACCTTATTATTTAATTCGCGGACAGCGCTCGCGTCGAAAGTCAGTCTCCCGGTAGCGTTCTTACGGGGAGGCTGTGTCGCATGCTAGCGTGCTCCGCTCTCCATATTCGAGTCAAAGAGTAATAGTACAGATAGAACGTTTGGCACAATAGTAGTAAGGTTGTGCCCTTTGGAAATTTAACATTTCGTTTACGCTTGGATGTTTTTTTATAGTAAGATAATGAGCTTGGACCGAGAAGGCTGTTTTTTTTACAGATGTTGTTCTTATGATATAGACAAGGAATAAGAAAGGATTTTTTAAATTGATCCCCTAAGATGGCGAAATAGGGGGTGAAAGTTTGTATGAAATTCTGTCATTTTTGAGTTGAAATGAATGATATTGTAATGATAATGTAATTAAATTATCCTTTAACTGAAAAAAAAATTAGATACAAATTTAATATTTTTTTGAATTCTAGCCTATAGAGAGGTAAAAACAGGCTTTAAAGTTTGTATCAAAAATGAATTATTTATTTATTGCATTACTATAAAATCTAAATTATTTTAATTTAGTATTTATGATTTTTAATACAATTAAATGAATACGAGTTTAAGGTTTTCAAATGTCACCTCTTCAAATAATGAAAAATGTGGTAAAGTTTGTAAAAAAAAAACATGTTTAATCAAAATCTCTTCAAATTTATTAGTCATGTTCGTTAATTCAATTAAATAAACGTGCGTGTAAGGATGCAGTGAGCTTTATCTCTTAAAGAGGTAAAATAGGGTATTAAAGGGGCTGAAAGCTAGTACTTTATAAATAGTTTTGTTTGCGAGTAGACACTGAATAATATTTTGAGACTATTCATGTACTTACCTACGTTTACGCTTGAATTTTTTATTAGCTATAGAAAGATAAGTATTTTGTCAATATTTTGTATAAATGTACAAAAATAAAAAAAAAATAAAACATATAAACAACGAAGATAATTCAAGCAAGCGAATAAAAAGCAAACCTCTAAAGAAAAAAAATAAAAACTGATACTATTTGAAGTTAGTAAGGACTTCGCAACAAAAAATAAATAAATTTAATATATTATACATACAAATAGTCTAAATAAAACAACTTATTTAGTAGTTTCCTCTATAAACATTAAATCAGTTTATATATCTTCTTTTTTATTACGAGATTTTGAAACAAAAACTAAGAAGCTAGTTAGTTTTAAAATATTATTCAAGAGATTACATTTTACAAAATCAAATTTTGAAAGGTTTTGTTAAATATTAATTGTTGATTGTATGTATTAAAATAAAGTGCTACACGGGATGTATTGTATATTACAACACAGAAATAGGATACGTAACTGTTATTATTGCGTAAATTGTTATATAATTGTTTGTCGATTTTCGGTATATTTTTTTTCTTTAGATATTTATCGTTTTTCTAAAATGAATGTATATGTAATCGATAAATGAGCGATTACTGGTTATTGGTTTTGAGTTTGACAACATTCAGTCGATTCATGATGATAAAAGTTCATATAGGTGAACAAAAATGTTAAAACGTATGTATCTGCATCCACTGTAAATACTCTTTGACTTTGGACCATGCCACGCGCGAAATAATATTTGCGCTGCTCCTGTTAGAAACTCAAGGTCGTTCGCAGGTGTAATCGCCTTAAAGGGTAGTGATTGTATACTCTGACAGTAGTCTAACGTTTAGACCACGGATTAAACTGGATACGCCTTTCAGGGCAATTTCTTAGAATGTCAATATCGCCTTCATTTACACAGCGAAATACAGAGCTATAATAGGGACTTACCGATGAAATAAAATCACTCCAAAGGTATTCCTTAAGCCTTAGCTTTATATATGACACCACAAAAAAGCACAATATGGCATGCTTCTATATTTTTACGATATATCTGCAAGCGTTTGACATTTACATACATTTGTTCACATGAGAGGCGACAAATTTTGCGGCCAGCACTCTGTTTATTAGTATTTATATGGTCTGTGGTTTAGACTTATACAAACTGTCAGATAGAAAGAGCGATCCTTGTTTAGGCCTAAAAAAACAAATACTTAACAAACAACCTTTTAAACCTTCTCAGATAACGATATTACCTAGAAAAATTATATCTAGCAATACAACAAACATTTATTCCCAAGAGTGATTTGCCATATTCCTAAAATAAACCAACATTTACGGGAATATCCGATATTTACTAGGGACGGTTTATTCAACCGTGTGCTTCGTAAATTTTAAATTTAAATCCACATGCAAGTTTCGATAAACCCGGAAATGCGAATTCAGAATTCACGCCCTCGCAGATAAGAGATCATACGGACATTTGAACTATCACTTCGTTATTCTTGTAAGTGTAACTAGGTGATTACGAAAGCTGATAGAAAAAAAAAAGATCATGAATAGGAAACAAAATATTCGCCTTTTTATAGGAATTAAAAATAATCTTAATTATTTTTAATTTTTTGTAGTGTAAAGTTGCTGTTACTAAGCATACTAATAGTATTGAAAATTGTTTTAGGATATTAAAGCATCATCACGCACGGTTCTCTGGCGGGAAGCAGAGTAATTCACGGGACAAATTACACTTACTGATCTAACCCTAAAATAAGCAAATTATTTGTTTGTGTTAAAGGTGGTAGTCAACGATACTAATACTACCACCCAAACTCGGAAATACAAACAGTTATACTCATCACACAAATGCTTGTCCCCGTCCCCAATAGCAACGCGCTATTAACATCTTTGGTGTCTATAGGCGATGGTTGACTCTTTCCATCAGGAGACCCATCTGCTTTTTTTTATTTATTTTTTAAGTTTTATTTTTTTTATAGAAGAGGGGGCAAACGGACAGGAGGCTCACCTGATGGTAAGTGATTACCGCCGCCCATAGACAACCACACTACCAGAGGTCTTGTAATTGCGTTGCCGGCCTTTTAAGAATGAGTAAGCTCTTTTCTTGAAGGTCCCTAAGTCGTATCCATTTGGAAAAATTTCTGCCGATAGCTGGTTCCACAAAGGAGTGGTGCGGGGCAAAAAATGCCTCGAGAATCGCACGGTTGTGGATTTCCAGACATCGAGATGGTAAGGATGGAACTTCGAATTTTGTCGCGATGTCCGATGGTGAAATTCGGCAGCAGGAATTAATCCAAACAGTTCCTCGGAACATTCCCCATGGTAGAGCCGATAAAAGATGCAGAGTGATGCCACATCTCTACGTAACGCCAAAGAATCAAGCCGATTTGAAAGAGTCTCGTCCTCGACAATTCGAGCCGCCCTACGTTGAATTCGATCAAAAGGAAGGAGCTGGTACTGAGGAGCTCCCGCCCATAAATGAGAGCAGTACTCCATATGAGGCCGGATTTGCGCCTTATAAAGTAATAAGCGATGGGCCGGTGTGAAGTACTGCCTGGCCCTACTGAGAACTCCCAGCTTTTTAGAGGCTAATTTAGCCTTGCCTTCCAAGTGACCGCGGAACTGAACGTCACTCGTAATGTCGACTCCATTTATTCCAATACTGGCTGTGGCTTTCAGGGAAGTATTTTCAAAACGAGGTGATACGACAAAGGGTGATTTTTTAGCGGTAAACACGCAAACTTGTGTCTTAATGGGGTTGAATTGGACCAAATTTAATCGACCCCACTCCGAAGCAACAGAAAGTTGTGCTTCAATTTCTGACACTAGTTTGTTCCGGCACTCGTTGACGTGTTCCAGAGAAATTCCGCTGCGACCAGAGTACAAAGCATCGCCCGTACTGTCATCCGCATAACAATGAATGCTGCTCGATCGCAACATGTCATTAATGTGCAGAAGAAACAGCGTAGGCGATAGCACACAACCTTGAGGAACACCAGCATTGACGAGTTTAAGGTCAGAGCATGCGCCATCAACAACGACCCTTATACTCCGATCCGTCAGAAAACTGGTGATCCATTTGCACAATTTCTCAGGAAGCCCATAGGATGGAAGCTTGGAAAGAAGTGCCCTGTGCCATACCCGATCAAAGGCCTTCGCTATGTCCAAACTAACTGCCAATGCCTCTCCTTTATTCTCGACTGCCTCCGCCCATCTATGTGTTAAGTAAACCAGAAGATCACCAGCTGAGCGTCCGCGACGGAAACCGTACTGGCGGTCACTAATCAGCTGGTGCTCCTCAAGATACCTCAGAAGCTGGCAGTTAATAATGGACTCCATTATTTTGGAGAATAAGGAGGTTATCGCTATAGGCCGATAGTTGGACGGGACCGATCGATCGCCTTTTTTAGGGATTGGGTGCACTAAGGCGGTCTTCCAAGTTATGGGCACGACGCCTTTTGAGTAGGAGAGTCGGAACAAATGCGTTAAAACCGGTGCCAACTCTGGAGCACACATCTTTAGCACGATTGGAGAGATGCCATCAGGCCCACTCGACTTATGGACGTCCAAGGAAAAGAGTGCCTTACGCACTGTAGTTTGCAAGAACTTTACCTCGGCATGGAAGTATCACACCGCGGGATAGTAGGTGGTGTAATGTCTGTGTACAGTTTAAGATGAGTGCAGAAGATATGTGAGGGAGAGTCAGTGTACGAGACAAACCCAATGAAATCCTTTCTAACACTGATTTATTAATAAGGTTACAACAAAAATGATGATTAAATAAAAGTGCAACCGTAACAATGTGTGCGTGTTTAACTTATGACGTTGTTTCTATGTAACCTAAATAAATTACATGTCATTGACTTTAGATATGTGCGGTAACCCGTACATCCTGCGGGCCCAAAAAGGAGACAATAAATACAAGTTTAAAAAAAATTAAAAATGTAAAAAATGCTAAGTATGAAAGCAAAAAAAAACGTAAAGAATTTATACACACAAAGAACACAAAGGTTAAAAATAAAAATGTAAAACATGCATAATAATGAAAAATGTAAAATGTCTATTCACTGCGCTTATAGCCCGAATGTCCAGTCGCACGTTACGTAGCTTGGTCGGGTTCTCACGGCTGCTGCAGCCTGGCCACGTTTTATGATTTCCACCATCCTCCTTTCATGAGAGCAAAGGGGTACTCGTCTCTGCCACACTTCTTGTCTCTGAGATATTGTATTTATATAGGTGCACCTTGCGACAGTGATTATGATCAGTATGGAGTTGCTATGGCATCATATCATGAACATCGTGCACACTTAGTAGTATGTATATGTTCTCGTTGCTTGACCATCTGTTTTCACGGGACGTCACTCACTTTCATGCTCTTATGATGCACAGGAACAGAAGAATTCAAAGATAAGCAGTAGAAGTGTGACATGTAGAATTGATGTATCTGATATTGTTAGTGTCCTGTTTTTGATATTAGAGTGGCTACAGTAGTTATTATGACGAAGTATAGAAAATGTGTCACTCTTTATTTATAAATAGTCAAGGTCAAGGTTGTGACCTATTTCTAGTGTGTTGTTCCTGGTCAGTGACTTAATTGTTATTGCAAATATGTGCATTATGCATTTCCCACAGCATGAGAATAGCCACTGATATCGCAATGTAACTTGATCTTCCGCTCGTGGCTCGGCGACTTCTTTATATATAATGTTATTAAAACTCAAGTTACAAACTGCTTGTGATAATTGTAATTTATTATTGTAAATCGGTTTATTTGCTCTGTAGAATAATACTTTGTTAGTACGTGGATGGATCCAAATTTGTAGATGATAAGTTTTATGTTTTATGAATACTGAGTAGGGGGTGAAAAGATACACACAGCATAATTGCCATCATAATAAGAAGTTTTTTGTAGGCTTCCCCGTCAAGCGTCTTGGTTGATATCCACTTGCTTGCGAGACAGCGAGGGTGATGTCATCCCTTGTCGATGACTGTACGGCACCTGGTTGTTTTTGTCTGTGCTCTTCTTCCACTAGTAAACTGAATAATTTTAAAATTGAATATTTAGAAATAAAACTTAATGTCCATACGTAACTTAATGTCTCTATAATGTTTAGCCTAAACGACTTTGTGTCACAGTTAAAATTAATAATCACTAATTGCACTTTCACTAATTTTTGGAACCGACAAACGCACAGATTTTTTACACTTGCCACCTTTTGTCACACATGACTGCGTACTGGTGTTCGGAGGAACCACCCCCGATGGTGATGATGATGACGGCTGCAGCTTTGTAGTCAGCTGCGAGAGTTCCACGTTAGTAGCCTCCACCGCCCGCAGAGTCACCGGGGCAGTGACAGCTGGGGACACTCTAGACTGTTGTTGGCTCGTCTTGCGAACACGACGGACAACGTAAATGCACCCAACTAAGAGCAGCAGTGTCAGCGTGACGTAGATCACAGTATAGTGGTGTACATCGTGTACACTGACGGGAGAGTAAACCACATCAGCTTCCTTTTTTATGTTTTCCAATTGTATCTTCATCTGCTCCCAGGTATGACTGTGGTTGTCCGGTATGAAACTTTCAGGTAGTGTTGAGTTTAAAATATGATTAAGGATTGAAAATTCTGATACTGTAGCTATATTAGGTTTAGTAGATAGTTTTGTAAGATAATTAGTATGTCCGTAAATTGTTACGGATTTACTCTTTAAAACACATCCCGGCGCTAAGTCCATGAGTCCGTTCCCGTCTAAGCTAATCATTTCTATTGTGTCCGAGCAATAAAGTCGCACTTGGCAATTCTCGCAACACGAGAATAACCACCTGTTATTAGCACGTAATTTGATCCACCGCTCTTCGCACTTAATAGTTTTAGTTGTACATAATGTCTTATTGTTTGTATGCAGGCTACAGAAGGAAAGATTAATTTGTTGCTCATAAATTGGTTTATCGAAGGCACACAAAACTTTTTCTGAGGATAAATGCATACAAAAATGAGTATCTTCTTCTGTTAGTAAAATAAATATTTCCTTTCGTAAATTAAAAGCAATGTAAGGTGTAAATGTTTCAATAATAATATTACTATTCAAAGGTATGCTGTATATTTTGTCTAGTTCGAATGATTCCTTAGCAATTAAAGGTATTTTTATTTCTATAACTAGGAATGATTTTCCGACTTTTGAGTTTACTTTCATGACCTTGTATAGTTCCTGTAAGTTTTCTTCAGTAATAGGCAAAGTTAGGTCTCCTCTTAATTGACTCGAAATAATGTGCATTTGTTCTTGTAGCTGTTCTGAAGGTATTAAATGTGCGTCCAAGTGTCCTTGAGATAAATCAGTTACTGTATTGACTAAATTATCTTGTATACGCCTCAGATTCGATATTAAAATCTGTGCCGACAGAATTGATGATATAGTATTAAATTGATGTTCATTGTCCGACTGTACTTGATTTAAAATGTTTGTAAAGTTTTGTAAATGTGACTGTACCATGCTAAACTGCTTATACATTATATCTTCATTTCTGCGTAAAATGTTCGACTGTGCCTCAATAATGCTCGTTTGATTTTTCAGGAGGTTTCGTAAGTGATTAGAGTCGTATGAAATTTTCTCTATGTCCTTTTCGTATTGATTCAGGAACCTGTCATCGAGAACTCCGAATAATGCGTTAGCTACATAACCCACACCATTAATTATGCCTCTCTTCGGTCGTTTGTTTGTATTATATTGCAGCAATACATTATAATGTTGAAGTTCCGATAGCTCATGTTGTAGTTGGTCTGCTATACTTATATATTGCGGTGAAAGTTGCGATGTATCCTTCTGTATACGCTTTACGTACTTCTGTAAATATGATAAACTCGTCCAATAGGTTGACATATTATAATAAACAACTAATTTCCACTCATCTCTGATTAAGTTAATATCGAACTGTTTGTCGAAATATAGGCTTTGGTTCGAGTTGAAATTAGACATATTGTAGGTACCCTGTGTGGGTGTTATTGTAAATAAAATCATAAGTATTAAAGTGAATATAAAATTACATAATTTATTCCTCCGAGGTCGACGTCGAGATTGCGGCAGCTGGTTTGTTTGGCTTTCTGGCTGTACTCTGCTCGTTGTTCCAGAAGTCACGGCATGTCGATCATAATCACTAGAGCCGCTGTTCACCTGTACGGTATCGCTCTCCTTGACTGGAAGCCGTGAAAGTTTTAAAATTGGCCTTTTAATTATACCATTCATGGTTTTAATCGATACCACTCTCACGTACCCATCCTTGCCTGGATGTACCTGGACTATCCTACCTAAAGCCCATTTCCCAGGAGGTAAATTGTCTTCCTTGACCAGAACTATGTTGTCCACTTCAAAGTTCCTCGATGGGCTCTGCCATTTGGATCGCATTTGGAGCTGTTGAAGGTACTCTGAAGACCATCTCTTCCAGAAGTTCCTGTTCATTGTTTGTACCATGTGCCATCTGGTGTTAAGATTAAAATGTTCTGGTTCAGCTTGCGGTCGAGACAGCAAAGGTCCCCCTACAAGGAAATGTCCTGGAGTCAGGTAATCATCATCAGGACTCTCTGTCAATGCGACCAAAGGTCGTGAGTTGAGACAGGCCTCTATTTGCTGTAACAGTGTGTTGAACTCTTCATAGGTAAGTCGCTGCTCGCCAATTACTCGTCGAAGATGATATTTGAGAGATTTGACGGCGGCCTCCCACAAACCTCCTGCAGATGGAAATGACGGTGCGTTGAAATTCCATTTGATATAAAAGCTGTTTATGTTCGCGAAGAAATTCCTGTCGATTGTTGCCAAAATCTCTTTGTACTCTTTAGTCAGCAATCTGTCAGCACCTTTAAAATTTGTCCCATTGTCACTGTACATATGACTTGGAGTGGCCCGCCGGGCACAAAACCGGCGAAAGGCTGCAAGAAATCCAGGGGTGCTAATCCTCCTTGTAGCACAATCTGCTGCATTTAAGTTTGTGCTCACATGATGCCAACGTGAAGGCTTAACGATTTTATGTTTACGCCACGATAAAATTAAACTATGTAAATCGCTTTGTAAATTTGGGCCTTGAAGCATCAAGTCGTTCAAACTGTACCCCGTAGAAGTTTTTGCTGAAGCGTTAAATACGGTTCTCAGTTTAGTTGTTGTCGAGTCAGCTTTTAATACTCCATGATGCGGGAGATAATACGACGGCTCTACCTTTTTTGTTACAGGTGTCATATGTCCTAAACTTAGATATTCCCTCATAAACTGTATATAACTTTCAGAGAATTCTGTATTTTTTGTCATTTTACGTTCTAAATTATATAGTTGTGCCATCGCTTTCTGTCTAGAAGTTCCTAGATATTTCTCAAAATCCTGTTTCATCGGAATCGCAACTTCGTATTTACCGTTTTCCAACCGTCTCGTTGTAGACTGGTACAGCTGTTCGCAGTACTCTTCTTCCTCCGAGCGGGCAGTCGAGGAGCTCTGAACCTCCTCGAGTTCCCAGTATTGCGAAATATCGGCGAGATTGTTCAGCACGACACAGCAATTAAATGTTCTAACGTGCCCTGACAAGATCCAACCTACCCTAGTCTGTTGTGCCATGGGCGCCTTGTTAGAGCCCCTGATAAGGCCATCCATCAAGATGTCGGAATACACACTCGCATCCAGGAGTATGTCAATGGGTCTCGAGACGTTGAAGTCAGGATCCGCAAGTCTAATGTTTTGCAGGTGTGACCAGGGTTGTTTGTTAAATGTTCCGTTAGGCAAATTGTTAATGACTTTATTTATAACGATAGCCTGTGTTGAAAATGTATAGTCATCGTAAATCGACATACAATTCAACGTAACGACTCCTTTTCCTTGTTTAGAGCCATATCCTATTCCAGAAATAGAAGCGGGATGATGTTGTCTAGGAAGCCCTAGAAGCTGAGCGGCGCGTTCCGAAATTAAAGAAATTTGAGAGCCTTGGTCTAAAAGTGCTCTTAAAACTGTGTAAGTACCATCATAGGCCTGTATTTTTAGAAGTAATGTAGTTAATAAAATCTCCTCATTATTCGCAGCTACGTAGTTAACATTATGGTTTTTATTAGCGGGTGTAAAATTATTATTTGCTAAGTTGGATATAGTCATGTAACTTGACGACGGAGCTGTTGTGACGACGGGCTGTGATTGCGTAATCGATGACGTCGAGTATGTCGTATGAGGTAAGGATTCGTGTACTTTGAAAACAGCGTAATATCCGTCGTGAAGAATGGTATTGTGATCACCATGACAACGTTTACAACGTTTTGCAGAAGTACATCCATTTGCATCGTGTATGTAAAGACAATTTTGACAAACATTTAATTTTAATACTGTTCTCATTTTTTCCTCGGCCGGCAACTTAGCAAACTTCTTACATTGAAATAAAATATGTTTTTGCTGACATAGCGGACAGTTCCACGTGCGAGTAACTGTCGCCTGATAATGCGGTTTTGCAATATATTTGCCTTTAGAATATTTGGTATTGTATTGCGTATTAATTAAATGCGACGAAGAGGGCTTTGGTGTGAAAGTTTGAGCTTTTCTTTTTTGTATGGGCTCTAAAGCTGTAAACTTATTTTCGAGAAAATTCATGAGCTCATCCAGGGTGGGTATCTCCCGTGGATTTTTACGATTTTCCTGGTAGTCACTGTACGTGTCAGGGTCCAATTTTTTTGCAATCAGGTGTACGATTAGCGGGTCCCAAGAGGATGTGTTTATGCCGAGATTTTGTATGGCATTAATAGACTCCATAGACGTATCATAGAGACGCCTTATTTCGTAAGCTGATTGTTTATAAGAAACTGGCTGATTTAAAAATATTTCTATTTGTTTTGTAAATAACAACTGCCGATTGTTATACCGATGAGTAAGAAGCTCCCATGCGGTATCATAGTTTTCAGCGGAAATATGTAGATGTTGTATCAGACGCTCGGCTTCTCCTCTTAGTTTACCCTTTAAGTGTTGCATTTTTTGACCTTTTGTGAGCAAATTATTGTTATGGATGCTTTCGGAAAATAAGTCATAAAACGTAGGCCATTGTGTGTATTTGCCTGTAAATACTGGGATATCTATTTGAGGTGTAGTTTGTTGAATGTGAGCTGCAGATGCTAATTTTTTATTAAGTGACCGTTTAATGTCTTTGTAATAATTTTCGTAGTAGGAAAATTCATTATCGTAGTCCGCATTATCTCCTTGTAAAATGTTGTCAATCTCTAAATGTAAAGAATCAATGTTAGTCCAGCGAGACTGAACACTGCGCAGCTCGTCTTCTAACTCCCATTTATCGCATATGTTATCTACGTTAATGTTATTAATTAGCCTAGCAAAAGCTCTAAAATTTGTACGTTGACGCGACAAAAGTTTTTCAACGTCTGTGTGTGCCTGTTGCGACGGTGCTGGCGGTGCCTGTGCTGGCGGTGCCCGTGCTGGCGGCGCATGTTCTCGAGACGGCGACTGTGTTGTCGTGTGTTTTCTGACGGACAAACTAACACCTGTCTGGTCTGTTTTTGTTGTAGGTGGATAGGAAGAAATTCTATAACGGACATTATTGTAAAATTCGCGTGCCTCCTCGTACTGGTTTTCGACGAAGTATGGAGCATCAGGTTGGCCGCACAGACTGAGCTTATCGTTGTTCGCATTAAACTCAGCCCAGAGCCTGTCCAAATTAGCAAGTCTCTCATCGAGATACTCGCGCGTCTTACGGGATGGTGAGTCCTTTCTAAAGTTAATCTCTATACGTTTAATTTCTTCCAGGATAGCATTCTGCTGTTGAATTAGCTTGTCCATCGTTTAAAAAAAATATGGAAAGATCTTACTTGGTTCTGTGGTTTACTCTCCTGCTGGACTGCTGTCGTTGCTGTCTATGCTGTGAGCGCTGCGGCTGTCGTTGCTACAGAAACCTCACGGTGCAGAGTCCACTAAACACTGTACTGTATGTGCTAAAGTTACTGGTATCCTCACAACGCGGCGCGGATGTAGAGCAACTGTATGTTTACGCGACGCGAGAGTAAGGTCCTGAAGGCTGAAGGACCAAAAAAAACTGTAATGTCTGTGTACAGTTTAAGATGAGTGCAGAAGATATGTGAGGGAGAGTCAGTGTACGAGACAAACCCAATGAAATTCTTTCTAACACTGATTTATTAATAAGGTTACAACAAAAATGATGATTAAATAAAAGTGCAACCGTAACAATGTGTGCGTGTTTAACTTATGACGTTGTTTCTATGTAACCTAAATAAATTACATGTCATTGACTTTAGATATGTGCGGTAACCCGTACAGGTGGTGTATTTCCTTGGTCGTCCATAGTCGAGTTGGCTGCAAAAAATGAGCCTAAGAGATCAGCTTTCTCCTTTGCAGAATGGGCTAAAGAGCCATCATCTTTGTGCAAAGGTGGAAAAGAGGGCATACAGAAATTACCTTGAACAGCTTTGGCTAGAGACCAGAACGCACGAGTTCCCGAAGGAAGGCGAACTAGCTTCCCGCCAATTCTGCCAATGTGCTCGGATTTTGCTTTAGCGATGGTTCTTTTAAAAGACCTAGAGGCATAATTTTACTTCTTTCTGAGTGTGCTGGTATTTACATCCTGAGATGCCGATGCCGCAGCCCAGGCATGGTAGGATTCATGCTTTCGGCGTGAAGCCGTTTTGCATTGGTGACCAAACCATGGCTTAGATTTGCCACCAACGGGTACAGCAGAAAACGGAATGTAAAGTTCCATTCCCTGCAGCACCACATCAGCGACGCAGTCAGCAACGACATCTGGATCTTCCAGTGAGGAGCACACACGCCTCCATGGGTAAGATGCAAAAAAAGACCGCATCCCGTCCCAATCTGCTGACCTGTAGTGCCAAACGCGACGGTAGCCTGAAGAACGAGGCCGTGATAAGCGCGAAATCGGCACTTTGCTCCGTACTAGGCAGTGGTCCGATGAACCAAGTGGAGCGTAACAGTAACAGAAACCTGATAACTGTCTGGGTGTGAGGTCAGCAGAAGGTCTAACAAGGAAGGAAGATGGTGGTCCACATCTGGAACACGCGTAGGCGAGGTAACCAGCTGTGTCATACCATACGCCAAAGCAAAATCGTGAACAGATCTCCCCGCATGATCGGTAGTACGTGAACCGAGCCATTCGGCATGGTGGGCGTTAAAATCACTGATGATCACGATCTCTGCGGAGGGGATCTGCTGCAGCACGGAATCTGTTGCAATTTGGATGTGTTCTATGAGTCGGTCTGATTCGGCATTTCCGCTGTGGGACCTGTACAGGCACGCATAGATGCGGGGATGGTCGTCGCAGTCTACACGTAGCCAGAGGATGGATAGGTCCTTGCCTTCAAGGCTGCTGAGACGTCGAGAACAGATATTCTCTCTGACGTAAGCACAAACTCCCGCCCGGGGTACAAATGAATGTTCAAATTTGTACCCAGGGTAGGAGAGATATGAAGTATCAGCCGGAGAAGATATCTGCGTCTCGGTTAAAAAGAACAAAGCCGGCTTGGCCGTCTCAAGGTGGTGGTGGATGGCATTTAAATTCGAGTGAAGACCCCTAATATTAGTAAAGTCCACGTGGAGTGTGGTAGAGGATGCCTGAAGATTTTTGTTCCATTTGCCCCGAGCAGCGAAGTGTGTGAGCGCGATTTTGCCCCCCCCAGAGTACGCAGGGCAGCCTGGGCATCCATGATTAGGTTGATGACAAATTCCTGAACATGGATGTCCAGAGGGGGATTCTCCACTGCTAACACTAGTGGTACCCCCCTGGGGTAAACTACTACCTTTGAATCGCACTTCCATAGTGTTAGGGGGAGGGGGGAAAGGGCCTCCGGGAACCTCACAGACCAAACGGAACGCAACAGCAAAGCTGTTACTTTACGTTGGTTTTAAGTGAGGTAGTGGTATTGCCCCGGTCGTGCCAGCCCATTCAGCTAAGCATAGCACTACCACTTTTATTGACTGACTGCACCGGTAGAATAATTTCACAGAAGAAGATTATTCCACCAGCGGGCGATGGGGTCGTCACGTCCCGACGCCTACAAACGCCGACGCCGCTTGTTTGCTATCTTATAATTTATAAAGAAAAGATATCCCTGTGGTTGGCAACAATAAAATCTCATAAGTTTACAAACAAAATACTTATGTTTGAAAATAGTATAGATGTGGATATTATCATGTATGACAGATGAATTTAGTGTGTGTAATGTTTATTTTATTAAGGCGATAAGTAATGCCAAACTACGAAATAGACACCTTTTTGAAAGCCTTCTACTGCTAACCGGTTGGTCCAATAATTGAAAAAAAATATGCATTATACGTATAATATAATTAAGTTTAAATTTTAAGTCCGTTTTTTCAAATTTTATTGTTATTTTTAACGGAAAAAAATCGAATATCTTTCTTATGTTTACGCAAAAATTTGCTTATAACTTCCAAACTACTGTAACGATTTTGATGATTTTTTCTTTTTATTACAGACAATTTATTGCTTTATAAAATTTAAGTTCAAAATTTTACAAAATCATTATAGTGTGCTATTAAATCAATAAAAACCTTATTATTTAATTCGCGGACAGCGCTCGCGTCGAAAGTCAGTCTTCCGGTAGCGTTCATACGGGGAGGCTGTGTCGCATGTTAGCGTGCTCCGCTCTCCATATTTGAGTCAAAGAGTAACAGTACAGATAGAACCTTTGGCACAATAGTAAGGTTGTGCCGTTTGGAAATTGAACATTTCGTTTACGCTTGGATGTTTTTTTATAGTAGATAGTGAATTTGGACCGAGAAGGCTGTTTTTTTACAGATGTTGTTGTTATGATATAGATAAGGAATAAGAAAGGATTTTTTTAAATTCATCCCCTAAGATGGTGAAATAGGGGGTGAAAGTCATTTTTGTAAGTTTGCTAAGAACAACGTAATTTTATTTTTGAAAAGCTAGTTTTGAGAATTAGATTCGATTTTGATTTTTGAAACGGCATTTGACGTAATTTTTTTAGTACTAAAATATCGTAGAACACCAAAAAATTATTGTTTGAATTTTGAAGCTATGTCGCTAAAACACTTTTTTCAAAATTTTTCGTAAACGATTACTCCCAAACGAATAAACTGATTTTGATGCAATTTATGTATAAGACGTAGTTTTTTGAGGAATAGAGCTGATTATTTTTTGTACTTGTTACGTAAATCTGGAAATTATATTAAAAAATACTGTTTCTTTTGGTGTTTTTTCAAAATTTCTCAAAATCATCTAGACCGAATCGGTTCAAATTTTCAGAAAATCTAAGTTAAGCGGAATCCAATCGAATGCCATCAACCGCGTTTCGATCAGTCTAGCCGTTCGAAAGTTATGACATGTTTACATACACACATACACACACACACACACACACACACACACACACACACACACACACACACACACACACACACACGTACATACAGACATACTGACGTCATCGTGAAAATAGTCGGAAAAGATTCCTAGGACCTCAAAACGTGGACATCTAGTGAAAACTCGATTTTCGAAAATCGAGGTAAAATCAGTATCTTCCTTATCTACATATGTAGTGGGAAATTAAAAACTGGTTTGCTAAATCACGTTTTTTTACATTGATTATTAAATAACAATTTTACAAAAATTATACGATATACCTGAAGATATTATCTAAGGAATATGCTAACTTATTACATGATAGAATGTACTTTACTTGATCATATAAAATTCTGAAAACAGGCTAAAAATCTCTAAAACAAATAATTTGTTAGTACTATTTCTAATCATCCACATGATTTTTATATGGTGATATTTAGTTAAAAAAAAGAATGTACTAAATTTTGATTTTCAGCTGAAGTCCTATATTAACGACGGGTTCTAAGAACAAAATCTTATGGAGAGATCAGACGAAATTGGTTTTATAATAAAATTCGCATTAAACACGCATAAAGCTACAATATACTTTTAATATTTATTGGTCTTTTTTTGTGGAAATACTCAAGTGAACATCATCTTATCTGCAATGTACTCCCACAAACAAACATATTGTAATTTGGTAATTTTGTAGATACGATTTTGTTCTTGGGGCCTGTCGATTTATTTATCCGAAAATTAACACGTTTCCCAGCGGTTTCAGAACACGCCGCGCGCGCTCCGCCGCGGACCGGCCGGTAACCCCGCAACCGCTATGCCCCTGTATTTTAAATTAAATCTGTAATATCTTCGAAAATATTCATTTAAATTACATGCTGTAAACAGCCATATTGCTCTATATTAAATCAGCAATATATTTAAGGTATTTAATTGGATAAGGATTAGTGCTGTATTGCTTAAAATTGCGTCGAAAAAAAGCCATTATTTCTCGTAAAAAGTAAATGACAAAAAATGCTATTGTGGGTTATCCATAAGAGATAGACATATACCATCGCAGAGTTTTCTGTAGACCTTTTCAAGGTGTACAAATACTTTGTACATTATTTTGATAAATCTCGTAGGGTTTAGCCAGCGTTTGCAATGTAAGCGGAAAAAAATATATAATTATTTACGACATGACATCAGAAAACTCAAAAATTGCAGTATTTCTCGACTCTATATTGAATGTTATTATACATATAAACCTTCCTCTTTAACTACTCTATCTATCAAAAAAACCGCATCATAATCCGTTGCGTGGTTTTAAAGATTTAAGCATACATAGGGACATAGGGACAGACAAAGAATGCGACTTTGTTTTATACTATGTAGTGATTTAACAGAGGCAAAACTGTGAGGCAAATTCGAGTCAGTTAATAAACATGTGAAACCGATGAATGTCTCACAAACTACTGCACCGATTTTGATGAAACTTAGACTGTTCCCTAAGTTGGAATATACCTGATCTAAAACAAAAAGAATAATCTCGATATACCTTTTAATTCCCGTGAAATTCGTGGACTAATATATAAACATATAAAGTATAAATATACAAATATACATACACTTTCTAAATTTAGTATACGTGCTTGGAGGCTGAAATAGATCGTCATACTCAAATATTATCCAATTCCAACAATATTACACACATATTCAATAAACTTCCCGAAACTATAAGAGATCTACCAGACAATAAATTTAAAAAATGTGTTAAAACAAAACTGTGTAAAAAAGGATATTATAAAATCTCCGATTATTAAGAAGACGAAAAAGCCTGGGATTAATTGCTCCTCATACCGATCTCATACGTATGTAATGATTTAACTTGTTTGTAATGGTTTTATTCATCAAAAGAACATGTTTCAATTGTGTTATATTAGAATAAGTGACAAAATATGGCAACACTAGGCGTCATCTTCCTATTGGTTAGTTGTAAAACGGCGGGACAGAACGCGGCAAGATGGCGCGTAGTGGGGCTTACGATATGAGAGACCTCATTTTCAGCGAGAGACGGTTCTGAGCCATGAGCTCGACAACTTGTGAACACTCAAGTCTATAATTGTAATGTTAAAATAGTCTGCAAGAAGTACATTAAAGAAATATCAAGCTTGTATTATATTTTATTCACGAAAAATCAGACGTGGAAGTAACCTGTGTGCCCACAAGTCTTCAAAGGTAATCCAGCACTTATATACAATAATGTATTATGTATTATAAATATATTACGGGAGTAGATTATTAAAAAGCATATTAAAATGTGCGATAGCATAATTAAAAATTCAAAATTGTACATTTTTCATATTAATAAATCAGGGTTACATGTGATGATAAATACAAGTACTTTGAGCCTGCTTTGCCAAATAAATGGCGTGCAAAAAGAAAAAAATATATATTTATTTTTATATAAAATTACAAATTACGTTTAAATACTTTTAAAATCAATAAAACTCAAAAAAAAAGAAGTCAGAATAGATTTAAAAATTAATGTCAAATGAGAATTGAAATAAATTAGATTAGAATTAGAAATTGTTATTTTAAAAGAACATGCGCTAAAGTAATTGTGATTACATCAAAATAATAAATATACTCCTATGTCTATCCTTCTTTAACACATGGTCGGGGCTACTCTCCGATCGTGTTATTCCTGTACCCATCCTGTACCTAACACGTGGTCGGGGCTACTCTCCGATCGTGTTATCCCTGTACCCATCCTGTACCTTAACACGTGGTCGGGGCTACTCTCCGATCGTGTTATTCCTGTACCCATCCTGTACCTTAACACGTGGTCGGGGCTACTCTCCGATCGTGTTATTCCTGTACCCATCCTGTACCTAACACGTGGTCGGGGCTACTCTCCGATCGTGTTATTCCTGTACCCATCCTGTGTTTAACACGTGGTCGGGGCTACTCTCCGATCGTGTTATTCCTATATCCATTTTATACACCCTTAACATGATTAATTAATTTATGCCCAAAGATAGCATTTGAGTTTATTTGTTACAATTAATCAAATCTTCAAAAAAAAAAAAATAATGATAGTAAAAATTTAAAATAATTTACATGCCACTTCTAGCTACAAACAATACATGATCGTAGCCGCAGTATCATCCGATTGAATGTAATAGTATTTTGTTAAAACTACCCACATGTTTGATAAGTATTTCTGAGAACCGAGTTACTGTTTAAAAATTAATATTAATAGCAAACTCAAAGTACATACAAAAGCATTTCGAGCGTTCGAAAATTACATAACTTCAATTGTCTTAATAATATAGTTGTGTCCTGCTATACGTGAAATAGTATGCTCGATGAAATAAGTTATTAGTTTTTGCGCAGTCGTATATTTTCAAAACGATCGTCGATTTTGATCTTTTGAATAGCACTCGACTCAATTATTTGAGTTCTAAAACCTTTTATTAACTTCAAAATTGATTGAATGAAAACCAACGAAATAATGTCAGTCATGTATTAATTTTGAACAAAAAAAAATATATCGTTGATAAATTCCAAAAGAATTGAGCAAAGAAAATGAGTAAATCCTATTTACGTTATTTGACTCAGTTTATGAGATCAATTTGAAATCAATCTGTTTACTAGTGATTGTAAACAATCTAATATTTGAAAAGCTATAACTTTACACAACTTGATTCGGTTTTTATTTTGGTAGGGCAACTGCATCCGTTTTTAAATATTTTAATATTGTAGACATCGCAGAACATTATATATATTCAACTTTTATTCAAAGAAATTTACTCCTATTGGAGACAAACATTGATTATAGCGCCAATCATTAATTTGTGGCGGTAATGGAAAACAAACTAGATGTTTCACTAAACGTGGATAAATATATAATTATATTAACAAATAAGCCATGTAGGTGTGCTTGTTTATAGAAAGAGCCGAAACCATGTAGGTGTGTTTCGAGATATACTGAAAATAAGCCATGTAGGTGTGCTTGTTTAGAGAAAGAGCCGAAACCATGTAGGTGTGTTTCGAGAAAATTGAAAATAAGCCATGTAGGTGTGCTTGTTTAGAGAAAGAGCCGAAACCATGTAGGTGTGTTTCGAGAAAACTGAAAATAAGCCATGTAGGTGTGCTTGTTTAGAGAAAGAGCCGAAACCATGTAGGTGTGTTTCGAGAAAACTGAAAATAAGCCATGTAGGTGTGCTTGTTTAGAGAAAGAGCCGAAACCATGTAGGTGTGTTTCGAGAAAACTGAAAATAAGCCATGTAGGTGTGCTTGTTTAGAGAAAGAGCCGAAACCATGTAGGTGTGTTTCGAGAAAACTGAAAATAAGCCATGTAGGTGTGCTTGTTTAGAGAAAGAGCCGAAACCATGTAGGTGTGTTTCGAGAAAATTGAAAATAAGCCATGTAGGTGTGCTTGTTTAGAGAAAGAGCCGAAACCATGTAGGTGTGTTTCGAGAAAACTGAAAATAAGCCATGTAGGTGTGCTTGTTTAGAGAAAGAGCCGAAACCATGTAGGTGTGTTTCGAGAAAACTGAAAATAAGCCATGTAGGTGTGCTTGTTTAGAGAAAGAGCCGAAACCATGTAGGTGTGTTTCGAGAAAACTGAAAATAAGCCATGTAGGTGTGCTTGTTTAGAGAAAGAGCCGAAACCATGTAGGTGTGTTTCGAGAAAATTGAAAATAAGCCATGTAGGTGTGCTTGTTTAGAGAAAGAGCCGAAACCATGTAGGTGTGTTTCGAGAAAACTGAAAATAAGCCATGTAGGTGTGCTTGTTTAGAGAAAGAGCCGAAACCATGTAGGTGTTTCGAGAAAACTGAAAATAAGCCATGTAGGTGTGCTTGTTTAGAGAAAGAGCCGAAACCATGTAGGTGTGTTTCGAGAAAATTGAAAATAAGCCATGTAGGTGTGCTTGTTTAGAGCCGAAACCATGTAGGTGTGTTTCGAGAAAACTGAAAATAAGCCATGTAGGTGTGCTTGTTTAGAGAAAGAGCCGAAACCATGTAGGTGTGTTTCGAGAAAATTGAAAATAAGCCATGTAGGTGTGCTTGTTTAGAGAAAGAGCCGAAACCATGTAGGTGTGTTTCGAGATACACTGAAAATAAGCCATGTCGGTGTGCTTGTTTAGAGAAAGAGTCGAAACCATGTAGGTGTGTTTGAGAGATTACAAATGAAATATTTGGGTGGGCTTAGTTTGGCGAACTAACTGAAACCATTCGCAAGGCGTGCACCGTAGATGAGGACACAAAATTAGAATGATGTAAAGCAATAGATAGTCCGCATGATCAGCTCGAAGATTTCATTTATGCGTACTAGAGAGAAATTTGAATTTAAGTGTGGCGGTAAGCGATTTAAAAGTAATGTACCATGTACGAAAGATCCTATGTTCACGGCGTTCAACAAACGTCAGCCACTAAAAATGATTACAGCAAAATGAGATACGCTCAAACTTACATAAACAGAAGGATTGGGTAATGTGATTTTTCATGGACATTAAATCGAAACTTTATAATTGACTAGCTGTTGCCAACGACTTCGTCCGCGCGGACTTCGTTTAATCCGCACAGCTCATCCCCATAGGTGATAGCGTGATAAAATGTTGCCTATATGTTGACCAGACCTATTAGTAATATTCATGAAAAATTTGGAGTAAATCCATGCAGTACTTTTTGAGTTTACCCCGGCCATACATACAGACAGACATACAGTCAAACAGACAAAAATTCTAAAAACTATATTTTTGGCTTCGATATCGATTGTAGATCACGTTCCAAGTATTCTTTTAAAAAAATATTCAATGTACAGTTTTGCCTTCCTACGATTTTATGTTTTTTATATTTTATTATATTTGGTACCGGATATCAAAAAATATATATTTTATGAAATTATATATTGATGGATACTTTCAGATAAACCCGACGAGCTTTATTCGAAAACCATTCAATACGCAATTGGCGTAAGATTTAGAATCGTAGATATTAGTATCCGTCTGATAATATAGAAATTTTAGTTTATCGGCGCACCCACTCTGCTGTCGCGTCATTTTGTCGCGTTGCAAGATTCAGTAAATATTTGACAATATTGTGTTTCGTCAATATATAGGTAGTTCTAGCTTAGACTAATATCCGATTTACAATATCGTAACGATGTACAGTTTCAATATCTATACATTTTGTATCGCCTACTCCTAGTAAACATATGTAATATAAGGCGAATTGACTGATAAGAAGCCTCAAAGTTTTGGTTGTATAGTTCATTATGACAATATCTGATCTTATAGGAAAATGCATTATTCTTAACTACAGTCATTCCACTTACATATACACATACTTAAAGGCCGTCCACGCGGACATATTCAGAGCTGCAAACACAACACACACGTACATAGACAAGAGGATTTAATAAAGAGTTTGTACTGTTATCAATATTAAATTTCAGCAATGGCGGATCCTTCTGCGTCTGAATATAAAGCGCCGTTATCTCTTACTGGAAGTCAGATCCAGAAAGCTGTAGAGCTGATGTCGTCGTTGCAATCACCGAGACAAAGTCGAAACAGATCGCAGGCGGAAGTCCCAAAAGAACCTTATCTATCGGAGTAATCGTGGGAAATGTAAGAAAATCGACACCAATAATATCGGGTGTAAAAAGAAGATTCAAAGACGTAGTTATTATTTATTCGCGGGAAATGCTAGAATTATGTCAAATTACACTAGTTGACCAGCCAATTAATCTCGATTGTTACGCAAGGTATGAAATAAAATGTTTTCAATAATATGACGTAATTTCACATTGGATTATGTTTAGTTAAATTCATGATTTTTTTTTTAAGAATTATCAGTTGTCACTCTTTGTAGGACTAAGTATTAATTTCGATTGAAATTTCATGTTCCTGTAGTATTTATAAATACTAGATTTTATATTTTATGTAGTATGCGTATTATAGGTAGATTTATTGTAATAGTAAAATCACACGTTCAGGTACTTGGGAGTAAAATCAGAAATTATTAAACGATAATTTATTTCTGAGGTTGACTTAAGGGTACGATGTAGACCATTTATGACTGTTACTAACAACCTAATTAACATTACTGTCAATGTTATTATATATCACAGACCACATAATACTAATAGACGTGGCGTTAGGCATTGAACGTGTAGTCGTACATATGAGCGAATGCTCATATCAATGTCAAAAGTGTGGCAAATTATATAGGCAAATTGACACTAATTGTAATTAGGTTTTTATTGTTGACGTACTGTTGTATACATTCTCGTATTTATGTCGGTTCAAAATTTAGCTACGATTGACGTCTAACAAATGTCTTAAGGCGCCTCCTATTTTATTATATATTATACTACTGGCCTGTTACATGCTTCGCGACGTATCATTTATTGAATTCATTTGTTACAAAAAAAAATGTGATAAATGAAGAACCGCTGTACCGATTTTGTGCAAACTTCACATAAACCATCTACTAACAGTCCGAACAAAGCCTAAACATTTGGATTGGATAGGTGAGCCCGTTCTCGAGTTATAAAATTACAACGAAAAATGGCATTGATTTTTATAAATATATATAGATTAATTTATGTTGACATGTAAGACAGATATTGTGGCACTTATTTCTCTCTATGTAACATAAATTGTATTTGCTCTCCGTAAAATTAGATATAAATATATAAGGAAACGGCAATAACAACATGCTGTGGATATGTTTCATTAGTATTTTCTTATGGACTGCTTATATGAGGTGACTCTGGATTTGAAGGGTAAATGCTTTTACAGCACAAAAGAATGAGTAAGAGCTATATGTAACATTAAACATCACACAAAAACAAACTTTAAGCCTATTTTTAAATCTGAGAATATTAAAACTTCCTTGTATGTAGATACATTAGAGCAGCTTGTTTTTTTAAGAACACACTAAATACTTTAAAATCAACCGCAATTTAGTACAAATAACAGACAAGCAAGCAAGCCCTATGTGCCATAGTATAGACTACAACATAGTCATGGTACAAAAAAAAGAGTTTTTTTTTATATGTATGTACATTATTTCTTTTATCAATTACTAAGTATAATGAAATAGCTAACTATAAACCGGTATAAAATACAAATGCATATATATGGCTAATTTCTCATTCTCTGTAGAAGAATACCTATTTAAATTGTAAAAATGTCAATATCTAGTCAGATGTCAAGATAATAGTTAGTGGAAATGTAAGTATATGTATACATAGTGTCGTTAGTTACTTGTTAGACTTGCTTTATAAAGAAATTAATAATTAGATTAAATAATATATAAATAATTTAATATTATATAATTAAATGTAAATTAATATTTAAATAAATAATTACCTGAGGTAAAACAAATTTTTATGAGATATGTTTAACAATGTAATGTAGGATTTAGTAGTAAGAAACTAAAATTGGTACACTTTACCTAAGAATGAGTAAAACCATATAATGTAATTGACTTTCAGAAAAAAAATATATAATTAGGTATATGGAGTAAAATTGGTCAAACATTTGTAAATTGATCTTATATAATTTATAGATTTTTAGAATATTAATTTTATTGATGCAATGAGTTATGTGTAAAAAAATATGTAGAATACAAAGTGTATAGTTTATAATTAGTAAAATTTCATTCAAATCCGTTCTCTTCAATCAAATCCGTAGTCTTGGCGTGATTGAGTAATAAACATTCATACATCCAAACTTTCGCATTTATAATATTAAAATAGATGCAGATTACAAGCTGAAGTGAAGTTTTGTTTATATTTACGTTTACTATAACAAATATAATATATTACAACTTGAATAAAACTAAAATAATGTTTTGTTTAAAATTATATTTACTATGGATCAACAGAATATATATCAACTTAAAGTAATACGCTTAATAAAGTACGTAACACCAAAGTAAAATAAAGTATTATGTATAATTTTTTATAAATGTTATACAACTTCTTACTTTTTGCTTTCATAGAAGATATAAATAACACTGTATTATTACTTGCTTTTAAATAATTATGATTATGATTAGTAAGTTATTGAATGTTAGGATTGTGTACAAGCAAATTTTTTTTTCCTCGTAAAAAAAAAATATATATATTTGTGTCGACTTATAGTATGGGCGAAGGTAATGATTTAACTTGTTGTACTTTTGCATCTTCAATATTTCCTAATTGATGCCCTAAGGATTTACGGAAAAGTTAATTTTAGAATTGAGTAGTGTGCCGGGAGTCACACTTTGCCGGATGGCCGAATGTAATGATTTAACTTGTTTGTAATGGTTTTATTCATCAAAAGAACATGTTTCAATTGTGTTATATTAGAATAAGTGACAAAATATGGCAACACTAGGCGTCATCTTCCTATTGGTTAGTTGTAAAACGGCGGGACAGAACGCGGCAAGATGGCGCGTAGTGGGGCTTACGATATGAGAGACCTCATTTTCAGCGAGAGACGGTTCTGAGCCATGAGCTCGACAACTTGTGAACACTCAAGTCTATAATTGTAATGTTAAAATAGTCTGCAAGAAGTACATTAAAGAAATATCAAGCTTGTATTATATTTTATTCACGAAACGTAGGTCACACTATAACTTTTGCGTAACTTAAAAAAACAACATGTTATAACCAAAATATTATGTTTATTGCGTTTCAAAATAATCTCCTTTATATTTTAAACATTTTTTCATGCGATCGGCATGTCTTTTACGTGCTGATTGAACGCTCTCACTGCCTCTTCGGAGTTGGTAAAAGTAAAACCTCTAATCAAATCTTTGATTTTGGGGAAAATACAGAAAACACAGGGTGCTAGGTCAGGGCTATGCGCAAGATGAGTGACGAGATGTACTTTTTCGGAAGCTAAAAATGACTTTGTTTTGTTGGCCGTGTGTGAAGAAGCATTATCATGGTGTAGGAGAATGCGGATTTTGAGTCGTCTTTGGCGAACTTTTTCTAACACCCTGGGTAATCAATGGTAGAATACATTATTGTCCCCTCCCCCCTGTCCAGCAAATACAATATCCACATAATATTATCGTATTGCAAAATAAGAATTTTTTCGTCAGGAGTAAATATTTAGTGGGAAAATAACAAAATCCAGGAAGGAGGCTGGCCCACCACTGGGTAAGCCTATGTACATACATGTGATTGACTTCTGTACCTTTTGTTTTGTCACAATATTTGTGGCTGTGATTTCATGACATGTCCCTCTACAGTGATCTGTCCTCAAAAGTTAAATTGCAGAACGAGAACCATTTGTGAAATTCATCCTGACAGTCGATATAAATCGTAACTCCTCGTTTTTCTGAATTTTTCTCAACAAAGCGTTCCCGATGTTTTTCAAGATAGTTGACATGAGGGCCGGACCCATAAAAACGTAGCATAACTAAACGCTTTAAGCCAGAACATTTTTTAACTTAAGTGCCACTACACTTTATCCTCGCGTGAAGATAATGTTTTTCTGTGCTCGATGTTACAGATATAACAAAAACTTTTATAAACCTTGCAAAACATATGCCTTTTTTAAAGTAGCAGTAAAAGTAACTTTCACTCATAATTTAAATCACATTCAACAAAGCAGATCTTAGAAACAAAAGAGATAGAGCATAAAGTCTCCCATGATTTTTTTATATTGAATAGTAATCAAACAGAATGGCTCCCCTGATGAAAAATTGACAATCATCGCCTATAAACACCAAAGATGTTAATGGTGCTTTGCTATCATTGTGGCGGGTTAAACCACATGCATAAGTTTAGCGGCTACTTTACCCTCCAAACCAGAATACGACAGTGACTAGTACTGATGTTATTGCTTCAGGAATAAGTAAGGCGGTTATATCAGACCCGGAAGTCATTTGAATACCAAGGAAACTATTAATTTTTGGAGACTTATTAAGGTAGCCGGTAAACTTATGCATAAGTTTACCGTCTACCTTACTCTCCAAACCGAAACACGACAATGTCATAAACTTACACTGTTGCGGCAGATATAGATAAAGCGGTGATTCCAAACCCAAGCGAGAAAATGTAGAACCTTAGAGCCACGATGGTAGTAACTCGCGAAACCAATCGTTTGCCTCTTACGAACTGTCTGGTAGAATGGCAGATGGTCTATTCTTCAAAGGAGACATTCAAATTCAAATTCTTCTTCTCAGAAACTATTTGACCGATTATTATAGAAATTGATATGTATTTTTTTACGGAGAAGGTTTTTATGCAATCCCCATTGTCGTATCTCGCCACCAGGTGGCGCTGCAATGTACCGACTTTCGTATCGTTCAACCGTTTGTCATAAAAATTAATATGAAGATGTATTTTTGTAGAAAAGTATCTTCACGCTCATATCCCCGAAGGGATAGACAGAGGTACAACAAGTGCACCCACGATTAGTCGAAGATACTTGGTCCCACAAATGTGATAGGTGGCAAGCCTATCGCCAACCGGGCACTTTCCAATCCCGGGCAACTTTGTGTTTCTCAGAAAACTGAAAAAACACTTTTCTTATGTGCCCGACCCGGGAATCGAACCCGGGACCTCATGTGGTCGACGCAAACACTGGACCACTAGACCACAGAGACGATTTTTGTAAACGATTATGCTATTTTCGTTGATGCATATCGCCAAAAGGTGACGAAACGAAACGCAGCTTGTACTTACTAGCATTAATGTGATAAGCAAATAATTTACTTGCTTTGAGGTTAGGTCAACTCGTATAATTCTTGCAACGAACATAGTCAAAGTATGAAAATATTTAAATGAACGTGATTAAATTTACCAGTGTCCACCATGTTACAAAAGTTAAAAGCTAAGCCCCTCACTTCCGCTTTGAGGGTAATTAAATGACACCGCTCGGGTAATATTACTTTAAATAAAGGATTTCAAGTCCTTTGTTGTAGAGTTAATAAAAAAACAAAATTCTCTTTGTAATATACGTAGTAGCCTATGGGTTATGGATACCTATTAGTTAATGATGTGATTGTGAGCTCGAATACTATTAGAAAAAGTATTTCTCAGTTTTTAAAAGGATTTCATTTCTTACTAACTCAATAAAATGACTGAAATATAAGCCTTATTTTATTAAAAATTTTCAAGAGTAAGAACTGTTTTACCACAATAGAACTAACATGGTTACCCTTTGCTGGCTTGCATAGTCTGCTACTAGAAAGGCAGATTTTCTAATGTTCTTACAGGGACGAAATTGAAATGAACTTGTTTTCATAATTTATCACTTTCTCAATTTGGAAAACCATAAGATATAGGTATCCTTTCTTCCAAGCAAAACACTAGTCTACTACACTAGAGTGAAGCAGAGTTCATATTTGATACCACTGCTGTCATTTGGTGGTAAATTATTGTAACTAGCGATCGCCTGTGGCCGAAATTCGACCATAGACTAAACAATAAAATCTCTCAGACGAAGAAAACTAGTTATTTTGCAAATTTCCGCGAACTTTTAAGTGTACCTTTGCGATGTCACTGAAAGGGAAAACATATAAAAGCCACGTTAATTTATTACCACGACACTTGACAGCACCAAACACAAAGCATACAATTTACGCCACAACGCACGTTTCACTTCGTAAAATAAAATCTCTTTTAAGTTAGACATGTGTGTATTAATATCACACATGTCACATGAATGTAATGTGGGTATTGTCTATTTTTATTACTTTAATGTTCTTGTAATGCATTTTATTTAAAAATATTAGGTTTCTGCAGTCCTCCACAATACCTTTAACCCTGCCAAATTTCATACTCCAACGTTGACGCAATTATCTTAAAAAGGGATCCAAAATATTTCCTTCCCATATTAAGGCTGATTTTAGTGTCACGCTGAACACAAGCTGACGGCCTGGCAACGGGAAATTCGCGATTTTTCGCGCGGCACGAACGACGAATCGTCTGAAACAAATGTATGGGAAAGTACTAAACATGCCACGTGGCGCAGCGACCGGCGGAGTGATGGACGATTTTTGACGAGCGAATCGGGGGCGCAGTGCGGGACGCGGCGAGCGAGTGAGACAAATGTATGAATCAGTACAGAGCATGGCGGCGGCCTTAGCGTATAGTTTAGGAACCAGAATGGTTAAGTTATAGTTGCCGAGAAAATACACTGTGAACATTTTAACTTTAATTTCCAAATACTTACTAGGCCAGTAATTTGTAAGTCTGGTCACCACATCATAAGTATAAACAAAGTCCAGACATACAATTATTCTTTCTTCCCACAATCTTGAATATACATAATAAAATTAGTGTCGCCAAAAAATCGATAGCTTTAATCTAGAAACGCCATAACGTCGATAGTGTCGATAGTATTGAACACTGCAAGTAAATAAACTATCGATTGCGTCGATAGTATCAATCATTGAAGATAAACAAAGTATCAATTGCGTTGATAGTATCAATCATTGGAGATAAACAAAGTATCGATTTTATCAATAGTATTGTTAGACAATATTGCATTGACTATCGATATATTCGATACTATCGATAGTTATATATATAGATAGTACAATCGATTGCATCGACAGTTTTGATAGTATCGATACTATCGATAGTAATAATCGTGATTAATGCAATATTAAATAGCAATACTATCATATTGATTATATCATATTGATACTAATCATATTGATACTAATAATATTGATAGCTTATTTTTTTAAACATGTATATTATCAATGCTATCAATTCTATTGCTGTTTATTGATAGTATTGTACTTATTGAGGTAATGAAACTCTATCGATACTGGACTATAAAGCAGCAACACTATAAATCAAAGGTTTCGAGTTTTGACACTCATTCCAAAAACCTTCTTGATATAGTAAGTATTTCTCACACTTCTTGTGAAATTCAACGTCTATACTATACCCAGATTCTCATTTAAATCGTGCACTACATATTCTCTTCAAATAGTAAGTGTTGAAGTTCAAAATTACTCCCCTCCAAGCAATATCAAGATAAAGTTGAAAAAGTCATCTTGCTCTCGGACTATACTGTTCCGTTTCCGTGGCCTGAAATTCTGCGCACGCAAATTCTTGCCTCGCCCGCCGCGCCGCCGCTGCCGCCGCCGGTTCGCGTGGCCGGGCGGTGACAGTAGGCGCTGATGGGTCAATATGTATGTAGTCATAGGTAGAGTTTTTGAGTCGCGCTGACCGCTCAGCGCTGACGGCCGTAGGCTACATACATCAGCGCCGACCGTCAGCGTGACAGTAAAATCAGCCTAATATATAGATTACATGGCCATATGCCCTGCCACATGGATGATTTGTGACTATGGGTAATGGTAACTTTTTTCATCGACCATCTATTTGTGATGGACATTGATGGACTAAATTGCTTTAAATAACTGTTTATCATGTTTATATATTTTATTAGTATTGTTTTAATATATTATTTCTATTTGCCTAGTATTATACTTACACGTTTATCCATATTTTTAGGATATATTAGAAATATTTTATGTGTAGATATATGATGATATTATATACATCTGACCGGTCAAAACAAATGTCAGAACTAACTAGTTTCTCCTAGGCCAGACTACTTAAGAGACTCAGTGTCACCCCGTCTTGGTACGGGCCCCCATTGAAGAAAAGAACATGTGCAGTTATAACAGGCAATTCGCAAGAGGCGAACGATTGTGACTCGCATATCCAAAGTAGTAGTGTTCTGTATTGTCTCGCCCGGGTCTGGTACCACCGCCTTGCCTATTTTTACCGCAATAGCGTCAGTACTTGTCATTGCCGTGTTCCTGTTTGGCGGGTAAGGTAGCCGGCAAACTTATGCATGTAGCATTAGTCCCCGTCACAATATAGCAACGCACCTTTAACATCTTTGGTATCTATAGGCAAAAGTTTTCTCCTTCCATCAGGAACGCCATCTGCTTGTTTGCTATCATAAGATAAAAAATCGCAACTAAGATTTTGCTGGAATCAAAATTAACTATGGTAGTATTGTTAAAAGAGCGGTTTGGCTTGTTTTTGTTTTTCAAACTTATATTCCAGTAATCATTGGATAAACACTTAAATATACAATTAACATACAGCCGCTATTACATTGTTCTAATAGTCCTGAAGAACTTCATTCGCTCTTAACTAAAATTTATTGATTCAAATTGAAGAAGCAACTATTCTAGACGATTGATAATAATAATTTAACAGCTAGCCAGCCGGTCGTGCTTCGCTATGACTCAGTTATATGTCATTCAAAAATTCTTAGAATTTTCTATTACCGTTAGAGCTTCCAATTTTCATAGGCTGACTTTATATTTGTACATAAGATAGCTCTTTAGTTACATATGAACAAATATGGAGTCAATCAATCAGCTAGTTCTTGGGTTTTATAGACACTAACATACGTAAGATATTTTTTAACTTGCCGCTACGTATGTAGATAAGGAAGTTACTGCTTTTGTCCCGATTTTCGAAAATCGAGTTTTCACAAGATTTCAGAAGAGGTTTTGACGTCCTTTTCCGCCTATATTAAGAATGACGACAGTATGTCTGTATGTATGTACGTGTGTGTGTATTTAAACATCTCATAACTTTTGAACGGCTTAACCGATCAAAACGCAGTTGATGGCATTCGATTGGATTCCGCTCAACTTAGACTTTCTGAAAATTTGAAGTAAGTCAGCCCAGGAGATTTTGAGAAATTTTGAAAAAAACCTCAAAAAAAATTTTGACGAAATAGTATTTTTTTAATATAAATTCCAGATTAATGTAGCGAATAAGTACTAATCTAAACTAATCAGATCTATTCGTTATTCAGCTCTATCATCTAAAATGTTTCTTCGACATAACTTTAAAGTTTTTCATTCAATCATTTTTTGCTATTCTATGATATTTTGGTACTAAAAAACTACGTCGAATGCCGTTCCAAAAATTAAAATCGAATCTAGTTTTCAAAAGTTACACCTTTTCAAATATTATAATTACGTTATTTTTAGCAAACTTATTTAATATTTTTGAAATAACTGTCAGAATAATACACCGATTGACTTAAAAACTGAGTCAAATACGGGCCACTTGAATCAAAATCAGACAGTTTGTTTGGGATTTATCAATGACAAAAATTTAAAAAAATAATTGTCACTGTTTCGAGATTTTTCAACCTATCGATCACTTAGCTAAAGCAACATTTTACATCTCAAAAATTGAGTTGAATACCATTCGAAAGATCAAAATCGATCATCGTTTCCAAAATACGAGTATAATATATCTTTTCAAAAATCAATATACTGCCATTTTTGACAAAATAGATGTTTGAACGGAAAAAATCTGTGCTTATAGTTTTCATTCTTTTGAGCTTAAAATACCTTATGTTAGCGGGAAGTTTCAGGGATGGCCTGCAGGATCAACTGTTTACATATTTTTTTATTTACAAAGATTAATCAAAATATCAAGATGTCAAGATGTCAGTGCCTCGATATAATATATAAATAACGTTGTCAGTACCTCGATATAATAAATAAATAACGATTATTGAAGCTAATCACAAAGACTAACTATAATTATCATCTCTTCGTTTCTCTTAACAAAGAACCACAAGTATTTTAAGAGAATCTATATATTAATATATATTAATACGTGAAAGAAAAACTTTAGATTCCTTTTTAATTGATTGAACGAACGTTGTATTGTGAAATTTTGCACAATTAAATATTACGTCGCGGGGGACTACAAACCTTATATTTTTTAATATATATATATATATATATATATATATATATATATATATATATATATATATATATATATACATATATATATATGTATATATATATATATATATATATATATATATATATATATATATATATATATATATATATACATATATGTATAATATATTGCTGTTCGTTAGTCTCGGTAAAACTTTGATAGAATCAGTCAGATTAAAAATCCTTTTTGTGTATGATATTCACATTCATGAGGAAGGCTATATAGTCTAAGATCTAAACTATATAACGGCTGAACCGATTTGGCTAACTTTGGTTTTGAATTAATTGTTGAAGTCCAGGAAGGGTTTAAAAGGTGAGAAAATATAGACAAAAAATAAGAGTAGATAAAAAAGCAGAACAACGTTTACCGGGTCAGCTAGTAATATATATTTTTAAATAAAATTCATTAGAAGTACATTAATAAATATAAACATTACAGACACTACATTCGTGTGACATACGTGATAATATACACACATGAATACTATTTATTATTTACATTTAAAGGCAGTTATCAAACTTAAAAGAGATTTTATTGATTAGTCTATGGCCGAATTTCGGCCAAAGACGATCACTAGTAAACATAAATATACATAACTCGCATCAGAAATATATAGCAAAACTAAACGCTTAAATAGGACATTTTTTAAATTAGTGCCCCCACAGTTTTATGTCCGCGCGTGAAAGTGTGCTCGATATTATAGATATAATGAAAATTTTTCCAAACTTTGCAGAATACGCGTCATTTTCAAGGTACCAATGAACGAAATCTCTAGCAGTAGGTAGGGTACTTTCTGTTAGTACCTACACATCGTAAATATAATAAAATATAATTCTATTGATTGAATTGTTATGATGAACAAAACGAAATTGCTTAGATAAATTACAATGGTCATCACTTACTGCATAAGGGATATTCACATCATGAACCTTTCAAGCTTCTTTATTTTTCACAGTAGCATCTATGGTGAAGTAACTCTTTGTAAAATAATTAAATATCATGGAATAATCGATAGAAACAAGCACAAATGTTCTAGCAAATAGTCGATGTTAAGCCAAATGAATCGTAGCTGCACGTTAAAACTGTAATGACACGTTTAATCTTTTCAAAAAAATCCCGAAGCAATGCTGGGACAATTAAATGTGCAATAAAAAATGGGCAACATTTTCTATTGTAAATTTTTTGTGTATTGTGAGTGTGAAAATGTTTAGCAACTTTTTTATATATCATAATATAGCAAACAAGTAGATGGATATTCTGATGGAAAGAGAAACCATCGTCTTTAGACACCAAATATGTTAATGGTGCGTTGCTATTCTTGTGGCCAATGCATAAGTCTACCAGCTGCCTTACCCTCCAAAGCGGAACACGTGAAGAGAAGATTTGACGCTGTTGCGGCAGGAATATGAAAGGCGGTAGTAACAAATACTCGGGCGAGTCATTGCGGAACTCTACCACCTGGTAGTCGTGATGGTAGTGTGTCACTACCAATATAGCCAATCAAGAGTTCAAAAATACAAATTAATATTAATCAAATTATATTTCATATTTATACAAACAATAAAATATTAGCTCCAATAAAACAAATTAGTTGTATTGATTCTACTATTAATTTAAATTAATCACAGCTAGATCTTCAAATAAACTTGATTAAAAATGTTCGTTGTCAACCATGTCACGATACAAAGTTAATAGCTAGCACCCTCACTTCCGCTTTGAGGATAATTAAATGACAACGCTTTGGAAATATAACTTAAAGTGAAGGGTTTCAAATCCCTTGCAGTAGAGATAATGAAAGAACCAAATCCCTTTGGCAATACACAATAGACTGTGGCCTTTGGTGTTCAATTAGTTAATGAGGTGATAGTGAAAGACCAAAGAATGAGAGATTTATTTTTCTAAAGTTTTTCACTGCTATTAAAAAAGTAGTACCAATTCCGGATTATCCATAACGCGATGAAGGCAACTGCCTAGAGGCCCGCATTGACTAGGGGTATGCAGGCCTGAAAAAGTAATGAGAGTAATAAAGGATAATGCAGGGCTGATAGAACTCAAGGAAAGTCTTAATATCGCTGATATTGATCCAAATTTAAATGTATTATGAATGCATAATTACTGATGAAATAAATCAGTTTTTTGAAGTTGGAAAAGGCAATGGGACCCCAAATTGTGCATTGCCTATAAGCCTTGGTGTGGGTAATCCGGCTGTGATAATAGCTGTTAACCCAACTGCAGAAAATATAGAACTACAAGAAATATGTTTATATAAATATTATCATGCCGATTTTGTTGCGGAGTATACACGGTGAACCGAATATTAAGTGCAATAACTTGAACTCGTCAAGATTAATCAGTTTGTCAGATGATAAAACAGGTGATTATTCGCACTTTCTCACTTGCGATAATGTCAACTCACCACCAGAATCCAGGCTGGGATTTTTCTAATGAGACAAACTTATTGATTATTTGCCTGATCCGGGAATCAAACTCGGAAACTCATAATTGTGACCTAATACCCAGACCAACCTGAGTGAGAGGCACCTATCATGTGTGCATTGCTCGAATATTAGTTGTATATAGATTGACTACTGTTAGTCTCCATTATTCTATGGCCTAACCTCATTGTAAAAATCTTATTTCTTAGCCCGTTATTTTTGAAATCTAAAACTATCTCTTCCTATATGTAAGGAGAAAGAGAAACTGTATGTGTCTAAGTAATCAGGGCGAGCGAAGCGAGCCCTACACTAGGCCACTTTCTACGCACTTTTGTGGTATCTGTTACTGAAAAAATATCGCACTTTCAGGTTTGAGCTTTGACGTTGTAGTTTAAATTCATGTCTAGATATGTTCTACCATTAAAATACCATTTATAAGCATTAAGAAAAAAAAAAGAAAATACATGTATTAGAATTTTATTACTACTAACACGAGTAAAATAAATACGAGTAACGAGTTAAAATGCTACTTTGACGTGATAGATTTAATTCATTTAATTCATTTTAATTCACTCAATTTTAATACAATATTAATATTTTAATACACTCGTACTTTTTAACTTCCTGCTACGTATGTGAATAAAAAAGTTACTGATTTTACTCCGATTTTCAAAAATCGAATTTTTACCAGATGTCCGCGTTTTGAGGTCTTAGGAATCCTTTTCGACTTTTTTCGCGATGACTTCTGTCTGTCTGTATGTATGTATGTATGTGTTTGTATGTGTGTTAATGTGTGTGTGTGTATATGTCTGTATGTAAACATCTCATAACTTTTGAACGGCTGGACCGATTGAAACGCGGTTGATGGCATTCGATTGGATTCCACTCAACTTAGACTTCCTGAAAATTTGAACCAAATGGGCCAAAGTATGAAGACTTTGATGGGAATATAATGTTTGGGTAAAAATACGCTGGCGTTTTTTAGGTTAGATAATTATAAATGAAGTCCATACATTAAAAGATGTAATTCTCATAAAAATACTTTCCTAGCAATATTACTAGGTAGTATAACTTTGCGAGCCCTTACAAAGCTCGGTTTTTGCTAGTTTATATTAATACCAATACTATAATAAACGCGATAGCTTAGGTTTTGATCAGGACATCCCTAAGTTCGAACGCAAAGGCAAAAGCATATTGTTTCTGTTAATTCTAGTTTACAGAATTTATGGTGATGTAAACTAGAGGTGGGTAGCTTCGCTTTAAAAAAGTATTAATTTTAATATTTTAAAAATAATTCAGTACACGAAAGTTATTTATATTTACCTTCTTTTATATCGTTTATGCAAATCCAAGGACTATATCTGCAAAGGAAATAAGATAGATGAAAATCAAACTGTGTTGTCAAGAAGAGGTTTTGACTGAATTGGATTCGTCCCGAATTCCCGGAAATGAGGAGAAAACGTGCAAAACCCTCCTTGCTTTTTCAATAATGTGGAGAATCTGGCACGAAGAGATTTAAACCGCTTTCTAAGTATGCTATATCTTCGGTCAAATAATACTCAAATAGAATTACACTGAAAATTGTTGAATACTAATATTATAAATGCAAAATATTTTGATGTATGGATGTTTGTTACTCGATAACGTATAGATAAACGAAAGGATTTAGCTGAAATCTATACATATAATAAAAGGGTAGAAAAGTAATTTCTGTACATTAAAGATTTTTGAAAAATATTGATTGAGTCGGTTAAAAGATCAATAACAGAAGCAAAAACACTAAATATAAAAAATTTTGTCTGTCTGTCTGTTTATTAATTTGTACGTCAATCACGCAAAAACTACTGGACGGAAAATAATGAAATTTGCATGGTGATAGCTGAGAGCCTGGAGCAACAAATAGTTCCCGTGGGATAAAGGATGAATGTCAAAACACGTATTTAGCTTTAATTCATTAACTTATTGCCTGAATAACTTTATTATTTTTTTGTTCGAAAGAAGATACCATAAGGATTGTCCCTTAAAAATTTAAAGGTATCAGCTTTAAAATTCAAAAGTTACAGACATCACAAGTTTCAAAGTTTGCCGGGTGACAAATCCAGTTAACGTGACACCGGAAATGTATAGAAAGCTTAGAAGGTACAGGTCATTGTAAGTTAGTATCCGCATTTCATAGTATTTACTTCTGGATATACATGTATCCCATGAGTTATCCGTTTGTAGTAAATGTTATAACTGAAATCTTACTAACTTGAAAATTTAGTAAGATATGTGTACAACGTAAATAATCTTGACATCTTTGGATGTCAGGAACATTTTTTATCTACACATACAATAAAATCGTAGGAAAGTCAAAACTGTACATTGAATATTTTTTTAAAAGAATACTTGATCTACAATCGATATCGAAGCCAAAAATATAGTTTTTAGAATGTTTGTCTGTTTGTGTTTGTCTGTGTGTCTGTATGTATGTCCGGCGTAAACACAAAAAGTACTGTATGAATTTACTTCAAATTTTGCATGAATATTACTAATAGGTCAGGTCAACATATGGGCTACCTACGAGGGAGGAGCAGTGCGGAGTAAACGAAGTCCGCGCGGACGAAGTCGCTGGCAACAGCTAATTTGAAATAAAAAAAAACTGTTGCACTTTTTTAATTTATTATTATTTTTCATCTCTAAAATATGGTTTTATTGTAAATTGTATCAATTTCAATAAGAAAGATAAGCAGTCAAGGGGTTTTTGTCTATTAAACTAAACCACCAACGATTAGCTGAAGATACTTAGTCCCACAATGTGATAGGTGGCAAATCTATCACCAACTGGGCATTTATACCATCCCGAGCAACGTTGTTTTTACCAGAAAACTGAAAAAAAACATATATTTTTTATTTGCCCGAACCGGGAATCGAACCTACCGATACCGGACCACTAGACCACTAAAGCAACACAAGATTTTTACTAAATATAACCTTTTAGCTACTTTTTGTCTCATGTTGATATCTTATTAGGAAACATCATTTGAAGATTAGTCCAATTTTGAAAAGTTTACAATTTTACCTTGAATGCTAATTTGCGACATAAAAACAAAATTGCGAATTTTCACAATAGCCTACCATTTCGTTCGAAATTTCATAGGAAAAATTTATTAATATACCTACTTCATTGTCGATTACACGGGTATTTTGCGAAATATTGCCAAAAAAGTGCAAAAAAAAAACCGCTATTTTTATAATATGTTATTTAAACAAAATGTTCCTATCCTACAATATTAGGTTTGTGTTATACCTACATTATATATTTGACTAATTCTTAAGCTAACAAAATTGCATTTATACCGTTTATTGAAAGCAAATTTTATTTCTCCCTGTTTAATAGGCTTGATATCAAATTTAGAATGCAAAGGATGTTAAATTATCAAAAAAACACCATGGATTTTAAAAATTGCTTGAATAATCATCGTTGCCCGTTAAGAACTCTAGGTACAAGCCGATACTTTCACCTTCAGTCTTTTTCTGTTATAAAACTCTGTAAACCTGTTCATCCTGCAGGCCATCACTGAAACATCCCACTAAATTGATGCTTTTTTAAGCTCAAAAAAGTAAAAAGTATACTGAAGCATATTATTGAGCTCAAAGAGTTCAAAAAGTTAAAGTTTGTAAAAATGATAGTATTTTATTTTAATTTTTGAAAAGGTGTATATTTTAAAAATGATGATCGATTTTGATATTTCGAATGGCATTCAACGCAGTTTTTCAGCTCTAAAATGTCTTATTAGCTAAAAATTATCGAAGTAATGCAAAAAAACATTTCATTCACAAATTTTTGGCCGGGCTAAATCGGTTGAAAAACTGATTCACTGAAAAATCTCGAAGTTTTGTCGGAAAACACTTTTTCAAAATTTTTCAACAACGATAATTTCTGGACGGATAAACCGATTTTGATGCAATTTAAGGCATTGGACGTAAATTTTTAAGAATCATAAAAAAAAATTTTAGTTTTTACTCAATCGGTACATTAATTTGGAAGTTATTATAAAATAAAATTGTTTTTCCGATATTTCTTGAGGTTTTTCTAAAGTTTCTCAAAATCCCCTGGTTTACATCGGTTCAGATTTTCCGAAAGTCTAAGTTTCGCGGAACCTAATCGAACGCCATCAATCGTATTTCGGTCGATCTAGCCGCTTAAAAGTTATGAGATGTTTACATACATACATATATCATCGTAAAAATAGTCGGAAATAGTTCCTAGGGGCTCAATACTTGGAGATCTGGTGAACACTCGATTTTTGAAAATCAGGACAAAATCAGCAGTTCTTTACGTAACAGTTTCTAAGCTCTTTACGTAGCAGTTTCTAACGTAGCGGGAAGTTAAAAATTTGTCAGCTGCTATGATAATATAATATCTATATCTAAGATTGTTGAAACCAAAAATAGATATTTTAATATTTTAAAGTTGTAGCTTTTGAACGTGGTTATCGATTTTGGTCTTTTAAACAACTTTTATTACAGTTTTAGCGAGCTTTAAAAACGTTGCATTGGGACAAAATTAACTGGTTTAAAAATCTAGAAGTAATAATGTACAAGCAATTTTTTCAAAATTTTTTTGGTACATAATAAATAACTCCTGAATTAATGGTAATCAGGTCTACTGCTCTAACGCTGAAACCGGCTATAACGCGACAGATATTGCACATGTATATCTTTACAAATAAATAAAATTGGTGTGTCTGTTTGTAATATTAAAATACCCACATCCCACTAAATGCATGTAGATGTACACACGGTAGGTACGCCAAAATAACATCTTTTTATACATTTTTTTCTGTATGTCAGTCTATTTGTTCCGACTTATATAATGCTTACATTTTAGAAAATTTTCCACGCGGGTGAAGTCGCGGGCACAACTAGTTTAGAATATAGGTAGTATATAACTTTCCGTAACAAATACGTCTTTAATAAGTCTCCAAAAATTAATAATTTCATTGGTATTCAAATGAATCCCGGGTCTGATACCACCGCCTTACTTACTCCTGAGGCAATAGCATCAGTACTTGTCATGTCGTGATCTACAATCGATATCAAATCCAAAAATATAGTTTTTAGAATTTTTGTCTGTTTGTCTGTTGGTCTGTTTGTCTGTTTGTCTGTTTGTCTGTTTGTCTGTTCGTCTGTTCGTCTGTTCGTCTGTTCGTCTGTTCGTCTGTTCGTCTGTTCGTCTGTTCGTCTGTTCGTCTGTTCGTCTGTTCGTCTGTTCGTCTGTTCGTCTGTTCGTCTGTTCGTCTGTTCGTCTGTTCGTCTGTTCGTCTGTTCGTCTGTTCGTCTGTTCGTCTGTTCGTCTGTTCGTCTGTTCGTCTGTTCGTCTGTTCGTCTGTTCGTCTGTTCGTCTGTTCGTCTGTTCGTCTGTTCGTCTGTTCGTCTGTTCGTCTGTTCGTCTGTTCGTCTGTTCGTCTGTTCGTCTGTTCGTCTGTTCGTCTGTTCGTCTGTTCGTCTGTTCGTCTGTTCGTCTGTTCGTCTGTTCGTCTGTTCGTCTGTTCGTCTGTTCGTCTGTTCGTCTGTTCGTCTGTTCGTCTGTTCGTCTGTTCGTCTGTTCGTCTGTTCGTCTGTTCGTCTGTTCGTCTGTTCGTCTGTTCGTCTGTTCGTCTGTTCGTCTGTTCGTCTGTTCGTCTGTTCGTCTGTTCGTCTGTTCGTCTGTTCGTCTGTTCGTCTGTTCGTCTGTTCGTCTGTTCGTCTGTTCGTCTGTTCGTCTGTTCGTCTGTTCGTCTGTTCGTCTGTTCGTCTGTTCGTCTGTTCGTCTGTTCGTCTGTTCGTCTGTTCGTCTGTTCGTCTGTTCGTCTGTTCGTCTGCTCGTCTGCTCGTCTGCTCGTCTGCTCGTCTGCTCGTCTGCTCGTCTGCTCGTCTGCTCGTCTGCTCGTCTGCTCGTCTGCTCGTCTGCTCGTCTGCTCGTCTGCTCGTCTGCTCGTCTGCTCGTCTGCTCGTCTGCTCGTCTGCTCGTCTGCTCGTCTGCTCGTCTGCTCGTCTGCTCGTCTGCTCGTCTGCTCGTCTGCTCGTCTGCTCGTCTGCTCGTCTGCTCGTCTGCTCGTCTGCTCGTCTGCTCGTCTGCTCGTCTGCTCGTCTGCTCGTCTGCTCGTCTGCTCGTCTGCTCGTCTGCTCGTCTGCTCGTCTGCTCGTCTGCTCGTCTGCTCGTCTGCTCGTCTGCTCGTCTGCTCGTCTGCTCGTCTGCTCGTCTGCTCGTCTGCTCGTCTGCTCGTCTGCTCGTCTGCTCGTCTGCTCGTCTGCTCGTCTGCTCGTCTGCTCGTCTGCTCGTCTGCTCGTCTGCTCGTCTGCTCGTCTGCTCGTCTGCTCGTCTGCTCGTCTGCTCGTCTGCTCGTCTGCTCGTCTGCTCGTCTGCTCGTCTGCTCGTCTGCTCGTCTGCTCGTCTGCTCGTCTGCTCGTCTGCTCGTCTGCTCGTCTGCTCGTCTGCTCGTCTGCTCGTCTGCTCGTCTGCTCGTCTGCTCGTCTGCTCGTCTGCTCGTCTGCTCGTCTGCTCGTCTGCTCGTCTGCTCGTCTGCTCGTCTGCTCGTCTGCTCGTCTGCTCGTCTGCTCGTCTGCTCGTCTGCTCGTCTGCTCGTCTGCTCGTCTGCTCGTCTGCTCGTCTGCTCGTCTGCTCGTCTGCTCGTCTGCTCGTCTGCTCGTCTGCTCGTCTGCTCGTCTGCTCGTCTGCTCGTCTGCTCGTCTGCTCGTCTGCTCGTCTGCTCGTCTGCTCGTCTGCTCGTCTGCTCGTCTGCTCGTCTGCTCGTCTGCTCGTCTGCTCGTCTGCTCGTCTGCTCGTCTGCTCGTCTGCTCGTCTGCTCGTCTGCTCGTCTGTTTGTCTGTTTGTCTGTTTGTCTGTTTGTCTGTTTGTCTGTTTGTCTGTTTGTCTGTTTGTCTGTTTGTCTGTTTGTCTGTTTGTCTGTTTGTCTGTTTGTCTGTTTGTCTGTTTGTCTGTTTGTCTGTTTGTCTGTTTGTCTGTTTGTCTGTTTGTCTGTTTGTCTGTTTGTCTGTTTGTCTGTTTGTCTGTTTGTCTGTTTGTCTGTTTGTCTGTTTGTCTGTTTGTCTGTTTGTCTGTTTGTCTGTTTGTCTGTTTGTCTGTTTGTCTGTTTGTCTGTTTGTCTGTTTGTCTGTTTGTCTGTTTGTCTGTTTGTCTGTTTGTCTGTTTGTCTGTTTGTCTGTTTGTCTGTTTGTCTGTTTGTCTGTTTGTCTGTTTGTCTGTTTGTCTGTTTGTCTGTTTGTCTGTTTGTCTGTTTGTCTGTTTGTCTGTTTGTCTGTTTGTCTGTTTGTCTGTTTGTCTGTTTGTCTGTTTGTCTGTTTGTCTGTTTGTCTGTTTGTCTGTTTGTCTGTTTGTCTGTTTGTCTGTTTGTCTGTTTGTCTGTTTGTCTGTTTGTCTGTTTGTCTGTTTGTCTGTTTGTCTGTTTGTCTGTTTGTCTGTTTGTCTGTATGTATGTCCGGGGTAAACTCAAAAAATACTACATGGATTTACTTCAAATTTTGCATGAATATTACTTATAGGTCGGGTCAACATATAGGCTAAATACTATCACGCTATCACCTACAGGGGAGGAGCTGTACGGAGTAAAAAAATTCCGCGTGGACGAAGTCATGGGCAACAGCTAGTAATATTATATTCTATACTCTTTATTGTCGACACTTGGTGAAACACAATTTTCAATGCAATATTTTATATGGATAAAATTATTGTACTGTTTCACTGCGCGATTAATAGTTTTTTGAATACCCATGAAACTGTTATTTTTGTATCTGTAAAAATATTGCATTAATTTAATATTTCTCGGTTCAATAAAAAATCTTGTAAAGCATTATTTTATATATTTACCAATTGGGCGCAGATAAATTTTTGTATGTTAATGTCATTGTGTGTATTTGTTTGCTTGCATGTTGTTACGTTCCAAACTCGTTCGTACATTCGTATTTTTTAAATATATTGTATGTATTATAAAATGTATTTGTAATATTTATTTTTAAAATATTTTGTATAATTTTCTTTATTAACTCTCCTGAATATTTTTTTTGTATGACGATCGCCTGAATTAGTTTGTACTCTCGGTACAGAGTATTTACGTTATTAATATAAACACCAAAATATTTTATAGAATATTAAGAAGCTTGTAACTAAGCCACTGCTATAAAAATCTCGACTTATTTTTGTATATGATCGTGTAGACTTTATTTTTCTGTTTTCTGAATTTCCTACGGAAATTCCGGAGAAAGTTGTTGAACAATATAAAGTTTTATTGAGTATATATGTATTTCTACGTATTAGTATCGTCGACTGACACACATATATTTTTTTTATAGCAGAGGGGGCAAACGAGCAGGTGGTGCACCTGATGGTAAGTGATCACCGCCGCCCATGGACAACTGCAACACCGGGTGTCTTGCAGCTGCGTTGCCAGCCTTTTAAGAATGAATAAGCTCGTTTCTTGAAGGTCCCTAAGTCGTATCCGTTCGGAAACACCCCCGAGGGTAATTGATTCCACAAAGGAGTTGGGCGAGGCAAAATGTGCCGACAAAAGCGCACGGTTGTGGATTTCCAAACATCGATGTGGTGAGGATGGAACTTTAAATTTTGACGCTATGTCCGATGATGGAATTTAGCGGCAGGAATTAGTCCGAATAACTCTTCGGAACACTCCCCATGATACATACGGTAAAAGATGCAGAGCGAACCTACATCTCTGCGTAACGCCAAAGAGTCAAGCCGATTAGAAATAGCCTGATCGTCGACGATTCGAACGGCTCTAAGTTGAATGCGATCAAGAGGAAGAAGCTGGTACTGAGGAACTCCGGCCCAGAGGTGAGAACAGTACTCCATGTGAGGTCGAATTTAGGCCTTGTAAAGTTGAAGGCGATGGGCTGGCATGAAGTACTGCTTTGCTCTACTGAGTACGCCAAGCTTTTTGGAGGCTAGCTTAGCCTTTCCTTCCAAATGATCGCGGATCCAAATTCCATATTACAAGCACATCATTTACTTACTACAGTGTAAAGCAATTCTTTTAATTTTTCCAGTGATATTTATTCATTGTTATGTATTTGTAATATGTGTTTTTAAAATATTTCGTATAATTTTCTGTATTGACTCTCCTGCGTGCGTATTCTCGAGTATTGATAATAATTAGATGTTCTCAGACCTAAGATTACACTATTGAGATTTTTTTGTTTATTTGAATATCCGGTTCTATTATAACAGACAGATATATGGAATAATAATACTAGTACCTACCTACTAAGTACTAATAGACGCTACAGATGTTTAATAGTAGTATAGATTTTAAATATAAACATTATTTAAAGTGAGCTATTCAGCAAATTTGTCATATTTTCTGAACATTACACTTGAAATACAATCCGCTTATCTCATTTATTTTGTCATAGCTAAACTGAAAACCGATGAAATGAAACATGACGTGAAAAGACTTTGAATGATGAATGCTGTCTCCGGCTTGTCCTATTTCGAACAAAAAACGTTTCCTTAAAGCATTCATACAAAAGTAAATGTTTTAAAGAAAAAGCGTTTTCATTTTCTATTTTAAACTTACAATGAATTTTTGTTAACATTTCAAAACCAACTGTTCCCATACCTTTGTCTGCATCATAAAGTTTTTTTGCCTATAATTAGTATAACATGATCATCACCATTCGCATTTATTTTTAAATACTCGTGACTTCGTTGGCGTGACGCAAAATCATTATTTCCTTTTGTTTCTGGTGGATAAAAAACTAGCCTATGTTATTCCTGGAAGTGTACTGTAGTGTATGTATCTTATGGCAGTGTTTCCCAAACATTATTCTGCCATGGCCCGGTAATTTTCATACTACCCTTTCATGACCCACTTAATACTTACTTTTCAGCCCAAGATGGTACCATTCGGTAAAATAATACACATTTATTAATAGTAAAAAGGTTTTATTAGTACCTCCCTACAACACACTTTGATATCGCCTATTTAAGCACTAAATGCTAGTGCGAAGTATGGAGTTTCTGCTTATTTTTTACTAAAGAATCCAAGTTCGCGGAAAATTACGAAAGTTTTATTCTAAGGCTTGGTTCCATTTCAAATCGGTTTCTTTATTTATTTTTAACGTAAATTAGTGTTAAAAATCCAGGTTCACATTTATAAGTTTCGACAAAAGTCATTAAAAAGTTATTGATTGATAAGCTGCAAGGATCGTGATGTATAACACTCGGTTCTTTCTACCTACCCCATAAGGGATCTGGCGTGAAGATATATATGTACATTGTACCGTATCTATAGGTATGTATGTATGTATGCTTGATGAGCTAATTTTGTATATTCTTGACGACAATATAACCAAAACCTATCCATCGTCGATCGATTGTAGGTAATATTTTTAAAATAATGCGGGAATCTTGGTCTCCGGTAATTTATTTTGATGACCCGGTACCGAGTCGCGACCCGGCAAATGGTAACAGAAATTTTGAGCTAGGTCGAACAGTCGACACATAAACAAAGCGCTTCCAGCGCCTTTATCGCTAGTTAATGTAAGTATTTTACGATATTGTTCAAATAAGTTTGACCATTTCATGAAGTAATCACGCGCTTAGTTAACAATTTCTCATCATTGATCAGAGTAACATCATGATGTGGCCAATGAACACTGAACAATTTCATGAAATACCACCATTTCATGAAATTCTCGAGCATTTTTAGATGTGGGCAATTCGGACGATCAGACCACGACATTCACACCAAAAATACTTGATAATCTGTGTTTGAAGAATGGATCTACATATTTCAAAATTACTACGTTGCCTTTATCAAGGATATTACGATCATCCAGAGTTGGTGTGTTTATATTTCATTGGTTTATATTTATGACGCAAAAGTTTTTATCGAAAAATCAGAAGTTTCAAGAATCTATTACAGGAAATTGTTTTTAAATATTGCTTAATTTTGCAGTTGCGCTTATGAAAAGTATTTGCCACGTATTTAAAAAAAAAAAATTGTACTTTTTTCGTTTTAAAACAGTATCATTTACTGTTTCAAATTTATCATTTACAGTTCAAATTCCTGAATACAAATTATTTAAATTTGTGCTTCATTTTGTAACTACGTTCAAGGAATCCAAGTTATTCTTAAGTTGTTACAATTGAATTATCTAGAAATTAGCATTGGTAAAGCCAATTTGCTGGGTTAAAGTCAAACCATTTATGTATTTAAATATTTTTCAATTTTCTTGCGAAATAATATGTTAATCGAAGAAAATAGTTTTAACTAGCAGAAACTTCATTTTATTAGCAGGAAATAAAAACTTTTTAAATATAAATATCGGGTCGCTTAAACATAATATTGATCCTTGGTCATCGCTAAAAAGAAGCAGTAATCTGCAGGCCTACTCTTGAAAACAATATAAATCTTTAACCAATATTGATAAAAACAATAACTTTCGAATATCGTCAAAAAACGGTACTCTTGAAACCCATATTGCCCACATTGAGTCGGTATAGTAACGACTTAATTATTGGAAATAGATGTCATCGTTACATGTCAAGCTAGTGCTGTAAGTGGAAATTTTAAGTACCTTTTTAAACAAAATAACGAATAAAAGCAATAATGAGTAGTTCCAAAAACTTTCAAAATCCGTGTGGCGCTGTCGCCGATTCCAATAATTGAATATATAGTTGTCCAGAGTACGAAATACTTCAAAACTCATTAAATATTTATTTAAAATTGAAATCGGTTTTCAAGAGTAGCCCTACTGGTCGGTAAAATACGGCGTTGAACAGTGAAAAAAATTACTAACGTCACTGTTAAGAAACTTGGAATTTAGTGTAGCTGTAAATGCTAGGAATGCATTCTAAAAATTCCTCATGGTGCGTAGCGGGTGTGTTTCAGTTGCAATTAATACAAAAGAGGTGATGAAAATATAGCAATTTTCAACTATGTGAGTATTATCTTTTAATAAATGTAATAAATAAATATCACTAAGACAAATTACATGAATTGATCTAACTCCAAAGTGAGCAATTTATTTGCTTGTAGTATGCCGTATGGGTGTCAGTCAGTGACACTAATACGTAGAGATATATATTATAATACATATATAAATACTCAATAAAACTTGGCATGTTGTTTTATATTCTTCAAAAACTTTCGCCGGAATTCCCGCAGGAAATTCAGAAAACAGGAAAATAAAGTCTTACACGATCATATGCAAAAATATGTCGTTGTGATGTAAAAATATATTATACGGTGTGGAAAGAAACCCATGTCCGATCGTCAAGAAATTATTTGGTAGCTTAACACAAACATATTTGTGTCATTATTTTATGGATATTGATACATAAATTTTCAAAATATTTTCTTGATTTAAGGGGAATTTGCTCATTTTTAGTACTAAAAATGAAGCACATTAAACTACGATATTTTTCTTATTTTAATAAAAATAACTATTTTTTTTTTGATAATGTCATTGACCTACCTATATACCTCTTTCTGATCGTACAGGGTTTTTTTACACCCTGTATAAATACTCAAATAAATTCAATAAACACCTAAACATAGAAATATGAACATGTATGTTCATCACATAAATGTTTGTCCCTGTCGGGAATCGAACCCGCACCCCATTGATGCGTGGTCGGGTTCACTATCCACTCAACCAACGGGGTGGTCAAATCACTACATAGTATAAAACAAAGTCGCTTTCGCTGCCTGTCCCTATGTCCCTATGTCCTTATATCCCTTTGTATGCTTAAATCTTTAAAACTACGCAACGAATTATGATGCGGTTTTTTTTAATAGAGAGAGAGTGATTATAGAGGAAAATTTATATGTATAATAACACACAACATTCAATGTATTGTAGAGAAATACTGAAATTTTTGAGTTTTCTGATGTCATGTCGTAAATAATTATATTTTTTCCGCTTACATTGCAAACGCAGGCTAAACCCTACGAGATTTATCAAAATAATGTACAAAGTATTTGTACACTTTGAAAAGGTCTACAGAAAACTCCGCGATGGTATATGTCTATCTCTTATGGATAACTCACAATAGCATTTTTTTGTCATTTACTTTTTACGAGAAATAATAGTATTTTTTCGAAGCAATTTTAAGGAATACAGCAGTAATCCTTGTCCAATTAATACCTTAAATATATTGTTTATTTAATATAAATTAATATGCCCGTTTACAGCATGTAATTTAAGTGAATATTTTCGATGATATTACAGATTTAAAATGCAGGGGCATAGCGGTTCCGGGTTTACGGGCCTGTGGCGGCGCGTGCGCAGTATATTCTGTAAAACCGCCGCGCTGGGAAACGTGTTAATTTTCGGATAAATAAATATAGGACTGCAGCTGAAAACCAAAATTTAGTACATTTTTTTTGTAACTAAATATCACCGTATAAAAATCATGTCGTAGATTAGAAATACTATTCACAAACTATTTATTTTAGAGATTTTTTAGCCTGTTTTTGGAATTTTATATGACCAAGTTAAGTACATTCTATCATGTAATAAGTTAGCACATTCCTTAGATAATATCTTCAGGTATATCGTATAATTTTTGTAATATTGTTATTTAAAAATTAATGTAAAAAAACGTGATTCAGCAAACCAGCTTTTAACTTCCCACTACGTATGTAAATAAGGAAGTTACTGATTTTACCCCGATTTTCAAAAATCGAGTTTTTCAGCAGATGTCCATGTTTTGAGGTCCTAGGAATCTTTTCCGACTATTTTCACGATGACATAAGTATGTCTGTATGTATGTATGTGTGTGTGTGTGTGCGTGTGTGTGTGTGGATGTGTATGTGTGTGTATGTGTGTATGTAAACATCTCTAAAATTTTTAACGGCTTGAACTATCGAAACTCGGTTGATGGCATTCGATTGGATTCTGCTCAACTCAGACTTCCTGAAAATACCGATTCGGTCCAGGAGATTTTGAGAAATATTAAAAAAACACCATAAAAATTTTGATATATTTTTTAATATAACTTCGAGATTTATGTACCGATTGTGTACAAAAACTAATTAGATTAAAGAACTAAGAAGAATTAGAAGAAAGAATTAAACTCCGACGCAAAAACGAGGGTTGTTATAAGTTTCAGAGGTGTGTCTGTGTATCTGTCCGTGCATCGTAGCGCCCAGGTGGATGGTCCGATTTAGTTGCGATTTTTTTTTTACTTGAAAGCCCTATTTTGCGATATGGTTCTTAGCTATGATTCAATAAAATCTGTGCAGCCGTTGAAAGCTCACCAGCTCTTTTCAACTTGATGAAAGTAATTTAGCAACGTGTAAAGGCTTTATCGATGCTAAATTTTTGTATTTTAATACTTCAATTAATTGCAATGACATGGTGACCTAGACCTGATGCGACAATATCTTCATTCGAAGATATCAGCTTTTATTTAACTAGCAATATTTGTATGTAAATAAAAGATTTTCTAAATATTGCAAACCATATTTATCGACTTCCTGATATTTATTTGTACTGAAACTTGGCAAACTTTTGTAAGTTCAATGACAATGCAATATTATGGTACTATCCAGCTAATATCATGATATAGCCTGGGTATAGGGACTAGAACTCTCAGATGTAGAGTTTTGGCGAGGTAACCAAATTTTGGGTCATTGGTTTTATTGCTATAAGAACTAAGTTTAATTAGTACTCATAACGACGAGAAATGGATCATGGAGCCACTAGAGTGTCATTGTAACTCACAGACAGTAGTGTTAAGATAGAGTTCGGACAGACAGAGTTCGGAGTCATTCGTTTCGTTACAATAAGATGTTTTTCATTATTACGAGACTCTGAAGATGGAGCCGAAAAAAGTAATATTGAAATTTCTCGCATCCAGATGCAAAATGCTTAGATAATAAACTTCTAAACTCAACAAGGTAAGCTTATTGAGTTAGCGCTCAATTGTCTTGTACTGACAAATATTTTGATGCTGGATGATTTCTAGGATCTGATACTCATCATTACTTAGGATTTAACGATCGAACTCGAAGGTGGCCATGGTAAGTTATAAACTAAACAAGAAAAATCTGTTTAGATTGGATTCAGTTATTCTGTTTTGACAAATACCCTGGTGCTAAATAATTTACAGAGTCTTATGATGAAGCAGGAAGGAGGTTATCAAAACTTTTAATTAAAATTGAGCAACACCATCAATTTTGGACTCGTTTGATTTTTTATTTTAAGGAATGTGAAATAGGATAGCTTCCAGTATCTGATGATAGAGCGGAAGGAAGTCCATGTGATTTTCTAACCTTGACCAGTTAAACCCAATCAGTGTAGGCTACTTCGATTTATTTTAGCAAACACTTAGATGCTGGATGTTTTTTAAAATATAACGATGGAACTGGAAAGTCAACACTTGAAATTGGGCTGATATAGCCTTTATTGCTAGAAGATTTACATGTTTTGATAGAGTTACATAGCGGAGATGGAGGCCTCGGGAGCTTTGGAATAAAACAGCTCAAGTTCATTGAGTAAGGAACCATAGGTTAAGGTTACCTTTAACTTTATGCTGCAGGATCCCCTTTCGAAGATCATCAGCTCCTTTGCGTACGTAACTTTTGCGTTACGGTGATGCGCGTGCATCTTTAAATTTCACTCGCTGCCTAAAGAAATATTACGTGCCTAAAGACATTAAACTTCAAAAATCTCGAATGGAGGGATCAATGAAAATGTAAATGTAAATATCAACAATAATGGTATTTTTACGTACAATCCTAGCGTTACGAAAATAGATATTACGCATCAAAAGAATATAGTAAAAATAGTATTACAAAATCCGACCCTGGTACTAGCTAGTATCGAGGTGTGACAGCTCAGCGGCACGCGGCCGCGGTCGCAATAAGTCGAGCTGTGGCATACCAAGATGGTCGCGCGACTCACCGCGCCGCATTTCACGTCGCAGGTCGCGCTGCGGGTAGCTGTGGCCGAGCCGTAAAGAAAACATGTTTGTATAGTCTAATGACAAGAAAGCTGTGAACGTTGTATATAAAGACATTTTGTAATATATCAATTGTAAAAATAAAAGAAATAGGTAAAAATGTAAAAACTATAAATGTAGTACCTATATGAAGTTAGATATTCCAAAGATAGCAGGAAATCTTCATGGAATAGGGAAACATGTTTGTATTATCTAATGGCAAGAAAACTGTGAACGTTGTATATTGTATATAAAGACATTCTGTAATATATTAATTGTAAAAATAAAAGAAGTAGGTAAAAATGTAAAAACTAAAAATGTAGTACCTATATGAATTTAGATATTCCAAAGATAGCAGGAAATCTTCATAGTATAGGGAAAGGGGAATTGTTTTACTCCAAATTTAACGCGTGCGGGCCACGGGCAGTAATGAATAAATCAAAACTACTGGATCGATTTGAATCATTTTTTTCCCGTGCGAAGCCGGGGCGGGCCGCTAGTACGTAATAATATACAGATTGACCTATAAAACGCTGTACATATTGAATGACATGAAATTTAATGGTCCTTAACCAATAAAAAGACAATATTGCTTAAAAACATAATAAATCTGAACGAAATTAATGTAGTAACAGTCAGATAGTATGGAAACCGCGCGGGTGAGATCGGCGTACTAACGAATTTAGTTATGAGTTCGGCAAATCGCTGTTTGTAAACAATGATACCTATGTGCAGATGTTTGTATATAAAAAAGTTATTGGATAATTATGTCAAAATTAAAATACCTATTTTTTACAAATTGGGTATCAGAATAAAGTACTGAACACTTTCCTTTTGTCTCCGTCTGTCTTGCCTTCATCTGTGAATGTACAGTATTTACCAGTCAAACTGTATAATGGATGTCGGTACCGGAAAAGACTGACGACTGACGTACCTACCATGATTAAATTTGCCGAGTGATACCCGAAGAAGGTGTCAAAAATCTCAGAAACTGGCATTTTCAAATAAATAGTGTTACGAATAAGGAAAAAGTAAGACAAGTCTGTCTGGATCTTGATCTATAGCACTCTATTGTCTCTACCTACCTATGTAAAGAAATTGACGTGAAAATATAAATATATTATTTTAACAAACTATTACGATAATTATCGCCTCTGTGGTGTAGAGGTCCGGTATTGGTGTTGATCACATAAGGCCCCTGGACAAGGAATTAAAACAAATGGTTTCTAAAAAAAACAAAATCAGAATATGATTTTAACGGAACTATTTTCATTGGAAAAATTCAAATAAATTAATGGTACGTTAATAGTACATGGATCGTTGGAATTTATAAAATGGTAGCTTTTCTGAGCCATCATTTTTAGGCTAAAGCAATGATTCTATTAATAATTTTATTTGTAACTAGCTGTTGCCCACGACTTCGTCCGCGCGGACTTCGTTTACTCCGCACAGCTCCTCCCCTGTAGGTGATAGCGTGATAATATGTAGCCTATATGTTGACCCAACCTATAAGTAATATTCATGCAAAATTTAAAGTAAATCCATGCAGTACTTTTTTAGTTTATCCCGGACATACCTACATACAGACAAACAGACAAACAAACAAAAATTCTAAAAACTATATTTTTGGCTTTGATATCGATTGTAGATCACGCCCCAAGTATTCTTTTAAAAAAATATTCAATGTACAGTTTTGACTTTATTACGATTTTATTATATGTATAGATTAAATTAAACACAGCATAAATGTGATGTACAATCCATACCATAGTTCATTAGTACAAAAAAATGCAAATGTTCACATTGTTTTTTTGTTTGAAAATAAGAAAAATATTTAGTGTTGTTGGTTTTTTAGTTTTTAATCTCACTATTCAAACACAGCAAAGGCTTGTGCTCTGTCTATTTGTAGCAAATTTGAAAATTAATGTATAGATAGGTATATTATGTGAAAAAATCTCAGAGTAAAATGTAATTCTCAAGTAAATGACTGTCGCTAATCATATTTGAGATGAAATAATTTCAAAGTAATGCTTTTAAAGATGCTTATAAGGAACTCCGACAATGACCCTCCGGGATTTAGCTTAGAAAGTAGAGTAGGTACGTAATCTTTCGTAATTGGACACAGTACGTTCTGGAAGCCTAAAATGTTCAAGTTAACAAAGACCTTTTTAAATATAATTACTTGTCATTATTACAAATGTATTATCAATTTTAAGTCAAATTGTATTTGGTTAACTGTTACCCGTGACTTTGTTCGCGTAACCAAAAAACATTTCTTCCTAGCTGTCGTATAAAATAGTCTACAGCTAGTGCCGTATTAACCGATAAGCAAATTAAGCAAGGGCTTAGAGCATCATGTCTTAGAGGCACTAGAAACTACACCAAAAAAATTCCTTTATGAAAGACAAAAAAAATAATGAAAAGAAAAACTATTTGAAAATTCGCGCATTTGAAATTGTAACTAATTTACAGTAGTACGGTGTGCGTCAACAGCCTTTCTCATGAATTTGCACGTTTAAACAAATACTAGCTGGGCGACCGAGCTTCGCTCTGATGATGTTATTTCATGTTATAATTATCATATAAACAATAGGAAAATGGATTATCACGGAGATGATACTTACCTAGATCAATTTAAATAATAAAAGACAATCTAAATACAAACTTTTTAAAATCGCGTTTTCCTCGTAGTAACTGCTGCCTACTCGTATTCCTTTACGGTACATGCAGTAAATTTGTGGTAAAAAATAAAACTCTCTGCCTAGTGAGATTCGCCTCTGCCAGATTTTGATTCGATTAAAAAACGCGCTAAAGAACATTTTCTAGCTGAATTGTAAGTTTTCCTATATCGTATGTATTTTCTTTTCTCTTCTTATGTTATCATTAATATATATATTTAATAGTAAACGTTACCATAATATTTGTTTTTGTACACCAAGTTGTTGGTTGGCTGCAATAAATCTCTTTAAACAGAGAGAGAGGCTCGCCCGTTGTACTTATGTCACGTGATTTTTTTTTCTAATTGTGTTATTTTCTATGTAAAAAAAAAGTATTTAATTAAATTAATTAAGTTTTTTCAAAGAGTCTAGAGCCATTTTGGAGTAACCAACTACATACAAACACACAAGAATTGTTCATTTAAAGTATGATATTATTGTTATTATTTATTTGGAGGCTAAACTAGCCTCCAAAAAGCTCGGTGTGCTCAGCAGAGCGAGACGGTACTTCTTGCCGGCCCATCGCCTTCAACTTTATAAGGCTCAAATTCGGCCCCACATGGAGTACTGTTCTCATCTCTGGGCCGGAGCTCCTCAGTACCAGCTCCTTCCTCTTGATCGCATTCAGCGTAGAGCGGTTCGAACCGTTGACGACCTGGCTACTTCGAAACGGCTCGACTCTTTGGCATTGCGCAGAGATGTTGGTTCACTCTGTGTCTTCTATCGTATCTTTCATGGGGAGTGTTCCGACGAGATATTTGGATTAATTCCTGCCGCCGAATTCCATCATCAGACATCGCGTCAAAATTTGAAATTCCATCCTCACCATCTCGATGTCTGGAAATCCACAACTGTGCGTTTCTCTCGACACTTTTTGCCTCGCACTACTTCGTTGTGGAACCAATTACCGGCAGGGGTGTTTCCAAACGGATACGACTTGGGGGCCTTCAAGAAAAGAGCTTACTCATTCTTAAAAGGCCGGCAACGCAACTGCAAGACCTCTGGTATTGTGGGTGTCCATGGGCGGTGGTGATCACTTACCATCAGGTGCACCTCCAGCTCGTTTGCCCCTCTTCTATAAAAAAAAAAACAGTAGCAGTCGTGGGACTGCCGATAGAAGTGAAAACGGAACTATTAAGTTGAGAGTAATTAAAACTATATGCAAAACATAGCTATAGATATACTATTATCATTAGCATGTCGGTGACGCGAACCGAGGATTTTACCCTCTACCAAAACGCTCAACGTGCCTAAAGAAGTTTTCACTTCAAAAATGATATTAAAAATCTGTAAACGACGCATACTTGTGAGCGCGGGAAATTAACAATAAAAAACAGGTATAAACAATGCAATTTTTTTAATCTCTATTAAGAATATTATTAATTATTATATAAAGAACTAAAAAAATATTATTAATATATTTTTTTAATATATTTTTCATGGGTCACAAGTATCCAAATTTGAGATTTTTCGAACCTTTACAAAATCATATCTCTAAAAATATTTACTTTATCATGAAAAGTCATAGGACCTTTTTTATTTGTATTTTAATATTGAATACAAAAAAAAAATGTCCGGTTGAAAAATAACAATTCCTTGCAATTATTTAAACAATTTCACAATATGGCACGGGGTTGCACCATGGCAACATGCATTTACATCATCTTTTGGACAATTTGAAGAGGATCGCATAAAAAAATTGAGGTAGAATAGTTTTCGGTACTCATGTGCCAATTCCTCCTGGACTAATTCGCATTTATAATATTAGTGGGTAAATACCTACTTAATGTAACTTTTGTAGAAACACTGTTTACATAATAACCTGTTTCGATACCTTTCTATCAGATATTTGAAACCAGAGTTTAATGTACTATGTATAACTAGAGAAGCTATGATAAGTAGAAGTCGTGTTGCATTTCGCTAACACACGCTGAAATATCGTCTAACCAAAGCTGCAGCGTATAATAGAGTACAATATACACTCGCGACCAAAATGCCCGTAAACTTCATGGCGCTTACGCGTTTTATTCAACCAGCTCTGACGTATGTGCAGTCCATGGAGTGTAGTTTAGTAAAACAAGTAACGTTGCGCATGCGTTGTCTGGTACGTTAGTATATAGAAACCTTTGCTTGAAACAGACCATTATGCCCATACTCTATTAGGTATAGAATAACTTAAATAAAAGTTGTCTTAAAATATAATATTCATGACACTGAATTACTTCTGAGACACGAAGTTCAGTTTATGGGTCCAGTGATATCCTTCCTTATATATATATATTATATATATATATATATTATATATATATATATATATATTATATATATATATATATAGAATATATATTATATATATATATATATATATATATATATATATATATAATATATATTCTTCCTTATATATTTATATAATATATTTCCTTATATATATATTATATATATATATATAGATATAGGCCAACTGCTGTCCTGCCAGGCAGGTCGTAAAAGGCGACCGATTGGCTATCGAGTCACTACCATCGTGGCTACTAGGTGGTAGAGTTCTGCATTGTCTCGCCCGGGTCTGGTACCACCGCCTTACCTATTCCTGCCGCAATAGCGTCAGTGCTTGTCGCTGTCGTGTTCCGGTTTGGAGGGTAAGGTAGCCGGTAAACTTATGCATGTGGCATTATACCTCGCCACAAGATAGCAACGCACCATTAACATCTTTGGTGTCTATAGGCGATGGTTGACTCTTTCCATCAGGAGACCCATCTGCTTGTTTGCTATCTTATGACATTAAAAAAAAAAAAAAAAAAAAAGTCAGTTCAGTTCTCGAGTTTGACCCTGGGTGGGACAGAAAAGTTGATGAGGTTTTATGAGGTTTTTTCGAAAATCCAAAATCTCAGTAGCAGTTCGAAGTCTGGCGGGTTGTGTGTGTTACCACTCCCGTGCCTCAGATGAGCTCGCAAAGCCGTCGGTTCCGGTTATCACGAATCGATAATCGTTATCAACTCGTTAAAATGTGGCGATGGAGATTACCACTCATCTTGCCAACTGATGAACCGATGAACTGGAAAGTCTATTAGTAAGTAGGCAGAGTAACATTTACAGGTTCGGTTTATTCTGCCTACCTCCCAAGGAAACCGGGCGTGATTATCTTTTTTTAACTATGAGTATTTCTTCTCTATAAAAATTTTGCTAATTGTCGTACTCCTCCGTACTTTCAACATATTTTATAAAAAGAATCTGAAATTTCTTACGAATATGCAAATATACGTTCGTATTTAAAATACATTTAAACCTTTTTACTATTATTTATAAAGGTATTTAAGAAGAAAAAAATGATCTGTCATTTTCATTTTATAAAATAGCTAGCTATGCCCGCGACTTCGTCCGCGTGAAAAAATCTATATCTTTACTAATAAAAAGGAAAGATTTGATTGTTTGTTTGTATCGATTTAACTCAAAAACTACTTGACTGATTTTAAAAGTTCTTTCACCTTTAGAAAGCTATATTATCCCGAAGTGACATAGGCTACTATTTTACTCGGCTAAGAAAACGGAAGTAATGTTTTTTGACGACGCGGACGAAGTCGCGAATGACTGCCAGTGTAAAATAAAGTCCCGGGGTTTTACCCGTATAGTTACCGTTCTCGTGGGTTTTCCAGAATAAAAACTATCTTATGTCCTTTCTCGGGTTTTAAACTATCTTTGTACCAAATTTCATCTAAATCGGTTCAGGGGTTTAAGCGTGAAGAAGAGACAGACAGACAAAGTTACTTTCGCATTTATAATATTAGTATAGATTGATATATAATATTAGGATAGATTGATAGTAGAGATAAGCGAGCGACCACATTGCTGAATAGTAATCCTTTAGTGCTGTCCATGTATACTTAAAACACAAATTCATCCCCGAGTCTTAAAGAGGTTTGTACACTTACAAATGAAGATGAAGGGAGACATTCAATTATAAGCGGATCATTTCATAAATGTTCATGATACAATTACAGTGAAAAAGGCCCTAATAATATTTTTTTATATCATAAGATAGCAAACAAGCAGATGGCCCTCCTGGTGCAAAGTTAAATCATCGCCTATAAATACCAAAGATGTTAATGGAGCGTTGCTATCCGTGTGGCGGGATGACAATATCACATGCATAAGTTTAGCGGCTTTCCTTACCCTCCAAACCGGAACAAAGACATGACAAACTTCATGCTTCTCGTCGTCGCTATGACGGCAAGAGTAGATAAGGCGATGGTACCAAATACCCGGACGAGACGTTGCGGAACTCCACCACCTAGTAGTCACGATAGTGACACGTATAGCCAATTAGTCGGCTTTTACGACCTACCTGGCAGAACGGCAGTTGATGTATTCTTCAATGTAGGCCAAGACCAACACGGGAAAAATCAGGAAACAAAAGTAAGAAGACCCACCCTGCTGAAATTGCTTTTGCGAGAAAAGTGCGGGAATATATCTCAGTAGCAGCCATTCCAAAAAAGAATACCTACTTGTTTGCTCTTACTTCCTTTTAAGGCGAGGTATTTCGACGCGCGTCAATTCTATAGAAAATGGGTGGCGCGGTATGTTCTGAAACCGTTGGGAAACGTGTTAATTTTCGGATAAATAAATATAGAACATCCAGCTGAAAACTAAAATTTAGCACATTCTTTTTTGTATTTACAACTAAATGTCACCATATAAAAATCATGTGGAAGATTAGAAATATTATTAACAAATTATTTGTTTTAGAGATTTTTTTAGCCTGTTTTCGGAATTTTATATGATCGAGTAAAGTACATTCTATCATGTAATGAGTTAGCACATTCTTTAGATAATATCTTCAGGTATATCGTGTAATTTTTGTAAAATTGTTATTTAACTATCAATACAATAAAACGTTATTTAACAAACCAGTTTTTTCCCGTTTGTCGCGATGCCTCGCCTTAATATACTTCTACAAAATGTTCATCTAAAAACAATTTTACCGAACTAAATATGTCAGAAACACAATACACATCCAGAATTCAATTTCTAATGCGGTTAGCTTAAGTTTTTCGAACAAAAAAGTAGTTACCCGATGCTTGGTGCAGACAGCTGAGCAACGAGACTGCACAATGCGAAAAGCTAGGCCGAATTATTTTGTTCGCGATCCGAAAATTGATAGATATGCTATCAGAATATCTCAAAATTATAATTCCTTTTATCGTTTCTGAAGCTGTCTGTATTGAATTCAGTTTGAACTTTAAATTAAATGGACGAGTACGTGAAATAAACAACATGTAGGTATGGGACGGTTTTACGACGGAAACCATAGATTTGGACCACTATTCTGAGATAAAAACTGTTGGAAATTTGTGTTTTTTTAAATCATAAGATAGCAAACAAGCAGATGGGTCTCCTGATGGAAAGAGTCAACCATCGCCTATAGACACAAAAAATGTTAATGGTGCGTTGCTATCTTATGGCGAGGTCTAATGCCACATGCATAAGTTTAAACCGAATTATAACAGTGACAAGCACTGACGCTATTGTGGTAGGAAATGGTAAGGTGGTAGTACCAGACCCGAGCGAGACAATGCATAACTCTATCACCTAGTAGCCACGATGGTAGTGACTCGCATAACCAGTCGGTTCCCTTTAACAACCTGCGTGGCAGAACGGCATTTGGCCTATTCTTCAAGGGAGCCCGGAGCAACACGGGGGATTTTAAGTTTGTATAATTTAATTTATTCAAATATACTACAGTGTTTTTTGAAATTATACGTAGGTCACACTATAAGTTTTGCGTAACTTAAAAAAACAACATGTTATAACCAAAATATTATGTTTATTGCTTTTCAAAATAATCTCCTTTACATTTTAAACAATTTTTTCATGCGATCGAACCATTTTTTAAAACAGGAGGACCACAGATCTGAAGGCATGTTTTCTACGTGCTGATTGAACGCTATCACTGCCTCTTCGGAGTTGATAAAAGTAAAACCTCTCATCAAATCTTTGATTTTGGGGAAAATACAGAAATCACAGAGTGCTAGGTCGGGGCTATGCGCAGGATGAGTGACGAGATGTACTTTTTCGGATGCTAAAAATGACTTTGTTTTGTTGGCTGTGTGTGAAGAAGCGTTATCTTTTGGGTCGTCTTTCGCGAACTTTTTCTAACACCCTGGGTAAACAAATGGTAGAATACCACTCGGCATTAATACTCTTTTGATCTTCAAGTGGAACTATACAGATGGGACCCATAGCTGAGAAATAAAACGCGATCATTTTTTTACCAAAGTTTCTCGCCTGTCTCACTTTTGTTGGCCTGTTCTCATTTTCAAACACCCATTCACAAGATTGCTATTTTTTTCGGGTTCAAAACAATAAATCCACGTTCCGTCTTCTGTGACAATGTCATAAACAGCATTAGAATGTCCGTGGTCGTACTTTAGTAGCATCTGTGAGCACCATTCCACGCGAGCCCGCACCTGCTCCGCTGTCAGTTCATCAGGGATCCAACGACAACAAAGTTTCCGAACTTTCAATTCTTCGTGTAAAATTTTCTGAATTTGGCTCATACCAATCCCCAATAGTCCTCGAATTGTCTCATAGGTAATCCGGGAGTTTTCTTCGATTAACCGCTTAACAGTAGCCACATTATTTTCGTTGACGGCAGTTGAAGGCCGCCCTTCACGAAGTTCGTCATGTAAAGAAACTCGACCTCTCTCAAATTCAGCAAACCAGCGCTTCACGGTGCTCAAACAAGGTGCTTCTCTCCCAAAAGCATTTTAAAGACGAGCGGCACAGTCTTGCGGAGAAAGAGAACTTTTAAAATCATAAAAAATCATCGCTCTAAAATCTTTTCGACTTAATTCCATTTTCGTTGCGTACGTAGAAATTTGATTTGGGATAAAAATAATGAGAGTAAATTCTTACGTTGGGTTGGGTAAAAATACTGAGAGTTGATTCTTACGATGCGCACGCACACCGTTCGAAAAACCAACAGTATAAGATTAGCTAGTAAACGTTTTAATTTTTCAAAAAAATTTTGTCCATTTTTTTAATTATGTATATACAAATAATTATTTTATGATAGTTAAACGAAATTTAATTCGATAATGTGTTATAATAAAACTTTCTTTCAATGTATTAAATACTTTTTTAATATTAGTGTCGTTTTCTCTACACTCTTAAACGTGAAGAAAACTTTTTAGATTTTTTTATCTTTTTATGCCAAAGTTAACTTCTTACGTGCGTATATAAGTACACACACATGATTTTTTCTTAAAAATAGTAAAATTTAAGGAAATACACAAAATAAGCAAAGCATTATGCGCCACATGGGTACCGCGCAAAATATACGGCTTTTTACGTTACCTTACGTAATAATTACGAGTACGTTACGTGGGCTCCAATTGGAGAATAGACGGTCTATAATAGAATCTATAAGATTTCATTGAAATCGGTTATGTAGTTCGGTGTCTATCGCGGTTAAACAACGTGACACGTAATTATATTAAGATATTTTCATATTCAGATTGAAATGTTTTAGAATATTTGACCAGTGACTGAATAGCTTGATGTGAAAATATACCAAAGACTGGGTAACTTTGAGACGGTACTAACAGCAGCTTACAATAAAAAGCTATTTATTTGCACCTGATTCGCGTTTATCTTGTTCTTATTTTCTTACTTTCCTTTATGATATCCAGAATAAATACCGTACAAGTTGACGAAGGGCGTAAATAAACAGGACAAGTTTATTAGGTGTCTTGTATTTTCCTCGTTCGCGATATCTAAATTAGATTAATATTATCTTTTTGTTTTTATCTTCATTACAAGCTCTGTTTTTTATTATGCCTCTTTACATAAGTAAGTTTTTTTATTTCTTTTTTTACTTTTTTCTCTCCCTCTAAATTTTTCGTTAATTTGTTAACAACTTTAAGATCACATTTATGTTTAGTTTTGTTTGTCTTGCATGATGGTGTAGGTATGTTTGATTGTTGCTTTCGTCTTCATGGGGCTCATCTGGAAAAAATCTCACTACGAGATAAGTTCGCCTTTTGTGATATTATGCGTCAATTAATTAGCCTCTGTTACTGTCTTTTTTTCGAAATGATCTTTAAGCATTTGTTCCAAATCACTGTTTCTACGAAATAGGCTTTTCGGGCGAGCAGAGTGCAGTCACCTATTCATAAGTGATCGTATCGCCTTTAGACATTTCATCGGCAGCACTGGGGGTATTGCGTTACGTTGTCGCAATGCAGCCCTTTTTTCTGGATTATAAAAAATAATTATGAATTTATAGGTACCTAAGCTATTTTCTTGCCGTGCCTTTAGTAGTTTCCGTTTAGAAACGCGCCTACGACAATCGATTCCACATAGATGTAATACGAAGCAAGACATGGCTCAAAAATTGCATGGTTAAGGATTTCCAGACGCGACGTAATAAAACGATACGAAACTTTGATTTTTAACATGGTATCGAATAATGAAAATCAATGGTAAAATATAATAAGATAATTTACGCTTTTTTTGCTATGCCCCTTAAAAATTCTACCTTGGTATTTTTTATCATATTACTATATTAGAGAACATGCAGGTGGTTTTACTGGTGGAAAGAAAAAACTACTGTGACACATATGGAATGCCACATGCATTTTACTGTTACCTTGCCCTCTTAACCAGAATACGATAGCGTTAAGCAACGACTCTGTTGCTGCAGGAATAAAAAAGCAGTGTTCCAAATCCAGGCGATTCGCTACAGAAGTCTACCTCCGAGTATGTTGCAAAACTATACCTACTAGGAAAACTAAAGTGATGCCATCCGATTACCGAGTGATTACTAACACATTTATTAATGAAGCTGATATCAAGGCGATCTTGCTCTTCAGCAAAACTGCATCAATTAGCTAACTGAATTATATTTGGGAATTCTCTTTTACATTTTGCCAAATATCCATGTAGGTACCTAGCAGGTTTTATGTAAAGCATTAGATAAATTTTAAAGCATTTGAAAGATAAGGTCAAAAAGTGGGTTAAAAAGTCTAATCTCAAGCAAAAAGAATTATATATTGTTATTTATATGTATATACATTCATCTTAAATGACACGTAGGTACTTATCAAGTAAAAATACAAAAAATACGCATGCCGAATTTTCCAAATAATTAAAAGTAGGTACCATAGTTTTATGCTAAATTAAAAAAATGATAAACACATTTCGTTTATATATTTAGATATTCCTTAACATGTCTCTCATACACTGACCTCTATTGTTACTACTCATAAGACTAAAAAATAATTTAATAGTGCTGTCATCACGTGACAAAATAACAGTAACTGGATGCCAAGCTGTTATTTACGAGTAGCTAGATTTCCCCATTTTTGTAGTTGCCACAACAATGTCATAGATGGCATTAGTAATTGTCGAGCAATGGTAGAACTTTGTTATTCAATATATTAATAAGGGGCAGTGCACACGATCTAAAAAATGTCGTTTTTCCAAAATTCTCTACATTTTAACCATAATATTATTGGTAAACAGGGCTTGTTAACCGGTTGATTTCCAATCTTAAATCAGCGTAAGTACATAGCTGTGATAGGTGGCAATTCTATCGCCAACCGGGCACTTATGCAATTCCGGGCAACGTTGTTTTGATCAGAAAACTAAAAAATACATTTTGAATTGCCCGACACGAAAATCAACCGGGGGCTGGGACCTTATGTAGTCAACACCGTCACCGGACTACTAGACCATAGAGGCGATATGGTGATCTAGTAGTCTGGTGCTTCGTATGGTTTTCATAGAATGCGCTAAAATCTAACTTGTCTTATGGCGAAATCAAAATGTAAAAAACGTTGGTGATTTTAGGATGATAAATAAGTGGAATATTTGGCACGCTGTAGATACGTTGTTCAAGGTATTTTATTATTCATTTACCCGTGTTTGCCAACCTAATGTTTTATTAAATATTAATTAAAACATTTGTTTGTTTTTTCTCACAATGAATTTAATATATAGTACCTAGATGACTGAGCTTTGTTCGTTTTTTTTTTAAACTACACTTTTTAAAAACCAAACCAAGGTAGTCCGATTTATCGCTCCCAAAATTCCCTGCATACTAAATTTCATGAAAATCGTTGGAGCCCATTCGCTACAAACTAGCTATGTAAAAAGCCGCCGAGACGGTCAGACGGTTGATCAAACGCATCGGAACACGGTCAAACGACGCACAAACACAACAAAAATATGTAATTTCATCAAACAAGCTCCAAAAACGTAAATGTTTGACAAACCTTAAGCGCCCCCGAGATGGAGATGGATTTGATTCAAACCTCACGTGTTTAATGATACCGTTTGGTGCAGGTCTGAACGTTCATCAAACGGCACTGGTGCCTACCTTTGGTGCCTTTTGGTTTTTTGGTTACAGGGCCGGATTAAGAGGATTCGGTGCTCTACAATGGAGCGGCATCCACAACAAGAATAAAAAAACTGATCAAGTACGAGTTGGACTCGCATACCGAGGATTCCGCGTGTACTTTTAAGAGTATGTTTATGTGTAGATATACTTGTACACATATAGATACAGTTTAGATTCCCTTGTAGAATCGCAACTTGCAAAATATGTAACATATTTTGGTCATATTTTTTGATCGCGTTCTTAGGGTTCCGAAGTAAATTAGAAACCCTTATAATTTCGCTACCTCCGTTCATCCATTCGTCCGCCCGTCCGTCCGCACTCTAGCTCAGAGATCCTTCGTACTAGAAAGCTGTTATTTGGCATGAATGTACACATAGAATAATAACACAGCCTTATTACTCTAAGAATGTACATATTGATTACGGCACCAAAGTGGCAACAGAAGATCTTGATAAATATTTTTAGGGTAGCTCCTCCACATGTAAAGGGTCGATGACAATTATTTGTATAAAAATAAATCTCGTATACCCCATAGTGTGGGGAATTGTTGGATAGGTTTTTAAAAAATATTGTAGGTTTGTAAAAACAATTTTTCGATTAAGGGACTCGTTTGTGAAATACTATTTTGTCTCGCTTAGTTCTGGTACCACCGCCTTACATATTCCTGCCGCAATAGCGTCAGTGCTAGTCCACTGTTAAGTTCCGGTTTTGAGGGTAAAGTAGCCGATAAACATATGCATGTGGCATTAGACCTCGTCACAAGATAGCAACCCACCATTAACATCTTTGGTGTCCATAGGCGATGGATGACTCTTTCCATCAGTTCCAGAGACCCATCTGCTTATTTGCTATCTTGATGTAAAAAAATAAGCTTTAAAGTGCTAATTTTTGTTAGAGTCAAGTGTTCCTCCCCCTCTACCAACTTAACGATTTGTTGAGGGGGTGGGAAAAAATTCACGTTAGTAGTACTCGTATATATAATTATATAATGAAAAAAAGTATCTTCACGCCCGTATCCCCAAAGTGGTAAGCAGAGGTACAACAAGTGCACCCACGTATAGCCGAAAATACTTGGTAAATGTGATAGGTGGCAAGCCTATCGCCAACCGGGCACTTTCCAATCCCGGGCAACTTTGTGTTTGTCAGAAAACTAAAAAAACTTTTTTTTTATGTGCCCGACCCGGGAATCGAACCCGGGACTCACGTGGTCAGCGCCAACGCTGGACCACTAGACCACAGAGGCGATAATATAATGAAATTAAAAGGAAAACTATTACGGCTTTGAAGGCTTACAAGTTTTGAGTAATAGTTGATTAACTTATAAAATGTAGTTAGAGAAGTTTTATAGGCGTGGTAGATATATCCGCACCTATAACTTATATAGGTGCGGATATATCTTCATTGACGTTAAATAAGTTAGAATACCTATATATGTGATAGGTAACTTCGGAACCCGACAATGCGCGTGGCCCGACATGCACTTTACCAAATTTTGTTTTTTGTATTGTAACTAAAAATTGACGGTATTCGACTTTTTCCCTTTGCATTTGCTATAAATATTTCACGCACAAACGCACACGCACACTCATACGAGTACGCACAAGCGTACACGCATGCCCACGCATACGCACACGCACGCGCACACGCACACGCTCACGCATATCCACTCGCGCACGCACACACACATATTTGACAGTGATACTGAGCCCGTTTAACGCTAGCAGACTCTACCACCTAGTAGTCACGATAGTAATGACATGTTTGGCCTTACCCTTTTACGAACTGTCATTGCAATTTAGCTGAATGGATGATAGATAGTCTTTTCTTCAATTGGGGCTCGGAGCAATACCTCTTATTTGCATAGTATTAATGTTGTTTGCTGTAGACAAACGATGCAATTATTTACTTTATCACGACCATTAAATTTAGATATAATTATAATATCACCTATAATCTACATACTAAATTGCACGGATGAAGGAACGCCTCAATATCATTAATCAAAGTCGTAGATAAGATATATTTTTACAGATAATAGGTACCTAATATAAATACATCTCCGAGGTGAGGCTTGATTAAGTACTTATATAACAAACAAATTGTCAAACAAGTAACAAACAAACAACCTGCTACGTTTGTTACAATAAACATCTATGTATTGTTTTTCCCAACGCCTCCTTCACTTCCCATTACCGTCGAAAGTGAAAGGTGTTTTTTTTAAATAGAATCAAATTAGGTTGCTTGCTATTATTGCTTCACCCTTCATAAATTGAAGTGCTATTCGACTCTAAAGATGCTTCGGTAGCGAAGTGTAACGTGCGTTTAGTACATAATTTGTATGTTACTGCCTTTACTGACGTGGAAGAAAGTGTGGTGGAAGTGGGTGGACTATTGTGTCGCTGTGGTGTCCTCTATTTTTCGGGCCTTGGATAAGTTTGTCCCATGCCTTACACTACCATTCGTTTCAGTTGCATCACAGCAGTTCCATATAAGGTTTCGCAGAAATTTTGTAGATTAAATACCACAATTTCTTCTTAAATTATAGATTTTCGCAAATTAACGCCTGAATCTATTAAATATGTCTGTTTGTATGCTATCATATGATGTAAAAAAACTTATCACTCCTTGATTACGCGTTTTTATTAGTTGATGATGCGTTGTGTATTTGTTGGAGACGTCGTGCATCCAGTTCTGTTTTTATCCGAGGGACAAAAAGAACAGTTGTCCATTTTCATGCTTAAGGCTGGTTTTAGTTTCACGCGGGCCGTCGGTACGGATCGCTACTAAAACCAGCCTAACGTTTGATAAAGGCCTCCAAAATCAGAAGAGATTTCAAAAAATCTTAAAAATAACTATCTACAGTAAGCAATAATTAACTTAAGAATTTGTTTAAAATTACATTAACTTAATATCTGGTAATGTCATTCATAAAGATATCATAATGACAACGGAATTCAATTAGCTCGACGCGATTTTGACCGGAATGTAACTTTTCAAATGTGCTTGAATTATTTCGTGCCCAATGCAACATGCATAGTTTAAGACAGCTCTGTATACATATAATGGCAAACGTTGACCACTCTTTGATAATGCAATGTCTATTAATCACCTCAGACAAAAAGCACTTTTTAGTTGGTCTGTGTTAACAGCACCGATTATTCAATTTGCTTTCGAGGGCATAATGTGTAACTACTGCCTACTGGAAAGTTGACTATGCATTTCACAATTGATCTAACCCGAGTAAACTCGATTTAAACACAACTCAAGTTAACTCGAGCTAGTAAATCGAGTTGACCCATCACTATGGAGTATAATATAAGTGAAATTACAAAGCCTTACGAGACTCAGAGTTAATTGCCCTTGAATCAACATATATTTTGTTTAGAAATTGTCATCTTGACAGTTTTACTTTTACTTTTAGTAAATGATATAAACGTATATTAATATATTTTCGTCTACAGCTTTAAATAAATCTGCTAATTTTTTTTATGTTCTCAGACTGGGAAAATCAGCAACTTCGCTGTACTACAAATGTAACGGACAGTTAAGAAAATGAGCCATCCTGGCAGATGTAATGGAGTAAGCGTATGATCTGTTTATAGTTCAGCTGTTGTAGTTTTTGACCACCCCGTTGGTCGAATGATTATCGACCCTGACTACGCAGTCGACGGGGCTCGGGTTCAGTCCCCAACGGGACGGTCTTGAAACAGAAATAAAACAGTAAGTACCATGAATGCTTATACTTTATGAAACATTTTGATAACTATTTTGTAAAAAAGGGACCTAACTACCAGCATATATATACCAGCATATTCTGACATAATATGGTGTGCAAATAATTAAAAATTATCTAGTAAATTAACTTAACGGGTCTAAGAAAGATCTATCAAATAAGATCTATCAAAGGTACATATTTTGCAAATTTGTGGACATGGAACTTCGCGTAGATTTTTATAATGTGAATCTACGGAAGTTACGCGACACATACAATATCTACATCTTATGGAACAAAATATATTTTATGTCGGACTGTGTAATAAAAACCGCAAAATGAACTTTTTTATCGATATCGATAAAGAAACCAGCATCTCTAATTGCGTTGCTAAGAAAACAATCCCGTTTCCAAGACCGTTGCCAATCCATTTCCGTTTTCAATTCTACTTTTTGACAAGTTAAATTGGACGTAGTTATACGAAAAGGATCCAATCCACACAAAATCATTTTAGAAATATTGAAATTTGAAGTTGGATATTTTTGAATTTTTTTAACTTGCCAAACATGGGGACTATTTCTGACGTTAAATAAAGTAATAGTGAGCTATTTTTGCTTAAATGTTTTTTACTAGCCAATTGTATTGATGTTTAGCATCAGTTTGGTGCACTTAACTCATTTCTGAGATATTATGGATTGGATCCTTTTCGTCCAACTGAATCTTATTTTGATTCGTTTTTAATAGTTTTCAGTTTATATTGATTTTTAATATTTAAAATCTTGAAAACGTAAAATAATTATAAATATTTGGCAAATCGTGCTTATCGATGGTAAAATATAACTGCAATACTAATATTATTTATCCGGCTATGGTTTTAGGATTCAAGTATAGCACAGTGTGGCATATTTTCAAATTTATGATAGGAAGAGCACATCCGTCACGGTAAGGGTCATAAAACATAGAACAAGCGGAATTGGCAAGTACAAACATTTGTATCAGGACCGCGATCGCCATACTCACATATAAAATAAGCATTATTGCATATAAACTACTAATGCAAACATTGTTTCATTGGTCGTTTTCATTTTAAACAGCAATAATCCGAAACACACAAACAGAACGTTTAAAAATATACCAAACTGTTGTAACGCAGTAAATTTTATTTTGCTACAAAAAAAAGAGTATTTACGTGCTTTTGTAGTCTATTCAAAATAGACTCATCTATTTGTACAATAGTGAAACTTAAGATCTTAATAGTTTCGCTATTCTACAATAGATGGCAGTATTGATTTTTCCGTAGTTTTCAGTTGATCATATTTGAGTAGAGAACTTTCTAGAACGATATACGTAATGACTGTCATTACGTATATCTTTCTAGAAAAATTAGGTCAACCTAAAATGAACTTTATATGTAAGGTGTACGGCTGATTTTAGCTTCACTTTCTATTATATCATTAGAGATTATATTAAATCAGGAATTTAATTAAAATAAAATGAAAATTGTACTTTCGAATGATATGAAATATCTCTATTTTTAATCATCTGTATTCTACTATCATTTCTGCATTCAAGGATGGCACAATACGGCATAATTCAGTGTATAATAGATTTTCGCACGACGACTATCTCCTAATGATATGGTAAGTATCACTAAGGCAATTTAGAGTAAAAGCGCATAATAGTGACGCACGCGGCACGCCCACTCTTCACTTCCCCTTGTTCTATGTTCCATGGTAAGGGTCTAGATCGTTTTGACATTCCGTAAATATATTGTCAGCGTCGGTTACGTATGTACAACTGCACTTAATTATGCCACACGTTCCTCACTCACATAACATTTCTACTGTATATTTTTTCTATGATCTGAGCACAGCTGGTTTCGGTCAGGACAGGACATTTCACCTTTATGTATCAAAATCTAAAGAATAAGTATAAGAATAATTATAGAATGGTACCTTGACGTATTAAGTAAAATTGCGGTATTAAAAGATTCTAAGTAAAGATAAAACTTTCTGCCGGAAACCTTAGCTTAGAATTCTGACTATCTAAGTCAGATGTCTTAAATTAGAATTGTACTGAACGCATCCAGTGATCTGCAACCATAGAGTAATAGACATTTTATACTCTATGGTTACAGTGTTGCGAATTGTTATCATTTCCTGCCAATTTATAGCATTTATTATTATCCGAAATGTTGTAATTAGGAATAAATGGCTCAAAATCACCAAGGTGGTAAATTCCAGCTCGTAAATTTTGTATTTTTTTTTCTATTTTCGTACTGCAAACCAATTCGAATTATTGACTAACTTAATTTCAATTAATACTTAAACGGGCAATGGCGAAAATTTACAATTAGACAAAAAAATGTTGTAGAAAATAGCGTTCCCGAAATGACGTTAACCGCTCATTACACCAGCCACTTTCGCATTTTTTTCTAAAAACACACGGACCGTTACGCGCACGCGTTCCGAGTCCGTTCCGGTGGAACGTGGTCACAAAAATGGTTTATGAGTTGTTTGGATTGAATCCGATACTGTAAAGCATATATTTTTAAGAGGTCTTCAACACTGCAATACACTGGTGTTAGAATTGTTTAATTTAAATATCTTAAGCTACAAAATAATTCAGGTGTAACACGACACATTGAGAAAAATATGACTACTTGTTAGTCGAGGATTTTTAATTCAAAAAGTAAATAGATGGCCTATGCTTTTTATATTTTTTTATATAATTGGTAAACATATACATACGGAAAAAAAAACAACATAAATTATAGTACAAAAATATTTATTTACATAAATATTAATATTTTTTTCATAATTAATACATAGTTTTTTTCGTAATTTTTAAATAATTTATTTCTTTTTCAATTTTACAGCTATTTTATTTTTTTTAAATATTGTTTAGGATATTTTACATTCACACCATATGATTTTTTTGATATCATAGATATCAACACTAAAGTTTGTCATTATATAAGTGTACAATAAAGTATTAAATAAATAAATAAATAAATAAATAAAAATTGGAACCATCATACCCAAAGTGCTAGTATCATCAAGTTGGTCGTTAATGAATTATATGTTTTATTATTTGATATTTACGGTTTTTTGACAAAATTACTATCTACACTATTAGATCTTGAACTAATCTAGATTATAAATAAAGTTTACTTGTTGATTAATACACAAAAATACTTTTAATTTAACCTTATCATAAACTGCAACCAACACATAACACACAGCACGAATCAAAATGGCGGACTAAGTTCTTTTATTTTTCCCTAAGAGCGGATTTGAAAAAAGAATGCCAATTTAATGCTATTATGTACAATGTTGCGTTCGAAAACGATAAAATACCACAGACCATTGTAATAAAACTGGTAAGTAGTGAAAATATTGTTTTTTTTGGATGAAGTTAGCGTTGGTCCCTATAGAAACCATAGTGTATTAACGGATTTCATTAGTTACCAAAGTGAAGCGGATAATGCATAAGATCTTAAAAATTTCCAAAGTCTATATATAAAACACACTTCAAATATCCGTTAAATGTTGTAAAAAGTCCATTTGCAACGTTTAATCACACAATTTATACGAATTGGATTATTAAAGAAGTATCTTCACGCCCGTATCCCCGAAAGGGTAGGCAGAGGTACAAGTGCACCCACGATTAGCCGAAGATACTTGGTGTGATAGGTGGCCAGACTATCGCACTTTCCAATCCCAGGTAATGTTGTTTTTATCAGAAAACTGAAAAACCCCATTTTTAAATTGCCCGACCCAGGAATCGAACCCGGGACCTCATGTGGTCAACTCCGACACCGGACCACTACACCACAGAGGCGATATTATTATGGATTATTAAAGTAAGAAATTAATGCCAACATATGTAAATCATTAAATTATTTAGGTTTAATAAATAATTATTGGAGTAATGTAGCATCAATTACTGACAACAACTTCATTAAGTAATACATCATATTTTTTTTCTCAATTTATTAACAGAACACGCATTTTTATATTAAGTATGCACGAAACGTCATTCCGGAAACGCACGTCATGTCCGGCATCGTTCCCGGAATGACGTTTTCAACTGAAATTGTGTAAAAAATCAACAATAGTCACAAAAAGGGAATTTTGTTGACTTCAATGTAGAAAGAGGTCACAATAATCTCTAAGAAATATAATATGAAAAATGAATTACTTTCATTTTTTTACAATTATTGGCGTTCGCGAAATAACGCTGAATTGATGTACGGTGCGAAAATTCCAAACAAAACTATGCTCAGCACTTAAAATCTTCAAATTAAAAAAATATACGTGAGGCATCAATTGGCACTCGAGTGCTTTATAAAGTTATCAAGTAACACGAGCAGTTGCATTTTTTGGAAAACAGATTTTTGAAATATTATATGCGTTCCCGGAATGACGCACGGACTGTTGGACAGACTTTCAGTTAAACTTTCGAGAAAAATAAGAATGTAACAACTAAGAGACATTTAAATATCATTTTATTGTAATATCAACTAGGTTAAAAAGTACTTTTAAAATATTTGAAAAAATTATTAAATATGTATTTAAATGTTGTTGTCAGCAGATAACTAATTAGGACGCGTTCCCGGAATGATTTTCCGGGAGTAATTTGTAAAAAAATATGTTTAATCTATAAATTAAGAAAATAATTTTTGAGGTACTGGTGAAATAAGTTGATTCGTATAATCTATGAGGGATTATTTCAAAATAAAATAAATAAATTCTATAATTTATTTTACTCCAATGGTGATTTTGAGAAAAATATAGTCCAGACCTTAAAGAAATATTGCTAAAAGAGTGCATACGCACTTCACACCCGCTAGAAGTGATTCTTGGTTAGAAATAGTTTATTTTGAAAGAATGAGATGTTTCTACTCCCGAGTTGCTGTTGAAGACGTAACCATTTCAAATCAGGCTGCGAAACATTGCACTTTTTGTAGAGACTGAGTAATAAATATTAAATGCTAAATAATATTGTATTTTATTTCATTCTTTCGCAGGCTATATCCTGCGTTTTTTACATATATACGTTGTATACATATATACGTAGGTCACACTATAAGTTTTGCGTAACTTAAAAAAACAACATGTACCAAAATAATATGTTTATTGCTTTTCAAAATAATCACTTTTACATTTCAAACATTTTTTTATGCGATCGAACCATTTTTTAAAACAGGAGGAACACAGATCTGAAGACATGTTTTCTACGTGCTGATTGAACGCTATCACTGCCTCTTCGGAGTTGGTAAAAGTAAAACCTCTCATCAAATCTTTGATTTTGGGGAAAATACAGAAATCACAGGGTCTAGGTCGGGGCTATGCGCAGGATGAGTGACAAGATGTACTTTTTTGAAAGCTAAAAATGACTTTGTTTTGTTGGCCGTGTATGAAGAAGCGTTATCATGGTGTAGGAGAATGCGACTTTTGGGTCGTCTTTCGCGAACTTTTTCTAACACCCTGGGTAAACAAATAGTAGAATACCACTCGGCATTATCACTGTTTTGATTTTCAAGTGGAATTGTATAGATGGGACCCGTATTTGAGTAAAAAAAAAACATGATCATTTTTACCAACGTTTCTTGCCTGTCTCACTTTTGCTGGCCTGTTCTCATTTTCAAACACCCATTCACAAGATTGCTGTTTTTTTTTTCAAAACAATAAATCCACGTTTCGTCTCCTGTGACAATGTCATAAACAGCATTAGAATGTCTGTGGTCGTACTTCAGCAGCATCTGTGAGCACCATTCCACGCGAGCCCGCTTCTGCTTCGCTTTCAATTAATGAGGGATCCAACGACAACAAAGTTCATGATGAAGAATGTATATGTGTGTGTGTGTGTATGTGTGTATGTAAACATCTCATAACTTTTGAACGACTTGACTTATTGAAAAATTGGATTAGGTTACGCTTAACTTAGACTTTCAAAAAATCTGAACCGATTCAGCCCAAGAGTATTTGAGATATTTAGAAAAAACCTTAAAAAAGACATTTTTTTCTTCCAGATTAATGTAGTACTAATTGAGTACAAAATTTAATCAGTTCAATTTCTCAAAAAACTGCATCTAAAGCTGTTAATTACATCAAAATCGGTTTATCTGTTCAGAGTAATCTTTGATGAAAAATTTAAAAAAGTTTTTTTTCAGCATGACTTCCAAAGTTTTTAGCCAATCGTTTTATGATCTTCTGCAATATCTTAGTACTTGAAAAATTACGTCGCATGTTATTTCAAAAATTAAAATCGTATAAAATTTTCATAAAGTTATGGCTTTCCAAATATTTAAATTATGTTGTTTACAGCAAAATTACTTTTTTTACTTTTGTTCCACATTTTTAAGCCATTGATTTTGAAGCTTATAAAACAATTGAGTAATTTGAAATGTGAACATATGGATTAAAAATATGATACATTATGAGTTTCTATACCATTGCACAAATTTTAAATTATTTTTGTTATGTGACATAATATATTGGCAATTCTTAAAAGATTAGCATATAAAATGAACAAAGTCGTATCTAGTCCTTTTAGATTAAACTTAGTAGAGAAGCTCAGATATTCGCCTCTCAATAGAATAATAGACAATTTTTAGGCAGGAGATGTCGGCAGGATTTTTACATATTGGCTGGTCACATTTATTCACAAAAATTTTGCAAACGGTTTCGCGATTCGTCTTGCAAGTTGCAGCAGTGAAGTGTTATCGCTCTTGGATAGTGGTCTTACAAGTGTCAATATTCACCAGCCCATCTGTCAATTAAAATTAAAATTGTCATAGTACCTAGAAATCACATTTAACATATTTTTCTTATATAAAAACGTGAGTAGACAGCATTTTTTTTTCTGTATACTATGAAAAATATACTGCAGCAGTGTGATTCATACATTCTCTCATCATGTTTTAACCTCTAAGTAAAATTTTTACCTCGTATTACACCACATTGTGTCAATTATTTAACAAACCAAAGTTTTATTATAGTGTACTTTTCGTTTAGTTGTATTAGTTGGTATTCTTTACCACTTGAGCTTACGTAAGAATTGTGTCATTAACACGTACTTTGGCAGTCTACTACTCCTGACATTGATCCATTTGATCGTGACCCATATATTACCTGGTATCAATATAGGTATTAAATATTACTTGTGATAGTGATTTTCAATATTAATAACGTTTAGCACTTACTGTTACACAAACAGATTGCATTCCTATAGTATGTAATAATTAAATTTAAATTGTCTAGTACTATTATGTATGATTACATAACATATTGTTCTACTTCGTTGTGGATTTCCGTGGAAGAGTTTTTAATACCATAAAATTGATTTGTTACAGCAATAAAATGGGTGTACCTGCTGGGAATGCTGAAAATGGCAAAAAAATCTTTGTTCAAAGATGTGCTCAATGTCACACTGTAAGTATGTGTATTAATCACCACAATCCATATCCATCTGCTTATAATTTATATGTACAATGAGGAATCAGTTTATTACATAATATTATCAAACTATCTTCAATAATTTCCTTTTTAGTAAAAGGAATGTCTAGTGACATTAAACTTACTCATAATTACTGATATTAGATGCATGCTATCTTTTCCTTTACTTCATGTTGGTCCAGACTCCTTTGAAGAATAAACCAACTGCTGTTTTGCCATGAAGGTTGTAAAAAACAACCGATTCACTATGCAAGTCATGTGGCTACTAGCTGGTGGAGTTCTGCATTGTCTCGCCCGGGTCTGGTACCACCGCCTTACTTATTCCTGCCCCAATAGTGTCAGTGCTTGTCATTGTCATGTTCCGGTTTGGAGGGTAAGGTAGCCGGTAAACTTATGAATGTGGCATTTGACCTCACCACAAGATAGCAATGCACCATTAACATCTATGGTGTCTGTACGCAATGGTTGACTCTTTCCATCAGGAAACCATCTGCTTGTTTGCTGTCTTATCATATAAAAAAAATGTAAGGAGAAACTTCAAGTATAACCTAAATTTACAGGTTGAATCAGGCGGCAAACACAAAGTAGGCCCAAATCTACATGGATTCTGGGGTCGTAAGACTGGTCAAGCTCCTGGATTCGCATACTCAGATGCCAACAAGTCCAAAGGTTGGTTCAATTCGTTTGTTATCTATGTTTTAATACATGAAAGAAAAACTTTGAACCCCTTTTTAAGACAATTGCATAAATATTTTTTTTTATAAAAAAATAATAGACGTGAAGGAAAAACTTTGAACCCTTTTTTAAGACTATTGTATAAACTGTGGAATATGAAATTTGGCAGAGTTAAAGTTTACAGTGCAGAGGAGGAGGAATATTTTAAATAAAATGCATTAGAAGTACATTAAATAAATAAAATAAGCATTACCTGCTCTACATTCATGTAACATACATGATACATGCTTAGATTAAGGAAACTACTACTAGATATGAAATAACTGAGGAAAATATGTGTAGTTTCGTCCCAATTAATGGCAGGCTTAAGAACTGTCTACATAACAATTGATAAATTATATTGCAATTGGGCATGTTACTTTAAAAATCAGTTTTTATTTTAGATTAAGGTACACATTAAAATTATAAAAAAATACAAATAAATGTTTAAATCAATTTAATATTTTGTAAACAAAGGATTATTTGACATTTTACGGTTTATTTTTTTAGGGTTTAAGGTGACATTATTTTCTTAAATGACTTGAAATTAGAGCACTGACAACATTTTTGTAGCTTTGTTTATTATGAAAATTCTAAGTTGTTAGACAGAGATAAAGCCATTTTTATATGTTCAGCATTGGAATGCATGCAATTTTATAATGTTGATTGTTTATGGAAATTAATACCAAGTCCTTATTTTTTCCTTGCCAAAGCATACACAATATTATGCACACATGTTTTAACATTTTCTTTACAGCTAAAATCAGTCGTCAAACTAAAAAGAGATTTTATTGTTTAGTCTGTGGTTACATTTCGTCCACAGGCAATCGCTAGTCATTTTCATTATTCCATACGAAACTGAAAATAAGTATACTGAACGCCTCTAGCTATAAGTTCAAAATTTTTTTAACTATGTTACTATAATTTAGACAAAGTTATCAACTTTTTGTATAGTAAGTACAGCATGTTGAAAAGCACATGGTTTTTCTAATTGATAAAAGATAAACAACATGTTTAGACATCTAATTACTAATTTAGTATTGTTGAGTAACTTCTACGATTATTCAAGGGAGACACATAATTTAGGATTGTTTCTTCAACAACAACATGGAATATAATTTGGCATGTGTATTTCATAAAAAGGGACAAATTGTATCTGTATGAGGTTATTTCGATATAAGAAATCTTTGTCAAGGTCATAAGAAGGATAAACCATCTCAAAGAAATATTCCTGATATCAACTATAATGTATTTTACTTGACCTTAAATTAAAAAAAAAATTCAAAATTAAATTTATAAGTGATCAATTTAATGCCTAGTAGTTATAATCTGATTGTAATTCATTAATTGTATAAAATTTGAATACTAAATAAGCTTCTGGAGTAATAAACTCCAGAAATAGTTTTAGACATCTGGTGATGAATCAGTTAATGGTACTTTGCTTTAAGCTATGAATGATAACACTATCAAACATTACATAACTTAATACTGATAAATATAATGTGGCTAATTCCAAAGATTTGAATTGGTTTTGATAATTTTTGAAATACATGTATCAGAATTAGAAATACTGTATAAAATCAGAAATAGCATCACTGTATAAAAAAAAAAGTGTTTCTGTATGAGTTGCCTCTGTAGTCTAGTGGTCTGGTATCGGTGTTGACCACATGAGATCCTGTGTTTGATTCCTATGTCGGGCAATTAAAAATATGTGCCCAGTAACAGTGTGTAAATGCCCAGATAGCAATAGGGTGGTCATCTATCACATTGTGGGACTATGTATCTTCGCCTAATCATGGGTGCACGGATTTTTGTTGTTTTACTTAAGTTTAATATGATCATTAAAGCTGCCTCGAGCAAGAAACAAACAAAAGTCATTAGCTCTACAAAATGCGGGGATGAAATAAACCAGTGAATTATGATGAATGGGAGGGAATATTTATTGATATTTTGTTTATTGTGTTGATCTCACAAGAGAACTGGCATAATGATACATAATATAGAAATGAATTAATTATTGTCTATTCATTCAATTAAATTATTTGGGTTTTAAGTAAAATAATACTAATAAATTACTTATGTTTTTTACAAACAGTAAAATAATTATATAAAAAAGAACAAACTAATTATATAACAAAGTAATGAAATGTAAATGAAGAGTATGACTGTGGTCCCACAAACTATTTTTTTATTAATAACAAGCTGAATTTTTGTGAACGGCTTCGTTTTGACTAGACAACCATCTTTTCTATCTTCGAAAAATCTCGAATTGGGTAACTAATAAAGTTATGGGACTTTAAAATTTTAATTTGCTGAACGAAAAATATAAATTAATAACAATATTTCCTTTTTGACTTTTATCGCTTGATTATATTATGAAAAACACAATGAAGCTTTTGTCCTACACATTCGATCGATTTTCTGACGAGTCCTCCACTCTAAAGTTTTGAAAATATAAGATTTTTAAATTGATAGTAATGAATTTAAAAACAACATAATTTTTTCTCAACACCTTGGTAAGTATTATTGTAATTTAAGGCTAACATTGTCCTGCACATAAAGTGGAAACTTTTCTTAGACACCCTAAACCTTTCTTTTTTATCTATCTTTATTAGTTACCAGATTCAATAATTTTCAAAGTTAAAAACGGTCTATATGTAAAATATGAAAAAAATCAATTAGCAATAGGTATAGCCTATAATCATGTGACATTTTTAACTTTAAGTTATTACCTTAAAATACAAATTATATTTTATTCATACATCTAATACCTTTAAACGATCAATTCTTGTTCTGAATCTCGGAAACAGCTCCAATGATTTTTATGAAATTTAGTGTGCAGAGGGTTTTGGGGGCGATAAATCGATCTACCGAGGTTTCATATTAAGAAAACATCGCTTTTACCAAAAAAATTATCAAATACAAAAAATGGTCAACCAGGTATAAATAATTAATTTTGATATTGACTGAATGGTTTTGTACAATATCAGAATTGTTTCATTTTGAGTTAAAGGCAATAAACAATTGACTAAATAACTCGGATAAACTGTTTAATCTAGATAAGTCAATAAACTTCTTTTTTTACTGTAGAAAGACATTTCAAATGTAGAAAAAAAATGTTGTACATGTTGCCATACTATAGATGTATATAGGGTTACATTTAGTTGAATAACTATTATAAAATTCATTTATTAAAAAGTAGTTACAAAGTCCAATACAATCATTACAATTAATCTACTATAAATTATTGTTAATGACAATAGTGCGACATCCTATCATGTTACATAGCAAATCAAAAAGTAATAATTGTAAATTCTAGCAATAAAAGTAAATTACGTAGTTGAAAGAATTTTCTTAGTCAAGTAAAAATTTATATAAATTCAGTTGTAGGATTCAATAGTACATTCAATAGTAGGTTTAAATGCTGTAGGAGTAGAGAAATTATAAAGTACCTAGTGTAACATAACTAATTTCTTTTTTTATATTTACAGGCATTTCATGGAATGAGGAGACGCTATTTATATATCTGGAAAACCCCAAGAAATACATCCCTGGAACTAAAATGGTGTTCGCTGGTCTGAAGAAGGCTAATGAACGTGCCGACCTTATTGCATACCTAAAGGAAGCGACCAAGTAACTTACATAAATCTAGGAAAACAATCAAAATAGAAAATTTCCATTATATGGAATTCTTGTTTAGTAGTTCAATCAGTATCATTCGTACTTGTTTATTTATTTTTATTAGTCTCAACAAAAACTGTAACATTTATACATCTTCATATAGTTAAGATTACTGCGCGTCTGTGTGTACATGTTTTAATGTGTGATATAAATTATTGCCAAGCATAGCAATGCTATGAATGGGTTATATTGTTATTAAATATTAATAGATCCATATCATGTTTTTATTTTGTTAATTCTCCTCCACAGATATAAGGAACCAATGTTACCAGTTATTATTAGATAATTTATTTTAAATTTAATATTAATAATTTATTTTAATAAATAGTTTTCCTATAATTTATATTATTTTTTTACCTTCAGTCATTTTTTGTTCATATCAACATAATGAGTGCTATTTGATTAAATTAACCAAGGAAATTTACCCTCGTTCTATTGATGTACATTATTTAGTTCAAATTGAAACTAAATCAATTCAGATATCTCTAAAAATCATAGGAACTTCAGATAACAAAATATGTCATAAACTATTTTGTCTTCTACTTAATATTAGAAAGATGCATTTAAAAGTATTGTATTAATGTAAAATTATTACAAGCTCAGTGCCATTTTTTCGAAATTCAGTCACTGAGTCGTGGGAAAAAACTTAAAAGCGCCGATGAAAAGGATTTTCAGTATCCGGCTGAAATTGTGAGGCAGCAAAAACTTCGAAAAATGTCAAAAAATATCTCATATTTTATATGTGCGTATAAAATGTGAGAAGTTCCCTTGTTCCTAATAAATCCTTGTTATCATAATTTGTTTTGACTTCTTTATTTCTAGTCTAGCCGGGAAGTTGAGTTCCTGCAAATAATAGTTACAAGTTTCTTAAAAGTATGGTTGATGGCTTAAGCGATCCGGACTAACATCTAGAAAAATACGTATTTCGAATTTTTTTTGGAAAATAAATTGCAATTGTTATTAACAAAAAACTAAAAAAAAATAGCCGTCCAGTTTTTTGCCGAAATCTCAAAAAGTATAAGTGATAGCTCAAATATTATAAACAATTCTGAAAGAGCAGGAAATTTTAGTAAAAAGACTCCCGGAATCGTAGCTCCAATATTTATAATTTTAATTTAATGTTGAAAATTGGTTTCAAATTTTAGAATTAATATTTATGCCATTAAATATTAATTCTAAAATTTGAAAAAAAAAAAACTGCCGTCATCCAGTCACTTAAAAGAATATGATTTAGCGAGTATAATAGTTTTATCACCATTATTCGACTCTAAACCAGCTTTTCTCAACCTGCAGCCCTTCGCATGCTTGGTTTGCCCGGCTTGTGTTAGAACAATTCAGAAAGTTTTACATTTTGCGTCCATTAGACCAACAAAAAAATTATAAAGTGTACCCTGGCACTAACAGGGAATTCACAATTCAAAAGTTTAAAGGTCTAAGTAAAAACTAAATAGTGCTGCTTTATCTTTGCAATCTGACGACGCCATTTGTATACGAGCAAATTATAGAATTTGCCTGCGACATCCATATAAGATGTACGTAAGGGAATAGAAAGAAATACCTACTTACCTCCATGACTTTACATTTTCGCAGTGTTGGTTCCGGGCTCCTTTGAAGAATAGGCCAGCTGCCGTTCTACCAGGCAGGTCGTAGAAGGCGACCGATTGGCTATGCGAGTCACCACCATCGTGGCTACTAGGTGTTAGAGTTCTGCATTGTCCCGCCCGGGTCTGGCATCACCGCCTTACCTATTCCTAACGCAATAGAGAAGCAGTGCTTGTCACTGTCGTGTTCCGGTTTAGAGGAGGGGTAGCTGGTAAACTTATGCATGTGGCGCTAGACCTCGCCACAAGATAGCAACGCACCATTAACATATTTGGTGTCTATAGGCGATGGTTGACTCTTTACATTAGGAGACCTCTCTGCTTGTTTGCTATCTTATAAAAAAATGAAAAAACGGGTAGCTTAAAAAACAATTATTCACTATTTAATTTTGAGTTTAAACAACCGTCCACTGCACAATTACGATAACTTTTTATTTGTGGTTCTATTTTTGTACAAAAAAGTAATTAATTGCCGTACATGTCTCGCAGGTGGCATCCGCCCTCGCACGCATTCACACTCGAAGAAAAGTGGGTGTGCCGCGTGCACCACTATTATGCGCTGTTACTCTAAATTGCCTTAGTGATATTTAACATATCTTTAGGAGATAGTTGTCATGCGAAAATCACACACACTGAATTTTGCCATATTCTACCATACTTGAATGCAGAAATGATAGTAGAATACAGATGATTAAAAATGGAAATATTTCATATCATCCGAACATACAATTTTCATTTTATTTTAACAAAATTGCTGATTTAATATAATTCTAATGATATAATAAAAAGTCAAGCTAAAATCAGCCGTACATCTTACATATAAAGTTCATTTTAGGTTGACCTAATTTTTCTAGAACGATATACGTAATGATACACATTACGTACATCGTTCTAGAAAGTTCTCTACTCAAATATGACAAACTGAAAAATACGGAAAAAATAAATACTGCCATCTATTGTATAATAGCGAAACTATTAAGATTTTAGTTTCACTATTGTACAATAGATGAGTCTATTTTGAATAGACTACAAAAGGACGTAAATAATTTTTTTTTGTAGCAAAATAAAATTTATTGTTACAAATTTTATTTTGCTACAAATTTGAATTTGTATGTGATTTGTACAGCGCCACCTAGTGGTAAACTGGTTTCTCACATTTAATACTAGGTGGCGCTGTACAAATCACATACAAATTCCTAGTAAACTCCAAACGCGCTCACGATCGAGTGCGAAAAGAAAAACTCACACTTAGCACTCAGATACAAATGTTTGTACTTCCCACTTCCGCTGTTTTCTGTGTTCCATGGTCCCGAAGATATCAGCACACTAAAATCCTTTGACGTACCGCCAACCGCCCGATAAGGCGCATGCAGTCCGAATGTTTGCGATGATAGCCGATCACATCTGCATGTATTGTGTCATTGCGCGAAACTAGACGCAAGTGCGGCCGCAGCATTACTGGAACAAGAATCTTGCAAACTCGAGCATGATCGAGTTTCAAGTTTGGACGTATATTTAATAATGGAATTGTCATAAGATTAATTTTTCAGTAGTCTCAGGAAATGCTCTGCTCTGCAATGCTCTTGGTGTGCACTGACGCTTACTCATCAGTGTTGTACAGTTTGAAAAGTTGTTTTATTTAGTGTTTCTGCAACAGACTATCCCCAAATATTACCATAGATTAAACTTGATCTACTTCCAGATGCGCATTTGTACTATCACAAACCATCGATCGCGACAGGAGACTTCGAGCTGCGCCACATCCATTTTTCCAAATGAAATTAACGGAAGATGACTATGCCACCACTGACATCATGGATGTGACTGTTGCCACGGTCATCTGTAGTAAACGGAAAACTAGAAGTGCTGGATTTCCCATTACGCATATATTATATGTAACTTAGGTTTAAAACACGCAATTTGCCTGCTTGCCGGTAGTTTTTGAAATGCGAACGATGGCAAAACATGACACTAGCATCGTGAGTCGTGACCACTAAGTTATAAAGCTCTACAACGTCTCAGCTGAGTTTTGGTACCACGGCTTTATATTTTCACAATAGGTTTGACGTTTCTCGGTATCGTATTTCGGTTTGGAGGGTAAGGTAACGTGAACTTATACATACCTACTGACTGGTGAGTTACCTTCAATATTTAAGGACGTGATAGTTAGCGATCATATATGATGAGAAAAAATAACATTAAAAATAAATATTAAAATACTTGTTAGTAAACTTAGTAAACAGTACACCGAGAATCCTATATTTACCTGCGCGTCATACTTGGATACGCGCAGACGCATGAGTTGCGCAGCGCGCTATCAACACAATACATAGGTACAAAGCAAACAGCGCGGCGTGCTTAGAGAGTATAGTATCTACATTTCACTTATTTTTAGAGAAATATTGGTCAAAAATTAAGACCCTAATTTTATAATTTCATTTTAAGCTATTTTCTTGTTTGCTATCCTGTGACATAGAACTAAGTACATTCAAATCTTAGCGTTTATTCGCTCGCGAGTTAGATAAAAAGCACATACCGAACGTTACTATTCAATATGCAGGTAGGATTGACTTGCTTCCTCAAAATTTATTTTTCTATATTATATCAATATTCGTATAGAAGCGGATGATTGCCCCTGCGCCTATTTGTCGATAAATAATTAGCGTGACGGTATTTATATAAAAATGTATACTTACAGGAGTTCTGTGGAATGAAGACACACTATTCGAGTACCTCGAAAACCCTAAGAAATTTATCCCGGGAACTAAGATGGTGTTCGCTGGACTAAAAAAGGCTAATGAACGTGCAGACCTTATTGCCTACCTAAGAGAATCAACCAAATAACTTACAACAATTTAAGAAAACAATCCTAAAATATTTTCGGTATATGGATTCTTGTTGATAAAAACTGTCACAAAATTGAAAACTTCCATATTAAGAAATTCTGATTTGGAAACCCTATCAGTTTAATTGTAATAATTATGAGTTTTTTTTTTATTTGTAAGACAGTGATGCGACATATGAAGTAACTAGTCGATATCGATCATTTCCACTTCTCTAAAATGTCTAATAATTAATTTATAAATTTGAGTCTACAGTTATTTACGCATTTTTATTTTTAACATATTAGTGTTTTAGTGTTTTGGTGCTACTAATGAACCTGTTTCAATATGCGTATGAAAAAAAAATCATTTGTCACATATATTGACAGGCAATATTACGTGTGAAAGAGATAGAATACGCACTCATTTATATCTTCGATACAATTAATTTCTCTACATTGGTAGGTGTAATCGGTCGCTTTATGTTGTTGTATTGTAATTGTTTATAAACATTATGGACTATTAATATTATGACAAAAAATTTAATAGGTATTATGGAATAAGTAAGTTTTGCTACCGATTCGATGTATTATTCGACTTAAGTAAATATAGCTTTTTTTTAATTATTTATAAAACAAATTTCCGCGGAAATAAAGTCACAAAATCTTAACGGAAAAACCAACAAGATATTATCGATATTTTAAATTTAATAAGGTCAGTTGGGGCAAGTGCGCCATATTTTTCACAAAGATGAATTTAATGTATAATAAATCATTTAAAGTTGACTTAGTGTGCATTTCTTAATTTGACAATATTTGGTATTTTGAAACTACTATCTTTCTTATCTTTACTATCTAATCTATCGATATTTTTACGCTATTTTATAAGAAATTGGAAAACATAGATGTAGGCGCACTTGCCCCTGCAAACGTGGTAACTGCGCCCATATGAAAAAAACGTAAAGTATTAGGTACGTTACAAGAAAAATAATTTTCTTTTATAGGACATTGCCAACTAAACGCATTGATCTTGTTTCTTTTTTAATTATCTAGCCCTATAAAATATAAAAAATACTATAAAAATATACTATATATAAAAATATACAAAACTTTTTTATTTGTTTGTGACGCTTTCACGCCTTAACGTTGATCACAATCGCCATCATCATGAAATTTTTTATACACGTTTTCAAGGATGCGGAAAAGTACATAGAGAGTCTTAAGCTTAAATTGGCTAATTGGTAGTCGACTATTGATAGTTTGCCAATTTGCAGTAGGTACTTACTATTCAGTATATTTCAAAAGCCTATTAACAGCAATGTAGGTAATTTAACGAAGACCATAAAATTAAATCAGTATGTTTTTATATTGCTACCAATTTGTTGCTGTTTTAAAAGAAAAAAGAATGATATCAGTATGAAAATTATAAAGTAAAAGTAAACAATACTTTACAAATCGGCAAACAATTGATAGTCGACTATCGAACAGGCAACTTTACTACCGAGCCGGTCTAGCATTGGAGCAGTCACTAAAACGTGCAATCTCAGTGCTGCGTTCAAACGCAGAAAGTAACAAAATCGCAATGCAGTCTCGATGCAATCGCTGAAACGCGCGATTTAGATACTAAAAGCAGCACGTGTACTGTGTCTGTAACTTGTAGAACATATTTAGCTATGATAGTTTATATTTTAAAATAGTTATTAATGCTACTATCGTGAGTACGTTCAAATATCCAAAGGCAACGTCTTAGTTGGTGAAAAATAAGTAGTAAGTCTACTGGCTACGTTACCCTCCTAACTGGAACACGATAGTGGCAAGCACCGGCGCTATTGCAGCAGGAATAGGTAAAGCGGTGGTACCAGACCCATGCGAAACAATTCAGAATTCGACCATCTATTGTAGTGCGTTGTCGTGGCCTTGTAGTTTTGAGACCGATGTCTGGGCATGGTAGGGTTGTTTCTTAGAATTAAATATTGATGTACGTAAATAATGTTACGTATTTAAGTTTAAAATGTTTTATTGCGCATAATTTTAATTGTATTTATAAACAATGTATAAAAATATTACTTTTAATGCAGTTGAATGAACTGTCGCCAGCGGTATTTCCAGACCTTAATGGTCTGGAACCGTAATAGACAGATACATATTCGTGTCTCGTACATATGTAAACAAATATTAAATAATACATAAATTTATAATATTATGTAATAATATATATACATACAATATATGATATATACACATACATATAATGTTACATATTACAACTCAACTGATACAAGAAAATGCTACTTTAAATAGATGCATCTAATTTATGGATTGAAAAAAATAATGTTTTACTGCTAATGTAAATGAGTTTAAACTTGGAGCCGTTTTGATGTTTATGGACAAAGAGTTCCACAGTTTAAAAGCTTGACAAGTAGGTAGGTAATTGTTAAAAAATCTCGAAGGAATATCGAAAACACACTTTTCAAAAATTTTCGTCAACGATAATTCCTGAACGGAAAAACCGATTTTGATACAGTTTATACATTTAGCTGATAAGATTTTGTTTGCGATCGGTACATTAATCCGTAAGTTATATAAAAAAATACTGTTTCGCCAAAAAATATTTAAGGTTTTTTTAAAAATTTCTCAATATCTGGAACGAATCGAATAAAATTTTCAGGAAGTCTAATTTGAGCGAAAATCCAATCGAATGCGATCAACTGTGTTTCAATCGGTCAAGCCGTTCAAAAGTTAGCAGATGTACCTACACACATACACACACACACACGCAGACATACTTACGCCATCGTAAAAATTGTAGGAAAAAGTTCCTTGGGTATCAAAACGTGGAGATCAGGTAAAAACTCGATTTTCGAAAATCGGGAAAAAATCAGTAACCTCGTTCCTTATCTACATACGAAGCGGGAAGTTAAAAATGTTATATAGTAGAAGAGCCCGTGGGAGATCGTCCTTCACCGATCTGATAACCAGATGAGACGTATTTTTTACTAAATATTTTTTATAAACAAATATGCCTAAAATTGCTTGCCTATCGAAAAGTGCTCATGGCTATTTTTAATTAAATAAACTTTTATCGTTTTTTTTTTCATCACCTTCACACTTTTGATAACCAAATGAAATTTATTTCACTGATAGTTTTTAATACACAGAATATGCCTAGATATGCTTGCCTACTCATTTCAGTGTATAACTACCTGGCAAGCAGGTGTAAACAGGCAAGTCAAAATAGGTGACTCCATCGATCTGATAACTTATCGAAAGTTATCTTAAATTTTAGATTATTTTATTTCAAAATCAGTCATATACTTGCCTGCGAAAAATCGTACTTAAAGTACTGTTGCCAGGCTAAAATGGAGTTGCACTAAAAAGGGTAAGAGAGTTCCGGTATTTAGGACATATTGTGACAGAAGACTTAACTAATGTTAAAGATATAGAGAGGGAACGTAGAGCATTGGCGGTCCGTTGCAATATGATGGCCCGCAGGTTTTCTCGTTGTACCAAAAATGTAAAAGTTACTATCTTTAAAGCATATTGCCAAACTTTTTACACCTGCAGCCCGTGGATCGAATATACGCGGAGGGCCTACAATGATCTACGTGTGCAATATAATAATGGCTTCAGAATGCTAATGGGATTACCGCGTTTCTGTAGTGCATCGCAGATGTTCGCAGATAATCATGTGGATGATTTTTATGCAGTCATGAGAAAGAGAACGGTAACGATGATGAACAGATTACGTGGGAGTACTAATGGCATTCTGAAGACCATTAAGTGATAAAGTGGAAAATCCATTTTTTCAGAAGTGGATTAAAATGCATATAAAGGATGTAACGTCGAGAGGATTTGTATAGTATATCATATAAATTGTGTGCATATGTGTATGTATATGTATACGGATGTATGTGTATGTAAGTATGTGTATATGCATGTGTAAGTGTATGTGTGTATGCATATAGGTACATATGTATGGTATGACATATTATATAAATTATTAAAAATTTTCTGCAAATAATTAGCATTTGCAAAAAATATTACGTAGTACGTAACATTATACGTCTATAATAAATACGTCTGTAATATCATGCCAAGGTTTAAAAATACTTGACCATATTATTTATAATATACATTATTACATAATTGCTGATTCGTGCACAGAGAAGTCATGGAACTATTGCGCTTTACGAAAGAGAAGGAGACACTTGACAATGACATTCATGACATTGACAATGATTTACTAATTATTTGGCAGTTGTCACTTGTCAGTTATTACTATTGCAAAAATAGTATACGATCGTAGCACGATTATTATCGAATTAACACCGTGCTTAATATAATTACGTGATTTAAAAATGTTATTTAGTATCTGAGACAGTAATTACATCTACACAAATTACTAACGTTTATATCCAAAGTGTTGTTTCGTTCAAATAGTATATTGACGATGGTCTGAAACCAGTGATATTGAATATTGTGTGCCTAAAATTTATTGGACCCGGGTTAAATTATAAATTAAACAAAAATAGGTAAGTTTTAGATTGATACACGAGTTATCACAAATTCATTATGTTGTTATTATATATTAATTTAATTTTGTGTTGCTGTATCGGCAGATAATCAGAATTCAAAGTATAATCTAGTCGAACTCAAAAGTAGCAAAAGAGAAGCATAAATATGGCTAAAACTTCAATTGTACTCAGTTTTCATGAAATACTACTGCATCAATCTGACATGGAACTTCTGAGTGGCCCTTATTGGCTCAATGATACTATTATATCATTTTATTTTGAATATCTAGAACGAGAAGTATTTAGCAATCTCAAGGAGTTATTATTTATTTCTCCAGAAGTAACACAATGTATAAAGATGGTAGAAGCTCAAGACATTAAGATTTTTTTGGAGCCATTGGGCATTCATTCTAAAAACTTTGTTTTTTTCGCCCTTAACGACAATAACTCTCCAGATGTGGCTGGAGGATCTCACTGGAGTTTATTAGTATATTCTAAGCCAGAAAGTTGTTTTTTTCACTTAGACTCCTCAGATGGCAGTAATCACGATGTGGCTTGGGATTTTGCTAGTCATTTAATGTCCTTTTTCTCAAATTCAGGTGAGCACAAATATATAAAACAAAAAATCCATAGATCTATTTTAAGTTTATATTCTAGACTTCTAAGTTCTAACAGTAAAAACAATATCTTAGAATCAAACCTCTGTGTTGTATTTAATTATTATCATTAAACTTTTTCTAAAAATACCAGAATCATCCTCTGATTTATAGATTTCATTGTGTAAAGCATCTATAATAAGTATTATATATGCTAAAATAATAATTCTATACTGCCATCTTCGAACTAATAATCCCATTGTCCAACATTCAGCCAATTTAATTTTTTTGAAGCCTCTATAAAATCAGGAAAAAATCTCTATTGATCTGCCTTACTAGAATTTTGTTATGTCTTCCAATTATAAATTCTGGTAAGACAGATTGATAACTTTTTTCTTATTAAGTAAGCACCAAAAAACTTAAGTTAGTGCGATAATGGATAACAGAGTTTTAGCTTACAGACTGCAGTATAAGGATTTTAGTTTTTTATTTGGTATAGATGTCATTAATTTCCAAGAAGTCTTGGCTGTAGCCTCACCAGTCCTTAAGATTTAGTATCAGTATGCTGTCACATATATCTCTTGATTAAGCAATATTTATAAACTGGGCTATCTAGTAGCTTCAAGTTTGTTGATGGGCTTTTTAGGCAGTGACTTTTAGGCTTTTTAGGCTTTTTAGCATCCAGTTTTGCAAGGCTGCAGTTTTTCTTGGCCACATTGGTATATTAGTCTGTTCAATTGCTAAATATTATAGGTTTAGTTTAAGAGATTTTCATTTAAATGTCTTCATTTATTCTTCATGCCTTTAAAGAGTTTCACACTTTACGAATTTTTCTTATATATATTTTTTATTAAAAGAATTTTTAAGTATAAGATAGTAAACAAGCAGGTGGCTCTCGTAATGGAAAGTGATGATTTTCAAAGAATAGTGAAGGTTCTTTACAGGTGTCCTGGCAAGGATTTAATGTCACAAGGTTTACTGGATACCTCAACTTCCAACCTGGATTTTGTGAAACAATATCAGGCAAAAACTCTATTGCAGCGGCAATAGGTCAGATAGTGGTATCATACTAGTTAAGATATTGCAGAGCTCTACCATCTAATTGCAGAGTCCTGCATTGGCTCGCCCGAGTCTGGTACAACTACCTTACCTTTTTCAATGCTAGTCACTGAAGTCTTCCAGTTTGGAGGGTAAAATGGCCTGTAAACTTATGCAAGTGGCATTAGACCTCGCCACAAGATAGCAATGCACCATTAACATCTTTGGTGTCTATAGGCTATGGTTGACTCTTTCCATCAGGAGACGCATCTGCTTCTTTGCAATCTTATGATATATTTATACATATAATAAAATCGTAGGAAAGTCGAAACTGTACATTGAATATTTTTTTAAAGAATACTTGGGGTGTGATCTACAATCAATATTGAAGCCAAAAATGTAGTTTTTACAATTTTTGTCTGTTTGTCTGTATGTATGTCCAGGGTAAACTCAAAAAGTACTGCATGGATTTACTTTATATTTTGCATGAATATTACTAACACGCTATGGGTCAAAATATAGGCTACATATTATCACACTATCACCTACAGGTGAGGAGCAGTGCGGAGTAAACAAAGTCCAAGTGGACAAAGTCGCTGGCAACAGCTAGTATCTATATAAAAAAATGTCAGGATGGTAATATTATAACAATAGTGGCTACATTTCTAATATCCTCAACAGCTTAATTGTGATAGTGCAAATGGAGCCGAAAATCCTCCTTTGTTTGCAAGGCTGTCTGCAATTTTATTTTTAAGCTGTTGCTTTTTTACATTAGACTCACCCTTTGGTATGTAGTCTGCAAATAAATATCGTTTTGTTTTAAAATGGTGCTAGCATGCTGGTATTTATTTTTATGTACCTAGAAAATTGTTGAATAAAAGCTTTTCTCATAACTACTGAGTACTGGTTTTTACAGAATTACTTTAAAATCATCTATGTAATTGATGATTGTTAGAGGAGACTCAAATGTTATTAAACTTTGTGGTTCAAGTTCAAAAGTTGAATGTATTTTGACCTGTTGGCTGAGTGGTTAGAGACCCTGACTACACAATCAACGGGGCTTGGGTTTGATCCCCGATAGGGACAGGTTTTGTGTGATGAGCATAAATATTTGTATTTCCGGGTTTGGGTGCTTATTAAATATATTCTAGTATTTATATATGTATTTCTATGTACATTATACAACACAAGCAAATAATTTGCTTAATTTGGGGTTTGATCAGTAAGTGTAATTTGTCCCGTGAATATTATTAATAAATTAATATTTGATGATTTTTCTTAATGCACCAGATTTAGCTCCAAAATAGTACCTTCACTTTAGCTACTAATTGTGACAGGTATAGTCCTAGATATACCAAATACTTACAAGCTACAAGATACTGTAGATTGATTTATTTTTTCTGTTTTTGTCATATTATTGTTGATAGTAATACTTTAATATCTATAGAACATATTACTTGCTACATCAAACTTTTTGTTGTATTTTCAATATTTAAAATATTATTTATCGCTTTTCTGAAAGACCAGTGGCCAGTAATTATATTTAATTTTACCTTGCATCTCTAACTTAAAAGCAGTAATACAAGCGAAGCAAAGTTTTTTTCATATCCAAATTACCAAACATTTCCAAATATATTTGCAAAGCACTATATTTTATAATTAATCTAGCTGTTACCTGTGACTTCATTGACCCAAAAACATTACTCCTTTTTTCGCAGTCGGGTAAAAAATTAGCCTAATAGTAGAAGATACAAACTAGAGTTAACCTTCATCCATTTGTTGAAAATATTTTATCTACAATTTTAGCATGTCAAAAGAATGCCTGTTTTGCCCTGTTTGTCGAGTGGTTAGTGAACCCAAGAATCGATGGGATTTGGGCTCAATTCCCGACAGAGACAAACATTTGTGTGATGAGCATGATGTTTGTTTTCTGATGCTTGTTTTCTGGGTTTGGGTATATCCATTATCTATGTTTTAGTATCATTGACTAATTCCCATAACACAAGCAATTACATTGGTGTTAGATCAATTTGTGTAATAATATGTCCACCAATATTTTTAATATATCTGGGGGCTATTATTAATTAATAATTCAAAATGATTTTATTAAACATGATATTAATGAGTTTTAATGAATGAATATATTACCAACTAAAAGCCTGAATCCTATAGGATAAGCAAATGTAGCGCTATCTAATTTTTCCTAACATAACTACTGACACAAAACAAATAGGTACAGAAGTCATACTACATACAAAGGGCGCTTTAGCAACAAACAAGTAGACACTTCTCTCAGACACAACATCTTGGAATGGTTGGGACTAGTGCAGCACTAGTGCCATCCTCTTGGACACCCGTCAGTGTGCTTTTTTGTGCAGAATATTTGTAAGATAGATTTTACACTTTCAATCGTCGGCACTTGGTGAAATTCCATTATTATATGTTAAAACTACTTTACAGTACACTTGTACTTTTATTCCACTATAAGTATCCACTAAATTATTTAAATTAATCGACCGGTTTCGCTTTTTAAAGCATCTTCAGGACGTAAACAATATTACACAATAGTAAACAATATTACGTCCTGAAGATGCTTTAAAAAACGAAACTGGTTGATTAATTTAAATTATTTAGTGGATATTTATATTGGACTAAAAGTAGAAGTGTATTGTAAAGTAGTTTCAACATATAGTTATTTGTAAGATATATAAAAGTAACGTTAAAATATTATAGTTGTTATTGATTTACATTTCTGTTCTTCCTGTTTCACTCTCAACAATAAACAAATACAAGTGCCACTACCAGTTTTTTGTGCATAAGCCAAAGTTGATAACCCTGGCGCAACTACCGAGTGTAGGTATGAAAAGTGAAGTACATACATAGGATTGACTTCTGTGCCTATTTATTTTGTGCTACCCAGTTGACAGGTATGAATAGGTAGGTATATTGATACTAGTTATTTAGACACTAGCTGACCCGGCAAACATTGTTCTGTCTTTTTAACTACTCTTATTTCGTTTTCTATATTTTCTCACCTTTTAAACCTTAGTTGGGCTTCAACAATTATTTCAAAACCAAAACGGTTCAGCCGTTCTCGAGTTTTAGGGAAACTAACAAACAGCAATTGATTTTTATATATATAGATATAGATATTACAATTTATTTATTAGACAAATGGCTGAATATAGTTTAGATCTTAGACTATATAGCCTTCCTCATGAATGGTACTATCATACAAAAAAAAGATTTTTAATCTGACTGATTCTTTTAAAGATTTGAATTTTTAAATAGATAAAAACTTCTCAATGTAAACTATAGATACCTATATACTATCCAGTGTAGACTATGTAAGTCAATGGCATTTTGCTATCTTAAAATATTGATAACATAATGTATGAATCATTTTATCTCGCAGACATTGCTCATTTAAATACTCATAGACAGGAACTTTTGATTAAATATTTAGTCAATATGTCATATCATTTCAGGTGCTATAAACTTTGTTGATAAGAAATGCATACAACAAAGTAATGGTTATGATTGTGGAATCCATGTCATATGTAATACTGAAAGGCTGGCAGAATATGCACATTTACATAAGGAAATTAACTCGTGTGATATGATGATAAAAATAAACCCAAGTGTAAAAAGAAAAGAAATCAGAGAGATTATCCAAAATTTATCTGGTTCCAGATGATGTGTACTTATTTTATGTACTTGTTTTAAGTTGATCATTGAATGTTTTTTGTTTTGACATTAATGTATTATAGATAATTTTTAAATAAAGGTGTTTAATTTTACATTATTGACATATTATTATTTACTGTTTTCTTTACTATCTTCTCTTCTAATTTTCGAATACTAATTTTTATTTATCTAATATAGTTATTCATTTCTCTGATGTTTTAAATATAATTAAGTCAAATTTGTCTGGATTTTAATTGGTGACATTAAATTCTCTCTGCTTTGTAAGAGATATGGCCTGAACTACTGAGCGACCAAAAAATGAGTCTTCAAAGTGGAATATTGATGCAGAAATTTAATAAATATGAATCTAAAAAAAATGTTCATGACAAATAATATATATTGGTAATTGTATATGACCGCCCTGTTGGTCGAGTGGTCAGCGTGACTGACTACGCAATCGACAGGGCTCGGGTTCGATCCCCGACGAGGACAAGCATTTATGTGATGAGCATATATATTTGTATTTCCGGGTTTATGTGTTTATTAAATATATTCTAGTGTTTATATGTGTATTTATATGTATAGGTATAGTTGATTAACACCCATAACACAAACAAATAATTTGCTTACTTTGGGATTAGATCAGTAAGTGTAATTTGTCCCATGAATATTTATTTATTATATTTAATTATATATGAACTTGATGAAAACCCAGCTTCGCTCGAGTGAAATATAAGACTCATAATACATAATCTTATATACTATCTCAAATAGCAGAAATGTAGGAACACTAGAGTGTTCCTTCAATTACTGCTTTGATTTGATAGGGGGAATGCTACAATGTTGCTATTTTTAAGAAGAACAAAGATAAAATAAGTGTCAAGATAATTTACGCTCCGTTCTACGATACTTTATTAAATGCTCTCGCCATCTACACCAAATATTTGTAAACTTTAAAGAAATATAGCCGACTTGTCTGTCAACACCGTTAGAGTTTTAATTACGATTTTAACAAAATACTCTACAATCCGAATTTTGCGAATATATGTTTTCGACTCGAAATCATTATTTTTTTACGCTTTATAATTCAGATAAGGTTTTGATCGAGTCTACAGTACCCCTTGATGAAATTATTAATATAGAAGATAAGGTATAACTATTGAAAGGTTTTTTTGCTGTTTTTAAAGTGTTATCTAGTCTCTAGATTGTTATTTGGAGACTGCTGACTAGGTACCTGGTGTAAATGTAATTACTGGCACATAAATCATAGATGAATCATTACATTACTAATATCTCGGATGTAGCAAGTCCAGATGTAAATAAAGGCAACTGGAAATTAATCTCATATATTAAGTATATTCATAGGCACATGGGCGTACCAAGGGGGTGGGGGAGGGCAGGGAGGGGCAGCTGCTCCCCCTGGAATTTGTTAACCCCTCTACTAACTATATACTGTTGTAAATAAAAATATAAGATAAAAATATAGTCTTAAAATATTACGGTTGCCCCCCCTGGCCCAGAACCTGGGTACGCCCATGCATAGGTATGTGTAATGATGTCCAAAATTATATAATATATAGGCTTTACTCAGATATTGCTTATTAACTCTTTAATTAACTCTTTTTAATTGGAAACAAGTATGACACTTGTTTCCAAGTCCTAACCTTGGACAGCTGAAATTAGTCTATATATGTGGGTGGTATTGTTGACTTGTAATTTATTCTATACTTGACAATCCCGTCACTTCCAAAGACATAACTTAGACTAACATGACGTGTCCTTACTAGTTTATAACTCTAATCCTTTAAACTGTAACAGTTACGGTGATTATTTAAATAAATAAATATGCAAAAAATATTAATTTAAGCAATTTTTTTTCAATTTGGCTCAACTCTCTCTACTCAAAGGATTTTCTATTCGAAAAAACGTAGATAATAAGCCGTAGTTCAGTGGTGATATATTAATAATCAATGCCTCGGAAAAATACATAAAACCGCTGCTCCCAGACATCGCCAATAACAAGCCATCATCGTCGATGCAAGCACAATGGAGAACACCATCGATTCCACCAACCGGCACTTTTTGCCTCGCACTACTCTTATTGGAATCAATTACCGGCAAGGGTTTTTCCGAACAGATACGACAGGGGGACCTTCAAGAAAAGAGCTTATTCATTTTTAAAAGGGCGGCAACGCAACTGCTAGACCTCTGGTATTACGGATGTCCATGGGCGGCGGTGATCACGTAACATCAAATGCTCTTGCTCGTTTGCCCCCTCTTTCATAAAAGTAACCAACATATCGTGGTGAACCTGAGGTCCGGTTGATGTTCGATTCACTTATCGTAATGCCTACTCCCCCAGCATGAAAACATTAGTTTAGGCTTATAAAAACCTTGTTAATAATGTAGTTAGTTACTAGTAGTTTGAAATTTTAGGACCGCTCGGAATATATGTATCTTTCTCACTTAATGACGGGCAAACATTAAAGGCATTATAGCAATTTCCTAATAAAATAAAATTCCTTATTGAAGATACATATCCGGATATTGTCAAACGAGAAAATAGGAAATATTTAGAACACTGTACAGTTAAATGAAAGAATAACTAAAACACCCCTCTTTACGTCGCTTTTTTTACGGGGCACCGGCTTATCACTATTTCCTAGTTTTTTGGTTAGATAAATGTGTTTCCATTGCCGCATTTGCTAAACTTGACGATCATTACTTGAGTAGGTACGAAAAATTATCCCCAATTTTACGCTCTGTCCGAGTTATTGACCTACAACCATTTTGCAGAACTCCGGTTTCAGTATTGGGGCTTCATGTCGGCTTCAATGACCAAGCGATACCGGTTCGATTATCGATTTTTACCGTAAGATAGCAAACAAGCAAATCCTCTCCCATCCCACCCCAGTCCCATTTTATAGTGCGTGAACTACCACACGCTTAAATTGCGCCTCTGAGGGCTAGTGGTTAGTGTCGGTTATGATCACATGCGGTCCGTGGTTCAATTCCCGGGTCGGACAAATCAAAAAAGTGTTTTTTTAGTTTTTTGATCAAAACAACGTTGCCCGGGATTGCCTAAGTAGTCGGCTGGCGATAGGCTTGCCACCTATCACGTTGTAAGTATACTAAGTATCTGGCTAATCGTGGGTGCACTGGTTGAACCTCTGCCTACCTGTTTGGGTTACGGTATTTATATATGTATTTCTATGTATTAGTATCATTGACTAACATTTCATTCATTGGCTTAAATTCGTGTAATTTGTTTTGTCTCTGTGGTCCAGTGGATCGGTGTCAGTATTGATCACATGAGGTCCCGGGTTCGATTTCGGGCCGGGCAAGTAATGGGTTTTGGGTTAAATATATATGTAAGATAAATGGGTTTTATCAATTTTATGATAAAAACAACGTTGCTCGTGATTGGATAAGTGTCCGGTTGGCGATAGGCTTGCCACCTATCACATTGTGGGACTTAGTATCTTCGGCTAATCGTGGGTGCACTGGTTATTTACCAGTTTATCATTATTACGACATTAACAAGCACTGACGCTAATGCGCCAAGAATAGGTTAGACGGTGATACCAAACCAAGATGACACGTAGATCTGCACCAACACATGAAGCTGGGTTTGAATCTCAGGTTGGACAATTCGTTTTAATTTTTTCTGGAAAATATAACTAGCCCACAACTAGATATGCTCGATTTGTCGATTGGTTGACCGTCCTTCACATCATCGGTGCAGACTTGGCTATTAGTTGCACTTGTAATTCTTCGTGGATATACGGTATTTAGATATTTTATTTGCTAAGGTAAGTATTTATTTAGTTACTAAAATGAAATGCAACATATATTTTTTGTACCCTCATTTAATTTTTATACTATATAGTTATACCATTTATATTACATGTGTTTATAAAAATAAATAATGTCATATGTAAAAATAAATAATAGGGTCTCCGCTTTGGTGTTTTTACGATTAACAATATGGCGTTTATTGAATACTGCGCCGCAAATTGCGATAACTTCGCCGCGATCAATGAAATAAACTCGAAACAGTCATAAAAACAATAAACAGTGTATTCGGTAGAACTAAGTTAGATTTTTAACTTGATAGTAGAAAATTCCGAATTCTGAGCTAAGCCGTTTAGACTTTATAGACTCTAATACCTCATTTATACGCTTGGCAAAACTCCACAAGCACAAGAGTGTAAATTATGTGTTTGGCTTGGCTTGCGTGTGCTTGGGGACCCTTGGCCCTAACACGCTCGGCTGTCGGTTTTTGAACACAGGTCAAAGGAAGCTTGCGCCAAGCGCTTGCGATGCATTTACACGTTGGATTGTTGTATAATACTGTTTTGAGTAAAAATATGTCAAGGAAAACCGCAATAGTCAACATAATTTCATCATGCTTGCTTGCACGTCTGGAACACACTAACGTCTTCGCTAGCGTGTAAATTGCACCCAAGCGTTTGTAAAGGCTTGGAGCTTGAGGAGGTTTGGCAAGCAGTGGCTTGGAGCTTGGGGAGGTTTGGCAAGCAGAGGCTTGCCAAACCAAGCGTGCATTAGAAGCTATCCAGGGCCGCCATTTTACTTAGTACGTCATGGCGCCATTGTATAATTTTGACCCTCCTATAGGTATTGACATTTATAGATAGGAAATGGCAGGCCAACACCGAATGCGCACAGTCGCTTGGAATAACATTTTGTTTACTCTGTTCATCTAATTCATATTCCTAACTCAAAAAGTTCCACTGAACAGACCTAATCTGTGATGTTTATTTCTTATTTAAGCAACGACGAGATGGATTTACAGGAAATTTAATACATACACTGATCTTAAGGGAACATTATCGCCCGAAAATTCATTGTGTGTTGTTATAAACTTCGTGGTTATGGTTATGGCGACCTAGATGACTACTATAGACAATAATAGTCTATTTCGCTTGAACTTGGGAGGCACACCGATGCTAAAGCGAGATGAATTTAGTCACGTTAGAAAACTGAAGCCCAAAATTCCGATTTAGCTAGTGTGATTGGCCACATACAATAGCGACAAGGCAATATTCATGATATGCTGCTGCATTATCGCCCTAAAGCGAAACTTCGCGTTTTCGCGACAAGGTAGCTGAACATTTCGCTATAATGCGAATTTGGGGGTTGACGTCAGTTTTCTGAGTTTAACTCGCTTTTGGCGACGGAGTACATATATGTGTGCCTTAGTTTGCCTTTCCACATTCACAAAGTTTTATTGTGACAGCACACCACAAATCTTCCGACGATAATGTGGCCCCAACATAAGAAACCATCTGTTGTCATGTTTAACCCGGAAAATAAAGTTCCACTCGAAGTTAAAAGTGCTGCTAAAACATTATTATAAGATCGCTTATAATATTCTACAAACAAACATTGGTAATAAATTTGCCACTAAAGATAAAATTTCAATATAAAGGATAGATCGCGTAAGAAAAAAAGCGTTGTAGGATCCCAGTGTGAGTTTTAAATTAACTATTAGTCCATACGGTAAGCACTTATAATTTACTGTAAATTTTTAAAGATGACTGTATTTTTGAGATTCGTTCATACGTTTTTTCGTATATAGATAATGCCTGGGATTGACTTTGTCTGAAATTTTATAGTCATAGCAAAGATTTTTGTGGTTTAAATGCAATTAATTATACTCCGTTGTACTACATTCACTATTCTAGTGCGAACTTATAGATCCGAACGCCTGCGGCAGGTGACTCCACTGCAGTTTGAGTAATAAGTATATCTTTACCATTTTCTTCTTAAAATATAATATTTAAAATAAATATTTAATCACAAAATGCAACATTTTTATATAATAACCAAGCAAGTAGCATGATCTCTCCTAATGGAGAGTCAACCATCATCTATAGACACCAAAGATGTTGGAGTTGTGTGACTATATGTGTCGGACAATGCCACATGCATAAGTTTACCGGCTATATCACCCTCCCCACACGACAGTGATAAGCATTGTCGCTATTACGGCAGGTATAGATAAGGCGGTAGTATCAAACTCGCAAGTTGCAGTACTCTACCACCTAGTAGTCACGGAATGACTACTATAACCAATCGTTCGCCTTTTACGAACTGCCTGGCAGAATGGCAGATGGTCTATTCTTCAAAGGTGTCCCGGACCAACACGGGGGAAATATTCTTATATTCATGGTTCTTTCCAACCACCAAAAGCCTTATCCAATTCTTCAGCGACTGCCAGGCACAATCTATCATTATTATGATTTGCGACAACCTGTATACCAATTGGAAGTCCTTCACGACTTAATCCTAAAGGTATATGAGTTGCAGGAAAACCCAAGCAATTTATAATCGCGGTATAAGAAAAATTAAAAGGCTTAACCAATGGTTCGTTGTGATATGGAGCAGGAGTTGGATGAGTTGGGTAAAAGAACACTCCGTCATCCTTAAGCATATCCTTAAAATAATTTTCTAAATCTTCACGTATTTTTAGAGCCTTGTTATATTTTTCTTCGTCCAAAGTTGGATGATCTTTGAGCGCTGTAAACAATGCTATTAATGTGTTACCAGAGCATCCAACACAGTTTTTCAAGATCTCTAAATAATTTCGACCTAAGCTATAATTTTCCATTATGTGCGAGCCAAATGGCTTCTTCGTCTTCATTGTCGTTAACCATATCGGCATGGACTTCCTTAAAATAGGAATCTTCTTTTCCTCTGCTACAATAGCATGCTTAACATTAAAATATTCTATTACTTTATTCATTGCGTTAGTGATGTCAGGATCTACATCGTCGGTAACTGGGGCGTTGTTACTTGACTGATAAAATATTTTAAGCTTAGCAATTTCAACTGGTTTGTCTAAATAGAGTTTTTCGTTGTTTTCGCCAGATATTATTTTTAGAATTGGTTTTAAGTCAACTGCATGCCTTGTCATGGGTCCCACACCTGAAAAAAACATTTATATTTAATATAGAATAAACACATGACCCTCCTCCGCGGCTAAAAGAAAAACGCAGATAAACTTATTTAACCCAAAAACAAAATACCGTTTTTAAAGCATCTTCTGATTCTTTATATTACTTATTGTTTCGTCGTAAAATCAATATTCATCGCATCTCTAATAATATATTCTGATTTATTCAAAATGGTTATTTCTACTTTGTGGCTACGAAAATTCCAACACAAACTTACTAGAAAATTAATGATTCCGAAATTTAAATGGGCTGATTTCCATTCGATGGCATATTTAAATATCGTTTGTATTTTTGTAAAACAATTTTAAATCTGTTCAGTAGAATTGATTTTTTAAGCAGATGGCTGTCCTGACGGAAAGAGACAAAACATCACCTATAGAAACCAAAAATGTTAATCGTGCGTTGTTATCCGTGTGACGAGATGGTAATGCATAAGTTTACCGGCCACCTTACCCTCCAAACCGGAATATGTCAATACTTAAATAGGAATGTATAAATAATTATATTACATATGTAATATATTACTTGTATCTAGGTAAGTATTCTGTAATGTCCTACGTCCTATCTTATTGTTTTCTTTAATTTTAATTTATTTTAATAATAATTTAGAAGGTATGTTATTAGTAAACAATTGTAATAAGTTTCTATGTCCATCCCATCGTAAACACTGTTCATATTATTTGCTTAAGGTTGACAGGTAGAGAAATGTCATGTAGCATTAATTCCACCTCTGTACATGTTTGTGCATAAATTTTAAATAAATAAATAGGTAAGACGATGGTACCAACAACCTAAGCAAAACGTTGCAGAACTCTACCACCTAATAGTCACAATGGTAGTGACACGTATAGCCAATCTTTCACCTTTTACGAATTACCTGGCAGAATGGCAGATGGTTTATTATTCAAAGGGGCCCTAAACCAACACGGAGAAACAAACTTTGCAATAGACACTGAATGTGTTTATTGTGTGCTATTAACTCCGTGAAAGGAATATAAAATCATAAGCAAATTCTACTCCAATCTCCAAACTAGAATCTACATCTATACATATAATAAAATCGTAGGAAAGTCAATGTATGTCCGGGGTAAACTCAAAAAGTACTGCATGGATTTACTTCAAATTTTGCATGAATATTACTAACAGGTCGGGTTAACATATAGGCTACATATTATTATCACGCTATCACCTACGGGGGAGGAGCTGTGCGGAGTAAACCAAGTCCGCGCGAACGAAGACGCGGGCAACAGCTAGTAATGTAATATAATGACAAGCACTGGCCTTATAGTGACAAGAATAACTAGGCCGGTTGCTACCGTATTTAGATGAGTCAGTCAGAACTTTAAAGAAGAAAGAAAGAAAGAAAATATTTATTTGCAAGAATATGGGTGTTACAAGTTGTTAAAAATAAATTAAGTTACCGACATATTCTACCAATATATGGTGTGCAAATATTTAAAAAAAATATCATTATATAACATTACATTTAAAACTATAGATTGTATCGATTTTTCAGAATTACTACCGGATCGGAACGCGGCCACACACTGAGAAGATCCGGCGGAAGAAACTCAGCGGGCTGGTCTTTTTTTCTCCAATTTATGTTCTTGTTATAAATATAAAAGGATGATTCTATATTACAAAGTTATTTTTATAATTACAAGTTTCATATTTTGAGTAATTTTTTTTTTTTATAATTTACATAATGTTCACCATTTACAAAATTTTTACTACATTTAAATTTTTTTTAAGGACAATTCAATAAACTTATATTTCTATCCATTAACATTTAATTTTATCGGCTAAAAATTCTTTAATATCATAATAAGTTTTATCTAACAACAAATCAAACAACTTTTTGCGAAATTTATTTACAGGCAATGATTTAAGACTATCAGGAATATGATTGTATATAATAATAGACATACAATACACATTTTTTGTAAAAATATTTAATTTTTGGTTAGGCACATATAATTTCTTACTATTCCTAAAATATGAGTTACCAGTGACTTCAGCATTTGTTTTAAATAACTTTTGGTGCTTTTTTACAAATACGCATACCTCTAAAATATACAAACATGGTAAGGGAAGTACCTTAAGAGACTTGAAAAGTGGTTTACAGGAATGTAACTGATTAACACCACATATTGCTCGAATACATTTCTTTTGGACTCTAAAAATTTGTACCAATTCAACAGAATTTCCCCAAATAGGAATTCCATATTGTAAATTAGATGAGACATATCCATGATATGCTAATAGGGAGGCTTTTGCGTCTCCTACTTCCCTTAGTCTTCTCAAGACATAGACAAATCTATCAATCTTATTACATAGAGATTCAATGTGTGCTTTCCAATTACAATTTTTGTCAATAGTTATTCCTAAAAAGTTTGTATAATCTACATCATCTATATTTACTTTATTTAAAAATATATTTGTGTTTTTGGTAATATTACTGTGGTAGTTCTGAAATTCAATTAATTTTGTTTTAGTTACATTAACTTTTAAATTATTATTAATTAACCAGTCAGAAACTTGGAATAAGGTTTCGGTTGTTTCATTTACCAAGTCTTTTTTATTTTTACATTTAATAAGTAGGGTAGTGTCATCAGCAAATAAAAAGCAATCATGTTTTATACTATCAGGAAGATCATTGATATAAATTAAAAATAGCAAGGGTCCTAAAACACTGCCCTGTGGTACACCACAGTTGTTAACAAGGTAGTTTGAAGTATATATTTTTTTACGGTTTCCGCATATTTTAGATATTTCAACACATTGTTTCCTATTCTCTAAATAACTCTTTATCCAATCTAAAGACTTCCCTCTAATACCATATTTTTCAAGTTTTGATAATAAAATATTGTGTGAAACAAAATCAAATGCCTTACTCATATCCAAAAATACACAAAGTGGATACATTTTCTTATTCAGACATTCAGTTATGCTCTTTACTAAATCAAAACATGCTAATGTAGTAGACCTACCTTTCCTAAATCCATATTGATTATTTTTTAGTAGGTCAAAATCAAGTAAATAATTATAGAGCTTTTCATACATAATTTTTTCAAAGATTTTTGAAATGACTGGAATTAAAGTAATAGGTCTATAATTGTTCATATCGCACATATCTCCTTTTTTAAACAACGGTTTGACAATACACTTTTTTAATCGTTCTGGATATTTACCTTCCAAAAATGACAAATTAATTATATGGCTAATAGGTTTTGATATTACACTAGCAACATTTTTCAATAATTCTGTGCTAATATTATCATAGCCAGTAGCATAAGTATTTCTCAATGAATGAATAACTTTTTTCACATCATGCTCATCTACTGGTGTCAAATACATGGTTTTACTACAATTTGGTAAAAAATATGATTTTGAAGTATTTGTAGATTTGACTTTTACACTACTTGATTTTGTCTGGTTTATAAAAAAATTATTAAATAGATTACAGATTGTTTGAGTATTTGTGTACTTTAAATTGTTTACTTTGATTTTTCCTATTTCTCTAATATTTATTTTGTTCTGAAATGTACTTTTAATCAGATTCCATGAAGCTTTACATTTGTTAGAGGAATTTTCAATATATTTCAATATATTTACAATCAAGTAGTCACAATTGCAGTATACTACTCGCCTCGTGCTGATTGGCAGGTAGGCCAATGGTCAATTCTTCGTTATAGTATAACGAATCACCTTTAATTTATAGGTGATGCAACATCAGGGTAACCCTGCATTAACATACAAACTTACCTAAGAATGAGTTTAGTAGTTCCGATTCAGGTATGGGATACTGTCCCGCATTGGAGACTACGAATTTTGAAGGTTTGTGCCCGAATACGCCGTTAAAGAACGCTGGCATTCGAATAGAGCCACCGATATCGGAACCTGGAATATAATTTTTGAACTAAATACATTTACATAACTTGAACAAGGTAAAATAAATCTTAACATTAATGTTGACACCGGAAACTTGGCGTCGCTTAAATTGACGTAATTGATGCTGGTGTGCCGATACTTTATACTTAAAATTATGCTATAAATGAGGAAAACAATACATACCAATCAACAATATAATACAAATTAATTTATAATTCAGTGATGGGTATGTAGGTACGAATAATTGTGGAGAAAATAGATATTATAAATAAAAAAATATTGCTGGACAAAGGCGGATCCAGCCTTCGGGTTAGGGAGGGTCATATATTTGAGGTTCAGTCGAGATAGACTCCAATCCTTATAATATTGTTACGTACTCGGGTTCGCAATTGTAAGAAAACACCACTTATATTAAATCCGTGTATTTACACAACACAACACAACGTAATACTAAAATACACTCTACTTGCTAGTCACTTACTATACTATCACTGAACTACACAATTAAACACTTCTCGCTTCGCACTTGTCACTTGATGTATCGCTCTCGATCGCTTGATAAAAACTGCCTTGTGTTTGTCAACATCTCTGTATTTATAGGCAGAGGAAAGTCCTAGCTGGATCCAGAAAAATCTAAATGTATCGGGAAACAATGAATCACTTCTTATCGTAAACATGTAATGAGTCATAAATCCTAGTACACGCTACTTTCAACCTTATGCCATATCCCACAAAGTCCATTATGGCATAGCCCCGGTCAACTATTTGTTTGTCAACAGGAGTTTTCTAGATAGTTAGCGCGCCCGCGCTCCAACTCTACACGCTTCTAGATTATTCGTAACACTACCCCCCTCTTAGTTATGTTCGTCCCGAACATCATTACTTCCATTGTAGATAGCTAATCGATCAACATGAACAATCTTCATGGTCCCTCTTGGTTGCTTCTGCACTCGGTAGGTTACGTCATTGATCCGTGTGATTACTTTGTATGGCCCATCCCAACGTCGCTGTAACTTAGGTGATTTTCCTTTTCGTCGAACCGGATTATGTAGCCAAACAAGAGATCCTTCCTGAAAACCTCGATGATTGGCGTTTCGGTCGTATCTGGTCTTCATCCGCTGACTTGATTCCAATGCATTTTCACTTATTAACGAGTGTATATCGCGTAACCTCTCACGAATGTCTTCAACATGTTCCGGTATACTTAATTGGGTCTCTGCATTCGGTGGCGGGCCTCCAGTCATTAAGTCTGCTGGTATACGTAACTGTCTGCCGAAGTTGGCATAGGCTGGCGTCACTTTTATGCTTTCGTGTTCCGCTGTTCGGTAAGCCAGTAAGAACAGAGGTATGTATTTATCCCAGTCCTTTTGGTGATCTTCTACCAGCTTAGCTAAGTGTCTTTCCAAAGTTTGGTTAAATCGTTCGACCATTCCATCAGATTGCGGGTGATAAGGTGTAGTTCTTGTTTTGTACACTCCTAATAATTTACACATTTCCTGGAATACATTAGATTCAAAGTTTCTGCCTTGGTCTGAATGAATCTCCAGCGGAACGCCAAATCTGCATATCACCTCATTGACTAATTTCTCAGCAACCGTCGTGGCTTCCTGATTAGGGATTGCGAACACCTCCGGCCATTTCGTGAAGTAATCCATCACGACTATAAAATACTTGTTTCCGTTATCTGTCTTAGGAAATGGTCCAGCCACGTCAATCGCTATCCTTTCCCAGGGGGCTCCCACGTTGTATAGTCTAAGGTTGCCTCGGCTTCTGACCTGCGGACCTTTCACTGCTGAGCATGACGTACATTTTCGGCACCAATTCTCGACATCTTCTCGGCAATTCAACCAGTAAAAACGCTCTCGTACCTTTACCAATGTTCGTCGTACTCCAAGATGTCCCCCAGAAACCCCATCATGCAATTCACGTAGTACGTCCTTGATAAGTTTTCTTGGCACGACCAACTGTAGATGATGTTCTCTTCCTGAAGGTTTTTCCCATTTGCGGTACAGTAAGCCGTTTTGCAACACAAGGCTTTCCCATTGCGCCCAATAACTTTTCGTAATGGCGCTGAAGGGAGCCAGCTCCTGCCATTCGGGCTTTCCCGTGTCTTGCTTCATCCAATCTATTAGAGGCCGCAAATCTCTATCTTCATACTGGGCCTTACGCATCTCATCAGTTTCCCACCTGTCATCCGTAGGCTTAGCTCGCAGTACTTGGATCCTTTCCTTCGTCTCCATCCTTACACAGTGTCTGCCATCATCCGTACATGGTTGTCGTGATAATGCATTTGCATTTGAGTGAGACTTTCCACTACACTGTACTGTATTCCTCGATCTCTGGTTACCATTGCTAGCCGCTTCTGATCGCACTACAGTTCGTGTGGTTTCGGTGTCCCTCGTTGAGCTGCAGTTCTTGCCATTAAGCAATCCCTTAATGGATAAACTGTTGCGTTCGCTCACCTGAGGTACGACAGCTTTTGGGGTTGTTTCTCGTCCAGCCAGCACTTGCCGTTTGCTCCTGGCTGTTGCTCGCTTCCCTGCTGGTTCAACAGGCTGTTTGACGTGCCTGCTCTCTTTAGCTGTTGAGATTCCTCCCGCTTGCTGTCGCCAATTCATTGAACCTGTAGGCATAGGTTTGGCTGGGCAGCTAACTCTAATGTGCCCACGTTCACCGCAGGCGTAGCACATGGGGCCCAGTCTCCTAGGTTTCACCACCTTTGATCGAGCCACAACTTCTGTAACCTCACGTACTTTATGTGCTCGAGGTTCGTGGCGAACAGCTTCTACCTCCAGCGCATGAGCCAAAGCCTCCTTCATTGTCACGTGGTGCTGAAGGCGAACAGCAGCACGCACTTCCAGGTCTCTAATTCCATCAATAAACGCCTGGACGATGGTGTTATTTACTGTGTTAGCGTCGGCTGAAGGATACGCCTTCCTCACAAGCTTCTCAATTTCCACGGCCCATTGTTGGAGTCCCTCGCCGCTCCTCTGTACACGGTCCTTTAATTGAGCACGGAACACATGCTCCAAGTGACGCTCACCGTAGCGAGCTTCCAATGCTTCCATCAAATCAGCGAACTGATACTCTTTAGGCATTGCATCCAACACAGAGAGCGCCTGTCCCCGTAACGCCGTGCTCAGAGCTGTTAGGCAATGTTCATCTGTCCAACCACTGACTTTCGCTGCTATTTCAAACTGGGTCCGGTAGGCACTCCATGATGTAAGACCGTCATAAGTGGGTACCTTTACCCGAGGACCCACCTGGTGAGAGCAGCTTGTAATGGCAGCACCCGACTTAACTCCCGTGATCTTCATTTTCATGACCTCCCTTTCCAGTTGGTCGTTTGACGTTTCACTTATTTTGTCGCAGCTGGCCTCCAAGTGGTCAACCCTCTTCTCAACACCCTTCATGTCGCGCTTGCCGAGGCCCACATCGCTTTTTAACTGGTCTTGCTGCGCCAAAATAACAGTCAATTTATCGTCAAAACCAGATAAATGTTCCTTGAGCTGTTGCTGTTGCTCGTGTAGTTGTTCCCGTAGCTTTTCTTGTTGTTGTTCCTGAAGCTTTAGTTGTTTCTGTTCCTGTAGCTGTTGATGCTGCTGAAGTTGTTGAAGCTGTTGTTGTTGCTGTTCCTGTAGGTGCTGTTGTAGTTGAAGTTGTTGTTGTTGTATAGCTGCCAGTATGACAGTAAGATCAGTAGGCGCTGTGCTTGATGACAATGACGTGCTGGCAACACCAGCAGGTTCCTCACCTGCACGCCTCTCGGTGTCCTCTGACGCCCTCTGTGTCTCAGCTTGAGACCTGGTGGTAACACCTTCCTTCGGAATAAGTGGCATTTTTTAACACAATTTCACTTCCGACACCAGTTGTTACGTACTCGGGTTCGCAATTGTAAGAAAACACCACTTATATTAAATCCGTGTATTTACACAACACAACACAACGTAATACTAAAATACACTCTACTTGCTAGTCACTTACTATACTATCACTGAACTACACAATTAAACACTTCTCGCTTCGCACTTGTCACTTGATGTATCGCTCTCGATCGCTTTATAAAAACTGCCTTGTGTTTGTCAACATCTCTGTATTTATAGGCAGAGGAAAGTCCTAGCTGGATCCAGAAAAATCTAAATGTATCGGGAAACAATGAATCACTTCTTATCGTAAACATGTTATGAGTCATAAATCCTAGTACACGCTACTTTCAACCTTATGCCATATCCCACAAAGTCCATTATGGCATAGCCCCGGTCAACTATTTGTTTGTCAACAGGAGTTTTCTAGATAGTTAGCGCGCCCGCGCTCCAACTCTACACGCTTCTAGATTATTCGTAACAATATGTTTGCAATAATAAATCCATACCTAGACTCTTGCCTAGGGTGGTCATGACCCCCATGACCCTTCCCTGGATCCGCCCTTGCTGGACAAATTATACGAATTGATGTAATCCCAAAGCAAATTATTTTGCTTATGTTATGTGTATTGGTCAACGATACTAATAAATAGAAATGACAAAGAAATGCAAACATCTATACTCATCACACAAATGTTTGTCCCTGTCAGGAATCGGACCCGAGTCCCCTCGATTCGTAGTTAGGTTCGCTTACCACTCGACCAACGAGGCGGTATTAGTTTATACAATCAGGCGTTACTAAGGAAATTAAATTATTCTAATATATGTTACTAATGCCGTGTTCCTATAATCTACGATCCGCTAGCTTAATCTGTGAACAGGAACACGACAAGCATCGACGTTATTGTAGCAGGTATGAATGTTCTGGCTGGCGAGATGTTATAGAACCCTACCTACTTCAGAACTCAGATGCTGGCGATATTTCAGAACTCTACCTAGCGTTGCGACCACTGCGAATGTTACAATGGTACAATATTTACATATATGTAACTACTAGCTGTTGCTCACGACTTCGTCCGCGCCGACTTCGTTTACTCCGCACTGCTCCTGCACTGCACTGCGCGGACGAAGTAGCGGGCAACAGCTAGTACATAAATAATTGTAATATATGAAATAAAAAAAGCCCACTGAGTTTCTTCCGCCGGATCTTCTCAGTGTGTGGCCGCGTTCAGGTCCGGTAGTAATTATAAATAAATCGACCGAAATTTAAATGTTTGCACACCATATCATGGTAGAATATGTTGGTAACTTAATTAATTTTTATAACCTGTGACACCCATATTCTTGCAAATAAATATTTTTTTTATTTTTCATTTCCTACGATAAGAATGGCTTTTGTCATTACGATAGCGTTGACTGTTGAGGCGGCTCATGTCATATACTATCAGAATAATGATCTACTATAACAAATAGTTACATGTTTTATCGAAATAGGTATTTTCGTTCTAAAATAATTTAAGAGCATTAAAATTGCAACATTCCACTTTTTACCCCCAGTATCTGTTTAACCATAAATAAGATTTTTACCAAAAGAGATTATTTAGATTTTCATGATATATATATATATATATATATATATATATATATATATATATATATATATATATATATATATATATATATATATATAAATTATAGAAAAGAATTCCCAACATGTACCAAAAAACTTTATTCAACAACAAAGTAATACCTAACTTATGTGAAGATATATTTAGTAAACAGAGCTTTCATTTAAAGTTTATAAAATAACAATTCATTTTCTTTCGGTTGTATTTCTAATAAAAATATAAACTATGATAAATTACAAATTTATTAAAATTTTGTATTAACTTTTTTGTTTCCCGCTTATTGTGTTATTTATTTATTTGTGTGTGTATGTGTGTCTGTATGTCAGTATGTGTAACATGTCAGGTATAAAAGTACAAAAAGTAAAATTGACAATGTAATGAAAAAAATAAATTTGAAACAAAAACTTGAATTTAAACATCATAATTTGTAATTTTTTTATCATTTTTCTACATTTTTAGTTACAAAAGTTACTGCAAGTTAAAAACTATGAGTCTGAGAGACTTAAGTTACGACCTTTTTTGAAAAGAATCAAATTTTTTATAAAAATATGTATTATTTTTTCCATCTATCAATCAATTTTCGCTGTAAAAATAAAAAAATGTGCATTTTATTCGAAAACATAACTTTGACAGATGGTACCAGTGGACCAAAGCAGGCGACATTAAAATTGACGAAAAGTCATTTAAAGAGCGTGGAATCCTGGATATATTTCAGCAATCAGAATGCCAATATCATTAAATGTGTAAGCATTAGAAATTTGGAAAAAAAAAATTTACATGCATTTCTAATGGGAAAAAATCAAATTAAAACGGCAAGCACTTCATACTCGAATTAAGAGCTCTAACTTGGTAGAAATTTTTTTTTCAATATGTAGAACAAAATTTTGCTTGAGCACCTAAAAAAAAATGTTTGTCGCAAATGAATCACCCTAATATATATATATATATATATATATATATATATATATATATATATATATATATATATATATATATATATAAAGTCGGTTTAATATTTATTCTCAACAACTAAGTTTGTTTTGATTTATTTTTTTGGCTTCAGATATCAATTTGAGTCTTAATTTAAGCTCTTAACAATACTACTTATGTGCATAAGATAACAAAAATAATACCTACCTATTTCCTTAAATTTTCGCATGATGTTTATATACTTACGTAATGCAATTATCACATATTATTTAAAAATGCGCAATAGTAGATAACACACTGATATTTTTAGGTACCGCGTTTTGTTTCAATGACAAATACGTATTGTTTCTATCGTAACAGAATTATTTTATTGTGGAATTTTTAGAATGAATTACAATTTTGGACTATCAGACACAATTAGTCAGTAAAGACTGACTAATGCAAGCTCTCTATATCAATAAACAACTCGTTTTATTTACGAGTAAATGTGCTGATTGACCGTCGAGCCTATACCGCGGTCTTAAGAGCCCTCGACACAAAACTTATGGCCAGTTGCACTACATTAAACCGCGGTATTGTTTATGATACACGAGCGAGCTTTACCGACGAGCCATAAGACCGCGATATAGGGTCGCTCGTCGATCAGGACCTTAAAGGTCCTAAATCTATGGGCCATAAGTTTTGTGTCGAGGTCTCTTAGACCATAAAGACCGCGGTATAGGCCCGCCCGTCGGTCAGCACCTTAACATTTTCTACGTTGTATTTAAGCTAAACCTGTTCCTATAGTGCCAAATTAGCAAATGACCAAATAAATTTTGGAACGCCTCGTTATTATTCAACTGATTGCTAGTAACCATTACCAGCTGCTACGAATGACGGATCGTCGATTGTAGGAACCCGGCATAAGCGCCTTGCCAAAATATTCCACGACCAAGCATGCCGACATAATCTTCTCGTGACCCACAGAAGCTGGATACTCTCAAATCGTGGAATTCGTTCTATATGTTTTTCTCAAATACATTACGTCTAACATTGGTTAGGTGCCAGTTTTGTGTTAGGTAAGTTTACCGGCTACTTTACCTTGAAACACGACAGAGACAAGCACTGATACTATCGTAGAGTCATGTGGGGTAACTGTACGCAACTTTTTTTTAAACTAGTCTCAAAATTCAAAGATAAGCATGAATGAGAAATGAATATACCTAGGTCATACTATAAGTTTTGCGTAACTTAAAAAAACAACATGTTATAACCCAAATATTATGTTTATTGCTTTTCAAAATAATCTCCTTTACATTTTTAACATTTTTTCATGCGATCGAACCATTTTTTAAAACAGGAGGACCACAGATCTGACGACATGTTTTCTACGTGCTGTTTGAACGCTATCACTGCCTCTTCGGAGTTGGTAAAAGTAAAACCTCTCATCAAATCTTTGATTTTGGGGAAAATACAAAAATCACAGGTAGTGAGGTCGGGGCTATGCGCAGGATGAGTGACGAGATGTACTTTTTCGGAAGCTAAAAATGACTGTTTTGTTGGCCGTGTGTGAAGAAGCGTTATCATGGTGTAGGAGAATGCGGCTTTTGGGTCGTCTTTCGCGAACTTATTCTAACACCCTGGGTAAACAAATGGTAGAATACCACTTGGCATTAACACTGGGACCCGTAGCTGAGAAAAAAAACGCGATCATTTTTTTACCAACGTTTCTCGCCTGTCTCACTTTTGTTGGCCTGTTCTCATTTTCAAACACCCATTCACAAGATTGCTGTTCTTTTTCGGGTTCAAAACAATAAATCCACGTTTCGTCTCCTGTGACAACGTCATAAACAGCATTAGAATGTCCGTGGTCGTACTTCAGTAGCATCTGTGAGCACCATTCCACGCGAGCCCGCTTCTGCTCCGCTGTCAGTTCATGAGGGATCCAACGACAACAAAGTTTCCGAACTTTCAATTCTTCGTGTAAAATTTTCTGAATTTGGCTCATACCAATTCCCAATAGTCCTCGAATTGTCTCATAGGTAATCCGGGGGTTTTCTTCAATTAACCGCTTAACAGTAGCCACATTATTTTCGATGACGGCAGTTGAAGGTCGCCCTTCACGAAATTCGTCATGTAAAGAAACTTGACCTCTAACAAATTCAGCAAACCATCGCCTCACGGTGCTCAAACAAGGTGCTTCTCTCCCAAAAGCATTTTGAAGACGAGCGGCACAATCCCGCCAATTGTTGTTTTTTTTATTATTAAGAAGGTTGCAACGTTTTAAAAATATAACATTCGAAATTCAAATAGTTCCGATTAGCTAGAAGTGCAAAACTTTTAATGTGCCCCATGTATGTATCAGGTCAAGCATTTTTTAAGTAATAATTAAATCAAGAAGTAATCAATAAAATCTTAACACTCCGAAAATATCGTTAAATTTGATCAGCTAAAAATGCGCATACTTACTTCATACTAGGGGTAAGTGTACGCAGTTAAATGAAGCTTGTAGATTTTTTATTAATTTAAGTAGACTAATTTAATCAACATTTAGTGAACTTTATTGAGACATAGCATAGCTTCAGATGTTGTACTAAATAAAAGGCTTTAATAAATTATTGAATCATTTACTTGCGACAACTTTCGTCATGACAACTAATTTTACCTTCACAGCACCAGATTCTATTTTTTTTTTTTTGAGTAACCGAATGATTTCATTTGGATTTTTTTACATAAACTAATTCTCCAGCAACATGTATTTAATTTGTGTACTCGTTTTACAAACCTCTTCTTCCCAATTAATAAATAAAGGGGTTGCGTACACTTACTCGCTGCGTACAGCTACCCCACATGATACACGGACGTTGTAGAACTCTACTGCTTAGGAAGAAGAAAGTAAGAGAAAAGAAAATATTTATTTGCAAGAATATGGGTGTTACATGTTGTTAAAAATTAATTAAGCTACCAACATATTCTACCATTATGTGGTATGCAAATATTTGAAAATTATTAATATACAAATATTAAATTGAAGACTTTGTATCGATTTTTTATAATTACTACCGGATCGGAATGTGGCCGCACACTGAGAAGATCCGGCGGAATAAACTCAACGGACTTGTCTTTTTTCTTTACTTTTGTAGTCACGACATAATAACATTTTTAGTCTTCAATTGCCCTTTACGATCTTATTCAAATGAGGTTTTTTTCAAACCTTTATCCCGTATTTTTTCGTTGTACGCAGGCAGAACCAAGCGCCGACTATCGCGATCAATACAGTCAATAATCAGTACTTCATTTGTAATTCTTAAATATTTACAATGTTACACATGTTATATGTAAAGTATAGTAACTACCTATTCCAAAACAACTGCCTGCAGATGCTTGCAGACATCCTTCTCCGCCCGAGGATCCGCCGACTATTCTGGTTGTATTGTATGGGTTTTTAGTTCTACCATAGATATGATTATGGGTCTCCCACCTGTGGATACAATAATTAGATTTTTAGTGTAAATCTTTACATGACTGATGAAAAAATAGAATGTTGCATTACCAAACAATATTTATATTTTTATACATAATATCTGGTTGACCGAGTTTTGCTCGGTTTTTCACATACCCATATCTTTTGAACCGAGCTTTTTTTGGACCTGGAACCTTGATAAATCGATTCCTTGACCCGAAAAACCCCTTATTTGTGACTTTCATGAAAATCGTTGGAGCCGATTCCGAGATTCCAATTATATATATACAAGAATTGCTCGTTTAAAGGTATTAGGATATGTCACAGATCTCGCATATTATAAAAATGAGTTATAAAAGACTACACAGAAAAAGTATTCTACTTTACATTAGAAATACAATATCGAATTTTAAACATTACTGAATATAAGAGCGGCTACACACACATCTGCCACAGGGGCAATCTAGGATGCACGGCGATAACGGAGTTGTCTCTATACACTTGAGACTTGCCTGTCGTTCAGTATTCGGATAGTAAGTTGAACTAAACACACGCATTGGTCATGCCAAAGTCAAAACATTTTTATTCAAATTTCCTTTACTGGCACTTTTGACGAGTCAACATTTTTTTAGTTACTACCGGATCGGAAACGCGGCTACACACTGAGAAGATCCGGCGGAAGAAACTTAGCGGGCTTTTTTTTGTGCATATACATTATACATTTTTTTTTAAACAATGTATTTACAATAATTTATGAATAATATATATTTATTATAATTACTATGAGACTGCGATGAGGAGTAATGCCTTATTATCATCTAAATATTCAGATATTAAAAATGGTAATAAAAAAAATAACAGAAAAACATAGTTATTATGAAAGAACACGGGCAAGACTCCATACATCATTTTTTTACGAATCATCTTAAAGTTTCATATATTCCGTAAGATTCGATATTAACTCCTTATCTTATCCACATTTATTATATCTTTTTTAAGCTTGGGTAATAATAGTTAGAAAAAGATAAAGTTGGAATTTAGGTTAGATAACGTAAACATTTAGTTCTCTTCTTATACTCTGTGGTTACGATTCTTATTGACAAATGACAAGTTGTCACTTGTCAGATGCAAAATAATGACGTGTGACACTTGACATACCCAATAACCATTTACCATAGATTACACATACTGTTGTCGAGGAACTCTCAGACACGAACGTCGATAGTAATTGCTGTAAAATAATAAAGAAAGCTATTTGCTTTAAACTATTTCTTTGTATAAAACAGTGAACATTTTAATTTGGTAATTATATGTAATAAATATGATTGTATATTAACTTATTTATATTTAAAGTACATGAAATAAAATGTTTTGTATTTGTACAATGGTAACATTTAATATAGCAGAAGTCAATCAAAGTCTTTATATTTTTTATATAATTATTCCTAGATATATATTTTGTTTTATTGATTTAAAAAACGTATAAAATTATTCTATTTAATTTAATATTTGTCACTCCAAAAGACACACAAGGGATGTTCAAAACTAAAACGGCCCGTGTTCTTTATGAAGATATAAATCTTGATTTTGATTACGAAGACATAACATTTCAATAGCGTCATTGGGCAGTATACTTTGTCTGTCATGTGATGTGCAGTTGAAAATAGGTACAGTGCTACAAGAGTAATTTGGCACTTGGATGACATTGACACGAGGGCGTGGGTATTTTAAATTATTTACTCCTTTAAATGGATTATCGGGGCGTAAGATTGCTTTTCTTTGCGTCTATCGTCCTGAATGAATATACGCCGAAGCTTTGTACGATTTGCAACTAAAAAATTATCGCGATAGATGATGTGGTCATATTAACAGCAACGATGTTTTGCACGAATTATCGTGCAATAATCTAAGATGGCTGAAATCATTTTCAAACTTGTAACTATGGACGATGACTATCTTTACTTTTAACTGTGTGCTAAGAATTAATTCATTTTTAATTTTATTTTTTGGATCCCGTATGATAGGCTCAGCTTATCATTTCATCGTTTCACTCCATTTTACACAACCACACACATACGTCCGAACTGATCAAATACAACGGCTGAAATGAACAATTAATGGTGTGACTGATATATTAGTATTCGCTAAGATATTAGTAATATTGAAAGGATTCGTGGATTAGTAATCCGGCGAACTATAATATGCTAATATTTCATATTCGCCTAATATCTGTAACGGCTATCCAAAATGAATCGGATAATATCATTCGGTCCTCGGAATAGTTCGGATTCACTAGATTGGCGCCCGTCGGAAAATATTAAAATATTTTCACGATACGCCGCGTCGTACGTACGAATGAGACAGACGTATTTCCTGCAGTATACTGTTGTTTTAAGGTCCAAATTACAGTGAAGTATTAGTTAATACTGATATATTAGTTAAGATATTTTCCTGCCGTATCAGTATAAGATCTTATTACTGTTGCTTTAAGGTCCAAATTACAGTGAAATATTAGTTAAGATATTTTCCTGCCGTATCAGTATCAGATCTTATTACTGTTATTTTAAGGTCCAAATTACAGTGAAATATTAGTTAATACTGACATATTAGTTAAGACATTATAATATTTCAAAGTGAATATATTAGTATCACCTAATCTTGAGAAATATCGGTATTAACCCATCTCTATGAACAATGCTAGTCTAACCACGCAACGTGATAATATGTTAGCGCGCTAAAACCCTTTGACGTAGCGTCAACTGCGCTATAAGGCACATACAGTCCGAATGTTTGCAACGATAGCCGATAATAGCCGGTCTCATCTGCATGTATCGTGTCATTACACGAAGTTTTGTGAAGACAGACTCTAGTGCGGCCGCAGCATAAGTGACATAAATAATTTGTAAGATAATGATGATTCGTGTATGTAATATTACACACGGGTACTGCGTCGCCAGTTCCTTCTTTGAACTTGGCTGGACACGCGCTCGCGTGTTTTGATCCGCCAAGTCTTCTATGTTATAAAATAAACTTTAGTTTTTTTTGTAGAAATAAAACGCACATAACGAGTTTCCGTGATCCAGCACAAGACAATGACCTTGACTTTAATTGATGTTTGATGCAAATCCTCAACATTATTTCAAGGCGAATAAAAATCTAGCACCCAGATTATTTTGAGTAATATACCTAGTATTAGATTCGTAGATATTCTTTTGTTAATTTCAATGTTAATTGTTGACCAATTACTATCTGGTTTTTGATTCATTTAGCTCAAATTTGATCTTTTGAAAGTAATCTGTTAACGGGTCTTTAAGTATGTCCTTGCCAAATTTTGTTTTAGTCGAATCGTTCACCGTGACAGACATTTTGTCAGAACTCAGCATTAAAAACGCATTAATAATATTAGTGTAGAGTGCATTCGAGACAGAACATAATGATAATAAAGGCTTGCATCGCTTTTACAACGTGTTTGTCCACGCCCTTTTGTAGGAATTGATATAATATCAAGCGGACGGGATGTTGGGAGACAAAAATGTATGCCGCTCTATAAAACGAAACATAACAAGCGGCGGACTTGATACATCAAATCTCTCAAGAATAGACCTTTTTGTCAGGCTTGGTTCCCCGTGTTGGTTCGGGCTCCTTTTAAGAATAGCACAACTGCCGTTCTGCCAGGCAGGTCGTAAGAAGCGACCGATTGGCCATACGTGTCACTACTAACGTGACTACTAGGTGGTAGAGTTCTGCCACGTCTCGCCCGGGTATGTGGTATCACCGTCTTACCTATTCCTGCTGCAACAGCAACAATGCTTACGATATGCTTAAGTCTACCGGCTACCTTATCTTCCAAACCGAAACACGACAGCGACAAGCATGCGACATGAATAGGTTAAAAGGTGCCAAATACCTGGACAAATACAGAACTCTACCACATAAAAGTCACGATGGTAGTGGTACGTATAATCAATCGTTCGCCTTACGAACTACCTGGTAGAATAGCAGGTGGTCTATCCTTCAATGGGGACGTAAATAAATACGGGGAGAGGGGGAGGCCGTTTCAAAATATATGGCGTATAAATTTTAACAAAATAATATTTACCACATGCAAAATTCTGGAACGTTTGTGAGGCCGATGATAATGGCGCCCTTTTCTCGCAATAGTCGTATGACATCAGCGTCTTCTTCTGCTATCACATCTTTACGTAATACCACGCCTGCTGTTTGATGTAATCCTGGAGTATAATATTTATATTTTAACTAGTGTCTAACCTTGCTTGCCTACATGAGTGCAATATGTAATCTAGAGTGAGAAGTTTGGTAATTATTATTTGTTATCTGTATTTATTTAGTCAGTTTAAACTCTTTTAATACTTCCTTACTAGTTTTGCTACTTAACTATTTTGCGTGAGCTAATATGTTAACTTTGACGGCAGGGTTCCTTAAAGACACAAACATTCGAATTGATTCTTTTTTTTATAACAAACAAGCAGATGGGTCTCCTGATGGAACGAGACAACCATCGCCTGTAGACACCAAAGATGTTATTGGTGCCTTGCTATCTTGTGGCGAAGTCTTATGCCACAAGCATAAGTTTACCGGCTACTTTAACCTCCAAACCAGAACATGACAGTGACAAGCACTGACGCTATTGCGGCAGGAATAGGTAAGGCGGTGGTATCAGACCCGGGCGAGACAATGCAGAACTTTACCACCTAGTAGCCACGATGGTAGTGACTCGTATAGCCAATCAGTCACCTTTTACGACCTGCCTTGCAGGACGTCAGTTAGCCTATTCTTGAAAGGAGCCCGGGACTACCGTGGGATTCTTACTTAATACTTATTAGTTAGAACACATTAATACTAATAGTTCATGTAGAAACTGAATTGAACAAATATTTAACTTTGAGATACAATGGCTGGCTGCTGAAATAGCTGTAAAAGTGCCGCAAATTGTTAACACACACACACGCGGTGCACGTGGCCGCCATTTTAATGACGTCAGCCGGAGACAAATACTTCGACCCATCAAAAGTGCCTACAAAGGTTAATTTGAATATTATTTTATTTAATTTGATCAGATAATAAATACCGTTTGCATACCGTCAAGCGAGTGAATAACGTAAGTCACGCGGTTATTAGACATTGGCCAGCTCACTGCGCGTTATAATCCATTGAAATATTATATTTTATACTTTTATTATAAACAAAAGTAACTTTACGCCTGTATCCCTAAAGAGGTCGGCAGAGGAAAACAAGTGCATCCACAATTAGCCGAATATACTTTGTCCCACGATGTCATAGGTGACAAGCTTATCGCCAACCGGGCAGTTATGCGATTCCGGCAAACATTGTTTTTATCAGACAACTGAAAAAACACATTTTTGAATTGCCGGGAATCGAGCCCGGGACCTCATGTGGTAAACACCGACAGCGGATCATTAGACCAAAGAGAGACGACATAAATTAATAATAACATAGGAATGTTAAGATGATAAATTATATGGATAAAAAATATATAATCGAAAACTACTAATATTTCGTTTTTATCGTATTTCTCACGAGTATTTAAGAACCCAGTCAAGCGCTGTAAAACCCAGATAAATTAATGAAAATAAACAAATTTTTACTAGAAATCGTTCGTTGAAAATCTCTTTATGAGATTGCTCTGATGTAATTTTATTATCAAATGACCAGAAAAAAATTTTAACGCCCAAAAAAATTGTCGATTGGGGAGATGAGTGGTAATTCCCATCGCCGCATTTTACCGACCTGATATCCGGGACCAGCGAATTTACATACTTATACTAGACTCCTAACAGACTCCTAAAACACCACCCATCTGACTTCGAGCTGCTAGGTTTTAGATTTTTGAGAAAACCATAGAAAAAACCTCAATAATATTTTTTCCCGGGCCGGGGTCGAGAACGGGAACTCATGATTTGAGCCGAATATCCTCTAGACAGTAAAACTAAGCTTATTGCCTTCAAACAACGAATAGTTACTTTCTGCGTGTAAACCACAATAAAAGTTTCCCCAACCTTTTTCGAGGCGCATAGATACTAGGCATCGCCACATGGTGGACGTTCCACGTACCCGAACACAGCGGTTCGACTTGACATTCATGATCCGAACCGCAAGGGACTGGAATATGCTTAATATGCTTCCTGAGTCTGTGTTCCCCGACGAGTTCAAGAGAAGAGTGAACAGGTACCTTCTAGGGAAGCGCGTTCCATCTTAGGCCGCATCTTAGCTTACCATCAAGCGAGATCGTGGTCAAACGCTTCCCTGTCAACAGTAAAAAAAACCTCCTGTGGAAGAAATTTTTGAAGAAAGTGTCATGAAATTTTTATAACCGAAGACCTTGGTGAACCGGGTATAGTTTAACCACAAGACCACTAAGTATATGTAAGATTTAAATTTAAAATATTTATCAAAACCCTGTTTCGAATTCAAACTGCCTGATACCAAGTAAATATTCAACGTACTTGTACACAAATTCGTGATCTTATTTGTAACATAATGAATGAATAAAATATCAATACCATGTAATACTATACCTTTGACACCGATACAATCTTTAGTTGTGAAAGGAACGCCCAGGAAAGGCTTCTCTATTAGCAATTGATCCGGGGTCTTTGAGCCGCTTTGAATGAGCTCATCGGCCTGCTTAGCCTCTATTAAAGCTAATTGAAAGCGATCTTCTACAAAGCAGTTGAGCGCTGAATTGATGTCTTTAATTCTTCTTATACACGCTTCTAAGACTTCAACGCTGGTGATCTAAAAAACATAAACTATTAAAAATTTGTTTAAGTTTCATGGTTTCAATTCTTAACATTGACATATAGTTATTATATGTCAATGTTTCATAACTTTCTCTCCATTCAAAATTACTCGTACGTAAAGTCACTTAATGTGTACTAAAAATAGTGGTTATCTGTAACTTCGTTGTACCTATTTTTATATCATAAGACAACAAACAAATGGCTACCCTGATGGAAAAAAGGTTCGTTTTTATTATATTATTGCATTTTAAATTAAGTGACGTAAGTTTGCCACTTTTCATTGTGAAAAAATTCTTCATTACATATATTGAATTTTAATGTTGCATTTTGCGATTAATAATTATATATTTCTAATGTATATTATTTAAAAATATTAGTTTCCTTTTTTTCAAATCTAAACAAATAAATAGAATTGAAGTGTCTGTTTGTAATATTAAAATAACCGCTTTTCACCAAACGCATATGGATGTATACACGGTACATGTACCAAAATAACATTTTTTACAATTTTTGTCTGTCTGTCTGTCTGTTTGTTCCGGCTAATCTCTGGAACGACTGAACCGATTTTGACGGGACTTTCACTGATAGCAGATAGCTGATGTGATAAGGAGTAATTTAAGCTACTTTTCCACGCGGACGAAGTCGCGGGCTCAGCTAGTCTATAATATAAATGCGAAAGTTTGGATGATGGATGTTTGTCACTCAACTACACAAAAACTTTTGAACGGATTTGAATAAAAATTGGCACACAGTTAGATGATGACCTGGAATAGAACATAGGCTTTTTATCCCGGTAAAAGTTAGGTGATTCCACAGGATTGGCCAAAAACTTTTATAATGCAGCGGGCTGCACGCTGCAGCTAGTATCGTTATAAATATTCGTTTTATGACTCGTTATAAATATTCGTTTTATGACTCGTTAAAAATATTCGTTTTATGACTCGTTATAAATATTCGTTTTATGACTCGTTAAAAATATTCGTTTTATGACTCGTTATAAATATTCGTTTTATGACTCACTAACTGCACCCTGCATTATAAAAGATTTTGGCGAATCTCACAGGAACAACTTATTTCTCCCGGATAAAAAGTATCTTATGTGCTGTAGGTCAACACTCAACATCTACGTATGTGCGAAATTTCATCCAACTTGTTTTAGACGATTTTGCATGAAGGAGTAACAAACATCCATCCATTCATCTTTACAAATATTTATATAATATTAGTAGCAAGAAAGAAGGACAGATTAACCTAAAATAAATATAAAAATTAATAAGAATTATTTTACCATTTAGAAAAGTTTTTGTATGTCTGTATATCCCATAATAACTTAACGGCTTGAACGATATTGATGAATGTTGGTATACAATGAGGACACGTAACGAAATTCAAGTAACCATATTTGATTATTTTATTACACAAATGCACATTTCTGTCGGGGATCGCACTATGACTCCTCACGATAGGCGTCATTCATTAGGCCTATAGGTACGCTAACTGCTCTAACTACTACGAGTACTACTGAAAGACGGTGTATTTGACCACCTCGTCCCGCAAGATTTTGTTTTTCTGCAAATAAATGGCAATTTATATTTTACTGATTCAGGCGTTACCTTGGGGAAACCCATGATTAAAAGGTAAAATTTATTATAGTTGCTATTTTCCCCGAACTGACCTCCATCGCCACTGTAAATAAAGACGCCGGTTTTAAGAAATGGATAAAACTCACCGATGGTCCGGATAAAAACGAAGACCCCAGTGGCACAATTATCCATCCACATCCAACACACTTTCACCCACGTGGCGTGGCAGAGGTCACATAAAACAGTTTGCGGAAACAGCAAATTTCCTTAATTTGAAATTTCACAATTTTTTAGCAATTGAGAAATTTACATTTCGAAATATTTAGGTATAATGTATGTATATGTATATGTGTACTACAATAGACGAGGTTAATTGAGTTCCTACATGTAGAAGGACATTTTTTCGACGATATTTTCAGGTTATATTTTTACACTGGGTTTTTAGTTAAGTTTATAATTCAATTAAAAAATGTTTAAGCGTGCTTAACAAACGTAAATTTTAATACTAAAACCGGAAAATGATTAAAAAGCATACATACACACAGATACACATATACGCATACTCAAGCACACTACTACACGCACATACACATGCACATACATACACACACGCGCAATCACACACATAGTTCACGTTCGGCATATGGTGCCTATGCATTATTTATATAACACAACTGATTAAAATAATACGTAATAGTGTTTAATACATAATAATGTATTTAATAGTTAAATCTTTCTAATATAATATCAGTGGCGTGCACAGGATTATGAGACTGGGTATGCGGCGGAGTATAATAGATTTTCTTATATAGATTTTTAGCGTAGCCTCAGCCACGCGACGTATCTCTAAGCCGGAAACCATGCCAACGGAACATGTCTTAGATGTACTACTATTTATCTACATCTTCTACGGTAACGCAGAAAAAACAGCGGTCGGTCGTCGCTAACTAAAATATTATAACAGGTAACTACTTACCTAGTCAGCTGTATTCTAGGTATGTTTCCATGTTCAAGGTTCTTGTTATTTAAAATAGGTACTATTTCCCGATGTAAATATTTAAATCTGAATATCCAGAATTAGTCCACACTGTATTAGAATTACTAAACAATATGCAAGGAAAACAAAATAATTTAATCGTATGGAGACAACCACACAGCCAGTCATACGTTTCATAACTTTTAACATGAAACTTGCGAGTTACATTTCCTTTTTGCTGGTTTAATTGTGGTAACTCGGGTATACACCTACCTTTAGATACGATTTGAATCTTTTCACTAAATGACAATTGTGAGAACTTGTTACTTTTAATTTTTAGTAAGCACACATTATCAAAACATACGTCACAATCAAATAACATTTTAAAGAGTCAAGAAACGCGCTAGATTAAACAAATCACTATTTATTTTAGATATATATAACTGTTTACTTTAATTATTTACTGTTTATTTAATTTAATTTACACACTTTCAAATGTTAAAATAATAATATCATTAATATATATTTTAAGAAAACATATACAATAATAAAACATAATAATACACAATGCATATCACGTATCACATAAAAATTTAAAATGGCTTCACTTTTGTCAATAACATTTCAACAAATAAAACCTTACTAAACAAAAATGCATAATGTGAGCATACATTTTGTCAATAATATTTCGTCTATTATCTTTACCCGGATTATAGAACAAGGCCGCATTACCTGCTTTATACAATAGAATCATTGTGTGAGTGAGCCAATTACGTGCGGATAGGTAATTATGTCTCGCACACATTTACAATGTGAAGCAGAAGCTTGGCGGCAGGACTTGGGCGTTCAATATTATTTATCGTTTAATAAACGACTGGCAAACATAATGTTTGAGTGCTGTGCTTGCAAATAGGTGCTATTTAAAAATATTAGGCGTTTTTAAGTTATTATATTTTGTTTATTCATTTATTTATAAGTCATCTGAAACGTATGAACGTTTTATTAAAATAAAGGTAAAGCACTGCTTTTCTGCCTATCAGGAGCGCACGCGCCTGTATAATATGTCCCACACGTTTGGTCCCGGGCTTCTTTGAAGAATAGGCCAACTGCCGTTCTGCCACGCAGATCGTAAATGGCGACCGATTGGCTATGCGAGTCACTAAAATCGTGGCTACTAGGTGGTAGAGTTTTGCATTCTCTCACCTGGGACTGGTATTACCGCCTTAGCTATTCTTACCGCAATAACAGCTTGTTACTGTCGTGCCTAACAGAGTGCTAAGTGTGAGTTTTTCTTTTCGCATTCGATCGTGAGCGCGTTTCGAGTTTACTAGGAATTTGTATGTGATTTGTACAGCGCCATCTAATGGTAAACTGGTTTCTCACGTTTACCTCTAGGTGGCGCTGTACAAATCACATACAAATTCCTAGTAAACTCCAAACGCGCTCACGATCGAATGCGAAAAGAAAAACTCACACTTAGCACTCGGACCGGCAGATAGTCTATTCTTCAATGGGAGCTCGAAACAACACGAGATGTAGCAATTACACGATATCAATCCATTATGAATAAACAAAGACGCGCTACCGGTTTTCTTAATTGCAATGACTGATGATCTTGCTTTTGCGCAATGATAATTATGTTTTAACCTTTTATATATACGGCTACATAAAAACAACAAAAGGTTGTAGCGGTCAAGCAATCTACAACGCTATAATACATTAACGCTTAATTACTCTATCATGTGGCCTGTGGCTATAACATTTATTTATCTTATAACACTATTTACAAGTTTCAAAGCTTTTAAGACGGACTTTGGTCCCAAGGCATTATACTCGAACTTATCTGGCTGGGAAGATCTTCCCTTCCATCTTTATATCATGTCATCAACCTCCACAATGTTGACGTTATCTCGATGACCATAACCCCTACAAGGTTAAATAATTTTATTCCACATTAATGTTAATATTACACATGCGAAAGTCTGTCTGTCTGTTACACTTTCACGGCTAAACCACTGATTTTTTTAATTCGGGCAGGAGATATCTGAAGACCTGAATTTCTTTTTTTAAAAATATACCTACTAAGGGGCTAAAATTGAGGATGAAAGTTTGTATGAAAGAAGTAAATTAATGGCATGACGTGTACTTTATTGCGGACGAAGTTACGCTGCTTAGCTAGTTGAATGTATCTTATACTTTAGACGTTTATATATATATATATATATATATATATATATATATATATATATATATATATATATATATTATATATATATATATATATATATATATATATATATATATATATAAACGTCTAAAGTATAAGATACATTCAACTAGCTAAGCAGCGTAACTTCGTCCGCAATAAAGTACATATATATATATATATATATATATATGTACTTTATTGCGGACGAAGTTACGCTGCTTAGCTAGTTGAATGTATCTTATACTTTAGACGTTTATATATATATATATATATATATATATATATATATTATATATATATATACATATATATATACATATATATATATATATATATATATATATATATATATATATATATATATATATATATATAATATATAAATCAATCCCTGACATCACGCCTGAATGGCTGGACCAATTTCGGTAATTTTTTTTTGTTGTAATTGTAAGGCGAAGGTTCTTATAAAAGAAAATATTAAGAAAATTACGCGGAAAATTAGAAAATTTAAGAATACTTAACCACCATATAAAGTTTAATGCCATTTTGACTGCGTGGAAGGACAATCCCGTAGTCTTATATAAATTACGTGTCACGTTGTTTGTCCGCTATGGATTCCTAATATGTAAGGCAAAACAACGTTTGCCGGGTCAGCTATTTATATATATATATATATATATATATATATATATATATATATATATATAAATCAATCCCTATTTTCCTTGGTCACGGCATCACGCCTGAATGGCTGGACCAATTTCGGTAATTTTTTTTGTTGTGTTTGTAATTGTAAGGAGAAGGTTCTTATAAAAGAAAATATTAAGAAAATTGCGCGGAAAATCAGAACATTTAAGAATACTTAACCACCATATAAAGTTTAATGCCATTTTGGCTGCGTGGAAGGACAACCCCGTAGTCTTATATAAACTACGTGTCACGTTGTTTGTCCGCAATACAACGTTTGCCGGGTATATATATATATATATATCCACAAAATTTTATTGAAATTGTTTCAGTTGTTTTGGAGTCCATCGTGGATAAACAACGTGACACGTAATATCATAAAATAGCAAATAAGCAGATGGCTGTCCTGATGGAAAGAGAAACCATAGCATTTAGACACCAAAAATGTTAATGGTGCATAGCTATCCTTGTGGCGGGATGAAAAGGCCACATGCACAAGCCTTCCAACTGCCTTACCCTCTAAACCGGAACAAGACAATGACAAGCATTGTTGCTATTGCGGCAGGAATAGGTAAGGCGGTGGTACAATATACGAGAGAGATGTTACGTAACTCTACTACCTAGTAGTAACGATGGCAGTGATACACTCTAATTTTACGAATTGCCTGGCAGAATGGCAGATGGCCCATTCTAATTAATGGAAACTCAAAAGGCGCCCAGACTAATACTGGGAATACTAAAAACATGGATGCCGCAGTAAAATCTACAAACATTTCTACATTACCCAATTGGAAAATATCACGATAACACAAAGCCCACGTCATTATCGCTATTCATGACTCAGCATTTAAATTAAGACCAGGCTATACAAACTATTAGCTTATTTCATTATAATTAATATTATGTCATAATGCGTTGGAATGGATTTCACATACGTGGGGTGTTGCGGTTGAGTAAATCTCAATTGACTGAAATGTGAGTCAGAGTTATTTTTCACATCGAAAGAGAAGTAAATTTCAAAGTCTTTAATATCCTGTGCTATAAATATGTTTGTTTACTAACGTATGGAAGTGGCAACCACACTTGAAACACAAAATTTTTATCAATAGATGACAAAGCTATAATTATAATATATATATATATATATATCGTATTCCGGTTTGGAGGGTAAGGTAGCCGGTAAACTTTAAATGCGATGGTTGACTCCATCAGGAGACTCATCTGCTTGTTTGCTACCTTATGATATCACAAAATGAGGAGACCCATCTTTTTTTCTATATTATAAGGAAGATAGCAAACAAGCAGATGGCTTTCCTCATGGAAAGAGAAACCATCGCTTATAGACACCAAAGATGTTAATGACGCGTTGCTATCCGTATGGCGGGATGGCAATGCCACATGTATAAGTTTACCGGCTACCTTACCCTTCCAACCGTAACACAACGATATGCATTGATGCTATTGCGGCAGGATTAGGTGAGGTGGTAGGCGAGTCGTTGCGGGACTGTACCACCGCATCCATCCATCTGCTTGTTTGCTAAAAAAAAAGGCAAAAGTTGGCAGAATTCCGCAACGCCTCGCCCGGATATTCGGTACCACCGCCTTACATACTCCTCCCACAATAGCGTCAATGCTTGTAATTGTCATGTTCCGGTTAAGGTAAGGTAGACGGTAAAATCATGCATGTGGCATTGCCATCCTGCCACGCAGATAGTAACGCACCATTAACATTTCTGGTGTCTACAGGCGATGATTTCTCTTTTCATCAGGGGATTATCTGCTCTTTCTCTACCTAATAGTATAAAAAAGCGTAGATGATGATGTGGAAAGCTTATGTCTTTCTTATCATTTAGCAAAATTGACCTTTAAGATTGTGTTATTTTAATAAAACTCTTGTAAAGCTGATATGATATAAAAAGACATAAAGAAAGAAACATTTTTCGCATTAGTGACTGAAGCACCCTATGAAGTATGAACTATATTTAAAGGGTCTTTCATTAAAGATTTAGCCTTGATATCGCGCCACCCCGCTTAATATGATAACCTACTTTGTTATTTTCGACGTGGATGAGTGTGTACTAAAACAATTGTAAATAATCATGGGCGCAACCAGGTTCTGGGCCAGGAGGGGGAGAGCCACCGTAACATTTTAAGACTATATTTTTTCTAGAACAGTAGATAGTTGAGAAGAAAAGCTGCCCCTTCCTGCCCTCCCCTCGGTACGCCCATGTACATAATCTATATAGATATTGTCAATGCGAAAATTTGGATGTTTCGTTGTTTGGATGGGTGGATGTTTGGATGGTTGGATAGTTGTTACTCAATCACGCAAAAACTGCTGTATGGATTTGAATGAAATTTGGCACACTGGTAGACGATGACCTGGAATAGCACATAGGCTACTTTTTATCCCGGAAAACATGATCCCGCGGGATTAGAAAAAACTTTTATAATGCTGCGGGCTGCACATTGCAGCTAGTGTATTCTATATTCCTTATGTTGGGCCGCACTTGCGCCTATCGTAACAAAGCTTCGTGCAATGACACGACAAATGCAGATGTGACAGGCAATAGTGTCAATGCTTAACATTGTCATCTTGCCTCATGGATAGCAACGCACTATTAACATTTTTAGTTGGAAAAATCTTAGGTTTCCATCAGGAGAGTCATCTGCTTGTTTGCTATTTAATGATATATATAAAAAAAGACGTGTGGCACTTGGAGACTGCCGCGGTAAAGCTATTGCATAGCATTTTTTATCAACTTATGCAATTACAATTATATATTTATTTTATTTATGCAGTATTTTTTTTCTTTGTTTATTCATATTTAAAACACTTTGAACACAAATTATACGAGTACAGATATTCACTGTTGTACGTAGATGATAAATACCTATACACCTATATACTTTCTCACAAACAGCTGATTACGGTAGTTTTCCAATACAACCAATGCCACCTAAAGGCGGGTTGCTGAACTAAAGAGACAAGCGTGATATTTCAAAAAGTCATTAAAAGTTCTGGTATTTATCGATAGATGGAAAAACTAAAAAGTATCACCGCTGTGCCGGTCGGAGTGGGGGGTGTTAGGTATTTTTCGTTACGGAATTTCTGGATTCGGTCTCCACGCTCAAGGCCCGCGACAGAAGCTATGCAATAGCTTAAAAATATGTTCTATTTCCATTATGCATTTAGTCAGGTACATATATAATAGAGATTAAGTATATTTTAGGTGTATTTTATATTGATAACAAGTGCAACAGCATGATCATTGATCAACCATCTGAGTAGACATAACGCCGTTTAATGTTAGTCATTAACCAATTGAATCCACTTTACAGCATCAGACATTGTGTCATTTTCTATTATGTGCTCGTTGTAACGATATTTTGAATGGGTAATTGATAACATTCAATTCTGCAAAATTTTAAATGTGAAAATTTTGTATGTTCGGATGTTTAAATGTTTGGAGTGTTTGACGCTATTAAGTAAAAACCGCACAATAAATTTAAAGAAAAATTTTGTACATTAGTGTACTTATTCAGAATTAATATAAAGGGTACGTTTTACTTTGAAAATATAAATTTAGTCTGTAGGATAGTAACTGACTTTCCAAAAGGAGGAGGTTATTAACTCGGCTATGTTTTTTGTATTATATTTGTTACCTCAGAACTTGGTCATTAGTGAACCGATTTTGAAACTTTTTAGCTGTGGATAGGCCGTTTTGGCTTATGTTAGGAAACGATATTGTATTTTTAGGGTTCCGTAACTAAAAGGTAAAAACGGGACCCTATTACAAAGCCTCCGCTGTCTTTTTGTCCGTCTGTCTGTCACCAGGCTGTATCTCATAAACTGTGATAGCTAGAAAGCTAAAATTTTCACAAATTATGTATTTCCGTTGCCGCTATAACAACAAATACTAAAAATTAAAATATTAAGGGAGTCCCCATACAATAAACGTATTTTTTTTTTCGTATTTTTTGCTCAGTATTAATAACGGTAACAGGTAGGCGCTTAAAATTTTCGCAAAATATTTAGTTGTGTATTACTTTCCAAAATAAATATTTAAATTATTATAAAGTAAATATTAAAGGGGGGGGGGGTCTCATACAACAACCGTAACTTTTAAGCAATTTTTTATTTGATCTTAATAAACAGGTAGAAACTTTGACTAGGGATGGTACGGAACCCTTTGTGCACGAGTCCGATTCGCACTTGGCAGTTTTTTTAATTTTTTTATTTATTACATTGCAAGAAACATCTATGGTATTGGTAAAACCGGGGTTATTAGCTTGTCTATCATTAAACAAATACCCTATCTAAGTAAGTATGGAATTCTATTTGTGACTGTTTCATAAAATTTATGACGCTATTAACACAAAACCGAGGTGGATTTTAAACAGGAAAACTGGAATTATATTAACATCCTATCGGTATAACATATGTCATATAACATACCTATAAAATATTTAACATGTTACCGGTTCGGATATAAAATTGCTTTTACAGCCTATATTTCGACGTCTTTTCACATTACTCTGTCTTTCAATCAGAGTGCTAAGTGTGAGTTTTTCTTTCGCATTCGGTCGTGAGCACGTTTGGAGTTTACTAGGAATTTGTATGTGATTTGTACAGCGCCACCTAGTGGTGAACGTGAGAAACCAGTTTACCACTAGGTGGCGCTGTACAAATCACATACAAATTCCTAGTAAACTCGAAACGCGCTCACGATCGAATGCGAAAAGAAAAACTCACACTTAGCACTCAGATAGTTTAATTGCAAGAAGACAAATTAATATTTTTGACGTAGTTCCTATACAAAGCATTCTTAGTAAACCGATATCGCAGTTAGCATTGGATGTATATAAGTTCGTTAAAAGAAGCCTAGAACAGCGGTGCTTCCCACCGTTTTTTGAACCTAAGATTAGCTTAATTCGATGGGATTGACGTAATCGCCATAGCAACATAAGTCCTTAATAAAAAAAAGAATAAAAAAAATATAGTTTTCTTTGTATTATAAAATAGCAAACATGCACATATATTGGCTCTCTTGATGAAAAGAGATAACTATCGCTTATAGACAACAATAAATATGTTAATAGTGGGTTTTTATTTGTGTAACGGAATGGTAATGCATATACATAAGTTTACCACCTGGCACCTACCTTACTCCAAATGGGAACACGACAGTGCTGTCAGCATTGACGCTAATGCGGTAGAAACAGGAAAGGTGGTAGTACGAAACCCGAGCGAAACGTTGCAGAACTCTACCACCTAGTACATGTATTCCTATTGTGTTATATCTCGTAGAAAGTGATTTTTCTAAGAAATATATTTCAAAAACATAAAAAATATTATGGTTTTAACCAGCGATTTTCGTCTTCATCGCATCCGAAGCTCTCATTGCCTCATTAATAAAAGTCAAAAACTTTAAAGGTTGTTGTAAGATGTTAAATTCATCAACTATAAATATTCGGAGATCAGCCATGGCTAAATAGAAAATGATGTAACAAATAAAAACTTTCTGTAGAATCCCATTAAAACTGAGCTGATACTCTTCACAAACCCGAGAAAAAAAAAACAATTTAAAACGACCTTAATTATTTGGCACTAAATTAAAACTGTCATTATATGTTTAATACCTACATAACATACTAAACTGGAGCACTCACATCGAACATAATGTTAGGAAAGCATGTATCACATTTTGGCAATATAAGCGTGTATTGGAGAAAAAAGGGGAGCTAAATCCATTGTTTGCCCTTAGTCTTGCTGTCCTGATTTAAATCAATATAGTTAATAAAACTGGCCACGTGCGAGTCGGATTCGTGCACTGAGGGTTCCGTAGAAACCTGTATACATAATGGCAACAATATGTCAACCGCAAAATACTAAAATATTTTCATTATTTAATTTAACGAAAAATTTACGGTTTTCGCAATTTTTACTTTATCTGCTATAAGACGTTGCTTCGTACCAAAGTTCACGGGAAGTATCCTGTAGATTTTGATTCCCTTGCGAGTTTCCAAAATTTTCGGCATAAACGGCTGTATATTTTGATTGCATTAATTTAAAAGTGATTTTTTCACAGCACCAAGGAAAAGTAGATCTGAGTATTTGATATCAATTTCACCTTATTACCTCAACGCTTTCGTGAGAAAAATGGCCTTGACAGACGGACGGACGGACAACAAAGTAATCCTATAAGGGTTCCGTTTTTTCATTTCGAGATACAAACCCTAAAAATCCAAATTAAAATAATTTGGCTGCCCGCTGCGTCAGTATGACGTATGTGGTTGGTTGATTGTTGAAAGATCTGTGGCACTTTTGGCCGGTTTCCCAAACGCAAATCAATTGTAACAAGCAATTAATGTGTTTGACATTATATTTACAAGCAAATGATGTGTTAAACACAGATTAATTGCTTGTTAAAATTAATTCGTCGTAAGTCGTAAAATCAAATGCAATAGACTGGAATATTTGTATAGGATCATAAATAATTGGACACAGCAATGTATAAATTCTAAAAACGATCGATACAATATTACATTTGACTCATTTACATAGGTACGAGTACATTTTAAGTCCTTGGAGATTAGTTGCAAACGAGGTCACAATGCAACGCAGTTATAAATTAATTCTTGTAATATTATAAATGCGAAAGTTTGTATGTATGTTTCGATGTTTGTTACTTTTTCACGCAAATACTACTAAACCGATTACGATGAAATTTGGTATGTAGGTAGCTGAAGACCCAGAATAACACATAGGCCACATTTTATCCCGGAAAAATTAGAAGATCCGCGGGATTTTCCTTAAATCGACTCCTGCTTAAGAGGCTAACAAGACCTAATTTGTTGAAGTTGATGTTATTTAAGCAGTTTTTTTAGGAAAAATGTTATAGCACATCACAAAAAATCTATACATATAATAAAATCGTAGGAAAGTCAAAACTGTACATTGAATCTAGTGATCTACAATCAATATCAAATTTTTGTCTGTTTATCTGTATGTATGTCCGGGGTAAACTCAAAAAGTACTGTATGGATTTACTTCAAATTTTGCATGAATATTACTTATAGGTCGGGCCAACATATAGGCTACATATTATCACGCTATCACCTACGGGGGAGGAGCTGTGCGAAGTAAACGAAGTCCGCTCGGACGAAGTCGTGGGCAACAGATAGTATATATTAATATTCATCGTACGTTAAAATTGGGTCGATAGAAAATAATTGCGGCGATGGGTCTAAAATAATCATCGAAACGGTCCTATATCTTTTTTTTTGACGTATGGGCCTGTAATTAAAAACATGAAGTCATAATATTCATACCTAAACTAGCGAATCGTATTTGACAAATAATCTACATTTTTTTTTTAATTTCATTATATGCAAGGATTTAAAACGTTATGATTTCGATATTTTTGCGCCGTTGTGATTGGTTATGGTATATGATATTATGACGTTGTGTCCTAGCGCTAGTTGGGGAACCAATTACGATACAGCATGAAACGCAGGGAACAAATCACGAAACAGCAAAAATATCGAAATTATAACGTTATAAATCCTTGATTATATGACCTGGTCGCTCAATTTCAGTGGTAATGGGCTCTCGTATACTCCGATAGAAATAGGCAGAGTGCGCGTTTTTGGTGTTGACAGCGCCTTGAGTATGTATGTATTGTCCTTGTTCAATCCCCGACGTAAAAAAACGTTCTTATAAGTTTGACCACTATGTGTTTGTTTGTCTAAGTGTCTATCTATGCGTAATGCTTTTTTTTCATTTGAAACCTGGTTTTAGCGGAGTTTTAAGACATGTTTCATTAAAATCGGTTCAGCTGGTTGAATGTCATCTGTTCTTCTATCCTTGATGACAGGAATTTGAGGGAGGAGAAGGGTGGACTTGAAGAAGATTAAGCAATTAATACAGGCCTGATTGTCAAGAAATTTGGTATTCTCTTACTTCAAGAATAATAAAGATATTTCAATGACATGGTGATTTTAACCTTAGGCTGCCAGTTTTCTATTTTAATAAATAGTTCTGTTTGTGTTTTGCTTTGCAAATGATGCAAATGAGGCAGAAGGGAGGTGTTATGATAATGGAATGTGTTGTTTTTTTTAAATTTAACTTCTAACTAACTGAATCCGACTACGCTTCGCTGTGGCTCATCCTAATATTAATTTCCTCACCTCGATGTCAATAAATCCATCAATTTTCAATGCTCGATTCGCTTTTTCCCCTTACTAAACCTCTGTTGTACTAATTATCGGTTGGGGATTTCCGAGGGGACACGAATAAGAGACCCTGATTAAAAAAGCTTACTCATCATTTAAACACCCCGTTGAGTCTCCCGTGGACCCCCGTACGACGGACCGTGGACTGGACCCCTGGAGACTCGACGCGGGTCCATGTTGGCGTGACCAAAATGGGGGTTCACAATTCGTAAGCGAATGTTCTTGAAAATTTATCTGTGTTTTCATATTGTTTTGGGAGTATGGTAGAAATTTAGATTTAAATTTAGATTAAATTTAATCCACCGGAACCCGCAAAATTTTGAAAGTGGTCTATGAGAAAAAAAATGTTTGGGAACCCTTAATTTAAATGGTAGCAAGGCTACTTACTTGTACTTTTATGTATTATGAGGCTACTGAAAGACTCGATGTTGCGGATGTCAATAAAAGGTGTTGATAACCGTGAGATGACCCTCCTGTCCGGTTGTGCCTGGTATGTATAATAAAAAAGGGTTTTCTTGTGCATATAACATTTTGAACTACTGATCGAAAGTTTAGCAGCAATGATTATATAATCGATAAGGACCGTGTTCCGTCAAGGGCAAATGTTCGTGTAATGTTTGTTTGTTATATGTACACTTATATATATGTGTGTAATTTTATGTATTAGCTATTAGTTTCAATAACACACATATTATAGATAAATCGCTTAGATTGGGGCTCGATAAAATTGTGTAAATTCTACATTGATAATTATGAATAATCTACTTGATATACCTATAAAAGTATATCAGATTTTAGGGTTCCGTACCTAAAAGGTAATACGGAACCCTATTGCTAAGCCTCCGCTGTCTGTCTGTAACCAGGCATAAACCATGATCGCTAGTAAGCTGAAATTTTCACAAATTATGTATTCCGATACGACTATAACAAATTGTAAAAATTAAAATATTAAGTGGGTTCCCATACAATAAACGTGTTTTTTCTTATTTTTCTTTAAGGATGATGGTACGAAACCCTTTATGCGTGAGTCCGACTCGCACTTGGCCGGTTTTATTTTTTGAATACGCATTACGCAGACATCTGAATATTTTGACATGATATTACAATCATTATACGCCATATAGCGTGTTTCAGGGAAGATTTTAGCTCAACATTATTTCATACTCTTGATGATAAAAATTATTTTATTTCTCAATTCGATCATTATAAATTTCAATTATTCTTTTTTAAATGATATATGTTTATATGCTCCTCTGCTCACGAGCTTTGCGCGGGTCAGTTAGTGTATTGTTATATCAACATGTAAATACACGTGAAGCGAAAACTTTGTACTTACCCCCTTTTTACAAAAATGCGTGGATTGAGAATGTGAAATTCGGCATAGCTATTTAAAGTTTATAAAAGAAAATTAGCATTAGGCATAAATTTATAAAAAAATACACATAGATACACACATACGTATGTATCAGTGGCGTAGCGTGCCTTGGCAGGACCCGTATAAAAATTTGTTTGGGTTAACCCATAGTTAGGTAGAGGTCAGGTACCACCGCCTTACTTATTCCTGCCGCAATAGCTTCAGTGCTTGTCGGTGTCGTGTTCCGGTTTGGAGGGTAAGGTAGCCGGTAAACTTATGCATGTGGCATTAGACCTCGCCACAAGATAGCAACGCACCATTAACATCTTTAGTGTCTATAGGCGATGGTTGACTCTCCATCAGGAGACCCATCTGCTTGTTCGTTATCTTATGATATAAAAAAAAAGTTAGTGTAATCTATAATCAAACTGAGTCATAGTTTGTTTATTCTGTAATTTGTCAATAGACATTTGTGCTTTATCACTAGTAGTTACGGTTGAGTTTCGATTACAGGGAGATCGCTAGTTATTATTTATTGTGCCCCATACTATGTGAGGTGGCAGTCTCGTCATACAAACGCATTTGAATATTTTAAAGGAACCCGATATACGATCTTATACGATGAGCAGTCATAATATAACTTTAATCTATACCTTGAAAATAAATATTTTATTATTCTCAGTATTTTTATAGCATCGACAATTAAACAAGCTATTATGATAAGATACTAGTCAAAACTTCACACTGAAAAACAGCAGTGATAAGCAGATGTTACGATAGCAGGAATTAGTAAGGCGTAAATATTGTGCCTCTCAAGAGCTCTTCCACCTCGAAAATACGCGTCTAAAAACCTTTTTTGGAGTTATTGAAAAAAGGCGACTCCTTTTCAAAAGATTTAAAAACAGAGACGATACGTCTCACACGCTGTGCTTCAGAATCTATTAAGCTTAATGCTTGTTCACTCCAAGGTTAGACCTATTTCAGATATATATATATATATATATATATATATATATATGTATATATATATATATATATATATATATATATATATATATATATATATATATATATATATATATATATATATATATATATATAAGATTAGTCAAGTGTTTAGAGTCAAGTCAATTTTATCCAAGACAATTTGGATTTCGACCTAAAATTTCTACTGCAGACGCGATACATACTTTAACAGACCATCTGGCCCAAGATCTTGATAATGGGCAGCATAAAATTGGCATTTTCCTAGACCAGTCTAAAGCATTTGACACAGTGTCTATCCCCATACTTTTAAGTGCGTAAGTTTACAGGCTACCTTAGCCTCCAAACCCGATCACGACAGTGACAAGCACTGATACTATTGCGCCAGGAATAGATAAAGCAGTGGTACCGTCCCGGGCCAGCCAATGCAGAACTCTACTCTATGTATACAGGGTTACTTTTAAAAGTCTGGCCAAATTTTCAGAGGCTGTTCAGAATCAATAATTTGTGATTTTTATGTAATAAAAAAAAATATTTAAAACATCAAAATTTCTTTTTTATCCGACATGAAAAACAAAACGCATGGATATAATTTCAATTACACAAAATTTGAACTAAAATATTTTAATGCCTTCAACCAATTTAAAAGTGATCTGGAAAAATGCTTAGAGCGACTGATTACATAGATAATAGTTACTATCGTATTTTATAAGTAAATGTAAAATGACACACTGCCAGTATTACAGAATTCATTCACAAGACTAGGTGCATCTGATTCATGAATTTAGTGGGATATTTTTAAACGAATATTTTTTATATTATCTTGTCATAATTTTACAATAATAATAGACCGTGGTCTCACAAACAAACTTTTTTGGATAAAAACAATCTGAATTTTTGTGAACAGCTTCTTTTTGAGGATGCAACCATCTTTTCTATCTTCGAAAAATTTCGAATCGGGTAACAAAAAAAAATAGATAAAAAAGTTTAAAGTGTCGGACTAAGAAAAGTTTCCTTTTAACGTATAAAACAAAGTTACTCGTATTACAATAATAATTAACAAGCTGTTGTGAGGAAATTAGATTGTTATTAAATTGATTAATATATATATCAACTTAATAATCTCAGAACTCGTCAGAAAAAAATCGAATGTGTAGGGCAAAAGTTTTATCGTGTTTTTCATAATATAATCAAGCGACAATGTAGGACAAAAGTTTTATCGTGTTTTTCATAATATAATCAAGCGATAGTGTAGGATAAAAGTTTTTCATAATATAATCAAGCGATTAAAGTCAAAAATAACTATTTTTATTAATAAATATTTTTCCTACACCGAATTAAAATTTTTAAACCCCATAACTTTATGAGTTACCTGATTCGAGATTTTTCGAAGATAAAAAAGATGATTGTCTCGTCAAAACGAAGCTGTTCACAAAAATTCAGCTTGTTAAGTATTAATAAAAAAAAGTAACCCTGTATAATTTCTGCTAATACATATAATAAAATCGTAGGAAAGTCAAAACTGTACATTGAATATTTTTTTAAAGAATACTTGGGGTGTGATCTACAATCGATATCGAAGCCAAAAATATAGTTTTTAGAATTTTTGTCTGTATGTCTGTTTATCTGTTTGTCTGTATGTATGTCCGGGGTAAACTCAAAAAGTGCTGCATTGATTTACTTCAAATTTTGCATGAATATTACTAATAGGTCAGGGCAACATATAGGCGATATATTATCACGCTATCACCTACGGGAAAGGTGCTGTGCGGAGTAAACGAAGTCCGCGCGGACGAAGTCGTGGGCAACTGCCAGTAAATTCTACAGCAAAGACTACTATCGTCATGACTCATCAGTACTATCGACATGATTCATAAGTGGTAATACTATATAACAACGGTTTGAAACATACAGTAGGTAACATTTATTCACCATTTTCAGAAAATATATTGATAGCGAAAATTGTTTAGAACATTGATTGCCCTTATTGAATTGAACGGCTCAACGCGACGCGCGAAGTTACTGCTCTATTCTCACCACACCGAAATCAAGCAACTTTCTGAAGTAAAAATATATCTTTTTATATCATAATAAGATAGCAAACACGCAGATGACTCTCCTGATGGGAACATTTATCGCCTATAGACAACAAAGATGTTAATGGTGCATTGCTATCCTTGTGGCGAGGTATGAGATGCACAAGTTTACCGGCTACCTTACCTGATGTACCTATGCAACTGAAATAAAAGGTTGTGTAAGGAATAGGGCAAACTTATCGAAGGTCTAAATATTAACCCAGGAGGGAGACCCAATCGGTACAATAGTCCACCCACGTCCACCTCACTTTCACTCACACCAGTAGCAAAGGCAGTAAAAACACAGATTATGTATTCAACGCACGTTTCACTTCGTAACCGAAGCATCTTCAGAAGAGTCGAATAGTTCTTATAGGATACTTCAGTCTATGAAGGGTAATTAAGCATTAAAATTAGAAAATGTGCTATTCTACTTTATTCTGACGTGACACCATTAGTGCTCGTCACTGACGTATTCCAGTTTGTAGGTTAAGATAGCCGGTAAACTTACGTATATCGCATTACACCTCCCGTACACGGATATGTCTGTGAACGACGATTATCTTCTTCCATTACAAGAGCTGCGGCATATTTATTATCCTATTATAGGTACATAGGTAAAAACGACGATAATATTTTTGTCTAAATCGGGAATCAAAGTCAAAAATGCTCATACGGATACTCAATTTTTCCAACCCGATTAAAACATAATAATATTTTTGCCTAAATCGGGAAGGTCAAATACGGCTACTTCGCTCATACGGCTACTTAGTAACTACTTATATTTTTCTAACTAGGTTAAAATGGTAATAACATTTTTGCCTAAATCAGGAATCAAAGTCAATGCCACTCATATTTTTCTAACTACGTTAAAATAGTAATAACATATTTGCATAAATCGGGAATCAAAGTCAAAGCCGCTTATACCGCTACTCATATTTTTCTAACCAAGTTAAAACAGTAATAATATTTTTGCCTGAATTAAGAATTAAAGCCGCTCTATAATATAAGACTACTCAATTTTTTCTAACTAGGTTAAAACGAAAATAATATTTTTGCCTAATTAAGGAATCAAACTCGTAACCATTCAAACGGCTAGGTACCTACTATATTTTTATAGCTAGGATAAAAACGACAGTAACGTTGCTACTCAAATTGGGAATCAAACACAGGGGTCGCTCATACGGCTACTCATATTTTTCTAACTAGGATATAATATATATATTTATATTTTATCATAGTCAGAATAAATAATATACGTAAATATAGAGCATTTTTAAACTGTTATTCCAACACAAGGATGACTCTACTCTTCTAATTAGGATAAAATTTGTATGTATATATGTATAATATATTCTAGTTATAATAAAATATATATTATGTATATTTAAATATAATTAAACTGTCATGCCAACACCAGGATGACTATTTTTCTAACTAGGATAAAAACGACAGTAACTTTGCTACCTAAATTGAGAATCAAACTCAGGGCCGCTCATACGACTACTTATATTTTTCAAACTAGGATAAAATTTGTAAGTATATGTATAATTTATTCTAGTTAGAATAAATTATAAATGTATATATAAATATTTTTAAACTGTTATGCCAACACAAGGATGACTCTATTTTTGTAACTAGGATAAAAACGTCAGTAACATTGCTACCTAAATTGAGAATCAAACTCAGGGCCGCTCATACGGCTACTCATATTTTTCTAACTATAATAAAATATATATGTATATAATATTTTATTCTAGTTAGAATAAACAGTATATGTATATATAAAGCATTTTTAAAGTACGCCAAAACAAGGATGACTCTACCACTGCTACGAAATGTTACTCCTGAATGAAATATGTTGAAAAACTCTTTCCGGTTGTTCTTTTTAATCACATATCTTTTTAAATGTAATAAACACATTATATAAGCTGTAAAATATAATAATATTTTTGATAATATTGTTCAGTAGTCTGGTAATAGTTAAACAAAAGTAACAAACCTCTTTATTTCTAATCTTTTTTGCCACTTCAACTGCTGGTTGTTTAAGTATTTCATCAGATATGGGCGGTAATTTTTCTCCTTCACTGCCATAATACAAACTAAAGAAAAATCTTCCTACTATCGCTAGTACTAGTCTAAAAACGTGCAGCACTTTTACTTGAAATCCAATGACCACTGGTTTTTCAATTTCACTCATGTTTACAAACTTCCTCTTTACGAATTAAGTAATAAATGTTTTGTTTGTTAACATGAATTGATAACATACGACGCTCTTGTAATACAGTTACACGTCAACTGATTGTCAAAGTATGGAATTTTGCCGGTGTTGCCAAGTATAATTTTTAATTTACCTAAAAGTTCGCTTTCGTTTACACTACGTTAATGTATTTTTTTCTATTTTACATGTAACTAAAATTTGTTTTTGGGGTTTCTTTTTTCTTTTAAGCCTTTTACCATAGAATTCTTGGATAGTTTATGATGGAAAAAAATTTGGAAAGTTAAATGCACAAGAATTTGTGATTTGGGTTAGCTGAAAAATGTTAAAAATTTTAATCTTTGATTTTTAATAAAATGTAACTCATCAAACTAAAACCACCTAATTTAAATCCGATTTATTGTAAATCAGTTTTTATTTTATTGCCTCGTTGGTATATTTGCCCTATTCCCCTATTGATATTCCCAAGGTCCCAAGGTTATAGCCCGGTTCGGATAATGAATTTTATTAGCATTTAACTATTGCTGTAGTATTTCTGTTCAAGTACTAGTTTAATAATATTGATAAAAAGTCTGCCATTTTCGCTTATAATCTTTATGGTGTTCTATCATCTGTAAGGTTTGCCACTGAATTACTAACATTGCAACCAGCCTGCAGATATTGGAACTTATTCGTAATGAAACCGATTTTCGTTATAATGATAAATTCTGGGTCATCTAAAAGATACTTTGTTGTTTCATGATATTTAGTTCATTTTTTCAACTCCATAAAAGTCCATCAGTAACGGGGATGATAGTGACAAAATATTTTTTGTTGTATATTTTTTATGCTGTATTGAATAAAATCAAAAAATCTTCATGATTTATCGATTTTATAATCGTTAATTATTAATTTTATCTTTTGCTTTGCCTGTTTTTTATATATCTTAAGATAGCAAACCATCGTCTAGAAACACCAAAAATGTTAATGTTGCATTGCTATCTTTGTGACAGGATCTTAAGGCCATGTGCATAAGTTTACCATCTACCTTACTCTCCAACCCGGAACACGACATTAACCAGCACTGAGACAATCAAGGCAGAAACAGGTAAGGTGGTAACAGAGACGGGCGAGACAAAGCAGAACTCTTCCAATTAGTGGCCACGATGTTAGTGACTCGTATAGACAATCGCCTGGCTCTTACGAACTGCCTGGCAGAATGGCAAATAGTTTATTATTTAAAGGGGTCCGGACTAACCTGGACTGTATTTATTTCAAAAGTTACCCCACGATAATATTTTTTCTGGATGAAAGGTACGTTATGTCCTTATCCATATACTTGACAACATGTTTGCAAAATTTCACGGTTATCGGTTAAATAGTTAACATGTGAAAGCATAGCAAATAAACAATCTAACTTAATATCGCATTAAATAATATTAGTTATTATAATATCCAAATTAATTATTTTTGTATCCTAAATTGGAGGTAAATTACCCTGCGTTGGCATCACTGAGTCAAACATGGGCGGCCATTTGTAAATAAATAATCGCCGGTATAACTATCTCTCTCTGACGCACGCTGTTCATCTAATGCTGATCCTTCAATATACCGATTTAACATTTTCCTTTAGGCTGTAAACAGACTAACGGATGTACCGTATACAATAGAAACTTTAACAGCATTAAAATTATACATATATATAATGTTATTCGTTGACGTACTTTTAGCAAATAATAACTTTATTTGTTTTGATAATAAAATTAACGTCAAAGATCTTTTCTAATATTTGAAAATTGATAAATCTTAAACGAATTAACCGATTTTGATCCGATTTACGGTATTTGACGCAATTCAAGTAAAAAAGTTGATTAGATTATGAAATCAATCAGTATATTAGTCTTAATACTATTTAAACAATTAACTTTATACTAAAAAAATAAATAAAAAATAAGTAAAATTGCTGTAAACAACATAATTTTAATATTTAATGAGCTGCAACTTTTAATTTTTGAGATGGCATTCGACGTGGTTAAAATGTTCTAAAATATTGTTGAAGGTCAAAAAAAAATGATTGGCTGAAAGACATCGTATGTCAAAAAACACTTTTTCAAATTTTTTTAGATTCGAAACAGATACGACGATTTTGATGCAATTAGTGATATTGAACGCAGTTTTATAATAAAAAGGAGCTCATTATATTTTGTTAATTGATTACAATATATAATGAGCTCTTTTTTCTGTTACATAGTCATCCAGAAGTTATTTAAAAAATGTTCCGCCGAATTTTTTTTAAGTAATTTGAAATTTCTCAAAATCTCTTGGGCTGAATCGCTCCAGATATTCAGATAGTTGAAATTTGTAGAACCCAATCGAACGCCATCAACCGTGGTTCGATCATTCAAGCCGTTCAAAAGTATTGAGAAGTTTACATACACACCTACATACATAGAGACATACTGACGTCATCGTAAAAATAATCGGATAAGGTTCCTAGGGTTTATGATGAAGTAGAAGAGAAATGGAGATCTGGTGAAAACTCGATTTTTGACAATCAGGGCAGGACAGGACAGGACAATAGATCAATAACTTTCTTATACAACTAATGTAGTGGGAAGTTAAAAATACTAATCAATGATAGATATTATTATTTATGACTTACTAATAGTCATAAAAACGTATCGAAATATTGAAATTCAGAATACTACTGCATTAAAAATACATGTATACCTAATTTTTTTTTTAAATTTGAAACAGCGATCAGCTTCTAGCATTTCTAGAATTTAGTTGATCAAAAATTAATGTATTTGTGTTTAAATCGATACGAATTGAATGTTTTATCTTATTCTTGACTTAATATACATAAGTTTCGTGCCATGTTGTTTATCCACTATGGATTCCTAAATTACTGAACCGATTTCAATGAAATATTTTAGATATCTACTGTTTGGTCAACTTGAAAGATAGGATAGTTTTTATCTCAATTACCTCCTCCTCCTTATTACCTCCACTCAAGTACCCCAGAAAAATATTTAATACAAGACATTTGTAAAGCAAAACAAAGTTTGCCGGGTCAGCTAGTTAATATGATAAAAGTCAATTCGAATGTAACACAATGCCAACGTCAACAACATTTTTTAAAATATAATTTATCCTCTATGTCGTCGGCACATGATAAAACTCCTTCATTAACAATTTTCTTCACTCTTTGTTTCTTCATATCTTTACATAAAATCAAACACTTGTATATATCGCAAAGTATACCAATAGCCTATATTTCTTATAAGTTAAAAAGCCAACCGGTTTTACGTTTTTCTGCGTCCGTATACCAGTATAATGTGAAATAGATTGAATCTTTTAAATAAAATGAAAATGATATGTAGACTCTAAAACTGTATAGGTGTATTGATTGAAAGTAATCGTTTTCGAAATTAGAATTTAGAAAACATATAAACTCCTAATTTAAATCTTTATACGCACTGATACTCCAAATTTTCGGAAACTAAGGCGACAATTTGTTGTCATCGACATTGTTGTAGTTTGTTTGTTCACAGCCTTATCACTTCGTTTTCCGACGCGAGTTGCTTCGGTAACCGGTTTTTTCAATGAACTGGCATTATTAATCACAATGTTTGAACATGCATAATAACCTACAAGTTCAGTGACAAATATTTTGTTGGTATGTACCTTGATCATTGACTTCCATTATAAAAAACGTTAATATAGTCTGATGTAATGATGTGACTAATCGATATTGTTCCTGATTAATTCTGATAATTTAGCTGATATAAAAATGGGTGACCATTGACCAATAGCTAATGGTAATGAAAGACAACGGCTAAGCCACGCTAATATAATCTATACAGTATTATAACTCGGACGTGTTTTTGAAATAAATGCCTACAGCCGCGCGGTACGTAAACATGCAATAGGGCTGCTCGCCTCGTGCATTTTAATTACATATGCCTACTTTGTGTTTCCATTTAGTTTTGTGATTGTAAATATACTTTTTAATATAAACAAATAAAATACTTTGTGAATTGAATAGAAAGTGTTCAATTACAATAGTAGGGGAGCCCAAGAGGGGATTTTGGTATTTACTCGAGCGCGTCAGATTAACATAGGAGGGGGTACCCCGCATACTGTTAAGGCTCCCCACCAAATATAAGCCCTTTCTGTAGAGGGGGGTAACTATGGCAGGATAAAAACAAAATTAAGATAACTTTGGCTTGTGGAAATTGTCAGATTATATTTTTTTCGTTATTCTTACATCATTTTCTATATAATAGAAGAGAATTCAGACGCGCTCGAGAATGTCAACACAAGGTTTTCTCTGCAACTTTGTGACCATCCCACTCCCTTACGCTACACTTGAATCGGCAGATTTCCTAAATTTTAGGTGGAAATTAATCCGCCATACCTTAATCTGACGCGATTTAGTGTTACTATGGCACAGATTTTTTTTAAACATTTTTTTTATCTGTAGTTTTTTCCCCACCATTAAAATGAAAAACTTTATATAACCTTTTATTTTTCCTATAATTTAATCTACAAAATCCAATAGGTTCCAACGACGCTCGAGTAACTACGCATTTAGCATCGTGGGCTCCCCTACTACAATGCGTGTTGTTTGTTGATTGGTAGATTTAATTATACTCGTCATATTAAATATGCACTTGAATTTATTATTAGTAAAAAAACCGTGCAGTTATTGTAAAAAAACAACATCCCTGATTCTCACTGCTGCACAGTCGCGGCTGTCTGCATGCCGAGCGCAATGCCGAGATTGAGGCGCTTAGTCATAGCTCGCGCTTCGTCCGTGTGTACGAAGTTGGAATACGGTATAAATAATATTACCGTGGTTAAGTCATTCAGCTATTATGACGTAAATTCCTTTAAACTTTTTTAATATAAGGAATTGTCATCACACCGGTTCTTTTGCGCAGTAGGCAGAGTGGACCGAAAGTCTATAGATTTTTCGTTTCATGACGATTCACCAGTTTGTTGGTTGATGATATGAGTGATAATTGCCATCGCCGCATTTTACTGATGTGATTACGATTATCGCTTACTTATAGCAATTTTGGATTTTTTAGAAAACCTCGAAAAACCCTCAATAATCCGGTGTAATGTCACACCGCTATATTTGTTTACATTTTTGACAGATTTGATTGGTATTAGCTCGGATGGGTATTAGTTATAGTAACTTATTATTTTTTATTTCCCGCTAAAAAAAGTGGGTTATGGATGATTCGCACGAATTTAACTCGCACGAAATGTGCGAATCGACATTTTTTAAATTATTACTTTTTCTCTAGGCGATTCACACGAATTCAAAGCTTTGGTGTGCGGATCGACAACTCCAAAAATATATAGTAGACTTTTGGCACATATTTTATTTTACAGAACATAAAATAAAAAATACAATCATGTTCACCCGTTTCAGAAATAATAAGAATATGAAAAATTTATCGAAGCTTAGATAGCAGCTATTTTACTTGAAACTTGGAAGATATGCATAATCATTTTATTATGTTAAAATTAAGTGTTAATTAATTTACTATAATTTTTGATTTATGTTTGTTCAAATAGTAGGAATCTAACGCTTTGTGAACGAGATTGATAATTTTTCAGTTCTCAAATCATGTCATAGCAAACGAAGAGAACGTTTAGATTTTTTTAATAAAGATATTTTTGATTAAATAGTGTCTCATTTCATATCGATAAAAATATTTAACCCTAAATACTTTGGTACAGACTGCACTTTATCATAACTGTATTGCACAAAACACAACGTGTGTGCTAATAGCTTACTACATTTTTTTTTATAGAAGCGGGGGCAAACGGCCAGGAGGCTCACCTGATGGTAAGTGATTACCGCCGCCCATAGATAACTACACTACGAGGGGTCTTGTAGTTGCTTTGCCGGCCTTTTAAGAATGAGTAGGTTGTTTTCTTGAAGGTCCCTAAGTCGTATCCGTTCGGAAAAAAATCTGCCGATAGCTCGTTCCACATAGGAGTAGTGCGGGGCAAAAAGTGCCTCGAGAATCGCACGGTTGTGGACTTCCGGACATTGAGATGGTGAGCGAATGCGTGAGTTAATATTTTTGTATTCGCGCACCAATAAACTGGCTTCGTGCGAATCGCCGACAGAAAAATAATAATATTAAAAAATGTTGATTCGCACATTTCGTGCCAGTTAAATTCGTACGAACCATCCAATAACCCAAAAAAATTACTGGTTTCACCCCGATTGTTAATCGAATCGAAATCCTTGCGACGTTTTCCGATGTCAGTATGTCTGTATATGTGCGTGTGTGTATGTAACTACGTAAAGCTCTCATAATTTGAACGACTCTGAAAAAAGTATTTTTTCGACATCACTTCCAATTTCTTCAAACAATCGGTTTTTGACCTTCTGCAATATTTTAGTACTCAACATTGCGTCGGATGACGTCTAAAAGATTAAAATCGAATAAAGTATTGAAAGTTTATTGATTTGCATGTTAAAATTATGTTGTTTCCCATAAATTTCAGATTTTTAAAATACCGTTCAAAGTAATGTATCTGTTGATTTTTAAATCTAACGAACGAACGAACTCGGATCAAATCGTTTGATTTGTTCGAAATAATCAAGGTCGAAAACAAAAACAAATGTTAAAAGTTAAACATTTCTGTCATTGAATTATTAATAATTAACGAGATCTTACTACGATTATGTGATGTATTATTTTCCCAATATTTCGGCGCTGTTGCAAGCATCATGATGACGGGTATCACATACATCACATAATCGCGGTAAAATCCCGTTAATTATTAATAATTCAGTTCAAAAAATCCGCGAAAGCTTAAAAGTCTCATCTCTGTCATTATTGGACATAATCTCCAATAGTCCAGGACGGCGCATTACCTGTAATACACCCTTGACTTATTGAACACCTTTCTGAAAAATCTAAAGGCATTGTTAGAGAGTTTGTCTGAATTGGAAACAAAATAACGCGGCGAATGGAAAGGCGTTCATTTAAATTTAGTTTTCTTGCATCGATTTTCGTACCAATAGCATTCAAGCGGTTATCTAGCCACAAATGCCTTAATTGACACAGGCGGAAAAAAGTAAATTTATCAAATATAACCTACTTTATTACTTTGCATTTTTTCAGAAAGTGCTATAATATATGCCTCGGAGGAAATGACAATTGTCTGATACGTATCCTTAAAGTTCTCGCCTGCGGCTTCGCCTTCAAATTCATATTCGACTTGCTATGGCCTATTTCGCGGCCTGTGCAATATTTTACTATTAATTTGCAATTTTCATTTATAAGTATCCGATTCATATGTCACAAATGTAGTACCGCTTAAACAGGAAAATTCATTCTTAGAAATACGAATATTTATTGTCTGTGGCTTTTATCATACAAGGCGGCAGGCGGTCGCCACTATAAATTACATAAACAGTGCGATGCGCAGGCCAACAGAAAGTTACCAACTTAGTATTTCTTTATTTATATTTTATACCTCTATTGGGATAAAATATAAAGTTTCGAAATGAATTTACGAGTTTGAAGTTAAACAAATGTTAAAAAGTAGTATCTTCACAACCTTATCCCCGGAGGGGTAGGCAGAGGTACAACAAGTGCACCCACGAGTAGCCCAAGATACTTGGTCCCACAAATGTGTTAGGTGGCATGCCTATCGCCAACCAGGCAATTATTCAATTCCGAGCAACGTTCTTTTTAGCAGAAAATTGAAAAAACTAATTTTTTAAGTGCCTGACCCGGGAATCGAACCCGGGACCTCATGTGGTCAACGTCAACGCTGGAAAGTACATATTAGTAAAATTGCCCCATAACACAATTACATAGATAGCACCGCTCCATTGACATTCTTAGCGTTCTTTTCCATGGGAAAGACATTGGCGTGTTTGAAATCTTATTATTAATCTCAAAAAAAAGGATCACAGCCTTTTTATCAGCTTAATAATCAGAAAAAAATATAACGATGCTAGATCTAGATTTCATACCGCAGTAGGCGAACAAACAGATGGCTATACTGACAGGAAAATATATCCACCGCCTACGATGGTAATGGTACGTTGTTATCCATGTCGCGAGGATCTAAAGCCACACACATAAGATTATCGGCTATTTTATTTTTTAAGTCGGAAAACGATACTAATAACCAATGATGCAATTACGACAGAAAAATGTATGGCGGTGCTACCAAATTCGGGCAAGTCACTCAAGAACTCCACCACCTAATATTTATGTAAATAAAAGTCAATTGCCACAAATGTTTGTCCCCGCATCACTTCAAAGCAGCTGCACCTATTTCGCTATATTTTTTTAACTTCCCGCTACGTATGTAGATAAGGAAGTTACAGATTTTGTCCCGAAAATCAAGATTTCACCACATCTCCACGTTTCGAGGTTCTAGGAACCTTTTTCGACTATTTTCAGGATGACGTCAGTATGTCTGTATGTATGTGTGCGTGTGTGTGTATGTAAACATCTCATAACTTTTGATCGACTTGACCGATCGAAAAGCGGTTGATTGGATTTCGCTCATCTTAGACTTCCTGAAAATTTGAACCGATTCGGCCCAAGAGATTTTGAAAAATTTTGAATATTTTTTGGCGGAACTGTGTTTTTTTAATATAATTTCCAGATTAATGTACCGATCGAGTACAAAATCTAATGAGCTCTATTCCTCAAAAAAAACTGATTTTGATGCAATTTATGCACTGCATGCAGTGCATAAATTGCATCAAAATCGGTTTATTGATTCGGGAGTTATCGTTGACGAAATTTTTTTAAAAGTGTTTTTTCGACATTAATTCGAGATTTTTTAACCAAACATTTTTCGACTTTCTACAATAATTTAACACTTAAAAAACTACGTCAAATGCACTTTTAAAAATCAAAGTAGAAGCAATTTTTCAAAAGTTACAGCTTTTTAAATATTAATCATTAAGTAGTTGTTTTTAGCTAACTTTCTTCATTAATATTTTAAAAATAACTTTTAAACTTTTCAGAAACCACTATATGCTTGCACTGAAAAAAATCTATGCTTATAGTTTTTACTCATTTAAACTTAAAATACCTCAATTTAATGGTTTAACTTAAAATACCTCAATTTAAAATAAAATACCTCAATGGCCTGCAGGATCAACCGTTTACACATTTTTTTCTTGTATTTGTTTCATATCATTAGATAGCAAACAAGCAGATGGTTCTCCTGGTGAAAAGAGGAACCATCGCCTATGGACACCAAAAATATTAATGGTGCGTTGCTATCCGTGTGACGGGATGGCAGCGCCACATGTCTTTTAAGCGTATTCTACTTTTATTCAACGACTTATACTATTTCCATTTCTTTATTTTCTCGATGACAGATCGACGTCCATGTAATTTTGTGTTGTTTACGTTAAAATGTCTCAAAAATAATACTGTACTTCATAGACCGGTAGTGATGTGCTACACATAATGATTACTATAGGAGCTATATCAATAAACGTAACACGATAACAGACCCGTTATTTTTTACAAAATGTAAGAAACTAAACTACTGCCGGATACTTTTGTACAAATTTATCGGCTATAAATACTATAATATTTTATTATATATAAGTATAATATTATATTTCATTATAAGATGTTACACGTATAAATTCTTAATATATTTATATAAATTATTAATTGATATAAATTATTAATTGATAATGACTACTTTTTTTAAAATTTTCGGAGCTGTTGTAAAATAAAAAGGTATAGGTAAGTACTCGTCAATGAAACGAAATAATTATAACGACAGGTAATCTTTATTTATTTATTTTAACCAAAATGTGATGAATCGTCACTGTCACTCGATGAGCTCTCTCCAACATTTATTATTAGTTCTTTTTCTGGCAGCTATTTCGTTGATAACATATCTTTTAGAGAGGCTTTTTTTGGATTTTAAAATATTCACTAATTGTATTTTTAATAAAGTAAGAGCCAGTCAATTATCTCTTGTTTTTTATTGGCCTGCGTCGGCATTTTATCAATTTGTTTAATTATGGATGGTGCTTCCAGAGATTGCACCATTTACTTAAACCATCCTTCGTAAATCTCCGCGTTTATTTCTTCTTGATAGTCCACTGTTATCTTGGATTTAAAGGCCAGTAAAGCATCTGACACGAATTATGAGATACAGCCTTTTACGATTACACGAGAATTTCTCTGGCAAATGATTTATGTCTTTTTTTATATATCTCAACAAATTCAAGGGCTTTTTAATAGATCAGTGTCATTTAAAACTTTTAAAGTGGCAGGCTGCAAAACACTGAAATTTGAAACAATTTCATTCATTAAAAGGAAATGCGATTTCAGTTGATTTTTAATGATGTCTAATACTCGATAAAATATGTTCACTTTGAACAAACTTTCCGGATCTTAGAGACGCTCATCTTCGCAAAGCTCATCAAAATGGCGTTTTACCTTCCTCTGACGAGTTACAGAAAATTCAGGGGTGATGGACCATTTTTCTGCTACACTATTTGCTTCCATTTTTAAATTGTCAAATTCAATTTTCAAACGTTTTAAGGCATTTGAAAGATCGGTGGCTTTAGAATGAAGTGCTTTAGAGGCTCAACAAACCCAACTTTTAAAAAAAACGGCATCATAGCGTCCTGCCCATCTAGTAAGGTTTAAAGTTTGTAATGTTATGATGTTGAAGACTCACTTTCTTTATTAGATATAAAACTTGATAAAATATTACATCTTTTGATACTATGTCCCAAAAAATTATAAATTTGTTGAACTGTTTCAAAAAATCAACGTACCGCGACAAAATATTATGTAGAAACCAATGGATTCGTTCTAAAATGAATATAAAATGTACAATCACCGGTATTTTGATTGACGGTTTTTTGACGGTCATAAGTACGTAAAATTACTCGTCACGGGTACATCTCTAAAAATGAATCAAAATCTTTTTGTGTAGGCTGGTTGAAATGCTTAACGATTAACTTGAAATTGTATTATGTTCTTTAGTTGTCTCTTTGGATTTTAAGCAGAACATAAAAATATACTTTTCAAATGAAATAAAATACTCGGGTACAATTTAAAAATTTTTTTTGAGCTCGCGGCCTATTGGGCCGGGGCCCTCTTGGGTCGAGGGTCCGTGGCATTTTGCCAGCCCTGCCACCCTATTGTTACGCCGCTGCTTGTCACTGTTGTATACTTGTTTGCGTAAGGTAGCCGGTAAACTTACATATGTGGCATGAGTAACCCGCCACATGGATAGCAACGTACCATAGGTTCGCTAATCCCTCGACCGCCCCGTTGGTTGGTTAGTGAATAGTGAACAAAATCGCTGTAATGTTCTCCTGGGGCCGTATCTGCGTGTAGCGTCACAAAGCTTAGTGCCATGACACGATACACGCGATGTGACCGGCTATCATCGGCTGTAATCGTGAGTATTCGAGCTGCGTGTGCATTACCGTGCGAGTGGTGGTACATCAAGGGGTTTTAGCGTGCCAATACAATTATTGCGCTGCGTGGTCAAACTAGCATTGTTCATATTTTCAGCCGTTTTTTTCAATCAGTTCGAACGCATGCAGTGTAGCGATGAAATGGGTTAATTGAGAAAATAATAAAGGATTAAATGGGAGTTGAGAATGAATAGGTTTCTTCTAAGATTTTAATAAATGCATAGTAATTGTTAGATTTTATACAAAAAAAAAGAAAGTCGCCGTCATTAGTTAAACGTTTGAAAATGATTTTGGCCATATTGGATTATTGTACGATAAGCTCATGCAAAATATCGAAGCAGCTAATGTGACAACAACCTTTATCGCGATAACTTTTTATAGTCAAAACGTATAAAGCTTCTGAACGCATTACTTTACGATATACGCAGGTGCAGCCGAAGCATTAAGCAATCCAAAATCAAGTTAATTGAATATCAATGTTAACGTGTAACAATTGTAGACATATTAATTGAACCTACACGCGTATCTATGTGGTACTTGGTCAGTTTTTCGTTTAAATTTCAATTATCATTGTCCTACAAAGTTGGCGTAGTTTTCTTAAAGACTATGTTTAGAGTTAGTACGTGTTTGAGAGAGTTTTAAGAGTTTCTGTAGAGTGTAATAGTACATGGTACGAAGTTGGGATCACGGGTGCAGTTTTTTTAATGAAATGGTTTTTTTCTAGCAGTGTGTGATCTCCGAGACTGAAATAGTCTTCTTTTACATCGAAAAGCTCGGTTAAAGTACAGGTTCAGGTCACAGAAGCTATAAAATAATATACGAAAGGCCTACCTTAACTTGTCTATTATCACGGCCCTTAGCACCTTATAGACCGTGATTCCACAAACAAACTTTTTTTTGATTTATAACAAGCTGAATTTTTGTGAGCAGCTCCGTTTTGACGAGACCACCATCTTTTCTATGTTCGAAAAATCTTGAATAACTAATAAAGATAGATAAAAAAGAAAAGTTTAGAGTGACGGACTAAAAAAAGTTTCCACTTTACGTGTAAAACAATGTTACCCTTGAATAACAATAATAATTAACAAACAAGCACTGACGCTATTGCGGCAGGAATAAGTAAGGCTGTGGTACCGGACCCGGGCGAGACAATGCAGAACTCTACCACCTAGTAGCCACGATGGTAGTGACTCGATAGCCAATCGGTCGCCTTTTACGACCTGCCTGGCAGAACAGCAGTTGGCCTATTCTTCAAAGGAGGCTGGGACCAACACGGTGAAAACCCAATAGTTACCCAATTCCAAATTTTTGAAGATAGAATAGATGCATGTCTCGTCAAAACGAAGCTGTTCACAAAAATTCAGCTTGTTATTAATCCAAAAAAAGTCTGCTCGTGACCACGGTCAATGTAACTTGGCCGAAACGTCGAGCTTTACAAGTAAGTTCTATATATGTACGCGTTATTGACCCGTTTATATATTTTTAAAAATCACGGTCTTTTAGTTGCGTTCGGGCGCTATTGACGGCGTGCAATAAACTATCGTACTATTACGCACCCATGAAACCCTCTGTGGTGTGGTCTAGTGGTCCAGCATTGGCGTTGACCACATGAGGTCCCGGGTTCGATTCCCGGGACGGGCACATTAAAAAAAAGTGTTTTTTCAGTTTTCTGAGAAACACAAAGTTGCCCGGGATTGGAAAGTGCCCGGTTGGCGATAGGCTTGCCACCTATCACATTTGTGGGACCAAGTATCTTCGGCTAATCGTGGGTGCACTTGTTGTACCTCTGCCTACACCCTTCGGGGATATGGGCGTGAAGAAGATTCACCAAGATATAAATATTGCAGCCACAATAATCCGAGTAAATAACTCGTAGTGGTGAATAATAATGCAGTTGATTTACTCTAGTTATTGACATGTGACGTTCTTTCAAATCCGTTTTAAAGTTAAACGTCAATTTTTTCAGCCATATTTATAATTCAAGAATGTAATTGAGGCACATATTTTTCGTCAACGTTTGATTTTCTAAAGTAGGCAATGAGTTTTCTAGGATGGATTTTTGACATCGTTTACCCTTTTTACTATTTATATACAAGTGATAGATGCAAGTAAAGTATATTAAAGATCACGGCCACCTTGCCGGCCGAACGGCCGAACCCATCCAGAATTGGAATGAACGGGCAAGCCTTAAATAGTGTTCGATATGTTTCGATGATATCAATTTATTTAACAGTATTTTACATGTAATGAAACGCCCAAAAAATTGCCCAAAAAATTCTTTTTTATATCATAAAGTAGCATACAAACATATGGATCTTTTGCTGGAAAGAACAACCATCGCCTACAGACACCAAAGATGTAAATGGCGTGTTGCTATCTATGTGGCAAGGATGGTAATGACCCTAGCATAACGTTACCGGCTTCCTTATCCTCCAAAACGGTATATAACAGTGGCAAGCACCGACTCTATTGCGGCAGGAATAGTTAAGGCGGTGGTATCTGACCCGGGCGAGACATTGAGGAACGCTACTAACGAGTAGTCATGATAGTGGAATGTGGTGGCACGTATAGTCAATCGTTCGCTTTTAACGAATTGCATCGCAGAATGGCAGATGGTCTATTATACAAAGGCTGCTTACACCAACACAAAGTCCATAACCATGTTTTTCGAGTTCGTTCTCTACTAAATTGTTAATAGACTAAATTGTTTTTGGATACTTGGTTTATAGACTAAATTGTTTTTGGATACTTCGTTTATAGACTAAATTGTTTTTGGATACTTTAACATAAAATATAAGTGAACTGAAAGTACAAGTGAGTTTATTTGTAATACGTATGTTAATTAATTGTTTTAATTACTTTCAGGTGAAAATGTCTGTGACACCAAAAGATGAAGACAAAATTCTTATTAGAAATAAACCCCCCAAAATAGCCTTATCAACAGAACTTTGCACGGAAACTATAGAACCGGGTTCCCTTCAAACCAAGACACTTGTAACATCAGAATCCAAATTATCATTGCCCTCAAACTTTGGGACCCCGACTTCTCCTCTACGGATTTCTTCTCCGTTGTCCTTACCAACATCTCCTACTCCATTTAGTAGGACACCTTTACAAACACGTTCCAATAAATCCTTAGATGAACCATCTCAACTGTCAGCTGACGAGGAAGCCAAGAACCAGAGGACCAATATGAACAAACCAATAGTCAATCCTGGATCAGCTACAGGTAAGTTATTAATATACATGTATCTATTATAAAATTAGTGCTACTATTACTTATTAATTTATACTAAAATGTGAAACTGGCTCGTTATTTAATTAAAACCAAATATATGCTTTGAATTGTGAAACAGTACAAATGCTAAGTTCGAAATAATCACTAATTTTCCCCGTGTTGGTCCCGGACTCCTTTGAAGAATAGACCAACTGTCGTTCTGCCAGGCAGGTCGTAATAGGCGACCGATAGGCTATACGTGTCACTACCATCTTAGCTACTAGGTGGTACAGTTCTGTGTTGTCTCGCCCGGGTCTGGTACCACCGCCCTACCTATTCCTGCCGCAATAGCGCCAGTACTTTGACAAGCACTGTCGTGTTCCGGTTTGGAGGGTAACGTAGCCGGTAAACTTATGCATATGGTATTAGACCTCGCCACAAAATAGCAACGCACGATTAACACCTTTGGTGTCAATCATTTTATGTTATAATTATAACAAGTTTCAACTGAAATCATAACTTGTAGCAATCGTATGTAGAAGTCACAATAGTATCAATAAAAGATAACATTTATTCACATTCAACATTATGTATGACATAAGCACATGAATCTCGATTTTTTTTTCGTAGCATTGCAAATAAAAATATGATTATCTTGTTTGGCAGATATATCCATGGTCTATAAATACCAAAGTTGTTAATGGAGCGTTGCTATCCGTGTGGCGGGGCTAGAATGCCACATACATAAATTTACCCGCTACCTTACCCTCTAAACGTGAACACAACAGTGACAAGCACCGACGCTATTGCGCCAGAAATAAGTAAAACGATGGTGCCAAAACATGCTGGAGTTGATGCAGAACTCTACCACGTAACTATTAGTCACGATGTTAGCTATATGTATTAGATTTTTCTCGCCTCTTTCGAGATGCCTAGCAGTATCCATACTAATATTATAAATGCAAAAGTAACTTTGTCTATCAGTCTGTCATTATGTCTCTACTTCACGCCCAAGCCACCACTAACTGATAATAATAAAAACCACCAATAAAAACAAATGAACCGATTTGAATGAAATTTGGTACAAACATGGTTTGGTACAAACATGATATGTTAGCGTAAAATTTGTTTTAAAAAAAATATTTTATTTTATTGAGACAACAAACAGTTAGATTATATACTTAAAAAGTTAAGTATTGTTTCTAGGAGTATTTACAATAATATTAATAATAATAATTTTCCTGACCGATTTCGACCGCAGCGACTTGAATCTGCCTATTGAAAGCATTGCTGGTGTGCTCTCATGTGACTGACATATCCAATTTTTGCAGTGAATTTTCGTCCACATTCACTGCATGTCAGCACCCCTCCGATGTATTTATATTTGAGCAGGAAACGACGTAAGGCAGTGGTTGTCTTCGTATTGGTTCCGGGCTCCTTTGAAGAATAGAACAACTGCCGTTCTGCCAGGCAGGTCGTAAAAGGCGACCGATTGGCTATGCAAGTCACTAACATCGTGGCTACTAGGCAGTAGAGTTCTGCATTGTCTCGCCCGGATCTGGTACCACTGCCTTACCTATTCCTGCCGCAATAGCGTCAGTGCTTGTCGCTGTCGTATTCCGATTTGGACGATAAGGTAGCCGGTAAACTTATCCATGTGGCATTAGGCCTCGCCACAAGATAGCAACGGACTCTTTCCATCAGGGGACCCATCTGCTTTTTTGCTATCTTATGATATAAAAAAGAATCCATGGCCCATAAACACCAAATTTGGGCGGGGCTAGGCACATAGGCCAGTTACCTTACCCTTCAAACGAAAACATAACAGCGATAAGCACGGTATTGCGGCATTTAGAAAAATGATTCAGCCCCGATTTAGGCGTTATAAAATAAAAGCGACGATAAAAAAACTGATTAACAATTAAAAATAATAGTTTAATGAATAAAGGCTAATAATATTGTATGTGGCTAAAGTATTAAAATTTAGGTTTGTCCCAGTTTTGTTTCGGATCTGTTTTGAAGAATAAACCTCCTACGTGCCTGTCAGGCAATTCATAAACGGTAATTCATAAAGTATTTGCCAAATGTGATACTTCCACCATGACTAGTAGATGGTAGAGTTCTGCAAAATCTCGTCAGGTTTATAGTCAAATCTTTAAAAATTGCCTTTAATCCTTTAAAAAATGCCCAGACTAACAAGAGGAAAAATATTGGAGTTGTATAAATTACACGGCCTTTCGTGTTGGTCCCGGCCTCCTTCAAAGAATAGGTCAACTGTCGTTCTGACAGGCAGGTCGTAAAAAGCAACCGATTGCTTATGCTAGTCACTACCATCGTGGCTACTAGGCCTGGGTCTGGTACCACTGCCTTACCTATTTCTGCCGCAATAGCGTCAATGCTTGTCACTGTCGTGTTCCGGTTTGGAGGGTAAGGTAGCCGGTAAACTTATGCATGTGGCATTAGACCTAGCCACAAGATAGCAGCGCACCATTAACATCTTTGATTTCTATAGGTGGTGGTTGAATTTTTTCCATCAGGAGACCCATCTGCTTGTTTGCTATCTTATGATATAAAAAACACGGAACTTGAAGATAGTCATTAACTCCAAATACAAATGACAAAAATAAAGCTTGCCTTTTTTTATTTAAAAAATATTCATATGAGTTCAATAATCAGCACTAAAAAAACACGCGGGATTAACAACCAAGTGCTGGGTAAGTTTGCGTCTGTACATCTATATTCTATATCTATATTAATATTATAAATGCGAAAGTTTGGATGGATGGATGGATGGCTGGATGTTTGTTACTCAATCACGCAAAAACTACTAAACGGATTTGAATGAAATTTGGTACACAGGTAGATGATGACCTGGAATAGCACATAGGCTACTTTTTATCATGGAAAAATTAAGTGATCCCGCGGGATTCGAAAAAAACTTTTATAATGCAGCGGGCTGCACACTGTAGCTAGTGTATGATCTATACGTATAATAAAATCGTAGGAAAGTCAAAACTGTACATTGAATATTTTTTTAAAAGAATACTTAGGGCGTTATCTACAATCGATATAGAAGCCAAAAATATAGTTTTAAGAATTTTTGTCTGCTTGTCTGTTTGTCTGTTTATCTGTATGTCTGTTTGTCTGTATGTATGTCCGGGGTAAACTCAAAAAGTACTGCATGGATTTACTTCAAATTTTGCATGTATATTACTAACAGGTCGGGTCAACATATAGGCTACATATTATCACGCTATCACCTACGGGAGAGATGCTGTGCGGAGTGAACGAAGTCCGCGCGGACGAAGTCGCTGGCAACAGCTAGTATAAAATAATAAAAACATTTGGTACAGCATAAGGTTCTAATCATATTCAAAACAAAAAGTACAAATTATAATATTTGAGACTAGACCTCATATAATATTCTTTCTCTTTAATCCTCGTTCTTCTCGTCAAGCAAATTGAATCTGATTATGTTAATGCACTGCAGGGCACTTAGCGGTAATACGATTGGAAAATTAACCAATCTAAAGCCTTATGTCCTTTATCCCATTTTGTCATGTCATCGTGTATGAAAATTATTTTGACACTTAGCTGACTTGATTAACATTTTTATCAAACTTAGTTCAACCGATTTTAGAATTAATCTTCAAAATTCTTCTGAATAGAACACCTATTTTCTTGCCAAACTGTTTGTAAAAGGCGAAAGATTGGCCTAAGTTGTCACTATTGTTGTGACTACTACTAAACGATAGAGTTTTGGAATGTCTCGCTCGGGTTTGTTTTTTTTATATATCATAAGATAGCAAACAAGCAGATGGGTCTCCTGATGGAAATAGTCAACCATCGCCTATAGACACCAAAGATGTTAATGGTGTGTTGCTATCTTGTGGCGAGGTCTAATGCCACATGCATAAGTTTACCGGCTACCTTACCCTCCAAACCGGAACACGACAGCGACAAGCGCTGACGCTATTGCGGCAGAAATAGGTAAGGCGGTGGTATCTGACCCGGACGAGACAATGCAGAACTCTACCAACTAGTAGCCACGATGGTAGTGACTTGCATAGCCAATCGGTCGCTTTTTACGACCTGCCTGGCAGAACGGCAGTTGATCTATTCTTCAGAGAAGCCCGGAACCAACAGGGAGAAAACCACTGCCTTACCTTTTCCTGCTGCAGTAGCATCAATACTTTAGGATAGAGTTGCCGGTTGACGGTAGAAAGTGGTTGACACTGTTGTGTTCTTGTTTGAAGGGTAATGTAGGCGGTAAACTAACGCATGAAGCAAAAATCCCTGCCACAAGGACAAAACGCGCCAATAACATCTTTATTGACTATGGTTATTTCTTTACTTCAGTAAAACTATCTTGTTGTTTGCTGTTTGCTTAAAAAATACATATCGCAGCACACAAAGCCGGTAAACATTAGGTCCTGACTGAGTATTTGTCCAAACGTGACAACGGTCGGTCCGTGACTGAAAGATAGAATCCTGCAACATTTTGCTAGTTTTATACATTCTTTAAAAATGCCCGGGATAACAAGGGTAAAAAAATTGTAAAAAAAACACTGATCTACACTTTGGTTTGAGCTGAAAGGCCGAGAAGCAATTAAAGAACAAATTACTTGCTAATTACAGTCTCAATAATGGTTCATAAATCATTTAACTCACAAAACTGATCCATACTAATATTATAAATGCGAAAGTGACTCTGTCTGTCTGTCTGTCTGTTACGCTTTCACGGCCAAACTACTGAACCGATTTGGATAAAATTTGGTACAAATATAGTTTGAGACCCAAGAAAGGACATAGGATAGTTCTTATCCCGGAAATCCCACGAGAACGGGAACTATGCGGGTTTTTTTTTAGAATTTTTTCCACGTGAACGAAGTCGCGGGCACAGCTAGTATTATATAAATATTATTGTAACATAAGGCTTCCATAAATTACGTGAGGTGTTTTTTTAAATTTTCTGTCCCTCTCTCCCCCCTGGTGAGATGTCACAAGATTTTATTCAAACCCTCCCCCATCTCCCAATCTCACGTGAGATTTTTCAAAATGTGGGTTTCTTAAATATGTAAACGCGTTAGATTTTTATTGTAAAAAGAAAAAAAATTGCTTCGTGTTTTTATTTGCGACTAGTTAAGACTGTAAGTGTATAGTGTATAACGTTGAAGTATGAATGAAATTATTTTCTTTCGAACGAATTAGTGATTTTTGTTTTGTTTAATCAGAAAAAAAACGTGATATTTGCCGAGACCCCCCCTCTCTTCAACGTAAGATTAGATAAGATTTGACTCGACCCCCTCTCCCTCTTAAACATCTCACGTAATTTGTGGACGCCCCCTAAGATACAATTCATCTGTATAATAAACAGTGTGTAAAACTCTCCGACCCAAAACGGCCATACAGGTAGGTTGATGACATTATCATGAAAGTAATCATAAAATATTATTAAATTCTAGCAGACACGGCAAACGTTGTTCTGCCTTTTTTACTACTCTTATTTTTTTCTATATTTTATCACCTTTTAAACTTCCCTGGACTTCAACAATTAATTCAAAACTAATATTAGCCAAATCGGTTCAGCCGTTCTCGAGTTTTAGCGAGACTAACGAACAGCAATTGATATATATATTTATATATATATACCAATTGATTTATATATATATATATATATATATATATATATATATATATATATATAAATATATATATATATGTATATATATATATATATATATATATATATATATATATATATATATATATATATATATATAGGTTTAAATGCTCATATTAAATTTCCATAAAATTAGGGAATATTTTAAACTAAATGTTGAGTCGTCGGACGCGCTTAGACGACGGACGGCTACATAAAAGAGGAGGTTTTTGATATCGTAGACTTCCGCGGTATGTCGATATTTTCAAGCGACGACCGAACCTAAAAGGATATTAATTACCTCAGAACTCGATCATTTATGAACCGATTTTGAAAGTTCTTTTTTTTTTATACTATCCCTAGGGTCCCTTTTTTTAATTGTATTAATTCTCTTAGATTGACATGTTATTTTAACCGCGGGCAAAGTTGCGCGGGTCAGCTAATACTATAATAATTATTATGAGGAATAATTAAGGAGCAATTAATCTCAAGTTTTTGTTGGTCTAAGATGTTTAGATGTCCAAACAGTTTTTTTTTTGATTTAACATATTTTTTCAATTTGTTTGCCAGTTAATCTTTAAGGGAAGCTTATTGTAGAAGCGATATTTCTCTATAAAAGTGTCATTTATTCGGTCAAAAAAAAGATGCATATACACGAAATGTTTTTGTTTCTCATATTTATCGAATGTATTTTCTACTTTTTCTTAACTAATTAAATATTTTAAAGAAAATACATTAAGATTTTTTGTAATTTAAACTGCAATACTGTAAACTGCAATATTTGGCTAACGAAATAATCTCTATGGATGATTTATCTCAGGAAAACCCTTGTTCTTACTAACATTGTAAATTGCCTATATTGCTCTCTTTTCCTTCAGGCGTGAGTTATATAAAGATTCCTAGATTGTGCTCGTCGGGGAACACAGACTCAGGAAGCATGTTCCAGTTCCTTGCGGTTCGAATGAAGAATATCGAGTCGAACCGCTTTGTCTGGGTATGTGGAACATCCACCATATGACGAGGCCTAGAATCTGTGCGCCTCAACGTTCGATAGAAAAACGAGGATGGCGAAATTAAGTCGTGTAATTCCGCAGTGCACTCTCAAAAGTGTACCCGATAAAAAACTGATAAATTAGCCACACTGCGGCGATGAGCGAGGCTCTGGATTTTTTTGCCTACCAGATCGTCGTAATTGATCAATCTGCTTGTTTGCTATCTTTATAATATAAAAATCAACAAAACTGCTTGTTTGCTATCTTTATAATATAAAAATCAACGAAATCTTTTCTCTTTATTATAGTAGTATAGAAGTAAATAAAATCACATGAGAAACTACAAGTACTGCCATGTACGTAAAATCCACGTAATAATCAAGTGTAAAGTCACTCCGAACTACACAATGATACAATGCCAGAGAAATAGAACTAATAGGCCGTGGTCCCAGGAATATTTTTATTTTTGTCTAGCTGTTGCTTGCGACTTCGTCCGCGCGGACTTCATTTACTCCGCACAGCTCCTCCCCCGTAGGTGATAGCGTGATAATATGTAGCCTATGCATTGACCCGACCTATAAATAATATCATACACAATTTGAAGTAAATCCATGCAGTACTTTTTGAGTTTACGCCGGACATACATACAGACAAACATACAAAAATTCTAAAAACTATATTTTTGGCTTTGATATCGATTGTAGATCACGCCCCAAGTATTCTTTTAAAAAATATTCAATGTAGAGTTTTGACTTTCCTACGATTTTATTATATGTATAGATTAATAATAAGCTAGAGACGCCCATCTATTCTTTCTTCGAAAAATCTCGAGTCGGGTAACTTATAAAGGTAGGTAAAAAAGAAAATTGTAGCCGTAAAAACTGAAACTTTTGAGTTTCGGAATAAGAAAAGTTTCTACTTTACGTATACAAAGTTACCCTTGATTGTAATGATAATTACCAAGCTATGGTGAGAAATTTAGGCCGTCTTTAATCAATTTAAAAATCTCATAATTCCGACATCTTTACAGTGTAAAACTCGCCAGAAAAACCATCGAATTTGTGACAAAAATGTTTTCGTGTTTTACATAATTATCTTATTTAATATATAATAATTATATTATATATTAATCAATATTTCTCGTTTACTTAGCACTCAACTTTACTAGTTACCCGTTTTGAGATTTTTTGAAGAGAGATAAAATGGGCGTCTTGTCAAAACGAAGCTGTTTACAAAAGTTATTATCCATACATATAATAAAATCGTAGGAAAGTCAAAACTGTACATTGAATATTTTTTTAAAAGAATACTTGGGGCGTGATCTACAATCGATATCGAAGCCAAAAATATAGTTTTTAGAATTTTTGTCTGTTTGTCTGTATAAACTCAAAAAGTACTGCATGGATTTATTCCAAATTTTGCATGAATATTACTAACAGGTCGGGTCAACATATAGGCTACGTATTATCACGCTATCACCTACAGGGGAGGAGCAGTGCGGAGTAAACGAAGTCCGCGCGGACGAAGTCGCTGGCAACAGTTAGTCAAAAATAAAAATGTTCCTGAGGCCAAGGCTTATAATTTGCTAATGTCCACGCGCATCAACATACACAGCACACCGTATATCCTAATGAAAATTAATTGCTCAAGCCTAAACAAGGAAGCGTGCTTCCTTTTTCTTTAATTTCAAGTAAATTAATATAAAACGATATCAAAGAAATCTTTTTTCATCATACGGCTGTGTCTGTGAAAAGTTCTCTACGGTGTATGTGTGAAAATATCTCGGCGGATATTTTATCCACATTTCGGGAATTTGGATCCTTCGCAAATAATAAACGATCTGCCATCCTGTGGCATTAACACATGGCTACACGAATAGCGATCCACTATTAACATGTTTGATGTCTATAGGCAATGGTTGTTTCTTTCCATCAGAAGAGCCGTCCGCTTGTTATAATATAAAAAAAAACAACTTTTTTTTTAATGTCGATAAGGAAGCGCCTGACCACGATCTCGCCTGATAGTAAGCTAAGATGCGGCCTAAGATGGAACGCGCTTTCCTAGAAGGTACCTGTTCACTCTTCTCTTGAAGATCCTCAGGTTTACCCGTACACAGACTCAGGAAACATATTCCAGTCCCTTGCGGTTCGGATCAAGAATGTCGAGTCGAACCGCTTTGTCCGGGTACGTGGAACGTCCACCATGTGGTAATGGCTAGTATCTGTGCGCCTCGACGATCGATAGAAAAACGGGGGTGGCGGGATTAAGTCGTGCAATTCCACAGCGCAACAAAGGTTCCTAGGCTTGTATAGTTTACTATAGTGTCTGCATATATACCTTATCTCATGGAAAATGAGAAGCGTTCTGATCATGGATTAAACTGGATACGCCTTTCAATGTATTTTTCAGGTTTTCACTATAGTTTGCATGTACACCCGGATATACAGAATTATAGAACTTACCTATGTAATAAAATCACTCCAGGGTTATTGTTTTTTTTTATCAAGATAGCAAACAAGCAGATGGGTCTCCTGATGTGAAGAGTCAACCATCGCCTATAGACACCAAAGATGTTAATAGTGCGTTGCTATCTTGTGGCGAGGTCTAATGCCACACGCATAAGTTTACCGGCTACCTTACCCTCCAAACCGGAACACGACAGTGACAACCATTGTCGTTATTGCGGCAGGAATAGGTAAGACGGTGGTACCAGACCCGGGCGAGACAATGCAGAAATCTACCACTTAGTAAATTAAAAAAAAACTATTGTTTAAGCCTTGTCTTTTTATTTGGCATGATAAAATAGCACAACATGGTATTTTTTTTACGATATATCTACAAGCGTTTGACGCTTACAAGCATTTGCTTATATGAGTGGATTATTTCCGCCAAAAAATGTCTATTATTTATTGTTTGTGTGGTCTATCGTTTTGACTAATGACACATTATAAAAAAATATATTTTTCCAGAAAACTAAATGTTTGATCGCCTCTGTGATCTATTGGTCCGGTGTAGGCGTTGACTACATGAGGTACCGGATTCTATTCCCGGGTCGGGCAATTTGAAAATGTATTTTGTCAATGTTGATAAAATAAACGCTGTCCGGGATTGGAAAAGTGCCTGATTGGCGAAAGGCTTGCTACATATCACAATGTGGAATTAAATATCTTCGTCTAATCGTAGTTGCACTTGTTGTACCTGTGCCTACCTCTTCGGAGATACGGGCGTGAAGAACTTTTTTAAAAAAATTTTATATTCTTTAAAATCATAAATGTGGAAGTTGTCTAAAAAGTTATCTTCTTGAATTATGTTTACAGCAAAGCCGAGAGTAACTACTAGCTCTATAATTAATCGGTAACATGATGTAAATATTTCATAAACTCGTGAAAGAATTTTCAAATTAAAAACGTATCTCCTTCAATTATATTATTTTCAAAATGAAAGAAGATTCTATAAATTACATTAAAAAGAGAAAACCTATATATCTATTTAGTTTTTATTGGACTGAAGTTTCTGATTATTTTTATAATAATTAGATAGCAAACAAGAATATATAACCATCACCTATAGATATGCTGTCCGTGTGGTATGGATATCATGTCACCTTCATCTTCAAGATTTTCAGCTATCTTATCCTCTAAACCAGAACAAGACAATACTTTTTCTGTATCATAAGATAGCAAACAAGCAGATGGGTCTCCTGATAGAAAGAGTCAACCATCGCCTATAGACACCCAAGGTGTTAATGGTGCGTTGCTATCTTGTGGTCTAATACCAGATGCATAAGTTTACCGGCTACCTTAACCTCCAAACCGGAACACGACAGTGACACGCACTGACGCTATTGCGGCAGGAATAAGTAAGACGGTGGTACCGGGCTCGGGCGAGGCAATGCGAAATTCTACCACCTAGTAGCCACGATGGTAGTGACTCGTATAGCCAATCGGTCGCCTTTTACGACCTGCCTGGCAGAACGGTAGTTGGTCTATTCTTCAAAGGAGCCCGGAACCAGCACGGCAAAAAAAATATCAACCACTTATGCAATTGCAGCTGGAAAAGTTAGAGCGGTAGTATCATACCGATCCAGACATTACAGATATCTACTACTTAGTCACGATGATAGTGGCACTTGGCAGGTTTTGCCTATCGATCGTTATTTATGACCTGCCTGGCAAGAAGGCAGATTTGTCTGCCTGCCTTCAGAAATGTCGTGGTCCAACAGGGGGAAAGACATTCCAATTTACAAATAAACCTTTATATACTTATATCAAGTAGATACTCGTTTATTCCACCGTGGATTTGCTTAATGATTTTATATCATTTCAATATTTCTGTAGATAATATTCACGGAGCCGTCCTTTGCAAGAAACGCATTCGGTTGATTGTTTTTTTTATTAACTTTTCTCTCGTGTTGGTCCGGGCTCCTTTCAAGAATAGACCAACTGCAGTTCTGTCGGGCAGATCGTAAAAGGCGATTGATTGGTTATACATGTTATTACCACCATGGCTACTAGGTGGTAGAGTTCCGCAACGTTTCGCCCTAAAAATAATATTATCTATGCTCATTACACAAATGTTTTCCCTACTGGAAATCAAACTCGAGTCCACTCGATTAATAGTTAGGTTCGCTAATCACTCAACCATCGTCGGGGTGTTTAATTATTTAAGAATTATGGCATCGTCCTCCATTTTGAAAATAATATTGTCAACAAATTCTTAACAAAACAAGTGTCTGGAAAGAAGCGGCGTTATTAATTTGAAAAATTCACGAGTTCATAAAATATTTACAATATTGTATTACCAATTAATAGTAGGTACATAGCAGGTTGTAACGAGCGGCTTCGCTTATAATTCCGCGGTTTTGGATTTCAATCTGGAAAATGGATCAAAAGGAAAGCTGTGTTCCTGGAACTACCATCTATATACAGACAACAAAGATATTAATAACGTGTTACCCATTCACATAGTTTGAATTTTAAACCTGAAATAAATGAGGTGATGATGAGATAACTTAAGAACGTCATTGATAAGTGCTGACCGTATGGCAACAGAAATAAACAAGGTAATACAACTAGATATGATGTTACGTGAACGTTTTTGTTATGTCACAAGATAGCGACATGCAGACGGCTCTCCTGACGAAAAAAGATAAAGATGTTAATGCTGCGTAGCTATCCTTGTGGCGAGGTCGAATGCCACATGCATAAGTTTACCGGCTTAATGCCAAATGTACTTTACGTTCGCACTGAGAATGGGATCGAGCTTGTTATGAACGTTTATATATATATATATATATATATATATATATATATATATATATATATATATATATATATATAATTGTTATTATTTACACCACTTTTAAGTTAAAAACGACGGGGACAAGGTTAGGAAAACAGAGTAATTCATTAAAACTATCACAAATAACAACAAGATGAAAAAAATAAACATTTTTAAAATACATAACACTAATATAAGTTTCGTTTGTTTACAAACTAATAATAACTTCTCAGCGTCATCATAAGACAATTTGTAAAACGTCAATTACAATATTTTTGCAATTGCTATAATTTTTTGAATAAACATTTGTTAACACATTAACTCTATTATACAAAAATGGACCTAAAAATACGTAACATTTTAATACAAGTAATATATCTGTTATATTATTCATTCATGTACCATTCTATTAACATGTCGGTTCTAACGAAACATGGGCGTGCTTAGCTGATTCGGTCTATAGCGCACAATAGTACTATCTCATTCTCACATCAATACTGTCTTCCGAACTCAACTTCTCTCCCTTTTTGTATGATCTCAATCTCCGCCAAAACATCCTAATAGAAAAAAGTATCTTCCCGGCCGTATCCCGGAAGAAGTAGGCAGAGGTTCAACATGTGCACTCACGATTAGCCGAAGATACTTGGTCCCACAATGTGATAGATGGTCAGCCTATCACCAACTGGGCACTTTTCCAATCCCGAGCAACGTTGTTTTTATCAGAAAACGGGAAAAAACGCAATTTTTGATATCCCCCACCTAGGATCAAACCTGCCACCCCTTGTGGTCTACGCCGACACCAGACTACTAGACCACAGAGGCGATTAGCAAAAAAACATTTGTAAAAAGTATAAAAACCGAGCTACCATTTTACATTAAGCATTCCGTACGGATCAAATGTCACTCTTATTGTCACCTATGTCAATATTACAGTACCTCAATAGATTTATTGGCACTATTAAAATTGGAACAACTCTCAGTCAATTTAAACCCGATAGGAATTCGTAGCACCGCTACGAGCCACCGCAGTTGATCGCAAAACGCGGCCTGTGCGAGTCGTCTCTACGTGAGACACTTTTAAGATGATAACTCACGTTAGTTCCTGTTTTATCTTAGTTCCTATCGGTAATCAAATACTGTTATACGCAGATTTCTACAATAAACATTAATTATCATCAAAAATAATAAAAAATTGAAATGTTTTGTGAAGGAAAACAATTATCATGTTATTACTCATCAGTTCTAAACTCGTAAATGTATGAAATAACAATTTGTAATTCGTTATGTGTGTGATAGTTTAGACAATGCCGTGTTGTGGTTGTTGGTGGAATGGTAGACAGAGACACCGGCCTCCAGACCAAACTACAGGTTAACTAACTAAATGTTTATTTTTATGTGTTTTTACTAATGCCTTTCGTTATATCATAGGATAGTAAACAAGCTGATGCTTTTCAAGCTGGAAAAATAAAACTTCCCGTCTTGGTTCCGGACTCCTTGGAAGAATAGACCAACTGCCGTTCTGCCAGGCAGGTCGTAAAAGGCGACTGATTGCCAATGCGAGTCACTACCATCGTGACTACTAGGTGGTAGAGTTCTGCATTGTCTCGCCCGGATCTGATACCACCGCCTTACCTATTCCTGCCGCAATAGCGTCAGTACTTGTCATTGTCGTGTTCCGATTTGGAGGGTAAGGTAGCCGGTAAAGTTATGCATGTGGCAATAGACCCCGCCACAAGATAGCAATGCAAGATTAACATCTTTGGTGTCTATAGGCGATGGTTAACTCTTTCCATCAGGATACCCATTTGCTTGTTTGCTATCTCGTATAATAATTTAAAAAAACTGTAGTTTATATACATCAAAAATGTTAATCATGCGTGCTATTCGTACGACAGGGATGGAATGCCAAATGCATATGATAACCGGCTACCTTACCCTCTAAATTTAAACACGACAGCGACAATCATGGGCGCTATTGCGGCAGGAATACCTAGAAAAGGTAGTGATAGCAAAACGCGGTACGACGTTGCAGAATTCTATTATCTTGTCAATAGTCTCTATGCTAGGGACATTTATTAGTATTTTCTCGCTTCTTACGAAATGCCTAAAGGCATTTTATCTATTCTTCAAAAGGGGCCTGAATCTACATTGATTTAGATTTTTGTTTTTAAGTGCAATATTGTTTATAACATAGCATTGGAAGTAACGAGAAGGCTCTCCTGATGAAAAGAGGCCATCATCGCCTATAGACACAAAATATATTAAATGTTTTATAATTTTAATCGTTGACACTCGGTGAATCTGCATTTTGATATTAATAATTATAATAAAATTTGTATTGGTTGATTTTTTTATACCATAAGATAGCAAATAAGCAGTTGAGTTTCTTGATGGAAAGAGAAGCCATCGCCTATAAACACCAAAGATGTTAATGGTGCGTTGTTAATCGTTTGGCGGGATGACAATGCACATGCATGAGTTTACGGGCTACTATACCCTCCAAACCGGAACACGACGATGACAAGCATTGACGCTATTGCGGTAGGGATAGGTAAGGCGGTGGAACCAAACCAAATACCCGGGCGAGTTGTTACGGAACTACCTAGTAAATTTATTTTTAGTAGACCCGCGCAGATTCGCCTGCAAGGCGATTGACGAGTCGTTCATGTAGCTTTTTATAAAAACTTTCATCCCCTATTTTAGTCCCTTAGTTATTCAATGCCAGATACCTGTGTTATTTAATGCCGAATCTCCAATTATCGCCGAGTGAAATGTTGTCAAAATCGGTTAAGTGGTTTTACCGTGAAAGTGTAACAGACAAACAGACAGATTTTCACATTTAAACGTTGTTTTGCTATATAAATATTATACATATAAACCTACCTCTTGAATTACTCTATAAATTCCGTTGCGTACTTTTAAAGATCTAAGCATACGTAGGGATTAGGGACAGACAGCGGAAAGCGACTATATATATATATATATATATATATATATATATATATATATATATATATATATATATATATATATATATATATATATATATATTAGTATTGTATATTGCAAATCAAGCTAAAACACCTGATGATACGTTGATACGTGAAACCGGTAGACTTTATACAATAAATAAGAAATACGAACGCACTTACAGTAATAAAATCCTTTTACCTCAATTATCTATCGTCAATCAAGCTAAAAGCACCACGCTACAAATTTGTTTTGTACCTATATATATATAAAAGTCAATCCCTATTTTCCATGTTCACGACATCACCCGTGAATGGCTGCTAATTCTTTTTTTGTTGTGATGTAATTGTCAGAAGAAGGTTTTTGTAAAATAAAATATTAAGAAAATTATAAGGAAAATTAGAAAATTTAAGAATACTTAACCATCATATAAAGTTCAATGGACTTTCGACTGCCTGGAAGGACAATCCCGTATACTTATATAAAACGTGACTTGTAAATTACGTGTCACGTTGTCACTATGGATTCCTTATATATAATTATGTATACCAAAACAACGTTTGCCGGCTCAGCTAGTTATAATATAAAAGTAATTAAAAAAAATAAACCGACTTTACTTTAAAAACTACGCAACCTATTTTATTGAAACTTGGACTTCAATAAGACGGAATATACCTGATTTAAATTAAAAAAAATATCTGGATATGGCCTTTAGTTCTCGAGAAATTAGTGGACAAACATACTTCATACTTAAATACTATCAATATCCAAAAATCGCTGTTGCCATCCATCCATACTAGCTGTTGCCCGCGACTTCGTCCGCGCGGACTTCGTTTACTCCGCACAGCTCCTCCCCCGTAGGTAATAGCGTGATAATATATGTAATATGTAGCCTATATGTTGACCCGACCTGTTGGTAATATTCAAGCAAAATTTGAAATAAATCTATGCAGTACTTTTTGAGTTTACCCTGGACATACATACTGACAAACAGACAAAAATTCTAAAAATTATATTTTTGGCTTCGATATCGATTATAGATCACGCCCCAAGTATTCTTTTAAAATATGCAATGTACAGTTTTGACTTTCCTACGATTTTATTATATGTATATATATATATATATATATATATATATATATATATATACACATGTGAAACTGAAAAATGAAAATACTGTTATAATTAAATTGTGTTTAGTGTTATTATAATTGGACGTAGTTATACGAAAAGTATTGAATCCACGTCATGGTCAAAAATGAGTTTTAGTGCGTCAAACTGATGCTAAATATCAATACTACTGATCATGTAAAAAAGATACAAGCAAAAATAGCTGACTATCACTTTTTCAACTTCAGAATCAGTCCATATGTGTGGCACGTTAGAAAAAAAAAACATTTCGAATTTTTGGTTCATAACCATATTACCAATCAATTAAGTAAAATGATCAAGGAATCTGGATTTTTTTGAGATATTTTTTTTCATTAATGAGAGCGACACTTTAAACACTAATACTAATCCAAAATATTTCAAACTATCTGCTGCGTGCAGCCCGCTGCATTATACGTTTTTTTGGTGAATCCCGCGGGATTGCTTAATTTTTCCGGGATAAAAAGTATCCTTTGTGCTATTCCAGGTCATCATCTACCTGTGTACCAAATTTCATTCAAATCCATTCAGTAGTTTTTGCGTGATGGAGTAACAAACATCCATCCAAACATCTATCCAAACATCCATCCAAACATCTATCCAAACATCCATCCAAACATCCAAACTTTCGCATTTATAATATTAATACAGATTAATATAGATTTCAAACGTCAATATCTCTAAAGTGACTGTGTGAATTGGGTCATCCTGTAACTACGTCCAATTAATAACTTATTTACAGACTTACATTTACCTCGGCTGTCAATGAAATACATTTACCGACAAGACTTTTAATTTTAATAAGTGATTGTGTACCCATGTTGTATAACAGCCGTCTTTATGAAAAGCGACATCTAAAAAAAAGACTTAAACTATGCTCGCTCCAGCTTGAGTATCTTACTCTGTAAACTTGTATATGAGTATGTTCACGCCCATATCATCGAAGAGATAGGCAGAGATACAAGTGCACCCAAGATTAGCCGAAGACATTAAGCACCAAAATTTGATAGGTGGCAAGCGCAGGCCACACAATCGGTGTTGGGTTGGGACACGGTGTTGGGCGCAAAATGCGTAGCCGCCCATATGAGAAAATGTATGTAAATGTCAAAGACTTTTAGATTTATTATATCGTAAAAAATAGAAATATGCCAAATTGTGCTATTTTATCGTGTCGAACATTGACATATATATAGTAATAATATGTCAATGGTGTCGAATAAAAAATTAGAGCTTGAGGAATACCTCTGGAGTGATTTTATTTCATCGTTAAGTACTATAACTGTATTTCTGGGTGTAAATGCAAGCGACACTGACTACCTAAGAAATTGCTTTGAAAGTCGTATCCAGTTTAATCTGTGGTGGCAAGACTATCACCAACCGAACACTTATCCAATCCCGGGCAACGTTGTTTTTATCAGAAAACTGAAAAAACACATTTATAATTGCCCGCCCGGCAACACCGACAACGGACCACTAGACCACAGAGGCAAACTTCGATAAGGAGCTTTATTAACATAGTTTTAAGTACAGCAATGGTCCAGTTTTATTGAGGCGTTATAGATAACTAGCTGAATCGCGCAACTTCACCTGTGATTGTTTGGTTTATCCATGTTGATACGAGCTCCCTTTGAAGAATAGACTATCTGCGTTCTGCCAGGCCATGGTAGTGGTGGCGTTACCATCTCGCCACATGGAATGCAAAGCATCATTAACATGTTTTGATTGTATAGGCAACGGTTTTCTGTACATTTTACACTTTCAGTCGTCGGCACTTGGTGAAATTCCACTACAAATATAGTCAAATAATTTTAAATTAATCGACCGGTTTCGCTTTTTAAAGCATCTTCAGGACGTAATATTCTTTACTGACAGTTTAACTTTCCTTTTTCCATCAGGAGAGTCATCTGCTTGTTTTCTATCTTATGATATGAAAAATCAAACTAGCAGATGGTTCTTCTGATGGAAAGGGATAGTCATTATAGACGCCAAGATGTTAATAAAGGCGTTGTTGTGTGGCGATTTTGGAATGACATATGCATAGATTTACCGGCTGGCCTACCCTCAAAACTGGAACGTGACTTTTATATAGTTATTTTATATACATTATCTGAAAATTTCAAAAAATCAAAGAAGATCTAGAACAGGACAGGGATTTGAATCCCGGATCTTCACAATTCGTTATTAATAAATTTTTCAGTTTTCTGACAAATATAACTAGCCCGAGATTGAATTTGTGCCCGATTTGTTAATACCGTTAGTACTTACCTTATAAAATTACAAGTTTTTCGGCAACAATCATTAGGTGTCGGTTACAGTTTACTTTGTTTGAATAATACATGCAGCGACTTTGATCAAGGGAGCCAGTGATGCGGTGAATTTATAGTTATTAATAATTTTGTCAAGACGTCAGGGTAGACTCGATCAAAACCTTACCTGAATTATAAAGCGTAATATAATAATTATTCGAGTCGACAACATACATCCGCAAAATTCGGATTGTCGAGTATTTTGTTAAAATAGGTAGTGATTAAAAATTCTAACGCTGCTGCCAGACAAATCAGCCATATTTCTTAAAAGGTTACAATTAAGCGGTGTAGATGGAGTGATTAAAGTATCGTAGAACGGAGCGCAGATTATCGTGAAACTTATTTTCTCTTCGTTCTGAGTAGAAATCAGTGATGCCAATTTAGCGACTTTGTCGCTAGATCTAGCGACATTTCGTCTTCTACAGCGGCTTAAATTATGTGTCTAGCGACAAAAAAAAATCTAGCGATTATTCTAACGACTATTGGAGTTCAAATAAAAAAAGAAATAAGTATTTTAACCTCCATAAAATATGGCAAGACCTCAGCCCAGAAATTTATGTTCTCTATATTCAGAACTTCGTTCCGAAATCGGACATCATTCTGACAAGTCTATCTTTATCCCACTTGTAGCCGTTGAATGAGACAAATTCTAATCAGAGTAATAAAAAAATATAAGCTAAGCGTAGCTAAGCGTGAGTGCACAAGTTTTACCTCTGTCTAATTACTTGTGCAAATTGGGGTAAAGCTATTTAATTATATTAACACCTGCCATAATGATTAAAATATTCATTAACAACACAAATTAGTTTCCATAACATACACAAGTGTTTATTTGTGTTTAAGGACTAAAAAGGGTTCCGACATTTTGATGTTATTAGTACATTTATGACCGTATTCAATTTTACTTTAATTTCGTAAAAGGTTTTATCTTTAACGACATTTATTATGGAATATAACGTAAATGTAATCGTAGATAAGGTAACTATAATATTCCTCCCTTTATTAATCTATATTAATATTATTATAAATGCGAAAGTTTGGATGTTTGGATGGATGGATGTTTGTTACTCAATCACACAAAAACTACTGAATGGATTTGAATTAAATTTGGCACACAGGTAGATGATGACCTGGAATAGCACACAGGCACTTTTCATCCCGAAAAAATTAGGTGATCCCGCGGAATTCACCAAAATCTTTTATAATGAAGCGGGCAGCAGTCTGCATGCAGCAGCTAATACAAATCTCTAGTGTTTATTTTTACACATATTTTTGCAAGATTCAGTGTCATATTCGTTTTATGACTCACATCACTAGCATCAATTTTGCCATTTATTTATATATATGTATATATATATGTATATATATATATATATATATATATGTGTGTGTGTGTGTGTGTGTGTGTGTGTTAGTTCCAGGCTACTTTGAAAAATAGACCAACTGTCTGTCGTTCTGCCAGGCAGATCGTAAAAGGCGACCGATTGGATATGTAAGTCACTTACATAGCCATCGTGGCTACTAGGTGGTAGAGTTCTGCATTGTCTCGCCCGGGTCTGGCCTTGCCTATTCCTGCCGCAATAGCGTCAGTGCTTGTCGCTGTCGTGTTCCGGTTTGGAGGGTAAGGTAGCCGATAAAGATAGCAATGCACCATTAACACCTTTGCTTGATGATGGTTGACTCTTTCCATCAGGAGACCCATCTGCTTGTTTGCTATCTTATGACATAAAAAAGTTTTTACATTTGAAAGTAAAGTATATATATATATATATATATATATATATATATATATATATATATATATATATATATATATATATATATATATATATAAATTCTGTGTACCAATTTTCATTCAAATCCATTGAGCCGTTTTAGTGGGATTGTGTTATGGACATTCCAAATTTTCAAATGTACATAGTATCAGTAAAATTGTCAACTTTGTATTAAAGTATGTTTCGTAACAACCAGAACATTCTTACTTATTATCTTAATCATAGTACAACATACATTGCAAGGCTCCAATCGCGCATTAAATGGATACGCCTTTCAAGATAATTTCTTAGTTTGTCAGTGTAGCTTGCAATTACATCCAGGAATATAGTTTATACTCCTTACCGCTGAGATAAAATCACTTCAAGGGTAATTTTTAAGCCTTCGCATCTCATTGATTGATCGCAGTGATTTGACGTTTGCTCATATGCGCAGCGACACATTTCCTTCCCAACGGCGTGTCTATTAGTATTCATATGGTCTGTGGTTCCAATGCTTTTAAATAAAAACATTTTGACTCCAGTTTTTATTTTATATTTTTCAATGTAATACTGTTACAGACACAGACTTGCCTAATTTAGGGGCCATCGTTCAAATAAATACCATGTGATTTTCTCAGCGAGAAACTTATACTACTAATTACGGTAAAAGATTTAATTCGTTTGCTGTTCCTTCTAATTTGTATCATTCCGTCATTCCGTTGCGAGTAAATTGTTTTTATATTTCTTTTTTCATTACATCTCGTAGAGGGAGATGAGAATTATTACGTTGTACAGTGTGTAAAGAAAACCCTCTCGGATAATTAAAGGTGTTTTTGGTACCGTAATACGGTTACATATGTGTAATTATTTTATGGATATTAATTAATTAGTTTTCCCAAAAAAAAAGTAATCTTAAATGGTATTTTCATACATTAAGTATGACAATACATACAAATAAGTAAATTCTACTATCAAAGAATGCCTCGCAAGTCGTATGCTACCGAAGGTCACGCGGTGCGTTTAAAATTCCTTTATAAAAAGCCGAAAAACGAAATCCGCGCCTTCACGCAGTTTTTGTGCGAAAGCCGCCAAAACGAAACAATGAAACAAGCAGCGACAAAGTATTGTCAGTTTTAAAATATTTGCTTAACTCTAGGGAAGTATAAGGGGGCATCCATAACTTACGTGAGGTGTTTTTTTTAAATTTTCTGTCCCTCCCTCTCCCCCTGGTCAGATGTCGTGAGATTTTATTCAACCCCCTCTCCCATCTCCCAATCTCACGTGAGATTTTTCAAAATGTGGGTTTCTTAAATATGTAAACGCGTTCGATTGTTATTGTAAAAAAAAAATTTGCTTCGTGCTTTAATTTACGACTAGTTAAGACTGTATAACGTCAAAATATGAATGAAATTATTTTCTTTCGAAATAATTAGTGAATGATCTTAATAGTATTACGATTACGCTTAACATTAAATCTTACGCATGCACAATCTGGATAATGGACCAAAATAGTATATTTTTTTGTTTCAATCAGAAAAAATAACGTGATATTTACCGAGACCCCCTCTCTCTCCAACGTAAGATTAGATGAGATTTGACTCGACCCCCTCTCCCCCTTAAACATCTCACGTAATTTGTAGACGCCCCCTAAGTAAAATTACGAATATTAAAAAAAACGATATCTATTTTATTTTTTGAAATAAAGTCATTTTTATATTTTATTCAGTAATGCCTTTAACCAACCTGTATGCTTCTTTTGGATCGGACAGGGTTTTTTTACACACTGTTTCTTTATATAATTCATTAGAAATTACATGAATAAATAAATACTATCACGCCGATTACCTTGTAGGAAAACGAAATGAATTATTTTATATATCACTAGAAAACATGAATTGATCTAATCCCAAAATAAGCCAAAATAAGTTAATAAGTTTGTTAGATAAGCAAATAAGTAAAAACTTATTTCGACTAAATATGTAATACTAGCTGTACCCGCGACTACGTTCGCGTGGAAAATTTTCTAACATAAAACCGCAGTTCCCGTTCCCTTGGGATTTTCGGGATTAAAACTATCCTATGTCCTTTCTCGGGTTTCAATCTATATTTATACCGAATTTCATTCAAATCGGTTTAGTGGTTTAAGTTTGAAGAAGAGATAGACAGACAGACAGAGTTACTTTCGCATTTATTGCCTAGGCAAACCCATTAGAGGACATCCATTAATACCGTGAGACAATTTTAGCCTTTTCTCGATGAATGGTGATGGTAAATCCCGTGAGAACAACAAATTTTTCCGGGATAAAAAGTAGCCTATGTGCCATCAAAACTTTCGCACTTATAATATTAATATAGATTATTTAGTCATGTTTTAGTAAATAAACATTTTCCAGTTTCTTCATAATATTACATTTTCTCTTGCAGAAAAAATATTTGCCGAGACTACCCTCTCCCCACGTGAGATTGGGTGAGATTTGACCCCCCCCCCCCCCTTTAAAGCTTAACGTAATTAATGGATGTCCCCTTATCGACGGTATGTCATGACGTATAATTTATTTATTCAATAGGAATCCATTTCACGCGAGCGAAGGGACATGTTGATTTACTAATAGTTCCGCTTGCACTTTTAAATCTGAGCTTGTTAGATCAGCAACAAGGTAATAATATGTGTCTTGTCGCTAGTTATATGTATTAAAGCTCAACATATTTCCGTAAAATATTTACCGTCGTTTAATTAATACTTTTGCAGACTTTCCTTTTAAATCTGTTAAATGTTATTCAAACTTGAATGCAGATTAATTCCATATATAATATGTCGCAGCTAAATTGTCAAAGCAGTAATATTACAATTTCACTAGTGATATTATAATTAAACGGTAGATTGCGTCAATCGGCTTTATGTTTTCAAAATTGGACGTAGTTACACGAAAAGGATCCAATCCACACAAAATCACTTGAGAAATATTGAAGTTTGAAGTTAGATATTTTTCTATTTTTTAACGTGTCATATATGAGGACTAGTTCTGACGTTGAATAAAATAATAGAGAGCTATTTTTGCTTACAAATGTATGACATTTTTGACAGTGATTTTACGTTTGCTCATATGCGCAGCGACACATTTCTTATTTTACTGGCCGATAGTATTGATGTTTAGCGTCAGTATATGGTGCGCTTAACTCATTTAGGACCATATTGTGGATTGGATCCTTTTCGTTTAACTACGTCCAATATAATATAATAAATACTGTAAGATTATAATTTACTTAGAGAGTTGATATTACTATGGTAGATTATAAAATACACCGGCTTTTACAATTTTACGGCAATAAATGTTACAATGTTGCGGCGAAAACTGTTAAATTGTAAGAAATGATCTCTAGTGACAATCTACCGTTTAATTACAATATCACTAGTGAACTTATAATATCACGGCTTTAACAATATACCTGCGACATATATAAAACACCATATTATGTTTCTATGTCCGTTATAGACTTTGTAATAGACGTTATAGACCGTTATAGCCTCATTATTTTTTATTATACCTCAAACGCCTTTATTCCCGATGTCCGCCACCTGCGTGTCCCCCACTGCTGGTCAACGAAACAACTTTTTTAAATTATTCCCCCTGTCCCCCAGTGGCGGACAACGAAACAACTTTTTAAAATTTCCCGCCTTTATTCCCGATGTCCGCCACCTGCATGTCCCCCACTGGTGGAAAATTATTCCCCCTGTCCCCCAGTGGCGGACAACGAAACAACTTTTTAAAATTTCCCGTTGTCCACCACTGGTGGCCATTAACACAACTTTTTGAACTCTTGCCAATTACGTGTATAATATTACCACTGGACTTGCTGTTGTCAAAGAATTTTTGTGCCAATTTGAATATCGCTATTTTGGCTCTGTAGACCGATGAGAGTGCCTATGGAACTAAATATGTGATATGAAATAGTGATGCCCACATGTCGACATCTTCGATAAGTTTATCGATCGTTTAATATTTACAGCTTGGTGGACTGTGGGTCTTGAAAATACTAAAATGATTGTATTAGTTTGCGCATATATACGAAATAAACAGGAATAATAAGAAATAGAGTGATTCAAGATGAAGATTTCTCCGTGCTGGTCGGTACACCGTTGAAACACAGACCAACTGCTGTTCTACCAGGCAGTTCGTAAAAGGTGGCCAGTTGGCTATTATGTGTCACTACTATCGTGGCTACTAGGTGATAAAGTTCCGTAACATCTCACTTTGGGTACTTGGTAACACGGCCTTACTTATTCCTACCGCAATAACGTCGATTCTGTCATTATCATGTTCCGGTTTGAAGGATAAGTATAAATAGCAACACGCCATTAACATCTTTGTTGTTTATAGGATGGTTTCTCTTTCTGCTAGGTGAGACATATGATTGTTATACGTTGAAGAAAAATTGTTAAAATATATTCTAATAATTCGTGAAGTAGAGAAAATTAAACAGGAAAGGGTCACTAGTATAATAAATATTAAATAATATAAATAAATGTAAATATTCACGGGACAAATTACACTTACTGATCTAACCCCAAAGTAAGCAAATGAGTAGTTTGTGTTATGGGGGTTAGTCAACGATACCAATACACAGAAATACATATATAAATTCTGGAATATATTTAATAAACATTGAATATAATATGTATTTTAAAACGTTGTTTCGTTGTCCGGCGCTGGGGGACACGAAGAATAATTTTTAAAAGTTATTTCGTTGGCATGCGCAATGGCGGACATCGGGAATAAAGGCTGAAATGGGTTTCATTTGATAATTGACAGGCAATAATGCGAAGATTGTATTAGACCACCATAGGCTACCATTTTATCCGACTATGCAAAAGGAAGCAATGTTCCTGGACATTCAAAATCGCGGGCAACAGCGTGTTTTACATATTTTCCATGACTCTCTCATCTTTCACTTTGTTTTGAAGAGAGGCAGTTGATAGAATATTGCGTAAATATCAAACACAGACTAACTTAATAAATGTCCAGTCCAGTCACCGGCAAATCGAATTCAGTAACGAGATTGCTTGAATGAACTAACTCGAGTCAGCGCGAGGGTCTGAAAATGTTTACACTATGACGTAAATGAATAGAATAAACAGTGGCGTAGCGTGCCGTGGCGGGGCCCCGTATAAAAATTGTTTGGGGCCCTTATGAAGTGTAGACATTTCCCACAAAAGAAAAAAATGTTTGTAACTACTTATTCAAATTAAATAAACCCTTGCCTTTTTGAAAAGTGAATAAAATAAATCTAAAAAAAAAAAAAAAAAAATGTATCTATAGAATTACATTTCAGTCTCGAAAACAAGTAGATGCTTCGGATACGTCATGAATCAGTGTTTGCATTTGATTCGAGGAACATTTCGTAGGAGGAGGAGTGTCTTATTATTGTCGCTTTCCTCATTATTTAATAGTTACTTAAATATTTGGAGTCCGGTTATAATAATAAAAATAAATTAGTATAGTTATATCTAAATAAAACCCGTCTTGCATGCTATTGAGAAATGGCAGAACATTATTCTACAAATAATTAATATTAACATCTTCATATCACGTTCCAAACAATGTACAAATAAATAAATAAATAAATGAATTGTCTCGCCTGGGTCTGGTACCACCGCCTCAGCTATTCCTGCCGCAATAGCTTCAGTGTTTCTCACTGTCATGTTCCGGTTTGGAGGGCAGATAGCTGGTAAACTTATCCAAGTGGCATTAATATCTCGCCATACGGATAGCAACGCACCATTAACACCTTTGGTGTCTATAAGCGATGATTGTCTCACTATTAGGTGACCCATCTGCTGGTTTGTTGTCTTGTGATCTTATATTAAGATTAAGTAAGAAGAACGTAGTGGAATTTAATGACATATATATATATTATATATATATATATATATATATATATATATATATATATATATATATATATATATATATATATATATATATATATATATATATATATATATATATATATATATATATGTCATTAAATTCCACTACGTTTTGTTTATTTCTTTATTATGTCCCGATTGCTGAAAGTTTGGAAAGTAAATTTAAAAAAATTGTACTTTGTGTAAAAAAATTGTACGTTTCGAGGCACTACGAGCTTTTACTTTTATTTGTATTATCATTAACTTCGATTGGTATTGATTAGATCAACGGTTGGGGCAAAGTGTAACAATTTAAATGCAATAAATAGGTGGCTGTCAATAATTGATTTTAACAGCAACGCAGGTACTGAGTGTCATTGCTTACATACAAATAATTTACTGACGGCGAGAATTCTTCCCACAAGAAGAAAAATGATGGCTACTATATAAAAGAAATGTTCCCAATTTCGTTGAGATCGAAATTGTGGTCAAGATTAGATCATATTTCAAAGCCTAACTGTTTTTGGTGCTAAGTAGATTAGAATCGGAAGACCAGGAGAGACAAGAATTTGTCCAACGTTGCTTAGAAATTATTAACTTGAATCTGATATCAAGAGAAGAAGCAGATTATGCCTAGCTACTGAAAATATTAGCTCGCATTTCACAATACAGAGCTAATTTTGTCGACAATAATTGCGTTTACAGTGAATCTAAAAAGCTGAATGAGCAGAAAAACTAGAAAGGTTATAAATGATACTGACGGCTGCGCGTATAACACGTGGCTGTGGTGAGCGTTGGGGCTGGCGTACCAGCCAGCGTCCAGAGTAGTATCAGGGAAAAGTACAGGAGCACACGCGTGAGCTGAGAGCAGTAAGGAGACTCGACACTGCGACGTGAAAATGCAGTATGTGGATTAAAAAATCCTTTCATCATGTTAGTCATGGTGTAGGTGTGATAAATGCAAATTTTCCCCCAGTTCGTCTCTGCTCCTTTGAAGAATAAACCAACTGCCGTCCTGCCAGGCAAACGTAAAAGGAAATAGATGAGCTATACGTGTTACTACCATTGTTACTACTAGGTAGTAGAGTTCCACAAAGTCTTGGTACCACTTGAGATAGACATTGAAGAACTCTACCATGTAGTAGTCACTATCGTTGTGTAATAATTTTGCCTTAGCCTTGGCCTTGATCACTTCTTACGAGTGTATGTGTGTCAGGAATACAGCTAGGCCATTCTTCATAAAGGCCCCGGATTATAACTTGGCATTAGGCAGCTTTTGCCAATTCTCCCGTTTACATATTATAAATAAATCTTAGACCGGTTCTACAAGATTAATTCGGTAACAGTGATAGAAGCACATAAATACCAATACTCTATAGACAAACGTAAATACGATTGAGCTCTCGTACATTAATTGCTAACTTCAACTAACTGCAGATACATATCAAATATTGGCTTTATTAATTAACTTTGCTTGATGTCAGAGCAATACAATGGGGAATAAGAACCGGGAACAATCAAGGAACTTATATACGATATCTGGAATTACTACGAAGCAATATTTGAAAAATAAAATTGTACTTTATCTCGTTAGCAATAAAGTTGACATTTGCTTCTCACTTAACAGAGGGGAAAAACGTTCTGAGCGAGACAACGACATGAGTGGATGTTATCCCTTTCTTGCGATTGCCAGTGTAAATAAAACTTTCGGATAGTAGATTTTTTATATATCCGGTAACCGTTAAATCCCTTTTATTCATACACGTTTATAGATACATTAGCATAAAATGTATTGTAATTAACATATTGAGTTCTTAAATGTGCTTATTTTAATTATTACGTAATTATTTATGCAATGTAAAAACTGTTTTCTCAAATCAGTAGAATTAGTAGTAATTTGTAAACTATGCACAGCCACACTCAGGTGGCCGTACGCTTTGGCGCGCTTTATTTAAAAATATAGCTGATACTTTGTTAAAGTGTGTTAAAGCATAAAGTCCTCTTTTTGCTTACTGCTATAAGTTTTTTCTGTTGTAAAATGGTGAAAAATTGTAGCGTTAAGTGCTGTAATAGTGAAGCGTATGCTGGTTGCGGAATTTCATTTTTTGAGTAAGTTTTTTATTGTATTTACAAGTTTCTTAAGTAGGGTAGCAATAATAACACAAAAATTCGGACATGTGAATACAAAGAAATTACAATTCAATCTAACATTTCATAATACGTCCCTAAGGAATGTCATCGTAATCAAATAAGAACCTACTTTACGTAATTTTGTTATTTAATACTAAAATCATTATGTTGTAGTAACTAAATACATTACCTACATACTTTTTGGTAGTAACTGTTAACTAGTAGTAGATACCTAACCTCTTGTTCATTATTTTCTTGCAGGTTCCCAAGAAATGAGATTCTTCGACAGCGGTGGATTGAAGTTGTTCCATTTAAGAAAAAAAAATTCATATTACAGTTTAATTTGCAGCCGTCATTTTAAATCCGAGGATTTAATAATCCATAAGATAAGATCAACACTGAAACCAAATGCTATTCCATCTATATTCCCTGTTGTAAGCTTAATCATTTAGTGTTATTTAAGATATTTTTTAATTAAACATACAAACGTAATATAGGGTTATTGCGTCGGTAACGCGACCGCCTCTAGTATGCGACCACTTGAGGGTCTAGGTTTCTTAACACATACATACATAGTTACATACGCCAAACTACGAAATATACTTCTCTTTGAAAGCCTACTACGCCTAAACCGTTAATCCAATCATTTAAAAAAATATATACATTGTACGTAAAATATAATTAACTTTAAATTTTAAGTTCGTTTTTTCAAATTTCATTGTTATTTTTGACGAAAAAAAATCGAATATCTCTCTTATTTTTACGCAAGAATTTTCTTATAACTTCTAAACTACTGAAACGATTTTGGTGATTTTTTCACTTTATTACAGACAATTTATTGCTTTATAAAATTTAAGTTCAACATTTTACAAAATCATTATAGTATGCCATTAAATCAATAAAAACCTTATTATTTCATTCGCGGACAGCGCTCGCTCCGAAAGTCAGTCTCCCGGTAGTGTTCGTACGAGGAGGCTGTGTCGCACGTCAGCGTATACCGCTCTCCACATTAGAGTCAAAGAGTAATAATACAGATAGTGCGTTTGGCACAGTAATAAGGTTGTGCTGTTTAAAAATTGGACATTTCGTTTACGCTTGAACGTTTTTTATAGTAGATAATAAGTTGGAGCGGGAAGGCTGATTTTTTACAGAGGTTATTCTTATGATGTAATTTAATCCCTTAAAGAGGTAAAAGGGGCGTTAATGATTGTATTAAAAAAATGTTTATTACTTAAAATTTAGTATTTATGCTTTTTAATACGATTAAATAAATACGCATTTTTGAATTTCATCCCATAAAGGGGTAAAAGGAGAGTTAATTTTTGTATGAAAAATGAATTGTTTGTTGTAGAAATTACTAAAAATTTAGTATTTATGCTTTTTAATACAATTAAAGAAATTCATATTTTCGATATTTTTTTTTAATTTTATCCATTAAAAGGGTAAGCGTATAAGTAAGTTTGTATTAAAATAAAAAGTTTATATTATCTAAACTCTCATAAAATTTAGTACCTGCTTATTCAATTCAATCCAAATTGAAGAAACATGCGCGTAATAAAGTTCGGAGTTTCATCCTTTAAAGGAGTAAAAGTGAGTGTTACAATTCATATGAAAAATTAAACGCTTATGGTCAAACATAACTTGGAATTTGGTACTTATGTTCTTCAACACAATTTAAAAATTATATATTTAGGGATTTCATACATTTTATTCCTTTAAAAGGGTAAAAAAGCGTTTATGTTTGTATGAAAAATAGATTGTTTATTGTAGAATATTGTAGAAATTATTTAAAACTTAGTATTTGTGTTTTTTAACACAATCAAATGAATACGAGTTTAAGGTTTTTTAAATTTCATCCCTTAAAAGGATCAATAATGTGGTTAAGTTTGTATAACAAATAAAATTTGTTTCATCAAAATCTTTTCAAATTTATTAGTTATGCTCTTTACTTCAATTACATAAACGTGCACATAAGGAAACTTTGAGTTTTATTTCCCAAAGAGGTAAAAGAGGGTATTAAGGGGCTGAAAGCTAGTACTTCATCAACATCTTTGTTTGCGTGTGGACGCTGAATAATATTTGAGACTATTCAGGTACTTACCTACGTTTACGCTTGAATGTTTTAATGACTTTAGATGGATAAGTATTTTGTAAATATTTTGTATAAGTGTACAAAAAATAAAACAAATAAACAACGAATATAATTCAAGCAAACGACTAAAAAGCAAAATTCTGAAGAAAAAAGATAAAAAACCGGTAGAAGGTAGTGAAGTCTTCGCAACCAGCATGTTTGTGTGAAGAGCAGATAGCAAGAAAAATTTGCAAGGATCGTGACATTGCACTCGGTTCTCTTTGCCTACCTCGTAAAGGGACTGGCGTGAATATATATCATTGTTGTTGTTGTTTTAGCAATAACCAGGACCGACTGCTTTATGTGCTCATCCGAGGCATGGAAGTGGTAGCACACCAACCGCCAAACTCCAAGCTGCTACTGAGATTTTTGAATTTTCGAAAAATATCTTAAACCAAACTTTAGGTTATCCCCTTGACTACGAGGCAGTTATTATAATCAATAGTTATTTTTTTCGACCTTGGTTTTTTGCAACACATCAACCCGGTTTTGGAACTACCTCAATAGCGTTCCTGCCGCAATAGCGTCGGTGTTTTTAACTGTCGTGATTCGGTTTTGAGGGCAAGGTAAACATATGCATGTAACATTCTAACCCTGCTACATGAATAGCAATGCACCATTAACATTTTTAGTGTCTATAGGCGATGTTTATATGTTTCTATCAAGAAAACTGTTTACTTGTTTGCTATCATAAGAAATGAAATAAATATAAATTAAATATATTATACATACAAATAGTCTAAATTAATCAACCTGTTTAAAACTTTCCTTTTAATTTAATTGAAAGCATACAGATATGGTTTCAATTAAATTAAATCTCTACTTTTTCTTACGAGATTTTGAAACAAAAACTTAAATTTGTAAAGCTTATTTAAGAGATCAATTTTTACAAAATCACATTTTCAAAGGTTTTGTTAAAATTGTCAATTGTATGTATTAAAATAAAGTGCTACACGAGATGTATTGTATATTATAAGATAAGAGAATACGTAACAGTCATTATTGTGTAAAATTGTCATATAATTCTTTTGTCGATTTTCGATATTTACTGTTTTTTCATTCGATATTTATCGTTTTTATAAAATGAATCGATAAATGACCAATTATCGGTTATGGGTTTTGAGTTTGCTAACATTCATTTGATTCATGATGATAAAAGTTCAAATAGGTAAACAAAAATGTTAAAACGTATCTGCACTCACTGTATATGCTCTTTGACTTTTGGAGATGTCGGCGTGCGGAATAGAACTTACGCTGCGCCAGTCACTAACTCAAGGTCGTTCGCAGGTGTAATCGCCTTAAAGATAATAGCATTTTTTCATGAGAAAACAATGAACAGTAAGCATTGAATATTCAATTAATAATTATGTAACAAGAAAATCATAAATTTAAACCTATCTGCTAAAGCTGAAAATAGTGCCCGAGTTTGGGTGATGACTTAATGGTGTGTTTATGTGTCGCGTATTGCAATAAAAATACCACACTGGGTGGCGAACAAAGTTACCTTTTGTTACCTTATACTAATGTTACACTCAAACAAGAAGCGTTATTATTTCAATTATAGAACATTGTTTGTTGGAAAGTTGTAGTGACATCATTTTTTGGCTTATATTTCTTTTTAATTCCAGTGATCGCAAACTGAAGTATATAAATATCTAATACGCTCGAAAGCGGCCATGTGGTTGCATTCGGACACATAAAGCTATAAAATATTTTGCCTATTATGATCTCAATGATGCTTTCATGACTGTATAATTTAGAATTTGATGTTGTAGAAGCATATAGATGCATCTCATCAGTTTACGACCACACGCTTTCTTGATAGAACTTTGTTTAATTCACTTGCTAAAATAGGTGATCTCAAACTCACCCTGGTCGAATATTATGATGTTAGTTTGAAACCGCCCTGTTTTAATACGAAAGAAAGTAAACTAAAATAAGTAAATAAATAAAATATTGCTTTCTTTAGATGACAACAGGCCCGCAAGATAAAAAAAAACAAAATGAAAAATACTGTTTTTTTAGGATTACTTAAAGGAAATTTACTCGGGTGTACTGGGGTGTATATTAGCGCACAAGATAAAAAATCGGTTGTCTGTAAAGTTGGTTTACAGACGATAGAACGTGACAACGTCTTAAGAAAATACTAATGGAATGGTAGCATTTACGGAACGCCTCAGAGCGAGGTAACGCCGCATGAGTCATGTTTTTTCGTGCGTGCAGCCAGCTCTATCGAATTATAAGACGTTGTCACGTCAAAAAAACACAAAATGAAAAATACCAGTTTTTTAGGATTACTTTAAGGAAAATTTACTCCTTGTGTAATGAAAAATTTACTCGGGTGTATAATTGAGAGGAAAATGACGTTATCAAATATTGCTTGACTATTACGTAGTTGTCAACCAAAACAAATTTAGTAGAGTAATATTCAGAAAATACGGTCACTTTTATTTCTTCGAAGCCCACGAATCCCGTGACAGCGAGTGATAGCTCCGTTATCATCCGCGCGGTGACTAATAGCTAATGAGTCTGTTTGTAAATAATGAACTTCAATAGTGCCTATAAAGGATAATTCGAATAAAAATGGTATCTATGCGTGGGCGTCCGTATGACTATAAACATGTTATAGGATTATTAGCTCAATATTTAAGTACCTAATTGTTTTACATATTTGGTATTAAAATCAACTACTGAACACTCTCCTTTAGTATGTACGGTTTTTATCAGCCAAATTCAATATAATTTACAGATGTGAAACGAAAAAACTACTTGTTATTAGTCTAGATGATTAGTGTTTAAAATGAATATTTGTTTTTTATATTATAAGATAGCAAACAAGTTGACGACTCTCCTGATGGAAAGAGAAACCATCGCGTTTAGACATCAAAGATATAAATGGTGCGTTCCCATCCGTGTGGCGGGTTTGCAATGCCACATGCACAAGTCTGCCAGCTACCTTACCCTCCAAACAGGAGCACGACAATGACAACTAGGTGGTAGATTTCTGCATTATCTCGCCCGGGTCTGGTACCACCGCCTTATTTATTCCTGCCGCAATAGCGTAATTGCTTGTCAAAAAGTTTACTTAACTCTTGACAAGAAATAATTTCACTACCATCGTGACCACTAGGTGGTTCCGCAACATCTCGCACTAGTATTTGGCACCACCGCCTTACCTATTTGCGCCGCAATATAGTCAATGCTTGTCATCGTCGTGATCCGGTTTGGATTGTAAGGTAGCCGGTAAACTTATGCATGTGGCCTTAGACTTCGTTAATACATAACAACGCACCATTAACATCTTTGGTGTTTATAGGTAATGGTTGTCTCTTTCCATCGGGAGATCCATCTGCTTGTTTGCTATCTTATGATATAAAATTGACATTATTGCTGCAGGAATAGCTTCTGCGATGGTAGCAAATACCCGGGCGAGACGTTGCGGAACTCTACCACCAAGTAGTCACGATGGTAGTGACACTTATAGCCAATAAGTCGCCTTTTACGACCTGACTGCAGAACGGCAGTTGGCCTATTCTTCAAAGTAGCATGAGACCAACATGGAGAAAAATGGACCATTTTAGGAAATAGGCATTTTGAAAATGTTGTATATTTTGGGAATTGGACATTTTGAACTTGAACGTTGGAACCGGAACCGAAGTGTTTTATCCAGGACCCTGTCAGTAGACTGGCATTAAGACTTTGCAATATTTCTCACCGTATCCTCTAGGTTTTATTGATTCTTCAGTATCGCTGGACTGCTTCACTCGAACAAATTTTAAAGCAATGTCATGTAATTGTCATCTGTCCGTAATTAATGCATACATTTTCTAGAAGAGTATTTTGATCTTTTATCTGTATGTATAATGCTCAATTCGGCAGAAAGATCACACATGCAAAGATTTTTTACCACACTTTTTACCCGTGAAACAGCTCAGTATGAAAACAAATTTAGCTATTTATTTCAGTTACATATTAAGTAAAATTATTCTTTTATTATTTTTAATAATCCTATTTTACGCTCTAACACATTAAGATGGGCCGCAGCTGGTCAGGGTGCTTCGCAAAAGTTCGCCTAGATCACTTTGATACATTTTATATAAACTTTCGTACACTATGCTGGGCCAAAGTGCGGCAGATTTGCAGAGCGGAATTGAGCGCACACAATTTTCTCCGTGTTTTAAGTATGCATTTACAAAATCAGAAATTATGGGTTAAGAACGATTAAAGGTCACAAAGAACTAGCTTTAACATGCAGTTCGGCAGTTAACTGTACACAAAACTAGTCAATGTGTTGCGGCCCGGCACGTTACTAATATGCTAGCATTTATAGTTGCAATCCGGCCCCCTCCACCTCACTACAGCCTGTCGTAATAATAGGATATCATTAGACAAATCACACGAATTGATCTAACCCTAAAGTTAACAAATTATGGATGTGAGTCAAAACAACATATTATGAATGTGCATTTTCCTTCGTCAATAAGAGCGATAACAGACATTGTTAACCTACACGACTTTCAAAAATTGATAGCCGTGGGTGCTATCCAGGACTTATCGTAGCTGTCCATATCAGTTCTATTCCGCTTTTTTAGAATGAAATTGTCCTGTTGCACAAATATGTATGGACACCCTAGTAGAAAGAGACACACTCCACTCATGTCGTGGTACTTTTCGGAACGATTTTGAGGTACATGTGGACCTTCCAGGTAGAATATAACTTCCTTGGGAACAATTCAATTTACATATTTGGAATATGAAAACAAAAGCTCTACTGTAAAATATTAATAGGATCTACTTTGAAAAAATGTAGCGTGTAGTCACTCTCTATCCCCGAAAAAGTAGACGCAGTTGCAATTAGTTTTAACTCATTTAGCCAGCCGTATTAAATTCTTTGCCAAGAGAGCCTCGCTATTGACAAATCCAGCCTAGGACAAATAGACCGTGGTCCCACAGAAAATTTTTTTTGGAACGAAGTTCCTTATCGCGCGTTGTGAAAGGGGGCTAGACGGAAAAAATTCTTACGAAAAGTTGTCACGACACTTTTTGCTATTTTAAGGTATTGTAAGCACAGAAATATCCAGCTACTTCCCTTTAGCTCGTGCATTGAAAGTGAAAGAATCTATCTACTATTTGATTGAGTTTACTTTTTTTCTAGTACCAAATGTTCGACATTTATACAGAATTTCGGCCGAATGTCGAATTTCGACCAAAAGTTGAATTTCGACGGACAGTCGAATTTTGAACGAGTGTCGAAATTCGACTGAGTGTAAAATTTCGATCGGTTGCCGAGTTTCGACCGGGTGCCGAAATTCGACCGCGGGTCGAAATTCGACCGAGTGCCGAAATTCGACCGTGGGTCGAAATTCGACCGGGTGCCGAAATTCGACCGCGGGTCGAAATTCGACCGGGTTCTGAAATTCGACTGGGTGCCGAAATTGGACCGTGGGTTGAAATTCTACGAAGTTCCTTATCGCGCGTTGTGAAAGGGGGCTAGACGGACAAAAATCTTACGAAAATTTGTCACGACACTTTATGCTATAGTAAGGTATTGTAAGCTGTGCGGCGTGCGGATGTTTCTCTGCCTGTCTCTCTCTCTCTCTCGCTCTCTCTCTCTCTCTCTGTCTCATAGAAAGCAAGCCAGATATTTTTATTTCTATTTCGCATTGAACAGTGTGGTGTCGCGACGATTATTTTTGTTGAGTGTATACAGGATTTTTGTAAATAATAATAAAAGAAACTTCGTTCCATCCCCTTGTGTCCCTTGACACCTCTCAAGTTTTTTTTGATTAATAACAATCTGAATTTTTGTGAACAGCTTCGTTTTGACGAGACAACCATCTTTTATATTTTCGAAAAATCTCGAATCGTGTAACCAATAAAAAAAAGAAAAATTTAGAGTTTCGGACTAAGAAAAGTTTGGTGTTAGACAATGTTACCCTTGAATTATAATAATAATTAACAAGCTGTTGTGAGAAAATTAGGTTGTTTTTAAATTGATTAATATCAATTTAAAAATCTCATAATGCCGAATCTTTGAGTTGAGGACTCGTCAGAAAAACCTTCGAATGTGTAAGACAAAAGTTTCATCGTGTTTTTCATAATATAATAAAGCGGTTAAAGTCGAAAAAGAATTATTGTTATTAGTAAATACTTTTTCTTTACCGAATCAAAATTTTCAAAGCCCCATAACTTTATTAGTTACCCGATTCGAGATTTTTCGAAGATAGAAATGATGGTGGTCTCATCAAAACGACGCTTTTCACAAATTTCAGCTTGTTATTAATTTAAAAAAGTTTGTTCATGGGACTGCAGTCTAAAATTTTATTTTCCAGAGAAACTGAAAATGTTCTGGAAAAACTGAAAAAAAATAATTAAAAACAATTTGGCTTTACACGTCTAAACTGAAGCCCGAACCGCTAGACAGCGAAGGTGAAAAATAGTAAAGTACAGTTTGTACTTACCTATCTACATTACATATAAAGGGTCGGCGTACTTTCTTAAATATTAAACAAAGCAAGTACGAAGTACAAATTATTAAATGTGGCACATCAATTGTTTTTTGCAGAACTTATAATGTGAAGCATGTGTTTTACGATCGAATAATTTTTCGCTTCTTTTTCAGGGTTCCGAAGTAAACTAGGAAACCTTATAGTTTCGCTACGTCCGTCCGTTCGCAGTCTAGCTCAGAGATCCTAGGTGCTAGAAAGCTGTAATTTGCTATGATATTTATAATATTTATATAATATTTACATATTAATTAACGGCAACAAGTGGTAATGTAAAATTATGAAAAATATTTTTTTGATTGAAGCTCCATATAAAGTAATGTTAATTGAAAAAATTATTGAAATGAATGAAAGGAATGAAACGAATGAAATGAAGGAAGTGAGTGAACTGAATGAACGGGATGAAATGAATGATTAACGTTTGAAACAGAACGGATGGAATGGAATGGAACTAAAAGAAACGAAACGAAACAGATTATTACCTATATTGAACTGATAAACCGGTTTTGTATTAAACTAGTGTTAAACCGGTATTAACCGGTGTAAAGCCAGTATTAAACAGAAATTAAACACAACTACATATATGCAATCAAACAATTTTCTATTAAAAAATATTCCTAATTAATCTTTTCATTTTATTTTCCACTCACGTAGGATAAACTGATAAGTTTTGTTCCGAATCACAAACGGATTATACTCCCTTCCGAATGGCGTTCCATATTTCGGTATTTTCGTTAAAAGTGTATTTAAACCGGTTTTAAACTGGTATTAAACTGCATTAAACCGGTGTTAAACTGGTTTTAAACCAGTATTAAACTAGGTTTTAACCTGTATTAAATTTGATTTATCCTGGTTTTAAACCGGTATTAACCTCGTTTTAAAACGGTATTACTTGGTATAAATACTGTGTTATACCGATATGAAATCGGTTTCAAACCGTTTTAAACTAGTTCTTAACCGGTATTAAACTTGTTCCAAAGCGGTATTAATCTGGTTTTAAACCGGTATAAAATCAGTTTTATGACTGTATTAAACTGGCTTTAAACCGATTTTAATCCAGTATTAACCTGGTTTTAAACCGGTTTTGTATTGGTTTTAAACCGGTATTAAACTGGTTTTAAACGGATATTAAATCGGATTTAAACGGATATTAAAACGGATATTAAACGGATTTTAAACCGGTATTAAACTGCTATTCGACGCACAAATACAACCTAGATATGCTAACGTTAACATATGTAAGTTGTGATTGTAGTTGTTCGTTACTTTTAAACGAAACGAAATGGAACGTAACCGAGATAAAACCGATATTGTTTAATATCGGTTTCGATATTCATTTATAACCGATATTAAACCGATATGAAGCCGATATTAAACCGTAATTAAATCGGTATTAAACTGAAATTGAACAATTCTCTATTAAAATTATTCCTAATTAATCTTTCTATTTTATTTTCACTTTTTTCATTCACACACATTTTATCTTATCTAACGTTGGCACCTCACCAGTTTATTTTATTAATTATTTTATATTTAATAATTTATTGCATACAAATAAAAAAATGTAAACGGGTTGACCCTGCATGCCAATTCCTGAAACTTCCCGCTAAATTGAGTGAAATTTTCAGGGATGCCATATTAAAAATATCGCTTATTTTTTTTCAGAAGAAAGGAACAAAAATAAGCACAGATTTTTTTTGGGAGTTCAAAATTACATTTTTTATAAATAACAGTAATTTCATATATAAAAAGCTGAATATTTTGGAAACGATGATCGATTTTGATCTGTTGAATAGAATTGGACGCAATCTTTGAGTCCTAAAATGATTTCTGAGGTACACAATGAATAAACTGAAAAATGTTAAAGTAACACTTTTTCCAAAAAAAAAATTCGTTTCGGTCGATTCATTTATTCATACCAATAATTATACCGATATTTATAGACCGATTTTGATCCAATTTGCAATATTTGCAGTATTTTAGAGATTAGATGATTCGATTTTTAAATCAATCAGTAATAAAAGTTATTTTAAAAATATTAATTAAGTTTGCTGCAAACAGCAAAATATTAATATTTGAAAAGCTGTAACTTTTGAAACCTTGATTCGATTTGGATTTTTGGAACTGCATTTGATGTAGTTTTTTAAATGCTAAAATATTGTATAAATTCGAAAAATTATTGCTTAAGAATCTCAAAGTTATGTCGAAAAAATACCTATTTACCAAATTTTTCGTCAAGGATAACTCCCGAACGAACAATCGAATTCGATGCAATATATATATTGCTTAATCCAATGCATAAACATTGGACCCAGTTTTTTGAGCAAAAGAGCTGATTTTGTACTTAATCGGTACCTTAAGCTGGAAGTTATATTAAAAAATACTGTTTCGCCAAAATTTTTGAGAGTTTATCAAAATTTTTCAAAATCTCCTGGACCAAATCTAATTTTCAGGAAGTTTAAATTGAGCGGAATCCAATCGATTGCCGCGTTTCGTTTGGTCAAGCCTTTCAAAAGTTATGAGATGTTTACATACACGCATGCACATACAGACATATTGAGGTCATCCTGGAAATAGTTGGAAATGGTTCCTAAGATCTCAAAACGTGAAGATCTGGTAAAAACTCGATTTTCGAAAATCGGGGCAAAATCAGTACCTTCTTTATCTATATACGCAGCGGGAAATTAAAAATACATACTAAAAAAATTCTTTCGACTACCATCATGATAGTTTAACATCTTCAGTAGGTAACGAGTCTCAATCTGTAACCAACGATTAATAATCTGTTAAATTCCACGCTGTGACAAGTGATAAATTAATCGACAAACAGGACACGCAGACCAGATAATAATGATTGCTTTTATTAGAACATCCTAACGCCAAATGGAAGGTAATTGGAAACTATTAAACAAGATATATTTAGCTACATAGTTAGGGCTAATAGATTTGAATATTTAAATCTGTTAAAACTAGAGTTTGAGCTTTATTTAGCTCAAAAACAAACTCAGAAATGAATTATTAGAAACTATTTTTTATATCACAAGATAACGAACAAGGAGATGGCTCTCTTGATGAAAGAGAAACCATCGCCTATAGACAACAAAATTGTTATGTTAAGTTAATGTTAAGTTGCAATCCATGTGGCGGGATGGAAATGCCTCATGCACCGGTCGCCTTTTAGGACCTACCTGGCAGAACGACAGGTGGTCTATTCGTAGACCAACTCGAGGGATTTTTTTCTTAAGTTTAAACTAAAAAAACGTTCCTATGCATCACTATAAAATGGATAGGCGATATGGGTGACGATTCCATATTTTTTATATCATAAAATAACAAACAAACTAAGGATTTTTCTGATGGAAATAGACAACCATTATCTATAGAATCCAAAGATGTAAATAGTAGTTAGCATCCTAAAATCATTAATGTATCTTCACGCCCATATCCCCGAAGGGGTAGGCAGAGGTACAACAAGTGCACCCACGATTAGCCGAAGATACTTGGTCCCACAAATGTGATAGGTGGCAAGCCTATCGCCAACCGGGCACTTTCCAATCTCGGGCAACTTTGTGTTTATCAGAAATCTGAAAAAACACTTTTTTTATGTGCCCGACCCAGGAATCGAACCCGGGACCTCATGTGGCCAACGGCAACGCTAGACCACTAGACCACAGAGGCGATGATTAATGTATTAGCTATTTTACCCACCAAACTGGAATCATTGCCACAGGTATAAATACGGCTGTGGTTTCAAAACCCGGGCGATACTTGGCGGAACTCTACCATCTGCTTACAATCCATGATGTTATTAATATTTATTAGCCTGTTCTTGCTTTTTCGAGATGCCCAGCAGTAAAGAAGTAGATCTAATTTTTGAAAGAGGCCCACATCAACACCGACTTGATATTATCAATAAATCAAGATCAACGATCAAGTTGATAATAATTGCCACCCGTTTGTTTTTTACGATAATCGGGACTGCTTATCCGAGGCAGTGGGATATTTATCACGCCATCACTAGACTCCGAGCTGCTACTGACATTTTTGTTTTCGAGAATGATTGCGAAAAATCCTCAATGACACTGTTGCTTGACCCTGTTGATCAAACCCGAGATCTCATGATACGAGCTGAATAAACTATACAACCACTAAACAACGAATAAAAAGTAAACAAATATCATTATGTTTAGTAAGGATTGCTTATTATTGACATAGATAGTATAATATTTTTCAGGTGAGTTAAGTAGGTACGATAACATTAAATAAACATTGCCACGCTATGCAGTGGCGTCGTGTGCCTTGGCGGCGCCCCGTATAAAAATTGTGGGGCCCTTATGAAGAGTAGACTTTTCTCACTTTTTGCAAAATTTTTACAAACAATTGAAATTAAATATACACTATCTTTGTTTTTTTTAAAAAGAATTTATTTTTTTTACTTGTTTGGGAAGTTTTTATTAATTTTTACTTACGCACGTTGGGGGCCCGCTCGACAAGGGCCCCATATAATTGATACGGCAGATACGCTCGTAGCTACGCCCCTGACGCTATGATAATATTAATTGTCAACCACGCCCGGTTTTATTTTCGACTAGAAACTTTAAAGGCGCTCAGCCCACTAAGAATAAACAGTGAATATGTCGTGAAGTCGAGAAGGGATATTTGATTAATAAAAACACAGATTTCGTTTCTATCACGAGAAAACATTTGTCGTTGCATCCTTATTAAAACAAGAAAAATATTATTATTCTTATGAATTCTTTCGCGCCAGACATATTACACGTTGTTTATGCTAAGCAGGCAGGTTCGCATAGATTTACTCGTGTGTTGACTAGTAACGTAGTTTCCTATCCATCACACACTATACCAACTTTAACTATTCTATGTTTCTTGCGATAAATGAAGGAACTGAACTTCGGCTTCCTACTAAGATTTTTTTTCCCGAAAAAGCTCATATAATATTTTTTCCAATGTGCAGATCAATTCCTGTAATCGAGATCATGCTATGAACCAAATAGACTAGACGCAAAACAATGAGGTAATCGAGTAGTATTTGAAAATCGATTCGTTGTACCTACCGAAACAATTCATGCGTGGGTTGATCAAATGACATCTGTAATTGAGTATCAGTGATATATTACAAATTATTAATTTACAGTTAATTAAATTCTCAGAGTCTGAGAGCTAATCAGAATTTATCTTTGCTTCATTTATCTTCAGCGTATTAGATCCTCGACTTAATGGGATAGAACCCTTTTATATTCAATTTTCAATTTTTCTAACAAACATGATTGAAACTCGATATTTGTTCAAGTTGTCGACAAGCTGTCACCTATTTCATAATTATATTTGAAACATTTAGCTAATTGTGATTACATTAGTTACGTATCGATTATATTAATGAAATAAATGGAGTTATAAAATGTTAAATAAACTCAATTTATTTATTATTTAGCTGTGCCCGCGAATACGTTCACGTGGAAAAAAATCTAAAATAAAAGTATCCTAAGTTTTACCCTATTAGATCAGCTATCTGCCAGTGAAAGTCCTATTGAAATTGGTCCAGCCGTTTGAGAGATTAACTAGAAGAAACAGACAGATAGATAAAAATTGCAAAATGTGTTATTTTGATATAATTATCGTGTATATCCATATGCATTTAGTATAACGGTTATTTCAATATTACAATTATTTTAATATTTTAATTATTAAACCTTTCATATAGTGAAGTGCTATTCGACTCTCCTGAAAATGCTTCGTGCTCTCTCGTGCGATGCTGAAACGTGCGTTAAGTACATAACTTGTATGTTACTGCCTTTGCTTCTGTCGTGGAAGAAAGTGTGGTGGAAGTGGGTGGACTATTGTGCCGCTGTGGTCTTCTATAATTTTAGGCTTTGGATAATTTATCCCTATTCCTTACACTACCTTTCATTTCTGTTGCATCACGGCAGTTCCATATAACATTTCGCGGAAAATTTGCAAATTAAATATCATAATTTCTCCTTTAAATTATGGATTTTCGCAAAGTAACGCCTGAATCTATTAAATACTTTAATTAAGTCTGTACATTATTTAAACCAAAAGCTAACTTACATTTCTTCAAATCGATGTTGACCACTGTAGTAGGCAAATGTGCGACATAATTTTAAACGATTTTATAAACTATGAATAAAAGCAAATTTTGAGCGAATTCATTTTCAATTTTATTCGAACACCTTTAATATGAAAGAACACGACTGGAAAATAAATAGGCTATATTTGTTGATAGATACCTACTAGGAATGTGGATTCTACAGTGGTGTGTACTATATTTTTGGTAAATATTGATATTGAGCCGTGTGCCATTGTCTAGCACGTCACGTTTGTTACTATAAATTTGATTCTTGATTTATCTATTGAGGTAACCAATGAACTTATGGATTAGGCTTTACATTCCAGTGTGAAAAATGTATAGAAGCGCATATTGAATATACTCGTATTTGATGTTCTGCATTAGGACCAATTTAACGAAGGATTTAATATAAAACAAATTTTTATTAATGTTTGTCAAGATCTATCCCAATGCAAAATGTGATACTAACGGCCTGGCCACGGGAAATTTGCGCATGCCATTTTTCGCGTGGCGCGGACGGCGAAGCGTCTGGCGCCTGAAACAAATGTATGGGGAAGTACTAAATATGCGGTGAGGCGACAGGCGAAGCAACGGACGAATTTTGCGAAACTGATGCGCGGCGCAGGACGCGGCGAGCAAGTGAGACAAATGTATGAATCAGCACAGCGCATGAACATGACGCATCACACAATTAAAAAATGGTCAAGGAACGCCAAAAAGGAAGGTCAAATGCCGAGATAATACTCTACGAACATTTTAACTATAACTTTCAAATACTTACTAGACCAGTAATTTGTATGTTTGGTCCTATCCCGATGATACTATTACCACCACAAACAACAACACAAATTCAGATTTTACGCACATCACACTACACCGTCGTCGCCGGTCTCGACGACGAAGACTTCTTTATTGCCCCGCGCCTAACGCGGGGCGCAATGCCACGACTCCTCCCACCACCACTAGTCCAAACGTTGCGCTAAGCCGAGGTCCGGTCTCACAGGAGACAGCCCTTAGCGCGGGCGTTTATTGGCCCAATATTAATTGAGGTTCTGCTCGCTCAAAAAACCCGATAACGCAGTAACGACCCGTAAGGTCAACTGTAATAGCCATTTCGAAAAAAAAATGTCTGGTCACCACATCATAAGTATAAACAAAGTCCAGAGATACATTTTTTCTTTCTTCCCACAATCTTGAATATACATAAGAATATAAGTAGTGTCGCCAAAAATCGACAGTTTTAATCTAGAAAGGCCATAACTTCGATAGTATCGATAGTATTGAACACTGCAAGTAAATAAACTATTGATTGGGTTGACAGTATCAATCATTGGAGATAAACTTCGATCGATACTTCGATCTATCGATAATTTATCGATTCTATCAATATTATTGTTAGACAATATTGCATTGACTATCGACATATTCGATACTATCGATAGTTTGTACAATCGATAGCATCGGTCAGTATTAGAGACTATCGATAGTTTTTATGGTATCGATAGTATCGATAGTAATTGTTAGTAATGCATTATTAAATAGCAATACTATCGATAATATCGATACTTTTGATAATTTATTTTTTAATCATGAATATTATCGATGCTATCGATTGTATTTATTGATAGTATTGTACTTATAGGTAATGAAACCCTATCGATAATGGACTATCAAGCGGCAATACTATAAATCAAACATTTCGAGTTTCGACACTCATTCCAAAAATTTGTCTGGAAACAGTACATATTTCTCATATTTCTTGTGAAATTCAATATCTATACTATACCCCAATTCTTATTTAAATCATGTACTACACATTCTCTTCCAAATAGTAAGTGATGAAGTACAAAACTACTCCCCTCCAAGCAATATCGAGATAAATTTGAAAAAGTCATCTTGCTCTCGGACTATACAGTTCGCAGGTGGACGCAAGTTCACGTGGCCTGAAAATCCGCGCGACCGGATTATGCCTAGCCCGCCGCCACGCGCCGCCACCGCCACCGCCAGTGCGCGTGGCCGGGGGGTAAGATAGTTAACACAATTACACGTTTGTAATGTTTACTATGTGAAACTTTCTATTTAAATATATGTGTTCCTCGGGGGATGTTTTGTTCGTCATTTTTATTTTTAAAGCATAGAAATTATCTTATAGCACATACATTCATACCAAACGAAAAAATTGCTTTAAAATGGTTTTTATTCAGTAATAAATCATCAGCAGATTAAGTATAATGCCTTAAGAAGACGAAGGTAGATTATGTGAACTTGTAGAATACAGGTGATTTCTAAATGGTTTAATCACGGATTAAATGGATACGCCTTTCAAGACATTTTTTTAATTAGTGTAGTTTGAAATTACATACAGAAATACAGAGTTATACAATTTACCGATGAAATAAAATCAGTTTAAAGGTAATTTTTAAACCTTGTTATCTCATTCGGTACGATAAAACACAACTAATGTTGTACAACATGGTTTATTTCAATTTTTTCACAAAATATCTACAAATGTATGAAATTTTATACAGCGATAGAAGCGTTTGCTCATATGCACGGCGACACGTGTCCTTCCCAATGGCGTACCTATTCGTATATTTTTTTTATATTATAAGATAGCAAACAAACAGTTAGGTCTTCTGATGGAAAGAATTAACTATCGCCTATAAACACCAAAGATGTTAATGATGCATTGCTATCCAATCTTGTATTCCTGACAACGCAATCAAAGGGACTCTACAGAGACAAGCATTTTATCTTGAGCATAGTTATTAGTATTCATAGGTCTAGGCGTTTATTAAACATCCTATCCCGATGATCCCACAGCCTACAGTTTACAATTTACTAGCACACGCATTTCTCCGTGTTGGTCCCGGGCTTGTTGGTTGGTTGGTTGGTTGGTTGGTTGGTTGGTATTGAAGAACCAACGCCAACTGCCGTTCTGCCAATCAGGTCGTAAAAGGCGACCGTTTGGCTATACGAGTCACTAACATCGTGGCTACTAGGTGGTAGAGTTCTGCATTATCTCGCCCGGGTCTTGGGTCTGGTACCACTGCCTTGCCTATTCAATAGTGTCAGTACTTATCACTTGTTGTGTTCCGGTTTGGATGGTAAGGTAGCCAGTAAACTTTTGCATGTGGCATAAGACCTCACCATAAGATAGCAACGCACCATTAACACCTTTGGTGTCTATAGGCGACAGTTGACTCCCTGCATCAGTAGACCCATCTGCTTGTTTGCTATCTTATAATATTAAAAAAAAAACACGCTAAATTTCTGTGGTGGCGATTCATCCTACTGTGGCCTGCCAACACTTGAGACCCCGATCTAGAGTTATAAACAAGTCAAATCTCTGATGCCATTTACGCTCCCACTTATCGTCAAAATACTGCCCTAAGTCGAGGTTCGGTCTCCCAAGAGACAACCTTAGGGCGGGCTTAATTAATTTAAACTCTGGCTAAATACTCAAAATAATTATCACAGCCCTTGTCAAAGCATTTTACTATTGATAAATTCTACTTATGAAACAAAGTTCAAATGGATCTATGCCTACACAGCTAAGTGACGTTTGAATCGGGGTGGCGATCAACGAGATAATTGGAAATATTTAAATAGGCCTTCATTAGCGTTCAGTTTATATTTAGCTAAAAAGTAGGGATTAATACTTGATATAAGAGCTCAGATGGGTGGCGATCAACGACATAATTAGAAACATTCTAATTGGCCTTCGTTAGAGTTCAATTTATATTTAGCTAAAAAGTATGAATTAATACTTGATACAAGTTTACTCTGATATAATTTTAAAGCTTTTCATTTAAGTAAAATGAGCATTTTCTTACGACTTCGTGTGGGTTAAAAGTTATTTGTTTGGGTTAAAAGTTATTTGTTTATACTCAGGCGTCAGGCAGTAAAAGCAGAAATAATAGTGACAAATGCGCCGACTTCCTTACAGTAGTGATTTCTAAACTTATCGATATAATTACCCATATGACCTATGTAGGGAAAAGCATTAGTAGTATATCACGCCCCGAAGATAGAGGCAAAGGTACAGCTAGTGCACACACGATTAGCCGAAGATACTAACAGTCCCACAATGTGATAAGCGGCAAGCCTGTCGCCAATCGGGCACATACGGCAACGGGCCGTACGACAACCGGGCACATACGGCTACGTTCCCAGGTCCTGTTGCTAGGGCAACGGGACCTGAGAACTTTTTTTTATCAGTAAACTGAAAAAACAGTTTTGACTTGTCCGACTCAGGAATTGAACCTGGGACCTCGTGGTTAGCACTGACAATGGACTACCAGACGACAGAGGCGATCCAACTAAGTAGATTGCGAGGTCGAGTAGTTAGCGAACCTAACTACGAATCGATGGGGCTCAGGTTCGATTCCCGACGGGGACAAACATTTGTATGATGAGCGTAGATGTTGTATTTCTGGGTCTGGGTGTTTATTACGTATGTAAAAGTATTTATATATGTATTTCTATGTGTTAGTATCGTAGACTAACACCCATAATACAAGCAAATAATTTGCTTACTTTGTGGTTCAATCAATTTGTCTAATTTGTCCAGCGATATTATTATATTATTTCTTTCTAAAATTATATAATAGGTAAGGTAAAGAGATCGGTAAAATGCGGCAATGGGGATCACGACTCATCTTTCCGGCCGAGAAACCGGTGAGTCGTGATGAACCGGAAAGTCTATATACATTCGGTTTACCCAGCCAACCCTGCAATGGATCCAGGCATGATTATATTTTCTGTTTTTATTATCGATAGGGAAGCACTTGACCACGATCTCGCCTGATGGTAAGCTAAGATGCGGCCTAAGATGGAACGCGATTATTTTAATTAATTTATTATTTGTTGTTGCCAGTGTATTTTAATATCTTTCAAAATTTGTCCTTTCAAAGCATCTTACTATAGATAATTTCTACCTATTGATCAAAGCTCAAATAAATTGGAAACGGTTAAATATAATATTATTAGCATTCAATTTATATTTAGCTAATAGAAGGAATTAATACTTGACTCTAGTTTATTTTAATATTTTTGAAACTTTTAATTACAAAAAATGGCATTCGCAATTCTTTCGAATTCTGACATAACGTCTTCGTCAGGGTTCAAACATATTTGTCTATCCTCAGGCACGAAGGTAGAAATTATTATTATTATTATTTTTATATTACAAGATAGCAAACAATCAGATGGATATGAAATAGTCTCCCAACTCGGGAGTAATTACCCCCAAGTTCGGCACTGATGCCCTACAAAGCTAGCACAGTAAATCGAACGACTGATTGCAAATTTTATGTCACTGTGCACACGATTATATCAATGTCACTTCTGACTAAGAGAAATTTAAGGTATCTTCACACCCGTATCCCTGAAGACATAGGCAGAGGTACAACAAGTGCGTCCACGCTTAGCCGTAGATACTTTATCCCAAAATGTGATAGGTGGCAAACCAACCGGTGCCCGGTTCCAATTCCGAGCAACGTGCAACGATGCAAACGCATCAAAATACTGAAAAAGCACATTTTGAATTATCCGACCCGGGAATCGATCCCGGGACCCCATGCTGTCAATACTGGCACCGGACCACTAGTACACACAGGCGATTTTTTTAAATTTCAGACTAACTTTATGCTGTAAAATTTCTCTCTGTCTCTCTCTCTTTCTTTCTCAGTCCCATAATATCCCTAATACCCTAAGAGATGTGTAACTTTTAAATGTCCAGTGATTTTTCTATGATTGACTTAAGAACGCGAGCGATCTGATAACATCTGTATGTTAAGCGATTGGTGAGATAATTGTAAATGATTTAATTGGCTATTATTAGCTTACAAGCTATATAGTGCGATCATCCACAATTCACGTTCCGCCATTGCACTACACGCCATAGTGAGACATGACAGACGGATGGACGAATGGACGGACGTATGAAACTATAAGGGTTTCCAGTTGACTTCAGAACCCTATAAATCCCTAGGAAGGACATAAAATTAAAACAATCAAGTGAAAACGGTTGAAAAATCCAACAATTTCCCATAAAATATGTAATTTCATTTGTTTAAACAGTTAATGACCAGTCAAATTATTCGTACCTGATCGTGGCATGGGTATTTCATTAGTACCAGACGAAATAAACCGGGTAATTGGCTTCAAAACCGAGCATAAACGCCGATTTAAGCTGTGCAGTGGGCGACCTTCAATCGCTGCAGCAACCACCTCATCCACTGTTTCGAAGATGCAGCAGTGGTTTTTCTTACACAGAAATTGATGATCTTTCAGATAAGCTTTGGTTCGTTGGGTAGTTCGATGGTACTAGATACCTAGGTACAAGGCGTCACTTATAATGCTGCTGCCACTGATAAGGCCAGTCATGGGGACATGCAGCACCGCATTTTCGTAGAGTCCTTCCCGTCCCCTATGTCGAGGAACAAACGAAATTCGGTAGTCTTATCGTACCAGAAATCGATTTTTTTTTTCATTCTTTTTTTCTTTTTTTTAATAGCGCCACCCGGTTTTTCGCATTGCAGCATAGCCATTTCGTATTCTCCAATTAACGACGAATCTTATGTATATACCATCCGGTAGTCTTATGGGACTAGGTTTAGTGTCGTGGGCTCTTAAACCATTATATAACCCTAATGACTATGGTTCGTTCCCGACAAGGTATCGAGTTATGAGCATAGATATCTTTGGTTATAGATCTGCGTATTTATGAAATGTATTTTCCTCACGTTGGTCGACTGGTGAGTGAATCTGACGAACTATCAATGGGCTCGGATTAGATTCCCGGCAGAGACAAACATTTATTTGGTGTGCATAATGGTTTATATGTATTACAAGCATTGCTTACTTTGGAGTTAGATCGATTAGTGTAATTTGTCTAGTGTTATTTATGTATTCCTGTATAATATGACCGGCTACTGCTCAAATCAATTCGTTTGATTTGGCAGTTGACCTTTATTTCATAATATTATTTCATTTAAGCTGTTAAGAAATTTTTTTTTGTTAAAAAAATATATAATAAAATATATAAATTTGTTTGTGCGATTCGAGAATTGAGCTGTTCATTACGGATGTCATAGAATCTTTATCTTATATATATAAAAATCAATCCCTATTTTCCTTGGTCACGACATCACGCCTGAATGGCCGGACCAATTTCGGTATTTTTTTTTGTTGTGTTTGTAATTGTAAGGAGAAGGTTCTCATAAAAGAAAATATTAAGAAAATTGCGCGGAAAAATAGAAAATTTAAGAATACTTAACTACCAATCACCATCAATCCCTATTTTCCTTGGTAACGACATCACGCCTGAATGGCTGGACCAATTTCGGTATTTTTTTTTTGTTGTGTTTGTAATTGTAAGGAGAAGGTTTTTATAAAAGAAAATATTAAGAAAATTGCGCGGAAAAATAGAATTTAGGAATACTTAACCACCATATAATGCCATTTTGGCTGCGTGGAAGGACAATCCCGTAGGGCGTAGACTTATATAAATTACGTGTCACGTTGTTTGTCCGCTATGGATTCCTAATATGAATGGCAAAACAACGTTTGCCGGGTCAGCTAGTACACATAATAAAATCGTAGTAACGTCAAAACTGTACATTTTTTGAAAGAATACTTGGGGCGTGATCTACAATCGATATCGAAGCTAAAAATATAGTTTTTAGAATTTTTGTCAGTTTGTCTGTTTGTCTGTATGTACGTCCGGGGTAAACTCAAAAAGTACCGAATGGATTTACTTTAAATTTTGCATGAATATTACTAACAAGTCGGGTCAACATATAGGATATATATTATCACGTCAGGGGGAGGAGCTGTGCGGAGTAAACGAGGTCCGCGCGGACGAAGTCGTGGGCAACAGCTAGTATCTAATAAAATCAACAGCACAAAGCATCCAGAGGAAACAGAATAGAACAAAACAAAATATTATTAGCTTCCAGCTACATATTAACGTTATGATATTTACTGTAACAAAAACCTTTGCCGAAGCACCCTTACCGTAGCAAAGTTCAAGTGGACCGTAGGCTTATCAAATGACGTTTGTAATAGGGTTGCCGATGAGCGGGGTAATTGGAAACGGTTAGATAGAATCTCCTCAACTTCTATTACAGTAATCGCGGTTTCGCTTGCATTTAATTGCTAGGTTAAATTTTCAAAAAGCCCTTTATCGTATCTTTTGAATGAAATGAAATGAAAAAAATGTTGAGTAAAATATTTTCACGCCCGTATAGCTCAACAGTAGACAGAGGTGCCACCAGTGCACCCTCGATTAGCCAAATATATTTAGTACCATGATGTGATAGGTGACAAGCCTATCGCCTACTAGGCAATTTTCCAGTATCGGGCCACGTTGTTTTAAGAAAACGGAAAAAACACATTTTTTTAATTGCCCGACCCGGGAATCGACCCGATACCTCACCGGGCCATAATTTCAAAATTATCTTTTAGGTACTGACGCATCCATAAACAATTAAGTTATTTATTTAAATGGATTTACAATCAAAGTATGATATTCGTTCTTTTTTGTTCCCAGAAGTTACAGTGAACTTCTGTAAATGACCACTGAGTTGCGTGCTCAAGGAGTCTTGGGTAAAAGCTAAGCTGTCATGGGACCCTGAAATTAATCAGAAGTAAGAGTATATAATATGAGGAGCAGGAAAATGGCGATTTACCCTTTTGCATCTCCTGCCAAAAATGGTAGTTTCCCTCCCTTTTCGACAGGAGACAGCAAAAAGGTAAAATAGTAGTAGTAGTAAAGTATATTTCAAACGACTAGAAAAACCTTATATCGGTCAAATATGGTATACCTGTAAGGTGTTATTAGCTCGAAGCTATAAATAACGTTATGATATTTACTGTAATAACACTTCAGCGAAGTTCAAGTGGAGCGTGGTCTTAACAAATGATGTCTGTAATAGGGGCGTCGATGAAAGCGATAATTGGAAAAGATGAACAGTTATTATATTAGATTATATTTCTTTTTCGATATTTTTTTTCTGTCATTTGGTAAAAAAATCATCTGTTTTCTAATAAAACATAAATCAGTACATTGCACAAGTTTTTGGATCAGTTTACATATGCGCCAATCGGTTTCAGATCTACAGAATTTAAGGCAATTTTAGGGCTATTGAAGAAAATAGAAATTGGTCATTTGTTCTATATACTGTGTTTTCAGAACTATGCTATAAATTTAATAATTTATGCTGTATTTTCACTATGCTATAAATTTAAGAAATGTACATTTTTGTAAGCTATACTGTCGGAGAGCACCGGGTGCCTTTCAATAATTGGCCTCGTCGCTACAAAAGGCTACGAAAAGGCTTAAAGAGAGCGAAGTGTAGGACTGCGACCTCGGCGGTGATGGCAATCGAAACACTGGCTTTTTTAATATTGGGTCCCACCGAATTTCGTCCGAATGGAATGCATTACCGTAAAGATCATATTGTTACGTGATGATCATTGATGATGATCATTTCATATTGTTACGTGCTTCGGGTTCGTGATTGTAAGAAAACGCCACTTATATTAAAACCGTGTATTTACAACACTAAGGTACAATACACTATGATGAAATACGTAAATACACTGATAAGCTAACATAAACCGACACACCGACGTAAAGTAGTAGCCCTGCTGCTGCGTTTCGTCGGTTCGTGAGAGTCCCGGAGCCCCCCCCCCCCCCCCCCCCCATGTACACTATGAATGCGCAATTAAAAAAAACCCCAGGGGGGTACCACTTGCACCAGCAATGGAGAATCCCCCTCTGGGCATCCGTGCTCTGGATTTCAGCCGAATCACGGATGCTCGGGCTGCCCTGCGTATTCTGGGGGGGGGGGGGGGGGGGGGGGCAAAATTGCGCTCACAAACAATCCTGTCCGGGGCAGACAAAGCAAGAAAGCCATGACACCCCCTACCACGCTTACTGTGGATTTCTGTAATATTAGGGGGCTTCATTCCAACTTGAACGCCGTCCACTACTATCTCGAGACGGCGGCTTTGCTCTTCTTGACCGAGACACAGATATCTTCTCCGGCTGATACTCCTTATCTCTCCTACCCGGGGTACAAACTGGAACATTCCTTTGTATCGCGGGCTGGTGTGTGCGCATACGTCAGAGAAGATATCTGTTACCGGCGCCTTGGCAGATTTGAAGGTCAGGACCTATCCATCTTCTGGTTACGTGTAGTTTGCGACGACCATCCACGCAGCTACGCGTGCCTATATAGGTCCCATAGCGGGAATACTAAAGTTGACTGGCTCGTTGAGCATTTACAAACGGCTGTAGATTCCGTGTTAGAGCAGACCCCCTCCGCAGAGATCGTGATCTTGGGTGATTTTAATGCCCACCACGCCGAATAGCTTTGTTCGCGCACCACCAATCATGCGGGGAGGTCTGTTAACGATTTTACCTTGGCGTATGGTCTTACACAACTGGTAACTTCGCCCACGTGAGTTCCCGATGTAGATGACCATACGCCTTCACTGTTGGACCTTCTGCTGACCTCTTATCCGGACCATTATCAGGTATCTGTGGACGTCACACTTGGTTCGTCAGACTACTGCCTGATCCGGAGTAAAGTGCCGGTTTCGCGCCTATCACGGCCTCCTTTAGCAAGCTGTCGTCGCGTTTGGCACTATAGGTCAGCAGATTGGGACGGGATGCGGTCTTTTTTTGCGTCCTACCCATGAGGGTGGTTGTACTTCCCGCTGGATGATCCGAGTGTAGTCGTTGACTCTATTGCCGATGTGGTGCTGCAGGGCATGGAACTTTTCATTCCATTTTCTGCGGTACCAATTGGTGGTAAGTCTCAGCCTTGGTTTGGTCGCTCTTGTAAAACGGCTTCACGCCAAAAGCAGGAGTGCTACCGGGCTTGGGCTGCTGCGTCCGCATCTTGTGATGAAAAAACCAGCATACTACGTCAGGAGTACAATTCCGCCTCGAGGTACTTCAAAAGAGCTATCGCCAAGGCAAAATCCGAACACATAGGCAGAATTGGCGAGAAATCAGTTCGTCTTCTTTCAGGGACCTGTGCGTTCTGGTCTCTCACCAAGGCTGTCTTAGGGAATTTTTCACAGCCCTCTGTTCTATCTTTGCACGGAGACGATGACTCTTTGGCCCATACCGCAAAGGAGAAGGCTGATCTCCTGGGCTCCTTCTTTGCGGCCAACTCGACTCTGGATGACCAAGGGAACGCACCGCCTACCATCCCGCAGTGTGATAGTTCCATGCCAGATCTACTTTCCTTGGACACTAAAAAAAGCACTACTTTCCTTGGACATCCACAAGTCGAGTGGGCCGGATAGCATCCCTCCGATCGTGCTAAAAGTGTGTGCTCCAGAGTTGGCGCCAGTATTAACACGCCTATTCCGGCTCTCCTACTCACTCGGCGTGGTACCGAATTCATGGAAGACAGCTTTGGTTCATCCCATCCCTAAAAAAGGAGATCGCTCTAATCCGTCTAACTATCGGCCTATAGCCATAACCTCCTTGTTCACTAAAATTATGAAGACGATCATCAACTCTCAGCTCCTCAAGTATTTAGAAGAGCACCAGCTGATTAGCGACCGTCAGTACGGTTTCCGTCGCGGCCGTTCAGCTGGTGACCTTCTAGTATACCTAACTCATCGGTGGGCGGAAGCAGTTGAATCCAAGGGGGAGGCGTTGGCAGTTAGTTTGGACATAGCGAAGGCCTTTGATCGGGTATGGCACAAAGCGCTTCTCGCGAAGCTGCCTTCCTATGGGCTTCCCGAGAAATTATGCAAGTGGATCACCAGTTTTTTGGCTGATCGGAGCATCAAGGTCGTTATCGACGGTGCGTGCTCCGACCTTAAATTTGTCAATGCTGGTGTTCCCCAAGGCTGCGTGCTATCACCGACTTTGTTTCTTCTGCATATCAATGACATGATGCGAATTCGCAACATACATTGCTATGCGGATGACAGTACTGGTGATGCTACATACTCCGGCCGAAGCGGTATTTCTCAGGAACACGTCGAAGAGTGCCGAAACAAGCTTGTGTCTGAAGTCAAGAATCGACTTACCGATGTCTCTGAATGGGGTCGTCAAAACCTGGTCACTTTTAACCCCAAGAAGACACAGCTTTGCGTGTTCACCGCAAAAAAGACACCCTTTTTTAAAAATATATAAACGGGTCAATAACGCGTACATATATAGAACTTACTTGTAAAGCTCGACGTTTCGGCCAAGTTACATTGACCGTGGTCACGAGCAGACTGGAGCAGCGAGTTTCCTCCGTCCTTTACGTCGGGATCGATTTTCATCTACCCCCTTCTAGTCTTGTTTTTTCGAATTTAGCCTACACACAACACTAACCGTATCTTGGACTTTATTTGTTTGCAGGTGCAAAGGCTTTATTCTGCTGATCGCTGGATTCCAATCAGAAGACAACTTAAATCCGTCTTCCCTGTTGAAATTTTTATATTTTATAATTTCATTAGCTTCCCGTACCATACGGGGAACATAGTGTCGCTCAGTAGAGAGAACCTGAGGTCGGTGGAATTCAATCCAGTGATCAGTGCTGGAATCCAAAATATGTTCAGCTAGCTAGACCCGTTTATATATTTTTAAAAATGATAGTATGCCTCATATATGCCTCGTATAAAATAAAAAGCCCCAAATTTAAGCCAAAGATATTTCTCCAACGTAATTTTGGTCGTATGGATCGACAAAAACTTCTGGCAGATGCTTCTGCAAGGGACTAGCCTCGTATCATAAATGAGGACACGGTTGATGGAAAGGTGGCTATTTTCAATGAATACATTTTGGAACTATATAATAAACATGCACCTCTACGATTTGTCCGTATAAAACGACCACCTGCGCCATGGATCAATGACGAAATACGAGCTTTAATGAAGACAAGAGATTTATTAAAGCGTAAATTTATAAAATCACGCACTAATGATCACTGGGAAGCTTATAAAAGAGCCAGAAACCGTTGCAATCAAGCAGTAAGGAACGCCAAACGCAAGTTTATTCATTCCTCAATTGAAAACTGTGCTCCTAATCACATATGGAAGTTGCTTCGTTCCCTTGGGTTTGGGAAATCAAAAAATAATACAAATAGTACAATTGACTTAAACACGCTCACCGTCAATTTTGCTTCTCCTAGCAGCTCGATGATGACTTCAAATATAAGGTTCAAAGCCATTCAGATGTTGTCTTCTAAAGTCATTGATAATTCTCCTTTTTCATTCGAAAAAGTAACTGATAGTGAAGTTAAAAGAATTATTACTTCAATACCTACTAAAGCTGTTGGTTATGACGGCATCAGTCGAGACATGATTATGCCTATTGTTGACATTGTAACACCTCACATTACCCATATTCTTAACTTTTCTCTCTCTTCTGGCAGTTTCCCTTCGTTATGGTGTAAAGCTGATATAATTCCCATTCCAAAAATTTCTAATCCCGTAAATTTTTCCCACTATCGTCCAATATCAATCCTACCTTTCCTTTCGAAAATTTTGGAGAGGATTGTTTATCAACAATTTTCTAGTTTTCTTTTAAAAAATAACATTCTTTCGTCGTACCAATCTGGTTTTCGTCCATCACATAGTACATGTTCGGCTCTCATCAAAATTACTGACGACATACGATTTGGTATTGACGAAAAAAAGGTATCCCTACTCTCACTTTTGGATTTCAGTAATGCCTTTAATTGTGTCGATCATGATATATTATTAGCTTTACTTCGTTCTTTTAATCTATCACAGTCAGCGTCTGAATGGCTTAGCTCCTACTTAGCAGGACGTCAACAACGAGTTCGTTCAAAGAACGATTTTTCACATTGGTGTGATGTTTGTATGGGGGTCCCACAAGGAGGTGTGCTTTCTCCGTTGCTCTTTTCCGTATACATAAATAAACTTTCTTCTGTAATTACTTATAGTTCCTTTCATATGTATGCCGATGATGTTCAACTCTATCTGTCTTGTCACCCATCAGAGCTTACGGCTAATATTGACAAAATGACTGAAGATCTTAATTCCATTAGCCGCTAGGCTGAAAGTTTTGGTCTTACTTTAAACCCCAGTAAAACCCAAGTAATAATACTTGGTCGAAAGATGAACATCGCACGCATTAATTTGAACGAAATTCCACCGGTGTTGCTAAATGGCCAACCACTTAAGTACCACACCAAAGTTAAAAATCTCGGGCTCATAATGTCAAATGATCTTTCATGGTCTGACCAAGTGAACGAAGTTAGCCGTAAAGTTATGGCAAGTTTTCACCAACTGAAAAGAATGCAAAACTTTTTACCACAATCGACTAAAGTTACCTTGGTCAAGTCTCTTTTACTACCAATAATTGATTACGCTGACGTTTCTTACACAGACATCACAGAAGATCTCCTAAACAAACTTGATCGACTGGTCAACTTATGCATACGATATATATATATGGACTGCGTAAGTTTGACCACGTCAGTCAGTTTCGGTCACAATTGAAGTGGTTAGACATACTTAACCGTCGGAATGTTCACGTACTTATATTACTTTTTAATATACTGCATGACCCTTTCTCTCCATCATATTTACGTGAACGTTTTCATTATCTTAATACCCAGGGTCGTACTCAGCGATCTTTACACACTAATACCCTTTTGGTCCCAGCGCACAACACAGCAAGCTATTTGGATTCTTATACACTTACAGCAATACGTCTCTGGAACCGCCTCCCAAAGCATATTCATCAAGCTTCCTCAGTAAATATATTTAAATCTAGGATATATGATTATATGTTAAAGATTCAAAATAACTCTTAATTAACTTTTAGTTATGCAATTGTAAGTATTTATTATCACTATTATAATACTATTTTATATTTTATAGTATTCTATTTTATTCGTATTATTATGTTTTATGATTATTTAAGTACATTTTATATGAATAGTTATGAGATTATTATATTTATTATATAAAAATTTATATAATATATTAATATTTGTATGTTTATTGGTCTGCCCGTAGGTTTAGATAAATGTAATTATTCTCTTTGTTTAGTGTAAAATTATTTGCAATTGTTCCGTAAGACTTTTCTTGTGCACTACCCGTTACTACAATGTTTCTACAAGTGCAAGGTTAACTGGTAGAAAATGTCTTTAGACGTTAAGTTCGCCTGTTGTATACTTTGTGCAATAAAGAATTTAAATAAATTAATAAATTAAAAAAAATAGTAGAACGCGTTACTTTAAAAGTTCATAAGACACCCTTTGTCGTATCACCTCGATTTGGGGATACTCTCCTGACAGCCTCAGCTAGTGTCGGAATCCTGGGAGTCGACATATCGAATTACGTTCAGTTTCGCGGTCATTTGGAAGGCAAGGCTAAATTAGCCTCTAAAAAACTCAGTGTGCTCAGCAGAGCAAGACAGTACTTTTTGCCGGCCCATCGCCTTCAACTTTATAAGGCACAGATTCGGCCTCACATGGAGTACTGTTCTCATCTCTGGGCCGGAGCTCCCCAATACCAGCTTCTTCCTCTTGATCGTATTCAGCGTAGAGCGGTTCGAATCGTTGACGACCAGGCTATTTCGGAACAACTCGACTTTTTGGCATTACGCAGAGATGTAGGTTCACTCTGCGTCTTCTATCGTCTTTATCATGGGGAGTGTTCCGACGAGTTGTTTGGAATAATTCTTGCCGCCGAATTCCACCATCGGACATCGCGTCAAAATTTAAAGTTCCATCCTCACCATCTCGATGTCTCGAAATCCACAACTGTGCGTTTCTCCCGACACTTTTTGCCTCGCACTACTCTGTTGTGGAATAAATTACCGGCAGGGGTATTTCCGAACGGATGCGACATAGGGACCTTCAAGAAAAGAGCTTACTCATTCTTAAAAGGCCGGCAACGCAACTGCAAGACCTTTGGAATTGTAGATGTCCATGGGCGGCGTTGATCACTTACCATCAGGTGCACCTCTTGCTCGTTTGCCCCCTCTTCTATAAAAAAAAAAATTAAAAAATAAATACACCATACACACTAGTGACACTCACTGTACTAACACTAAACTTAACCGACTACGCCAGATCAGTAAAACAATTCTCGCTTTGCACTGGTCGTTTCAAGTATCGCTCTCGATCGCTGTATAAAAACTGCTCTCTATTTGTCAACACATCTCTATTTAAACGCAGGTTAAAGTTCCACATTATTCCCGAATCCTCTACCAGGCTAATCGTAAACAAATTATTGTACACAAGTCCTAGTACACGCTATTTTCACCCTTATGCCCTAAGCGATAAGGAGAATTATGGCATAACTATTTGGGTATCGGTCGACTGTTTATCAATAGAAGTAGCTATTTCTTTCTTTTATTTCTAGATCGCTCCAGCGCTTCAACTCTTCACGTTTCTAGATTATTCGAAACAATATTAATGATTCGTCCTATATATAAAATGTTTACAATATCTATTACAATATCTATATATAATTGGAATCTCGGAATCGGCTCCAACGATTTTCATGAAATTTAGTACATATGATTTTCATAGATTTTCATGAAATTTAGTAAATTTAGTACATAGATTCCGCCGTGTTGGTCCCGGCCTCCTTTGAAGAATAGGCCAACTGCCGTTCGGCCAGGCAGGTCGTAAAAGGCGACCGATTGGCTATCGAGTCACTACCATCGTGGCTACTAGGTGGTAGAGTTCTGCATTGTCTCGCCCGGGTCTGGTACCACCGCCTTGCCTATTCCTGCCGCAATAGCGTCAGTGCTTGTCGCTGTCGTGTTCCGGTTTGGAGGGTAAGGTAGCCGGTAAACTTATGCATGAGGCATTAGACCTCACCACAAGATAGCAAAGCACCATTAACATCTTTGGTGTATATAGGCGATGGTTGACTCTTTCCATCAGGAGACCCATTTGCTTGTTTGCTATCTTATGATATAAAAAAAAATACATATTTTTTTATTTTTTTAGGTATTTTGATTTATTTTAATAATTTTAATTATACATATTTTCACAAAAGTAAAAAGTTAGAAAACCATCAAAGGTAACCTTTTAAAATTAGGAAATAACAAATAATATTAACAAATATAAACGCATAAAGCAGCACTTCTAGTATATTGTTTACCAAAACTTCCATTTCCACCTACGTATTTGTTTTCGTGTTTATATTAAAGGTACACACCACAATTATGGAAAAATACAATTATTTAATTAATCGGTAAAATATAATCATTTGACGTTTTTAGAAACATTGACAGTGTTTAATAGTAATGGCAATTAGGCCGACGTTATTTTCTTAAATGATCTGAAATTAGAGCTCTGACAAAATTTTTGTAGCTTTGTCTATTATGAAATTTCGAACTTGTTAGACAGAGATAAAGCCATTTTTATATATTCATCGTTGGAATGCATGCTATTTTATAATTTTGATTTATTATGAAAATGAATGCATAGTCCATCTTCTATTGTCAAAGGAAAATAGCGACAGTCTTAAGTGTCAGTTTTGTTCGGAACTGTGCATCTTGGGTTTTTATATCAATGGTCATAGGCGATTTTTATCTTGTTTTTTTAGGCGATCCGTGCTCGCTTTAAAGAATAGACCATCTGTCACGCAGTTTGTAAAAGGCGAAATGTTGGCAATCTTATTATCATCGTGTCTACTAGGTGGTAGAGTTCCGCAATGTTTTAAGCACACATAAATATGTTTAAGCACTTCGATATATGTATTAAATCTTTTTCTAATCCTATTTTGTGTAAATAAAGTATTTATATTTGTGCCCGGGTTCGGAACCACCACCTTACCTATTCCTGCCGCAATAGCTTCGGTATCACTGTCATGTTCAATTTTGTAGGGTGTGTACACGTAGGTATAATACACGAGCTGCGTACACATGTATATACACGTACGTATTTGACATTACCTCCTGCCAAACAGATGCAGTGCACCATTAATATTTTCAGAGTTCAAAAATCAAAATTTTTTTATACATGACAGTAATTTCATTTTTGAAAAGCTGTATATTTTGGAAACGACGATCGATCGTGATCTTGCGAATAGCATTCAACGTAATTTTTGAGCTCTAAATTTTTTTGGCTAGATAATCTATAGGATGAAAAATGTTGAAGTAATACAAAAAAAAAATTAATTTTCGTTAATGGTAAATCCCAAATAAATTGATCGATTTTGATGCAATTTACAGTATTTGATGCTTTTTTAGAGAGAAAATCTGATTCGATTTTTAAATCAATCGGTATATTAGCCTAAAAGTTATTTTAAAAATTTTAAGTAAGTTTGCTGTAAACAACAAAATCCTAATATTTGAAAAGCTGTAACTTTGGAAAACTTGATACGATTTTGATTTTTGAAATTGCATTTGACGTGAGTTTTAAATAATAAAATGTTGTAAAAGGTCGAAAAATGATTGATTAAAAAATCTCGAAGTTATTTTCAATTTTCAAACATTTTTCCAAAATTGTTCGTCAACGGTAACTCCCGAATCGATAAACCGATTTTGATGCAATTTACGCATTGAACGCAGTTCTTTGAGGAATGGAGCTTATAAGATTTTGTACTCAATCGGTACATTAATCTGGAAGTTGTATTATAAAATACTGTTTCGCCGACTTTTTTTATTTTTTTCAAAATTCATGAAAATTCCCTATACCGAATTGATTCAAATTTTCAGGAAGTCTAAGTTGAGCGGAATCCAATCGACGCCATCAACCAAGTTTCGATCGGTTAAGCCGTTTAAAAGTTATGATATTTTTGCATACGCACATACATGTGAAAATAGCCGGTAAAGGTTAGTAGGACCTCAAAACGTGGAGATCTGGTGAAAACTCGATTTTCGAACATCGGGGCAAAATCAGTAAATTCCTTATACATACGTAGCCGGAATAAAAAAATACTAGGTAAAATATGATGATATCAGAAAAAGAATCGAGAACGAAAAACATTACATGGTATATGTCTCGAGCGCCGGCGAAATCGAGGACAACTACAAATTACGCACACTTGTTTTCTTCGAGTCAAGATTAAATTAACGAAGACCTTCCACATTAATCGCTTTTTTCTCGGTAAATACTTTCTTACATCTTAATTAGGTTATTACAATATTGAGACCTTTACAGATATTTATTACTAGCTACAATTCAAAATATCTTTTTTTCAGTTTTCTGATAAAAACAACGTTGCCCGGGATTGGAAAGTGCCAGGTTGGCGATAGGCTTGCCACCTATCACATTGTGGGACTAAGTATCTTCGGCTAATCGTAGGTGCACTTGTACCTCTGCCTACTTCTTCGAGGATACGGACGTGAAGATCTTTTTTTCTAATACTAGCTAACCCGCGCAGCATTGCCCACGAATAGGTAAAGATGTCGTCGATATAGTTCACACATAGTTACATTCCCCATTTCAGCTCCTTAAGGATTGATTTAAAAAAAAGTTAGCCTTCGTTGCACACCGAATGAAGCTTCGTGAACTTCAGCTGCGTCTAGGTGGATGGGTTAGGCAGCAGGAGCCTCCCAGGCACGTCGAAAAAAAAAATTAATTTTAGTCATTTCCTCCTATTGAAAATTTGTCAAATTATAGTTTGTCCTATATCTTGAAGGAAACAAAAATTCAGCTGACTATATAGTGGTGGGAAATACGTCAGCTGGTGATATAACATGTAAACAATTTTTTTTTTCAGTCATATCTTCTCAATTGAAAGTTTGCCAGATAGCAGTTATTATGTTATTGTAAATAAATTAATACGTCATTAATATGTCAGTTGGCTGTATCTCGGTGGAATAATTGTCAGCTGATACCCTTAAAGGTGTAACGCAGGAACCAGACAAGAGCGTATATCGCCTACTTAAACGCAGCAGCTGACGAGTTTTCCTTCAGGATATGGTTACCTGATTTGTTTTATTGCTTACAGGATCATATTAACTATATATATATATATATATATATATATATATATATATATATATATATATATATATATATATATATATATATATATATATATATATATATATATAACATATATATATATATACAGAACATGAATTTGCAAATGTTTATCCGCGTAGAAAGGACTCTCAGTACTAAAATTTGGTTACATGTGTATTTTAAGACCAAATCTTTTGCAGATAGGTATCTATATTTTTATTTATTTATGTCTACGTATTTAGGTGTATGTATATTGTGATTTATTATTAACATTATCATATTTCTATTACCTTACGAATTTTTATAGAAAAGAAAATGACGTATCTAAAGATATTCGACATTATACATCACATTCTAACTGAAATATATATTTTTTGTAATATTTCAGTTGAATCAATATTCCTTTTTTTCAGTCATATCTTCTCAATTGAAAATTTATCAGATTATAGCTTACAAGATACTGTTTATAAATAAATACGTCAGCTGGTTGTATCTCGGTGGGATAATTGTCAGCTGATGCCCTTAAAGGTGTAACACAGGAGCCAGAGTGGAACATATATTGCCTACTAACTAAAATGCACCAGCTGACGAGTTTTCCCCCGGAATATTGCTACCTGATTGTTTTTATAACCTTCATGATCGTATTAAAAATTAGCTTATATTTTTTTTATCCCGGAGGAAATCACGCATTTAAAAGTTGTTCAACATTATGTTTCATGTTCTAACTGAAAAATTTAATATTTTTGTTATATTTTGGTTGAATGAATATTCCCTTTTTTCATTCATTTCTTCTTAATTGAAAATTAAATTTTCAATCTAACAAATTTTGTCAGATTATAGCTTACATGATACTATTCACAAATAAATACGTTAGCTGGCTGTATCTCGGTCATCGGTGGGATAATTGTCAGCTGATGCCCTTAAAGGTAGAACACAGGAGCCAGACTGGAACATATATCGCCTACTTAAATGCACCAGCTGACGAATTTTCTCCCCAAATATTGCTACCTGATTGTTTTTATAACCTTCATGATCGTATTAAAAATTAGCTTACATTTTTTTTATCCCGGAGGAAATCACGCATTTAAAAGTTGTTCAACATTATGTTTCATGTTCTAACTGAAAAATTTAATATTTTTGTTATATTTTGGTTGAATGAATATTCCCTTTTTTCATTCATTTCTTCTTAATTGAAAATTAAATTTTCAATCTAACAAATTTTGTCAGATTATAGCTTACATGATACTATTCACAAATAAATACGTTAGCTGGCTGTATCTCGGTCATCGGTGGGATAATTGTCAGCTGATGCCCTTAAAGGTAGAACACAGGAGCCAGACTGGAACATATATCGCCTACTTAAATGCACCAGCTGACGAATTTTCTCCCCAAATATTGCTACCTGATTCTTTTTATTTCCTTCAGGATCGTATTAAATATTAGCTTGCCAGTTCCTGTGACCAGCTGACGTATTTTCTACCACAATAATATAGTCAGCTGACTTTTTGTTTTTTTTTCAAGATATTGGACGTATTATAATTTAACAAATTTTCAATCGGGAGGAAATGACTAAATTTATTTATTCTTCAACGTGGTTGAAAGGCTACCGCTGCTCAACCCACCGAACGAGCCGCAGCAGACGTTCACAGAAATTCACGATACAACTATCTGAAGCATTTTAGAAATTATTGCCCAAGAGGAACTTGGTCATAAAAATGTGTCGCTGGCTCGCGCACTATCTATGTCTACACATATAATAAAATCTTTTTATTAAAAATCTAAATTTTCTTAACAGCTCAAATGAAATAATATCTATACTTACATATAATAAAATCGTAGGAAAGTCAAAACTGTACATTGAATATTTTTAAAAGAATAATTGGGGGCGTGATCTCCAATCAATATCGAAGCCAAAAATATAGTTTTTAGAATTTTTGTTTATTTGTCTGTCCGGGGTAAACTCAAAAAGGACTGCATGGATTTACTTCAAATTTTACCTGAATATTACTAACAGGTCGGGTCAACATATAGGCTACATATTATCACGCTATAACCTACGGGGGAGTAGCAGTGCGGAGTAAACGAAGTCCGCGCGGACGAAGTCGCTGGCAACAGCTAGTAAGTAAATAAAATCTATTTGGAAAACAAAGTCTGTGTTAAGATAACATTGTTCACTGCTGACCTGTATCGGTGAATCCTTTTGAATTATTGAATAAGTGCTGAAACGGGTAGAAGTTTGGAACTTCATTTTATTCAATGACACTTCAATTGAAAACTTTTGAATTGAAAAGTTCCTCTCATTAGTATCTGCGAAACGTTGAATTCCGTAACACAACATTTGTCTTAACTCTTAAATGTTTATTGTTATTTGGGATGTTCAGCTAAGTAATTACTAATGTTTGAAACACGATGAATGAATATAAGAATGAATTTTTACACGTTATTGACCACCAAAAATTTAACAAAGTACCTATAATTTATACAAAAAAAGGCGGTCTTATCGCTAAAGAGCGACAACCTTCGGGTAGAGGAGATATTATGTATTATATACTACCTGCAGTGTGCAGCCCGCTACATTATAAAAGTTTTTGATGAATCCCGCGGGAACAACTTGTTTTTTCGAGATAAAAGCCTATGTGCTATTCCAGGTTATTTATCTGTGTGCCAAATTTCATTGAAATCCGTTCAGTAGTTTTTGTGTGATTGAGTTACAAACATCCATCAATCTAAACATCCATCCATCTAAACATCGAAATATCCAAACAAGGCCTCCTGACATTCGCTTGTACCACTGTATACTGTATTCCAACTTCATACAAAGGGACGAAGCGCGTGCAATGCTTACGCGCCTCGATCTCGGCATTGTGCTCGGCAAGCAGACAGTCGCGAGTGTGCCGCAATAACAAACGGACGGTGTGCTGTTTTTTTTTGCTAATAACGGCGCGATTTTTCATTAAATATAAGTTTAAGTACATATTTAATATGACGAGTAGGATATATTGTGCTGTTTGTGGTTGCATGCAGAGATAACGTTTTTTAGATTACGTGGAAACTAATAGGTAAAGGTACTATAAAATAATTTTACTTACTAGTAGGTTGGTACATAATGTGTGTCTTTTTAATGGATAATTATTTCCTTTTATCTCCTGAAAAAAAATGATGTCTGGATTTATAAATAAAGTTAATAGAGTAAAGGAAAGTGATTGACACGAGTGAAATAGGTAGTTATAGGCGGAAGAAAAATGATGAATAAAAATCTAAACGATTTTAAATTCCTATTCAACGATACCCCACATAATATTGTTCATCAATATATATTATATGTATGGTGGTTTACATGGTGGATTTTAATAAATGTCGTGTCTTTAGTAACACTCGCAATGTTAAGACGAATCGATTGACATACGAATCATCAAAATCAGCTTACGCGTTTGGCCTCTAGAATGTCACATAGGAACAAACATACATACATAGATATATAGACTGATAAACATATTACCCTCCTGCATTCGGGTAAAAACTACACGCATTTTAATTGAAGGCTTCCTATTCAATTCACAAAGTATTTTATTTGTTTATATAAAAAAATACGTTTACAATCACAAAACTAAGTGGAAACATAAAGTAGGCAAATGTAATTAAAATACTGGAGGCGGGCAGCCCTATTGCATGTTACGTACCGCGCGGTTGTAGGCATTTATTTTAAAGATACGGCCGAGTTATTGTACTGTATAGATAACGTTACCGTGCCTACACGCGATAACTTGAAGTTGCAAATCAGTGGGGGCCGCCCCGTGCTCGGTGCAAGTGCGTACACGCGTACCACCACAGAGTACTTTGTAACATACCTAAACGTACTACGCGACGGTCTGTCGTTTATCGACGACGTCCGTGTCGGTCGGTCGGTAAAACCTTCTTTTTTTACTTATCGAAAAATTCTGAAAGCTAAGAAACATTTTTTTTTTTTATTAACTCATTATTGTACTCGTAATTTTTATGAATAATAAATATGAAAATATTACACAAATAGGTACCTTTTACAGAATTTAAGGAATTTCCTAAGAGGAATAACGCTTATTCTGTGGGAATTTCGGTCTGTTTCTTTTTAAATATCTACCTGCCTATAATTTGTTTTTTTTTCTGTTCGCTAGAATAATACCGATAATAGTTAAAGAAATAAGTATGGACTGAGCAGGTATATACCTACGCTATAGTTAGGTAGTTATACCTTCATAGGTATTATTATTTCATGAATTCACCTATAAAATTGACTTGTGTCGAAATAACGCATTTCATACGGGGAAGCATTTCTACTAAATACCTACCTAGACCTAGGTATAATGGACGGAGATCCCGGCCCCGTCAGACTCCCCTTATATTCTTACTAATAAAATATAAATATATCGTATTGTTGCATTAGTTGCGTACAATGAACGTTTGTATATCCGCCAGATTGTGCGGTAGACCAATGCTCAAGTACAGGGCTCCACCAATGCTGAAGTTCGCATCGTATGTCATTCCGATGTGATACGATTTGAAGTCATTTGTTGACAAATGGATCTAGATAATATACTCGTAGAAATAGTAATAGGAAGGCAGCGTGATTCAACATCTTTGAGTAGTATCAGGCCTGTCTCACTTCCCATGAAGGCATTGAAAACGTAAACACAAAATACATAATAGTACAAGTAATGTAAGTAGGTATGCGTGAATTAGAATTACTATTAACACCTACCTTAGGTTTATATAGAATGTAATTTGTTCACTAACGCTCATCAGAGGCAAGAGGGTTTTAAATCCGGGTTATAACTAAGTTTTGGATTTTTAAGAAAAAAAACTTAACGTGTTTGCCCCACCTGGGGATCGAACCCGGGACCTAATGATCTGAGCCGAATGGATTTATTTAATGTAACTATTAGTTTTTCATGAGAATAAAATAAAACAATAAAATAAAAAAAATCAGACAGATTATACATGAAAATATATTTGACATGATTTAATATGGTATCCTTAAGGTCAATGTGGCTATTAACACCGCCATAAGCCTAGATTATATGACTAACATAAATTTGTGCTCATGAAAAAGGGGATGTTTCGTGTGAAGTACTCGTAGTATAATTACGATTAAAAAGATATATGAAGCCACTTAGCGGAAATTAAATTGTGAGACTTTAGTAATGTTTTGCTAGTAAAGAACAAAATATGCTCCTTATGATTTTCTGGGTCGGTGGGTCCCTTTGAAGAATAGTGTTGTGAAACACAAGCTAGTTGATTCAACACTGATTTATTTTTATCTACCTACATACTTTTTTTATCACTACTATATATATAACATCATCATCTGACATTCTGCTAGTTAGATCGTAAAAAGCGAGAAATTGGCTATATATGTCACTACCATCGTGACTGTTAGACGGTAGAATTTCGCAAGTTACAACGACTCGCCTGAGTATATGATACTACTGCTTTATTTTTCTGTCGCAACAGCGTCAATGTCGTTTTGCGGTTTGGAAGGCAAGGTAGCTGGTAGACTTTTAGAAGCGGCAATTCCATTCCACCGCAAGGATAGCAACGCACCATTAACATCTTTGGTATTTAAAGGCGATGGTTTCTCTTTCCATCAGGAGAGCCATCTGCTTGTTTGCTATCTAGACATAAAAAATCTTGTGATACATGAATATCACTGGACAAACTTGGTTTAGGCCCGATTTTAAGAATAGACCATCCGTTTTTTGCCAAGTAGTTCGGAAAAGGCGAACGATTGACCCAAAATCTCAAAATCATCGTAACTACTAGGATATTTTCTTTAATGTCCCGCCTGGGTACTACCATCACTTTATTTCACTTATCGACAATCGGTGAATTTTTATGCAAGTATTTAAAGCTCGCCACATGATAGCAACACACCATTAATATTTTTGTGTCTATAAGCGACGTTTTTTTTAAGGTTTTCCAAAAAAAGTTAAATCCATCCTCTGAGGGAATTTATCTAATATATATATATATATATATATATATATATATATATATATATATATATATATATATATATATATATATATATATATATATATATATATATATATATATATATATATATATATATATATATTACTTATTACTTTAAAAAATATAAAATAACTACATAAAAGTCATGTTCCAGTTTTGAGGGTAGGCCAGCCGGTAAATCTATCCATATGTCATTCCAAAATCGCCACACAACAACACCTTTATTAACATCTTGGCGTCTATACTGATTATCTCTTTCCATCAAGAACCATCTGCTAGTTTGTTTTTTCATATCATAAGATAGAAAACAAGCAGATGACTCTCCTGATGGAAAAAAGAAAACAGCCAAACTGACAAAAATTCTAAAAACTATTCTAAAAAGTCAAAACCTATGTTTTTAAAAGAATACTTAGGACTAGTCTTGGGAATACTTGGGATATCGAGGCCAAAATAGTTTTTAGAATTTTTGTCTGTTTGTCTGTATGTATGTCCGGGGGTAAACTCAAAAAGTACCGCATGGATTTACTTCAAATTTTGCATGAATATTACTTATAGGTCGGGTCAACATATAGGCTACATATTATCACGCTATCACCTACGGGGGAGGAGCTGTGAGGAATAAACGAAGTCCGCGCGGACAAAGTCGTGGGAAACAGCTACTTGTAAATAAATTTCCTCCCTAAAAATACAATGCTTTATCTTTGCTATTTAATACAATGTTTAGGTACGTTTGGTATACACTTTAGGTGTATACAATTTACACACACACACACACACTTTAGTAACAGTTACATTTTGATTGCAGTCTAGTATACAAAGAGGTCTTGTATTTACATTTACATTTAAATCTAAAAGATATATGTCAATGGTGACAATATTCAATTAGATAGCGACACAGTTGTTTAAAAAACGTAAATATATTTACATTTTTTTTGGTATTTACAAAAAACAGACCTTAATACCTATAATAGGAAAAAATTAAGTAAAAGAACATGTCATAGTAAGATGTCAAGATTCAATAAAGTTTATACAATAAGAGAAGAAAAATAAACTTAATGAAGTGGCTATTTTATTTCACAGTATGTTCAAATGCCATTTTTATTAGGTGCGTAAAGAGTCTCTAACTAGGCGGAGAGTCCCGAACGTTAGAACACACTCAAATTTCCTGCGATTTACCAAATTTACGATGTCACGATGGGTTAAAATTTGTTTGATATTTGGTTTAACCGAATGTCAGATTGGCTTCTGATATTCGGCCGATATTTTCTGAATTGGAACAAAAATTTATCTGATGTGCAATGAAGCATTTATTATACAAAAATTTACAAAAAACGCTCTGCTTCCTTTCTCGTAAACATCCTGTACTATTTTGTAACTTTCCTTTTAAGTTTTTATACATAAAAATAAAATAAATACTAACATTTAAAACTTACTAGGGACATATTATAATAAAAAACACTAAGGATTCTCCTATGTTATCAGATTCGTTTGTGTTCATATAAATTTTCTACTTTTGTGAAAAGTCGCTCATAATATACTGAGCTTTCAGGAGATGATAAAAGCGTTCGTGCTAAAAAACTCATGAGGGTGCTGTTAAAAGTACTGAATGTCGGCCGAAAAACGGCCGAATTATGATTTTTTCACTAAATGTTCTGCTGAAGCTCGTACTCTGCTCAAACCATATTCAGCCTATCTTAAGTACTAATCGAAAACCATACTTATACTCTGCGTATATATAGACTTGACATCACATAAAAAATTAATGATGATCAGTCTTATTATCTACTAATCAAGTTTGGTCTTGGTATAACTCTCGCAGACTGGGTTCGGAATATTGAAGTGAGAAAGAGAGGTCAGGTCTGAAAGGAAGTGCGGTAAAGTGAAGGGCATACTCGATGGAGCATGCCCTTCACTTTCGCACTTTCTTGACGGATCTGACGTGTACAAAGGATGGTAGATGGAAGTTTAACAAAAGAGATATACAATGCGAATGTGGAAGGATGTAAGTACCGGGGAAGACCGAGACTGACATACAATGATCAAATTGATCAGGTACTGTCCGAAGGTGGTGTCAAGGGTGTTCACACCGGCGTGTTTGTAGAAAGAGAGTAATTAATGAATGTGGAGAATGAAAGACAAATCTGCAAGGAACGTGATCAATGGCACTCGGTTCTCTTTGCCTACCTCGTAAAGGATCTGGCGTGAACATATGTATGTAAGTTTGATATCAGCGCTCATTGTGTCTAAATCATTCTCAAGTTTTATCTTGTAGTCGAGGAGATAACATGAGTTCTAATCATGCTTAAGTAATCTATACGTGAAACAAAAACTTTGTACCACTTTTTAAGATGAACGCGAACGATGGAGTATAAAATTTAGCACAATTAAAATTTACTTTGCGGAGGAAAATTCTCTACGGCTAAAGCACAGAATACTGGAGACTAACAGTAGTCAATCTACATATAAGTAATATTCGAGCTCCTCTCACGGTCGCAATATCTCCGAATGACTCGGGACAGTTTGTTCCGCACAAGTCCGAGATATCGCGTCCGTGAGAGGTGTCTAAGTGTGCTATGCTCGAATAGTACTTGTATGGAACATTGGCTTCTGTTAGTCTGCAGTATTCTTTGGCTAAAGTCTGTTGTCAAATTTAAAGAGATTTTATCGTTTAGTCTATGGTCGAATTTTGGTCACATGGCGATAGCTAGTTTTATTAATTGCACCAATTCCTCACGAAAGAGTTAATTTTATTTCTTCACATGTTATAAAGAAATAAAACTGTTAATATAATGTAATATTCTGAAATTGATCACCTCTGTGGTCTAGTGGTCCAGTGTTGGAGTTGACTACATGAGGTCCCGGGTTCGATTTCCGTGTTGGGCAATTCATAAAATATGTTTTTCTTACAAGTGCCCGGTTGGCGATAGGCTGGCCACCTATCACATTGTGGGACGATCGGCCAGTTTCTGAAACGCAAATTAATTTTAACAAGCAATTAATCTGTTTTTAACGGATCATTTGCTTGTAAAAATTATGTTAAACATAGATTAATTGCTTGTTAAAATTGATTTGCGTTTCGGAAACCGGCCGTAAGTATCTTTGGCTAATCGTTTGTGTACTTTGTTGGTTTGGCTAATCGTTGTATCTCTGCCTCGGGGATACGGGCGTGAAGATACTTTTTTGTAGCATATAATTTACTGAGTTTTTATTTTCAATTTATTTTCAAATGAGATCCATTTAAAAGGAAATGGTGAATAAAAACTGAGCCACATTTACCCACAGATTATTCATGTTTTGCATAAGATAAAAGACACGCTGACTCAGACCAATTAAAGGTAAAGCCGTGTTCAGACTTTATTCCAAAACTTTTTTGAATTTATGACATCCATAAACCTCTCAGTAAGTAATTGTTTTCTTAAACTGCAGGAAAGTTAACAAAGCATAAAAACAATTTCATGCCAGTTCATTTTCGAGGTAAGTATATTTTTTTTATATCGTAGGATATTAAATATAAAAATAATCCCGTGTCGGTTCAGGCTTCCTTTGAAGAATGGACCATCTGACATTCTGACAGGCAGTTCGTAAAGGCAAACAATTGATTTAACGTATAACTACCATCGTGATTACTAGGTGGGAGAGTTCTACAATCGGGTTTTTAGTACCACCGTCTTACTATTCCTTCCTCAATATCATTACTGTCGTGTTCTGCTTCGGATTGACATACGGATAGCAAAGCACTATTAACAACTTTGGTGTCCTTAGGCGATGGTTTCTCTTTTCCTCGGGAAAGCCATCTACTTATTTGCTATCTTATGATAAAAAATGGGTTGCAATGCTCCATTATCAACTTTGATGTGTGTAGACGATGTTTATCTCTTTCCATAAGAAAAGTCATCAGTTTGTTGCTAATTAAAGATTTTTTTTCATATTTTTTTTGCAATATAGCAACTTTTTTTTAAATAACTTAATAAGTTTTCATACTAACAAATCCGAATTACTGTCAGTCGGAAACCCTTTGGGAATTGAGGAGCAGAATTAGTTTGAAATATAAATTTTATTATATGCTCTGTCGCAACTAGAATAATAACTAGTTACTGGTTTGAAATTCATAAAACGTTCCAAATCCACGACGCAATCTTATATCCTACCTATCAAAGTAATTTACGTAATCTATACTAATCTATATTAATATAATATATGATATAAGTATAAAATTATAAATGCGAAAGTTTGGATGTTAGGATGGCTGGATGTTTGGATGGATGGATGTTGTTACTCAGTCACGCAAAAAATACTAAATGGTTTTAAATGAAAGTTGGCATTGAGATTTTTGTAGATTCGGGGTCAATTATATGCAATCATTCTTCAAAAATTTGAAAAAAAAGGCTTAAATAGAGGGATAAAAGTTTGTACAAAAAACTATAATGCGTTAATCTAGTATATCGTCAATATTATGGCGGGCGCTACTGCGGCGGAAACTGCGTGGATCAGCTAGTATTATAGTAAATATTAGCTTCAATTCTGCTGTGATTTGTCTAAATTTCAAGGTTTGCGCATCTTTTTCTAAACGAAATTTATATATATAATAAAATCGTAAGAAAGTCAAAACTGTACATTGAATATTTTTTTAAAAGAATACTTGGTGCGTGATCTACATCGATACCGAAGCCAAAAATATAGTTTTTAGAATTTTTGCGTGTTTGTCTGTAAAGCTCAAAAAGTACTGCATGGATTTACTTCAAATTTTGCATGAATATTACTAACAGGTCGGGTCAATATATAGGCTACATATTATTACGCTATCGCCTCTGGGGAGGAGCAGTGCCGAGTAAACGAAGACCGCACGGACGAAGTCGCAGGCAACAGCTAGTGAAAAATAAAAAACGGACACATTCCTTCATACGATCATATTATTTAACCAACTTAATTATATTTATAAAGTAACATTCATTCTGCCGTGTCTATTTATTATTTTATTAGAGGTAATATTAAAAAAATGAAAGAGAATTAGCCACGATTTACATTTATGATCAAAATGGTTTTTTGGTAAAACCTTTAATCCTGTCAAATATGTCATTAACTACTATCTGACTAATAAATCAGAATGTCGAAATTAACACGATTTAAAGGTTATACTTTAAACATATCAATGCTGATAATTCCATCATCAAGTTAATATACCTAACAGCGCGGCGGGCGGGACTAAGGGGTTCTTTATTTCAGCCCGTTTGCACTCGAAATCCAAGAGCGAGTCTGAAACACGATGCCACTTTTTCTCTTAAAACTAGGACTAGAATAACGAATAAGCAGATACCTCTCCTGATGGAAAGAGAAGTCGTCGCCTATAGACACAAAAGATTTTAAAAAATCGTCGCCTATATACATCAAAGATATTAATGGTGCGTTGCTGTCCATGTGGCAGGTTGGTAATGCCACATGCATAAGTTTGCCGGCTACCTTGCCCGTCAAACCAGAGGACGACATAAGCATTGACGCTATTGCGGCAGGAATCGGAAAGTCGGTGGTATCAGACCCGGGTGAGCCAGTGCAAAACTTTACCATCTCGTAATCACGATGATAGTGACAAGTTTAGCCAATTGTTCACCTTTTACGAACTGTTTTTTTTTCAAAGTTAGCCCGGACTAACAAGGGTTTTTTTATATCATAACATAGCAAACAAGTAGATAGGTCTCCTGATGGAAAGAGTCAACCATCGCCTACAGACACCAAAGATGTTAATGATGTATTGCTATTTCTATCTTGTGGCGAGGTCTAATGCCACATACATAATTTTCCGGCTGCCTTACCCATCAAACCGGAACACGACAGTGACAAGCACTAATGCTATTGCGACAGGAGTAGGTAAGGTGGTGGTACCAGACCCTGGCGAGACAATGCAGAACTATACCACCTAGTAGCCACGAGGGTAGTGACTTGCATAGCCAATTGGTCGCCTTTTACGACCTGCTTGGAAGAACAGCAGTTGGCCTATTCTTCAAAGGAGCCCAGGACAAATACGGAGAAGGGGGGAGGTTTTTTAAATAATACACACTTTTATAAATAATACTGGGAGTAAAAGACTCACAGAAAACATCGTTAAGGTGAGGTCTAAGCTCAAAACCTGAATTAAAAATCTGGCTGAGCTCGTTCCTCGCGTAAAAGAGTGGTGTCGCAATAGCAGTGTGAGGAGCTAATTGCTTTTCAGTAATTCTGTAAAAACACATTTTTAAATATAAACATCTGGTTTGCCAGGATTAAATTAAGCATGACTAGCTTATGTCTTTCCAACTAGTTAAAGAAAGATAACAATAAGTTAAATTATTTATACCATGCTGATCGATTTAAACCTAACCTAAGCTAGGTTATTTGTAAAGACTATATTAGCATTTTTAGCGTTTTAACTAATTTACGACGATCGAAACGATAAATTCGTAAACATGATTATAACAAATCTATAACATACATATTTGTGTTTCTGGATTCATACAGACCGCCCCGTTGGTCTAGTGGTTAGCGACCCTGACTACGCAATCGAAGAGGGTCGGGTTCGATCCCCAACGGGGACAAGCATTTATGTGTTGACCATAAATGTTGTATTTCCGGGTTTGGGTGTTTATTATATATATTCCAGTATTTATATATGCATTTCTATGTATTAGTATCGTTGACTAATCTAATACCTTTAAACGAGCAATTCTTGTATGTATGTATATACATATATATATATATACATATATATATATATATATATATATATATATATATATATATATATATATATATATATATATATATATATATATATATATATATATATATATATATATATATATAATTGGAATCGGCTCCAACGATTTTCATGAAAGTCACAAATTAGGGGTTTTTCGGGTCAAGGAATCGATTTATCAAGGTTTTCGGTTCCCAAGATATGGGTATGTGAAAAACCGAGCGAAGCTCGGTCAACCAGATATTACCTATAATACAAGCAAATAATTTGCTTACTTTGGGGTTAGATCAGTAAGTTAATTTGTCCCGTAACTTTATTTATTTATTTATATAATATTTTTTTTACAAATAGACCCTTACAAAAATATTGATTTGGTAGCAACCACAGATTAAACTGGATACGTCTTTCAAGACAATTTCTTCGGTTGTTAGTATCGCTTGCATTTACACACAGAAATACAGAGTTATAATACTTACCGATAAAATAAAAACCCTCCAGACGTATTTCTTAAGCCTTAGCTTGTTATTCGACATGATAGAATAGTATATATATTTATTACTCAAGAATCTATATAATACATATTACTGACCTTCTCGTTGAACAGCCGCATGTACAATGAGGCCTCGCTCCGTCTAGCGGCCAGCTGTGACTTTGACGTTCACTTACTGACAATTACTTGACATTGACAATTCATTAATACAGATAACGACGGTCTGTCGAATACGTCAAAGGACTATAATCATTACAAAAGCATTTGACATTTACGTACATGACGTGCTCTTATGAGCGGCTACGCGTTTTGCGCCCAACACCGTGTTTACGACTTACGAGTATTAGTATTTGTGTGGTCTGTGGTAGCAACCTTCATTTGGTCAAGATAGCAACACCTTTGACCCTTACAAAAATGCATTTGATTGCTATTCCGTGCGCGAAATGATATTAATAATTGAATTTGAAAAGTAAACCAGCGCATATTTCAAAAACTACTGAACCTCTTTTGATGAAATAGACTGTTCCCTAAGTTGAAATATTTCTGATTTAATACAAAAAGAATGATCTCGATACAGCTTTTATTTCCCGAGAAATTCTTGCACAAACATACAAACACTTACGAAATTTAGTATTCGTGTTTGGACGCCGAAACAGATTATTATTATACCTACTCAAAATATATTTTCAATGCCAACAATATTACATAGATACATTGTCAAACTGATAACCTTTTTTTCGTCGATTGAAAAGAAATCGTAAGTTCTCACTTAACCTATTGTACTGATATTATAAATGTGAATTCGTTTCTTTACGTGTTTATCGATTTGCTTTTTGTAGTTTTATAGCTTGCCATTCTACTGAACTGGCTAAACACAATTGATAAAAAAACTTTAATTATATATACTCGTATTTCGTAAATTACTTAAACTTGTGCCAGTGTAAAATATTACCACGTCATTAAATAAATAATGAGCAGTAAACTCCCGACACTCGTATAAGAAAAACAAGAATATGTCACTCAAGCTAAAAAGTTAGGAATAACGCCCTTCTTCCAACCCCTGCTTTCACCCGGGGGAAAACCGCGCCTTCGCCGCATAAAATACATGTAAATATTCGGCAATAATTCTTCGAAATAAAAATAAAATACTGTTATGATTATAAAATCATTAAAATTTATGCTACACGTACGAGACGCTACGAAATAATTCAAATGTTTTTTTTATCGAACATGCAGTTTTCGATTTCGATACAGCATTAAACTTTTTATCGACTTTCAACAAAAAGGAGGTTTTCAATTAGTCAGAATTTTTTTATGTATATTCCTCAATTACTCAAAGGCCTGGACCGATCTGGTTTTTTTTTCTTTTTTGAGAGTTCTGTTGTACTGTTTTGCTTGTTTAACCAAGTAAAACAGTACTAGTGCTTTTAATACATAAATTTAAGTTAGAATGGAGTTTTACCAAGTGCCGACGGTATTCAGTTTCAGTCAGGAGATACCGTAGATTAGAAGTCAGTGTTTGCAGTTATACTGCGTTTAAATAATTTAATATATATTTGTCTTTACGCCAGATCCCTTATGGGGTAGGCAGAGATAACCGAGCGCCGTAATTCACGATCCTTTTAAATTTGTTTTGCTCCCTTCACATTAATTATTCTCTTTACGCAAGCACGCCGGTTGCGAAGACTCTTGACACTACTTTCGGACAGTACCAGCACACATTTTTACCTGTATGAGTTATACTTATATTTTTTTATGTATAATGTGTAAAAAAACCCTGTCTGATCCGAAAGAGGTATATAGGTAAGTCAATGAAATTATCAAAAAAAATATGTTTATTAAAATAAAAAAATCTATTTTAAAGTGCCTGATTTTAGTTCTGAACTTGTAGAACTTCCCCTTAAATCAAGCAAGTATTTTGAAGATTTATCTATCAATATCCATAAAATAATACATATTTGATTGTATTAGGTTTGACAATCGTACAGTTTTTGACACACTGTATATGTATTACTTACATAACCTACAAATATTTGTTAGTGTGACTATAATTTTATTGCAAAAATCTCATCATAAATTAAATAATTAAAAACGGCTGCACTCACGTTTTTTATCGGAGTAGATTCCGACTAGTTTCGTACCTATATGAAGTCCTTCTTCAGGCGTCGACCCGCAGTTCGAGACGGGTCGCTACTAGGCATGGATCATTTAACAGTTAACATATAAAATTTCGTACTAAATTTTTTTAACAATTAACAACTGTTATTTATATTAGAAAATACTGTTAAAAGTAATTTTTATGCATCACTAAAATTACCAATAACTTGATGTATAATAATAATATTATTAAAATATTTGAGAGAGCGTTTTTTTTTTTTGCTCGCTAACTTGATTTATGATAATGCTGATATTAAAAATGTTTCGAGAGACCGTGATAATAATAACTGTTAAAGGTTATTAAAACTATTCTAGAGGACCTTTTTTTTGGTAGCTTCGAGTTTTTACTGCTTCTAATACTTATTAAATATAGGCTACTGATATAATATAACATAAATAAATAACTGTTAAATACTAATTAACTTTAACAACATAACAGTTAATCTAATTTAACGATAATTTCCATGCCTAGTCGCTACCGAGCGAACGTCAGACTCACCCTGAAGAAGGACATTATATAGGTCCACAACTAGTCGGAACCTACTCCGATAAAAAACGTGAGTGCAGCCATTTTTAATTATTTAGTTTATAATGTCTCACGAAAGTTTTAATAATTTTAATCTCATCATACTTTTATTATTTGTATAATTTATGTCGTATGTTTATATAATTGACAAGGCAAAGTATTTTGCAAAACCATACTATTAAAACTGACATTTTACTTCCCTTTAAGAATACAGACGATCCAAATATATAGATATATTTGTTTTAATGAACTTTGTAAAGACTTAATTGCCGTGTTCTTTAATAGACCAATTATGTGATGGGTTATTATTTAGAAAATTTAAAAGTTCGTTTCATTTTTCCTGTAAATGAATACAGTAAATTCTAAAACTTGTTTAATAATGTTCTACAAAATACGGAAGTGAATGAACTGACGATGTCTCACCCGGGCTTAAATCGAGTCGGGCGAAACACTTTTATTTTGTTTTTCATCTAGAAAATTGAATTTTTGATGGAATACTTTGCTAGATGTATCAATACATTCGTACTTTGTGAATTTTAGTCCTATTATTGTATGTACCAAGCGATTGGCGAATCCAACTATGTTGATCAGCAATTTCATCAAACGACAAACCGGTGAATCGCGGTGAACAGATATGTTTATCGACTTTAGGTTCATTTATCATTAGGTATGCCTTAGCCCACAGGAACCATTTATTATTAGGTATGTTTTTTATTATTTATTATAAAAAAATGAATAACATCACGATCTCATACATCTCATCATACTAATATTATAAATAAAACAGTGTATGTGTTTGTTTGTCCGTCTTTACGGTAAAACAAAGCGACGAATTGACGTGATTTTTTAGGTGGAGATAGTTGAAGGTATGGAGAGTCACATAGTATACTTTTTGTTTTTTTCTAACCCCCCTCTTCTTCCCCGAATTTAACTTGAGCAAAGCCGCGGGCAAGAGCTAGTATGATATAATAATAAAGAATGCGACACACGTAATGAAAATAATAGACCATTTGCTTTTATATGGAACCAAACGCTATTGTATGGAAGTGAGAGTTGGGTGTGTCAGAAAGGACATGACAGTAGAATAAACGCGGTCAAGATGAGATCGCTATGAAAAATGTGTGGCGTAACACTCGATGAGCGGGTTCTTAATGTTGAAGAGAGAGGAGAGAGAAAAGAGAATGTCAGTGTAATGAGAAAAAGCATGCTCCGTTGGTTTGGACATATAGAAAGAATGGTAATGGAAGGTTAACAAAACAGATATACAATGCAAATGTGGAAGGATGTAGGTACCGGGGAAGACAAAGACTGACATACCATGATCAGATTAATCGAGTACTTTCCGAAGGAGATATCAAGAGTATTCGCAACCGGCTTGTTTAAAACATGAAGTATAAAGAGAGTAATGAATGTGGAGGAAGCGAGACAAATCTACAAGGCTCGTGATGTATGGCACTCCGTTCTCCCTGACTACCCAGTAAGGAATCTGGTGTGAAAATTTGTATGTTGCTTTCTTGCTATGCAGTTCGTAAGAGGCGAATGATACGGAACCTGTAAATAGTTACGTTCTGCAACATTTCGCCCAAATTTGGTACAACACACTTGATAGCAAACAAGCAGATGGCTGTAATTCCGCAGGCTTACTAATACTGGCTACCTTACCTTTTAAACCTAAACACGACATTGGCAACCACGGATGCTGTAGCGACTAGATAAGATAAGGCAGTTCATCTAGTTCGCTCACGGTACCCTTTAAAGTGGACTTAATCTTTGTTCTGAATTTTGTTTGCGTTTAATCCCTAAGCCGGTGCCGCTTGGAAATAAAGTTGTTATTTAAGCAAATTACAGAAATAATACTACATTATTTTGGCTCACCTACGCCGCTCCTGTTTGGTTCCAGCTTCTGAGCAACACCAAAAAGCAACACAAAAAGAAAATATAAATTATCCAAAACAAATGTTTAAGAAAAATTGTCGACGCCCCTCGCTATGTGATGAACTCAACCGTCTACACGTCGCATATTACGACCTGCCCGGCAAAACAGCAGTTGGCCTATACTTCAAAGGAGCCCGGACCAACGCGGGGGATGCGGGGATGCTTGTTTGCGGTCATATGAATAATGCTATCTCACATAAAAATCCATGGAAAAATGTGAATGAAATGAAGGTCATTTCATTCACATTTTTCCATGGATTTGAAAATCCATGGAAAAATGTGAATGAAATGACCTTAATTTATTCCTTGAATTGAATTACATCAAAGTTAATATTTTAATATAGTATATCCAAGGAACGTTAGCAGTTTTAGGTACTTTCAATTTTAAATAGAATTCAATAAAGCTACCTTCTCCGATTAGCTGCCTCCAGAGCGGATTAAATTCCATTGTGATCAAATATGAAAACCTTTTATAGCTTTCAACAAAGCCACTTTTTAGTGGAAAATAGCGCTTCAATAACTACATAATATATTAAAGCACATTACGACTTGTTATCTTGTGACACAGTAAAACGTATGTAATTATAATGACAACTATTTCCCCGTGTTGGTCCCGGGCTCCTTTGAAGAATAGCCCAACTGCCGTTCTGCCAGGCAGGTCGTAAAAGGCGACCGAGTGGCTATGCGCGTCACTACCATCGTGAATACTAGGTGGTAGAGTTCTGCATCGGCTCGACCACCGCGTTACCTATTCCTGCCGCAATAGCGTCAGTGCTTGTCGCTGTCGTGCTTCGGTTATGAGGGTAAGGAAGCCGTTAAACTTATGTATGTGGCATTAGACCTAGCCACAAGATAGCAACGCACCACTAACATCTTTTGTGTCTATAAGCAATGGTTGACTCTTTACGTCAGGAGACCCATCTGCTTGTTTGCTATCTTATGATATGTAAAAAAGTGCTCAAAATTCGACCATAATTCTATACTTATCCCATTTTATGATAGGCTAAACAATCATCATCATATATATTATTTCTAAAAGGTGTTTTTTAATGGAGTGGCTCGATCTCTTTAACTAAATCACCAAAAAAAATACCCAGTTAAAGCTTATGTTTTCTACTTTGGGCGAAAAATATGAAAAAATTCGAAAAAACTCTTTTCGTTAATAATAAAATTAATTAAATATAATTTTTATAACAATCGACTGGAGCACCATCTGTGGGTGATACATCAAACATCTTAATAAAGTTTTATACCCACTGATATAACCAGTTGTATAATTTTCTTTAATATTTTTTTTTATCATAAGATAGCAAACAAGCACATGGGTCTCTTGATGGAAAGAGTCAATCATCACCTATAGACACCAAAGATGTTAATGGTGCGTTGCTATCTTGTGGCGAGGTCTAATGCCACATGCATAAGTTTACTGGCTACCTTAACCTCCAAACGAGACATTTACAAGATCTGACGCTATTGCGGCAGCAATAGGTAAGGCGGTGGTACCAGACCCGGGTGAGACAAGGCAGAACTCTACCACCTAATTAATCTTAAATATAGTATAAAATAATGAATTATATAATATAATAAAAGTTTACTATTAAAATACATTTAATTAAGAGAGCCTCTTAACCGAGACAATTGGTATTTGAATGTATCTAACGTACTTGTAGATGGTAAAAAGTATTCATTTTCGTCGTGGTGTAAACATTGGTCTGTCTCTCGGTCTGGCTCATATCATGAGATTTCGGGTTACAAATCTGAAACGGGGAAATGTTAATTAAGATAAAGAAAACTATTAATAGCAGTTTGGAGTTTAGTAGTGTGTTAAAGCCTCCGTGTTTTAGTAGAGCGTATAAAGCTTTTTCCCCGTGTCGGTCTCGGGCTCCTTTGAAGAATAGGCCAGCTGCCATTCTGCCAGGCAGGTCGTAAAAGGTGACCGATTGGATAAACAAGTCACTATCATCGTGGCTACTAGGTGGTAGAGTTCTGCATTGTCTCACCCGGGTCTAGTCCCACCGCCTTACCTATTTCTGCCGCAATAGCGTCAGTGCTAGTCATTGTTGTGTTCCGGTTTGGAGGGTAAGGTAGCCGGTAAACTTATGCATATGGCATTAGATCTCGCCACAAGATAGTAACACATCATTACATACATTAACATGGTGGTTGTTTTTTCCATCAGGATACCCATCTGCTTGTTTGCTATCTTATAATATAAAAAAAAGCTGTAGATCCCAGTTTTCGTCGGGCACTAGCCAACATACCGATAAATCGTATTGAACTAAGAGCGCGTTTAACAGTTTTTGTTCTACGTAAATAACAAGGGATCCGGCGTTATTTCAATCAATTTCAGTTATCCGAAAGTAAATTACTCATCCAATTTAATCAGTCGCATCTGTGATTTAGTGGTCCATTGTCGGAGTTGACAGCATGAGGTCACAGGATCGATTCCCGAGTCGGGCAACTCAACAATGCTTTTTTTTTTCCGTTTTCTGACAAAAACAACGTTGCCCTGGATTGAAAAAAATGCCCGGTTGGCGATAGGCTTACCACCTGACACATTGTGAATATCTTCGTCTAATCGTGGGTGCACTTGTTGTACCTCTGCCTACCTCTTCAGGGATACAGGCGTGAAGATACTTTTTAAATTACTAATGTGATATCAAATTAATTTTTATTGTTATGTATTTTGACTAATTACAGCAAATTATTCTTACACAGACAAATAACTAACTAACTTGCTTACTAGAGGGCTAGATCAAACTTATAACAACCTATTTTTGCGTAAAGGATTAAAATCTATGCTATCGCGGGTACACTGTTAGGAATAAACCAATTGCTAGGTTGAATCAATTTTTAAATATAATTTACGAGCTAACCCGGATAGTTTCGCCCGCGAATATATGTAATTTTACAAGTCCATATAATTTTCCATACAAAATTTCATCCCCTATTTTAACCCCTTAAGAGTTGATTTTTAGGGTTCCGTACATAAAAGGTAAAATGGAATCCTACTACTAAGCCTCTGCTAACTGTCTGTCAGTCTGTCTGACTGTCATCAGGCTGCATCTCATAAGCCGTGATAGCTAGAAAGCTAAAATTTTCACAAATTATGTATTTCCGTTGCTGCTATAACAAAAAATTTTAAAAATTAAAAAATTAAAAATATTTTCGTATGATATTCGAACACAAAGTATATAAGAGTGTTTACAAGACTCCTCAATAACTGTCTCCCTGTGTAGAACCGGACCATCCTGTATTAAGGAGGGCCCCCAATCTCCATACAATAAACGTGTTTTTTTCGTATTTTTTGCTATAATGGTACGGAACCCTTCGGGCGTAAGTCCGATTTTAAAAAAAGTTAGCCAATTTTGACCCCGGAACTTCAACTATCTCCGTGCCAAAATTCATCGAAATCGGTTCAGCGGTTTAGCCGTGAAAGCGTAACAAACAATCAGATAGAGTTTCGCATTTATAATATTAACTAGCTTTTACCTGCGGCTTTGTTCGTTTTTTTTAAATAAAAAGTATCCTATATTACTCCTAATACATCCAAGAATATGTATATAAATTTTCATGATGATTAGTTAAAGTTTTCGAGTGAAAGCGTACAAACAAACTTACATTCGCATTTTTAATATTAGTAGGGATATGGATTGATCCTAATCTAAAATCGTTTAACCTGTATTCAAATTAACTAATGAATTCACTACCGGATCATAGAAGTAACATTTCTTAACGACTATGCTGTTAATTACATTTCAAAGGTAAATTTAAAAACCGCTCGCTAATTTGAATTGAATACCAATAACAAAACTCGAACAATAGATATCACTGGTGGAATAATAATTCACAATGTGCACCTAAGAAGCATTGGACGTCAATTTAGCTTATTGAATACTGACCTTTAGTTTGCTTGTATTAATACTTTTTAGTCCTGGTTTATGTTTTAGTTATATTTACACTAGGTACACTAAAGTGACTGTGAGCGCAATGAGTGAGTGATTGATGATACATTATGTTTTGTTGTGGCATTCGCAAACGTAACTCTGGAAATTCCCCTCCTCAAGTAAGAACCTCAAGTAAGTTGCAGATATATATCTTAATGAAACACTTAACGTCCGCGATTTTGTAGAGAAACGCTTTTTCATGGAGTTTTCTGAAGTAAAAGTATCATTTTGGTATAAAATAATTTTAAATTGTCCGCAATTTTATGCCAAATTTGAGCTTTGAACGTCTACATCAGTAATTCTGGCAACTTTATTTTATTTATACCTATCTTTATCTTAGTTACCACAAAATATCTAATAATAAGTATCACTAGACACATTACACAAATTAATCTAACCCTAAATTAAGCAAAGTATTTGTTTGTAATATGCCTAATCTATATATTAATAGATGAAGTATGAAATTTGGCACTGCTAAAGTTTACATCGGGGAGGACTGCAGAAACCTAACATCACTACATAGTATAAAACAAAGTCGCATTCTTTGTCTGTCCCTATATCCCTATGTCCCTATGTATGCTTAAATCTTTAAAACCACGCAACGGATTATGATGTGGTTTTTTTGATAGATAGAGTGGTTAAAGGGGAAGGTATATAAAAAAAAAAAAAAGGTATAATAACATTCAATATAGAGTCGAGAAATACTGCAATTTTTGAGTTTTCTGATGTCATGTCGTAAATAGTTATATTTTTTTCCGCTTACATTGCAAACGCTGGCTAAACCCTACGAGATTTATCAAAATAATGTACTAAGTATTTGTACACCTTGAAAAGGTCTACAGAAAACTCCGCGATGGTATATGTCTATCTCTTATGGATAACCCACAATAGCATTTTTTTGTTATTTACTTTTTACGAGAAATAATGGCTTTTTTCGAAGCAATTTTAAGCAATACAGCACTAATCCTTATCCAATTAAATATCTTAAATATATTGCTGATTTAATATCGAGCAATATGGCCGTTTACAGCATGTAATTTAAATGAATATTTTCGAAGATATTACAGATTTAATTTAAAATGTAGGGGCATAGCGGTTGCGGGGTTACCGGCCGGTCGTGTTCTGAAACCGTTGGGAAACGTGTTAATTTTCGGATAAATAAATCGACGGGTCCCAAGAACAAAATCGTATCTACAAAATTACCAAATTACAATATGTTTGTTTGTGGGAGTAAATTGTAGATAAGATGATGTTCACTTGAATATTTCCACAAAAAAAGACCAATAGATATAAAAAGTATATTGTATTAAAATTCGCATTAAACCCGCATAAGTTTAATGCGAATTTTATTATAAAACCAATTTAGTCTGATCTCTCCATAAGATTTTGTTCTTGGGACCCGTCGTTAATATAGGACTTCAGCTGAAAATCAAAATTTAGTACATTATTTTTTTTAACTTAATATTACCATATAAAAATCACGTGGATGATTAGAAATGGTATTAACAAATTATTTGTTTTAGAGATTTTTAGCCTGTTTTCGGAATTTTATATGATCAAGTAAAGTACATTCTATCATGTAATAGATTAGCACTTTCCTTGGATAATATCTTCAGGTATATCGTATAATTTTTGTAAAATTGTTATTTAATAATCAATGTAAAAAAAACGTGATTTAGCAAACCAGTTTTTAATTTCCCTCTACGTATGTAGATAAGGAAGATACTGATTTTACCTCGATTTTCGAAAATCGAGTTTTCACCAGATGTCCACGTTTTGAGGTGTGTGTGTATATAAACATGTGTAGATTTCCTGAAAATTTGAACCGATTCGGTCTAGAAGATTTTGAGAAATTTTGAAAAAACACCAAAAAAGAATTTGAAAAAACACCATAAATCTGGAAGTTTTATATATTTTTAATATAACTTCCAGATTTATGTAACGAGTACAAAAAATAATCAGCTCTATTCCTCAAAAAACTACGTCTAATACGTAAATTGCATCAAAATCGGTTTTAACTTAGTAGCTTTTCAAATTTAAAATTACGTTGTTCGTAGCAAACTTACTTAATTTTTTTTAAATAACTTTCAACTTTCAAGTTAATAAATCGCAGGGTCAAACCTTCAACGTTGCAGGCTTAGATTTGAGCGTTGACCGTTTTTCACATGGTCAACTTATATGTCGCTCTTTCAAGAGTAACTTCTAAAGAAAACATGTTTATATCGTCTAATGACAAGAAAGCTGTGAACGTTGTATATAAAGACATTTTGTAATATATTAATGGAAAAAGTAAAAGAAATGGGTAACAATGTAAAAACTAAAAATGTAGTACCTATATGAATTTAGATATTCCAAAAATAGCAGGAAATTTAGATGTTCCAAAGATAGCAGGAAATTTAGATGTTCCAAAGATAGCAGGAAATCTTCATGGTATCGGGAAAGGGGAATTGTTTGCGGGCCACGGGCAGTAATGAATAAATCAAAACTACTGCATCGATTTTAATCATTGTTTTTTACTGAGTGACATAGGCCGTATATTTTATACCCGTGCAAAGCTGGGGCGGGCCGCTAGTTTTAAAATAAAAAGCATTAGAAATACACGTTGCACACACCACATTAATGTGACATACACAATAATATACACACATGAATACTATTTTCTTTAAATCTAACGTCAGTTTACAAACTTAAAAGAGATTTTATTGTTCAGATTATGGTCGAATTTCGGCCACAGGCGATCGCTAGTACATAGAAACACATATATGTGTAAATACTCAAATATATTTGATAAACAGTCCAACCCAGAAATACAAACAACTATGCTCTTCTTTTTTACACGCTTTTTATTAGCTTCACCTGTATGTTTGTATGTTTGTTTGTAACCGACTTCTGTGGGCGCGATTTTGACCCACTTTAACCTCTCGAAACTCTGACGTGCAAAGGCGATTTTAAGCGCCAGGACTCATCACTCGCTTTTTGGCGGGAACGGCGTCTCAGGCGACTCGATGGAAAAAAAATCTTTTTTTTTTCTACAACTAAGTCATATTTTATCATTCTGTAAACGACTGTGTATCAATTGATATATTTTCTGTCTATTAGAGATCAAAATGAAGTAATAGACAAAGTAGTTTTTATATTTACAAGCAAATATAACAAAAATCACTTGAAAAATAATGAATTTCTAAATTACTTTATTTTTGGCTATCACGATATATTTCTTACAACAAATTATCCAAAGAGAAAAAATATACGGCCTTTGTAATAAGAATAGTACTTACATGAGAGAAATGTACCGTAATACAACACAAGATTGAATTTTATACCACTAAAAAACCGCAAACATACTCGTGGTCCGGTCGAATGAACTAAAATGACTGGTACAAAATAAATGACAATAATAGACTTCAATTTACGAATTTGACATGACAGATATTTTATCATAGATTAAACGTCAAAGGCTTTTTCATACAACATTTGTCTTTATAAATAGAAATTAAAAGTTTAAATTCAAATTCAAGCGGGGTAAAATATTGCTCTGAGAGTGAACGCTTGACCGTTTTATAATACATATGTCTAATATTTGCCTCTGCGAGAATCGAATGGTTAAACGGCCAGATTTCGTTCAAACTTTGTAGATTTATCGAGGACCGATGACAATACACTAATTTGATAAAATTATTAGGTTCACCTGTACGTTTTTATGTTTGTATGTTTGTGTGTAACCGACTTCTTTGGGCGCGATTTTGACCCACTTTAAACGGCCAGATTTCGTTCAAACATTGTAGATTTATCGAGGACCGATGACAATACACTAATTTGACATTTTTTGACCTGTATGTTTGTATGTTTGTTTGTAACCGACTTCTTTGGGCGCGATTTTGACCCACTTTAAGCGGCCAGATTTCGTTCAAACTTTGTAGATTTATCAAGGACCGATGACAATACACTAATTTGATAAAATTATTCCATTTTTCAATTTGCAAAATATGATTTTTGTTAACTTATATAATTTTCATCTATAGTCGATAAGGTAAGAAACTTAATTAAATTTTTTTATAATTTTTCTCTACAGTCGATAAGACAGGATTTGATGTTAATTTTAATTTCCAATAATTATCTTTAGCCAATTTCTCTAATATTGACAAATTTTTGAATAGTTAGGAGAATTTTAATTCTACAAAAACAAATAATAGTTTTAAATAAATAAATAATAGTTTAAAAAACTAAAAACACGCTTTTTATAGAAAACCAAACTAAAAAATAGAAAATAAATTTTAATAAATTTAAATTAAGAATAGTGTTAAAAATTCCAATAAATTAATAATAGTGTGAATAAAGAATAATTATTTTATTTTAAAAAAAGCGGGGGTGCATGGTGTCAATAGTTATAAATATTTTATTGACATATATGAGTAGAGTGATTATTTGATATTGATAATATCTTAAAAAGCACCCCACGCTTTTTTTAAATAACATATTTTTTCTTTATTCACACTATTATTAATTTATATTTATTGAAATTTTTAACACTATTCTTAATTTAAATTTATTAAAATTTATTTTCTATTTTTTAGTTTGGTTTTCTATAAAAAGCGTGTTTTTAGTTTTTTAAACTATTATTTATTTTTATAGCATAAGATATCAAACAAGCAGATAGCCCAAGCAGCAATCAAGTATGTTTAATACCCATAAAGCAGCTCATATAGAACTTAAAGTTCTATTGCAGCCGTACAATGGTGTAAAAAGATGCTTTTATCGGTATAAGAGACCTTTATGAGTTTATATACAGCCTAATGCTGTTTCTTAGAGTTCCGCGTAAGCTTTAGGCGTTATATCTGAATATTAATACACTACTGTACAGCTTTAAGCAATTTGTAACTCATTAGGCTGATTTTAATCCTTAAAGCTGTACATTAGCTGTATTTTGTTTAGCACGGGAATTTATTACAGCTTTAAGTGTTATTATAGTATCACTCAACGCTTGTTTCTGTAAAATGGGATATGCAATCACCGTTCTACAGCTAATATTTATGGCGTAATTGTAGACTGTTATGCAGCCAATGGTGTTAAAAAATCTGCATATACAGCTATAGTACAGCTCAAGGCTGTATTACTGAGAAAATTGTTGTTTGCTGTTTTTATATCTACATAGTTGATATCATGTGGAAGAAATCAAGAGGAATATTGAAAAGGAATATTTAAATATTATAAATTACCAACCAAGTAATCGTGATGAAGATAAAGCTGAAAAATTACTAATTCAGGTAAACCTACAATCGTCATTTTTATTAATGTTCAAGGAAAAGGGTTCCGTAACAAAAACATTAAAAAGTGATTGTAGGTTATCTGATTTATTATTTTTTAGGCTTATCTTCTTCATTAAGGTTACTTGGTTGGTAATTTACAATAACTGATTTTTTTAATGTCATAAGATAGCAAACAAGCAGATCGGTCTCCTGATGAAAAGAATCAACCATCGCCTACAGACAGCAAAAATGTTAATGGTGCGTTGCTCTCTTGTGGCAAGGTCTAATGCCCAATGCATAAGTTTACCGGCCACCTTACCCTCCAAACCGGAACATGACAGTGACCAGCACTGACGCTTTGCAGCAGGAATAGATAAGGCGGTGGTATCAGACCCGGTCGAGCCAATGCAGAGCTCTATCACCTAGTAACCACGATGGAAGTGACTCGCATAGCCCATCGGTTGTCTTTTACGACCTGCCTGGCAGAAAGACAATTGGTCTATTCTTCAAAGAATATATAAAAAAGAGTTAAAAAGAGAAATAAAAATCATTACACTGAGAAAATATGTATTTTTTTATTTTTAACTTGCTACTATACGGAGTTTTACAAAAGCGGTATAGTAAGTCGAAAGGGGGTGACTCAGAGGGTCATTTTGAACAACATTTTTCTTCAACGACTTGTGAAAATTCCCGAAAAACAATTTTGTTTTTCCATTGTGAAAAGTCACGTGACCAACAAAGTTTCTATGGAGAATCAATATTTTTTTCGCGAATTTCCAAAAGTCGTTAAACAAAAGTTGTTAAGAATGACCCCCTGAGCCACCCCCTTGCGGCTTACTGTACCACCTTTGCAACACCCTGTATATATGTATACTTACAATCGTTTTAAAAATATTATATACTTAGATACAATTACAGGCAAAAGAGTATGTGTTTCTCTTTGAAGAACTAATAATATTAAATCACAAGCACGAAATAACGTATTCTTCTTAAAAATATTTTTGTGATAGACCAATATTAAAGGGCTTGATTTTTCGTTCTTGATCAACTTAGTTATATCAAGTTGTTTTCTTGGTCATTATAATTCACCTTTATCTTCCCACAAACTGGGTACGATACAAATACGGTTTTGGCTTCTCTCAATTGTTTTTATTATTTTATAAGGCATATTTCCCTGAAAAATAAAGTAAAACATGATTGAAATACATGTCTCATAAGTTATAGTTAACAATAAGTTGGTTTAGTTGTAAAGTCAAACGACCGACGTCAATACAACACAATAGCGAAATCAAGTGACAAACATATGTTTTGTATTTAGGGTTCTTCAATTTTTGTACGCATCTCTAAATATAAGTTAAGTGATTAAAAGCCAATTACTGTACAATAGATTTATATTGGGACTTAGTACAGCCTAAAGTGCATTTGGACGGTAATTAAAAGCCAATAGCCGTATAATAGAACAAAAAAGAGATTCAGTACAGCTATTTGCAGTATATTACCCTCCAAATACACTTTAGGCTGTATAACAAAACGCCGCCATTATTGTGTATTAAAAACAACATTAAAGAAATATATTGTTAAATAAAAGATATATTTAGCAATAGCTAAAGCTATATTTTGACAAGCAACTTATATTATGATCATTATGCCTTTATATACAATATTGTACCATAAATACTTGTATATTCTAACCTTAAACACAAACACTTACCGTATTTCGCAATGATTTTATTTGTGTTATCTTGATTATTTCGTTGGCGCGTGAATATTTTGAGGAAAAACATACACGACTTCACAGTCATTTAGAATTTGCACTTTGAATACACACTTGAATACTGCTCCAAGTCCAAGAATTTATCGTTTATTAATATATTTTTAATTATGGCGTCTGCAGATATAATGTTATAACAATATCAAAAACAGATTAGTTACTTTTTATCATTTTCAAACACCTATTAAGAACATTTAGCTGCACAAGAGAGTATCTTAAGTATTTTAGTTTCTTTATACACCGAATAACAGCCTTTGTACAGCCTATACCAGCTTATACAGCTATTGTGCAGCCTATTTAACTCTTAGCTGTACAAGACAGTTACAAGAGAGTATCTTTAGTGTTATAGTTTCTTTATACACGAAATAACAGCCATTGTACAGTTTATAACAGCTTGTATAGCTATTGTGCAGCCTATATAACGCAATAAGCTGTATAACTTGGGGCCCTTTTTGGTGTTATATCGGCTGTAGAAGCGCTTCTACAGCCTTTGTACGGCTTCGTATACAGCTTTAAGTTTAAAAATGAACCTAAATGCAGCCTATATACAGCTTAACGTGCTACTTGGGAGGTCTGCTTGTTTCAATGCTGATGAGTCAACCATCGCATATAGACACCAAAAATGTTAATGATGCATTGCTATCTTGTGGCCAGGTCTAATGCCACATGCATAAGTTTATCGGCTACCTTATCCTCCAAACCGGAACCCGACAGTGACTAGCACTGACGCTCGCGCTGTTGCGGCAGGAACAGGTAATGCCGTGGTGTCAGACCCGGTCGGGACTATGCAGTACTCTACCACCTAATAGTCATGATGGTAGTAACTGGTGTAGCCAATCAGTCGCCTTTTACGACCTGCCTTGCAGAACGGCAGTTGGCCTATTCTTCAAAGGAGCCCGGGACCAAAACGGGAGCCGTATAATTTATACGACTCTAATATTTTTCCTCTTGTTAGTTATTAAAGAATTTAGCATTTTTTAAAGAATTAAAGAATTGTCCATAAACCTGACGAGATTTTGCAGAACTCTACCATCTAGTAGTAACGGTGAAAGTGTCACATTTGGCCAATCCTTTATGAATTTCCTTTTATGAATTGTCTGACAGGAACATCACGGGGAGTCTTCACACAGACGTTTGTCCTGTCGTTTTCTTTGTAAAGTTTTTAAAAATTTTCTAAGTGCGGGATACGTTCTAAAATATGAATAGGAGTAACTTTGTTTTGAATATCCCAACTAGAGATGGTAAAGTATTTGTTTACTACCTCTAGTTGGGATATTCAAAACGAAGTTATTCATAATTCATGTAAAAGATATCACATTTGGCTGTTTAGCTCTATTGTTGCTTAGTATAAGATTATGTACTTTATTTACACGTTTACGCAGTTGAGTGTTTTCTTTGGTAAAAGCAAAGAAATTAAAAAGCACTTGGTGTAATTTTACTTCAACTCGGAACTAGTACGTTAGTAAAACATATTGTCTGGAGCGTGTCGTTTTTCTGTTTTATTTCTTTCAGGTATAGGGTATAAAGTGCTTACTAACGTTACGTTTCGTTACAAATAACTTTTTACTCGAATGTACTAGAAGGAGGGATACGTTTTTGTATTGGTTCCGGGCTCCTTTGAAAAAAATTGGTAAAGTGCGTGTCGAGCCACACGCAATGTAGGGTTCCGAAGTTGCCCATCACGTTAATTAATAATGCGGAGGGCGGAAAAGGGAGAAGAGGGCTTTTATTGTTTAATTTTGAGAACATAAAACCTATTTAACGTCCATGACGGATAATATATCGGCAGCACAAGTTCACCGCCTGTAGTAACTTCTCCAAGTATACTTAGTTATCTGCCTATAGGTGAGGCATAAATATTAGATTAAGCACATGGATCAGGTATTTTACGAGATTAGGTCATACCTAATCCAAAAATATCACGTTACTGTTCCACGGATTCCACATAATCCCAATTCCACAGACTACAAAGTACCTAAACTAATTTTTTTTTTAGATAGGTGCGTATTGCTGTTGCCTGGTTAGTAGTTGTATTGATGAACGTATAGTTGGACGTTTTATCATCGTCAAATAATTAGAACGTCTATAGACTTTTCAGTTTACCACAGTTCACTGGTTTGTCGTTTGACGAGATGAGTAGTGATCCTCATTGCCGGATTTTAATCGTTAATATTTCAATCACTTTTTAACTTACATTTATGAAATTTTAAATTTTAGACACGATAAGATGTTTTAATAACAGTTGTGAGATAAACAGTTTTTGGAGTTGTGAAGGGATCAAATAAATCTCAAGATGGTTAGTATAATATTACACACGGCTGTTGCGTTCCTTTTCTTTGAATTTGGCTGGACACGCTACCGCGTGTCTAGATTTTGCCAAGAAAGTATTATACCGCGGTTACACATATCGGGCTACGGCGAAGTATCGGGCTAGCACGAATTGACACAAAATACATCGCGATAACTGCTTTCGTCATAATTACGTCATGATATCACTGGTCATCAAACCACGGCCCGCAGGCTATATTTGTGCGACCTAATGATATTTGCGCGGTCCACGATAAAGCAAATAAAGATTTTGTGACACTCCGTAAGTTCTTTTCTTCTCAAATTTTTAATTCATTAATATTCGTTTCTTAAATTCTTTAATTTTATGCTACTGTTTACTGTATTTCATTCGCTCAAAGACTACGAATTTATGATACTCCTTCATAAATATGAAAAGCCATATCGTATTTTTTTTCTATCATGGAACAAAATAAAACGGCATACGTCGATACACTAGGTCAATATCAAAATACGGCTTATACAAGAAGTTACCTAAACATATGTATGTAGGTAAATCATAGCTTGCTATTATTATTATTTATCCTAATTATATTATTGCTTCTTTGTCGTAATCCGCACAAATATTACCTGCGATCCACAGTTTGATGCCTACTGCTGTGACGCGTGAAGCCCTTTCGCGATAGGCCGATACATCGTGCTAGTGCGATACTTTGCCGTAGCCCGATATATGTAATCGCAACTGTCCGTTATAGTATTGTGTCAAATTACACCCATGGAAATAAAGTTTGTACATAATAATAATCTAATAATGAAAACGGCCAAGTGCGAGTCGGACTCGCGCATGAAGTGTTCCATATCATCATAGCAAAAAATACGAAAAAAAAAACACGTTTATTGTATGGGGACCCCCTTAATATCTTCATATTTTTATTATTAGTTTTTGATGTTATAGCGCAACGGAAATACATAATTTGTAAAAATTTGAAGTTTCTAGCTATTACGGTTTATGAGATACAGCCTGGTGATAGACAGGCAGACGGATAGTCTGGCAGCGGAGGCTTAGTAATAGGGTTCTGTTTTACCTTTAAGGTACGGAACCCTAAAAAATTTAGCAGACTTCAATATCTTTCAATTATGCCCTTATCTCAGAATCTACTGAACCGATTTTGATTAAACTTCGACTGTTCCCTAAGTAAAAATATAGCTGATTGAGATTCGCCATATCAAAAATCAAAAAAACCACTTAGATATGTCCTTTACTTTCCGAGAAATTCGTTTCATTCGGACAATCATACAAACACTTACGAAATTTAGTGTATGTGCTTGGACACCTAAATAGATAATCATACTCAAATACTGTTATCCAATTCCAACAATATTACATACATATAATTCAAACTGATAATCTCCGTTTTTTCGTCGGTTCATAAATGTAAAATATTATAAGCTAGTTCGCGTGATCCAAAATCATTACTTCCTTTTGCTCACTCAGGTGAAAATAGTAAGTAGCCTATGTCCTGCCCTATAAAATCTTGTTTCTTTCCGTGAAAGTTTCATCAAAATCGGTCCAGCCATTCCAGATATTATCCTCGTACAATCAGTTAGAAACTTTATGAATATTTGTTTGGATACTAATATGACAAATTGCAAAAAAAACTACTCGGGCTCTGCTAAGCTGCTCTGCATTACAATAGCTAGGTCAAAAAGTTTTTTGGACCAAGCAAAGTGAATTGAATTGATTAACAATATAAGAACGCAGAGACTTTTAATACAAAATCCTACAGACATCTGATTTTTGTGAAGCGCCATCTGTAACCAGCATAACAACTATTCTGCATGCAATTTAAAATAATTTGTAAGACAACATTTTGTAAGTTGATCGAATATTACTCGTAAACTTGTTAAGCTTATTTCACTATGATAGTTTTCCTTGTTTAGCTGGCAGAAGGGAGGGACACTTGACTTTTAAAAAACATTAACACTTTAAGGCTTTATATTTCACAAACGAGTCCCTTAATTGAAAAATTGTTTTCGCAAACCTACAATATTTTTTAAAAATATATCCAACGATAACCCACTCAAGGGGTACGTGAGAAAAATCCCCACTTTATATATAGGGAACTACCCTGAAAAAAAATAGTTTTCAAGGTTTTATATTACCACCCCGTTGATGTTACTAATATTTTTTTTTTATATCATAAGATAGCAAACAAGCAGATGGGTCTCCTGATGGAAAGAGTCAACCATCGCCTATAGACACCAAAGATGTTAATGGTGCGTTGCTATCTTGTGGCGAGGTCTAATGCCACATGCATAAGTTTACCGGCTACCTTACCCTCCAAACCGGAACACGACAGCGACAAGCACTGACGTTACTGCGGCAGGAATAGGTAAGGCGGTGGTACCAGACCCGGGCGAGACAATGCAGAACTCTACCACCTAGTAGTCACGATGGTAGTGACTCGATAGCCAATCGGTCGCCTTTTACGACCTGCCTGGCAGAACGGCAGTTGGTCTATTCTACAAAGGAGGCCGGGACCAACACGGCGAAAAATATGCATATTTATGCCAAATTTCAGCTGTCTAGTAATAAGGATCTTTGAGCAGTCGTGCGGATGGACGGACGAACATAGTGAAACTCTAAGGGTTCCTAGTTTACTTCGGAACCCTAAAAAAGACCAACTACCTTCTGCCAGGCAGGTCGTAAAAGGCGACCGATTGGCTATGCGAGTCACAACCATCGTGACTATGTGGTAGAGTTCAGCATTGTCTCGCCCGGGTCTGGTACCACCACCTTACCTATTCCTGTCGCAATAGCGTTAGTGCTTGTCACTGTCGTGTTCCGGTCTGATGCGTAAGGCAGCCGGTAAACTTATGTATGTGGCATTAGACCTCGCCACAAGATAGCAATAGCTATTGCATCATTATTTTTGGTGTCTATAGGCGATAATTGAGTCTTTCCATCAGGAGACCCATCTGTTTGTTTGCTATCTTATGATATAAAAAAATATATGTATATTTCTTTTACCTTTAGTAAGTTCTGGAACCTAAACGCCGTGACAGATTTTAGCTTGAGAAATTTTGCATGCTTCTTAATTTTGAGAGTGAGTGAGTGATTAAGGCTATATAAATGTTACAGATCAAGTTTCAGTCGGGTATTTTAGGGTTCAGTACCTCATAAGAAAAAAACCCCTTACAGGATCACTTCGTTGTCCGTCTGTCCATTTTTCAATACCCTCTTTCTCAGGAAAGCGTATAGGTTGAAATTTACATCAAATCCTCGGGTCTACAATCCCTTTCATCTGTGAAAAAATCAAACAAAAAATGTAAATATGACCATTTAAATCGCATATCCTACGACTTTTTGTGATTTCAAAAGGGAATCAAAACCCATAGGGCACTTCCCGTTGACCTAGAGTTATGAAATTTGGCAAGAAACAATATCTTTCAGCACATGTAAAGGAAAACATCCGAAAACCGTAAATTTTTAGTTACATCACAAAATTCTCTTTTGAAAGAGGGATATTGGATGAATCGCACGAAAAGTACGAATCGACATCTTTTAATAATATATTTTTTCTGTTGGCGATTCGCACGAAGTTAATTTACTGGTGTGCGAATTGACAACTCCAAAATATGTAGTAAGCTATTGGCACACACATTGTTTTCTGTGCTAAAGTTATGATAAAGTACACTCATTCTTAAAAGGCCGGCAACGCAACTGCAAGACCTCTGCTCTGCAGATGTCCATGGGCGGCGGTGATCACTTACCATCAGGTGCACCTCTTGCTCGTTTGCCCCCTCTTCTATAAAAAAAAAAACACTCTACATATGTTATGATAAAGTACAAAGTATTTAGGATTAAATATTTTTATTGATATGAAATGAGACACAAATTAATCAAAAATGTCTTTATTTAAATGAAAAATTCTAAACGCTTTCTTTATTCGCTATGACATGATTCGTGGAATTAAAAATGATCAAATTTCGTTCACAAAGCAATAGATTTATTATTACTTTTTGAAATACACTTATCTATTATCTTTCTTCTGTCTTTAAACTTTGTTAAATGTCAATATTTTAAATAAACAAAAAATGAATTTTGTAATTTATAGAAACAAGTTGTGATGTGAAATAATGTTTGTAATTGTATCATGTAACTATAATCATCTATATCATTATTATTATTAGGGCGAGCGAAGCGAGCCCTACACTAGGCCACTTTCTATGCACTTTTTTGGTACATTTTACTAAAAAATTATCGGACTTGTAGGTTTGTGCTTCGACGTAGTAGTTTAAATTCATGTCTAGATATGTTATCTACCATAAAAATACCATTTTACAAACCTTAAAAAAATAGAAGATACAATTTGTTTTAAAATCTTGTTACTACTAACGATGTCTATTATGAAACTAACGAGTTAAAATCGATTGAGGGTAGGCACCTCCAAATTTTGAGTCATCACTTTTTCCAGATTAGTGATACAAAAAATAAATAAGCAAATTGTAACTAATAATACAGATTATACTAAAATTTAAATCTTGCCATCTTGATGTTTTGTGAGTTGTGATTTATTATGCAATTCTGGAGACAATTTTTACCTTGCGCTGCTCTTCTGTAGCACCAACTCCACTCTTGACCGCCCGGTTGGTCGAGTGGTTAGCAACCCTGACTACGCAATCGACGGGGCTCGGGTTCGATATTCTTGTATTTATATATGTACTTCTATGTATTATATAGTTGACTAATGCCCACAGCACAAGCAAATAATTTGCTTACTTGGGGGTTAGATCAGTAAGTGTAATTTGTCTCGTGAAAACAATAAATAAAAAAAACTCGGTTTCAACTTTTCCAGCATTTAGGTACCTAAGCATTTTTTGCTATTCACTATTTTCAGCCGACTACCCAAAAAGGAGGAGGTTCCTATTTGGTCGGAATCTTTTTTTTAGTATGTTCACTGATTAATCGAAGACACCTGAACCGATAAGGATTTTTTTGTTTCAGTGAGTACCTAGATACTTCTCAGGATATTTAATTTTAATTTGACGAAGATCTGATGCAGAGTACGGGAGATAATGGAAGTGGGAAATCAACTGTTTGCAAGATTTCTGCGTTTAAACTATCTCATATTTGTATAGTATTATTACAGCAATTTTAAATAACATGTTTAAAAATATTTTTAAAAGATTTTAAAACTTTACGCAGGAAATTATAATTATTAACCGCTATTTTCAAAAATCGAGCTTTCATCAGATCTCCATGGTTTGAGATTCTTGAAACGTGAATATATTTTTCAATGACGTCAGTATATATCTGTATGTGCGCACGTGATTAAATCTCTCACAGGTTTTAAACGGCCTGGCTGATCGAAAAACGGTTTGCAGTGAAAGATCAAAATCAATAATCAAATTCGAAAGTTTTAAAAATTAAATCTGTATCCTTTTAAACACGGTTTCAGGGATGGCTTGCAGGATCATCCGGCTTAAAGATTTTTTATGAATGATTTTTGAACTTATTAAGAGACTACTTCACAAAATACTTTTCTTTATATTTGACTGGCGGCGCGCGGTCATCGGGCCCTTGTATAAAGGCAAGGGTTCACGTATATACGTATATAGACTCACGTATATAGACTGAAATAGCTATAGGGCCATCAGTTAGATTAGCTTAGCATCGAAGGTGTATAGTAAAACATGGAAAGAAGAATGCAAGGGAAGTCCGAAGGAATGTTGTGTTAGGCACAAGGGGGTTTTAGGTCTAGAGCAGGGATGTGTGCGGGGAACAGAGTGAATAGAGCGTAAGAGAGATTACTAAAAAGTCCAGTTATAAGTCAGGGTGCCCGTCTTGCCCTGCATAATCATGTGCCTATCCCAACGATATTGTATAAAAGTGAGAGTTGGGTATGTTAGAAGGGCATAAAAGTATAATCAACGCAGTCGATGAAACAAATAGCTATGAAAAATATGTCGCGTTCATAACGCGACCGAGTTCATAATGTTGAAGTGAGAGAGAAGTTATTCTTGAAAGAAAGTGTTGGTGTAAAGATGAGAAAGGGCATGCTCCGTTGGTTCGGACATGTAGAAAGAATGGTAGGTGAAAGATTAACAAAACAGATATACAATGCGAGAGATGCAATACTTTATTATTTATTTTTCTATACATTAAACGATTATATACTTTATTATTATAAATAAAGTCTATACATTAAAAGATGTAATTTTCATAAAAATACTTTTCTAACAATATTACTCGATAATATAACTTTGCGAGCCCTTACAAAGCTCTGCTTTTTGCTAGTAATAAAACTAAGTTGATAAAATGTGCGTGCCGATAAAACTTAAAAAGGAGTTCTGGCATGATAAAGGGACTTATATAGTGTGATAGCCCTTTAACCCCCCTAGAACAAGAAAGTTCCCGTTTTAACCTAAAGAGCGTGGTTTTAAAGATATAAGGGCTTTTCCAACCCTTCAACTTGTAAATTAAGTATAGTGGCGCCATCTGTTGTCGAGTATTTGAACTTCATTCAGAACAACGATTATTTGGGATGCATTTCGAAAGGCGCTGCGAGAAAATGCTGCACGTGTAGTAATGACGCGAAATTTAAAATTCCAATTTCAATAAAGTCTTAAATTATATTTGTTATATTTGAACGACCACGTAAAACATATCAACTCCCGAGCGGAGCCGGCCATCATAGGTAGTATATAATAAAACTAAGTTGATAAAATATGCGTGCCGATAAAACTTAAAAGGGAGTCCCGGTACGATAAAGGGACTTACAGTACCCGGCGATAAATATTGCACATCGAACTTTGGAAAGAGACAATCGGATAATTTCGGCTTCGTAAAGCGTTATCTCTGTCCCACACTACCTATGTGACGTTTAGTCAGTCGTTGTTCAAGTACGATAGAGTGCAGTCGCGTCCCGAAAAAAATATATATTTAGAGTTGATAACACCCACAAATTTAAATAATTTAAAGTTGTAATATGGCATCTTTCGGAAAAAGAGGGAAACCTTTACGAAGTCAGTCACGTGAAATTATCTACAATGTTTATAAATACTTTGTAAGCGAAGCTGATAGATTTAAAAAAAAAGTAGATGAAAATGTAAGTTGTTATTTTAAGAAGATTCAAGAGCGAGTTGCAAATGCCACTGGAATTTCAAGAAGAACTTTGAACAATATATTAAACGAAGCCAGTACTGAAACACATTCGACTGAAATTAAGTTCAGCACTTCAAAAAAAGGGAGACCAAAAAAGCAATTTCGTTTGGATATGGACGATTTTGATTACGATGTTGTTCGAAGAATGGTGTATGATTTTCACTTACGATTTAATGAACTGCCAACAATAAAATCATTAAAAGCTAAGTTATCTGAAGCTATTAATTACAATGGGTCTGAAAAAACGTTGAGAAAAATACTTCATGACATGGGATTTCAGTTCACTAAAATGGAAGATAATCGAAAAATTCTAATGGAAAAGCACGACGTTAGTCTCAAACGAATGGAATACCTTGATAAAATACGCAAATTTCGCGAAACAGGAAAAAATATCGTCTACATGGATGAGTCATATATACATGCATCCCACACTAAAGGGAAATCTTGGAGTGACGATAAGAAAAAAGGAGTAAAAAAGCCAATTTCAAAAGGTCAACGTTTGATAATAGTTCATGCGGGAAATGAAAAAGGCTTTGTACCCGGTGCTTTTTTAACGTATAAATCCACGGACACTACAGGTGACTATCACAATGAAATGAATAACGATAACTATGAGAAATGGCTGGTTAACCAATTAATCCCAAATATACCCAGTGATTCTGTTCTAGTTATCGACAACGCACCCTATCACAACAAGTATGTTGAGAGACCCCCCAACTCAAACACCATTAAACGGGAAATGATAAACTGGTTAAACAGACATGAAATTCCAGTTGATCCAAAATTAACAAAAACCCAGATTTACGCTATTATATGTCAGCACAAGGAGAGGTATACAGAGTTTTCTGTGGACAAAATACTTGCCGAACATGGGCACACTGTATTGCGATTGCCACCATATCATCCGGATTTTAATCCAATTGAAAATATATGGTCTCAACTGAAAGGCTATGTAGCCTCTAGAAATGTGGGTATGAACTTAACTACAGTAAAAACATTATTGACTGAAAAAGTAAACATGATCGGCGCTGAAGAGTGGAAAAAGGTTTGCGATCATGCAATCAAATGTGAGAATGAATATAGAAGCATTCAACACAGTTTAGACAATTACACTGATAGATTAGTAATAAATACGGCTGATAGTGACAGTGATATTGACCTCTTTGAGAGCACAGATAGTGAAATGGAAGTAATTGAGAATTAGAATTATTATTATTTTTATTGCAATGTCTCATTTTAGCAATAGGTATAATGGTGTTTATTATGTACACTAAAGCTGTAATGTTCCAAAATAATTAAATACGTAAACATAATGTAAAAATGTTTTTTTATTTTATTTTACCCCAACCTAAAGCCATCACTTATAGAAAAATTAGTGTATTTTATACAAAGAATAAAAATATCAAAAGAAGCAAATCATACTTGTTTTAACAGCTCCTAATAGGTACCGGACTGTTTGTATTTTGTGCGACAGAGATAACGCTCTACGAAGCCGAAATTAGCCGATTGTCTCTTTCCAAAGGTCGATGTGCAATATTTATCGCCGGGTACTGTATATAGTGTGATAGCCCTTTATCCTCCCTCGAACAAGAAAGTTCCCGTTTTAACCTAAAGGGCGTGTTTTTAAAGATATAAGGGCTTTCCCAACCCTTCAACTTGGAAATTAAGTGTATAGGCGCCATCTGTTGTCGGGTATTTGAACTTCATTCAGAACAACGATTATTTGGGCTGCATTTCGAAAGGCGCTGCGAGCAATTGCAGCATGTGTAGTAATGACGCGAAATTTAAAATTCCAATTTCAATAAAGTTCAATAAATAAATTACATTTGTTATATTTCAACTACCACGTAATCTCATATCAACTCCCGAGCGAAGCCGGGCATCATAGCTAGTTAAAAAAAACAAGCCCGCTGAATTTCTACCGCCGGATCTTCTCAGTGTGTGGCCGCGTTCCGATCCGGTAGTAATTGTAAAAATTCGACTCACAACATTTTTAGTTTAATGATAAATATAATTTTAAAATATTTGTACACCATATCATTGTAGAATATGTTGGTAACTTAATCAAATTTTAATAACTTGTAACTCCCATATTCTGGCAAATAAATAATTTCTCCTTCTTCTTCTTCTGCATAAATCAAAAATTGAGTTAATGAATTAACACTTAAATTTAGTTTGGAAAAACGATTATGCATGGCTTTCCTAGTTTCAAGTAAAATAACTGCTGTCTAAGCCTCGAATAATTCTTCATATTCTTATTATTTCTGAAACGGGTGAACATGACTGCACTTTTTATTTCATGCTCTGTAAAATGCAAATAACCTACTACATATTTTTGGAGTACTCACCAATAAATTAACTTCGTACGAATCCCTACAGAAAAATGATATGATTAAAAAATGTCAGTTCGCGCATTTCGTGCGAGTTAAATTCGTGCGAGTCATCCAATAACCCTTGAAAGAACAAAACGCGAACAAAAAATATGACCATTTATAAATGTCGTTATATATTGCAATTTCATAAGGTAATCAAAACACTTCCCGTTGAACTAGAATCATGAAATTTATGTATGTGTACATAAGGTTACGTACAAGTTCGTACGGAACCCTTGATATACGAGTCCAATTCGCGCTTGAACGGTTTTTTATTGTATACGGGCTGTCTGGTAAAAGACTGTACACACTGAAAGTGGGTGTTCAGTATTCGATTGTCATGACGCATATGTGTACAAAAATAGGTACTTACATTTTGACTTAATTAATAGTTTGTAGAGAGGTAATAAATTCTGGGGGGGGGGGGGGGGGGGGCAACGCCCCCCCCCCCCCCCCCCAGAATTTATTACCTCTCTACAAACTATTTATTGTTGTAGATAAAAATATAAGATAAAAATATAGTCTCAGGTCGCCCAGTAGATCGCCGTCATCCAGTTTGAGCCCTAAATAATGGCTCACAAAATTAATCCCTCATTCATAAACGGGTAATCAAGCCTCTTTAATTAACAGATGGTGCTTCGTTCGAGGAATTGATTGAAATTTAAAATATGTCACATGGCATGAATTCATCAAATATATTAATTTATTATAAACTAGCTGTTGCCTGCGACTTCGTCCGCGCGGACTTCGTTTATTCCGCACTGCCTCTCCCCTGTAGGTGATAGCGTGATAATATGTATTCATGCAAAATTTGAAGTAAAGCCATGCAGTAATTTTTAAGTTCACCCCGGACATACATACAGACAAACAGACAAAAATTCTAAAAACTATATTTTTGGCTTCGGTAATTGAATATTTTTTTAAAACAATACTTGGGGCGTGATCTACAATCGTAGATCACGCCCCAAGTATTGTTTTAAAAAAATATTCAATTTACAGTTTTGACTTTCCTGCGATTTTATTATATGTATAGATGTATAGATTAGTTATTTGGAAATCGGTATTGCGTTCAAAATCTCAATGTACTTTAATCAAATCATAGTCGATGTGATTGTAATTCTGGGACTTTTTTACTAGGAAATTGGAACAAAAACTATTATAATTAAAAAATAGAATGTATATTTTGCCGGCCCAACCCGATTTCAGGCGAAACTAGTTTGTCCTAGGCCAAACTGGTTTATCCTAAGCGTGTCAGCATATACGTAGGCCACACTATAAGTTTTGCGTAACTTAAAAAAAAAACAACATGTTATAACCAAAATATTATGTTTATTGCTATTCAAAATAATCTCCTTTACATTTTAAACAGTATACATGGCATAAAAGCTTATTCAACGCAGGCTAACTCATATTCAACCCACTGCAAGATACAAGGCTTTTCTCGCGTTATCTCGTAGACGGCTGTCGTTTTGCGCACTCCAAACATACGGTCTGGTAGCTTGAAGTACCTACAGAGGCAGTGCAGTAAGTACGCTGAATACCCGCTGTTAGTTTTATAGTTTTTTTTAAATTCTTTTATATAATTAGATAGCAAACCCTAGAACCTATTGCGACAGGAATAAGGCGGCGGTACCATACACCCGGGCGAGACGTTGCAGAACTCTAACTCCCAATAGGCAGAATGGCAGATGATATATTTTTAATAGGGGCCAGCCGATATGTCCAGCTTAACATGAGCAGGGACTCACGCGCTATCACTTTTTATAAAAATGCTATGCAGAACAAAATATGTGATTAGCTCGAAGCACCTGTGCAATGAGATTAATTAATACTAAATCAAAGTAAGTAAGAAGGTATCGTCAAACTGGTTCTCTTGAGGGGTAGGCAGATTTAACTGAACGTCTATACAAAAATTGAATTACATGTTAAAAAGACTCTTCTGGGATTCTGCGTCTTCTATCGTATTAATCATGGGGAGTGTTTCGATGAGTTATTTGAATTAATTCTTGCCGACGAATTCCATCATCAGACATGGCGTCAAAATTGGAAGTTCCACCTCTCGATGTCTGGAAATCAACAACTGTTCGTTTCTCTCGCCATTTTTTGCTTTGCACTACTCTGTCGTGTAAACAATTACCGGCAGAGGTGTTTTCAAACGGATACGACTTTGGGGGCCTTCAAGAAAAGTGCTTATTTATTCTTAAAAGGCCGGAAACGCAACTGAAAGACCTCTGGTATTGCGGATGTTTATGGGCGGCGGTGATCACTTACCGTCAGGTGCACTTCCTGCTCGTTTGCCCCCTCTTCTATACAAAAAAGAGTGTATTTGTTTAACTGTTTTAGTGGATGATATATACACGGAGTTTATTGTATGATTTTGTATTTTTGTAACGAATAAACTGAATAAGATCGATCCAGATCTTAAAAATATTTTTATTTTACCATTGGAAAGTTACACTAATCAAGAGTGGCATAGACTTCTTTTTACCCGACAAAGCAAAAGGAAGTAATGAATTTGGGTCACGCGAATGAAGTCGCCAGTAACAGTTAGTATGTAACATTTTGCTATATAACGCTTTATCGACTAGGGAATTGAGTCTGGGCTTCCTCTCTCTTCTGCTGAAATTGACTAACAAGCTGAATGAACTAGATTTGATAATTAATCTATATTAATATTATAAATGCGAAAGTTTGGATGTATGGATGGATATTTGTTACTCAATCACACGAAAACTACTGGACAGATTTGATTGAAATTTGGCACACAGTTAGATGATGACCTGGAATAGCACATAGGCTACTTTTTACATCGGAAAATTCGTTGTTGCCGCAAAATTCATCAAAAACTGTTATAATACCGCGGGCTGCGCTGCAGCTAGTGTAATATATTGCTGAATGCATAGATACAACTTTTGAATCCAATCACCCGTAAAGTTTATAACCACTGGCGATATCTATAGTTTGTCAGAAGCGTACACTAATGTGGCAATCGTGCGTTTAAATCAATTAATTGTAACTTCATTGCTAAATTCACTGATCTGACCTATAATTCTTCTCTACCGCCTTGCTTTTTCAATTTATCATCTTCTTTAACCTGGATAGCGAGGGTTCAATTTCGGCGTGTATAAGGTGACTACTACGAAATCAAGTTTTAACGCTAAGCGAGACATTCGAAAAATGACATTTCATCACATGGAGTCGTTTTCGCACAATGTTATTTTCATGTCCTCAGAACAAATCAGAATGTTATTTTCATGTCCTCAGAACAAATCAGAACAGAATCGTGATTAACAAATCACGTAAATTTACTTTGTAAACTAAATGTTGAGACTATTATAAAGATAAATAAAAATCATCAATCATACCATTATAATATATATAGTGGTTTCTGCTACTAGGGTCTTATAGTTACTGCCACTTTTGTTAATTAAACTCACAGAGCACATGAATACTAATAGACGCGGCGTTGAGAAGGGAAAGTGTAGCTTCGCAATTGCTCTTAATTCGCAAATGCTCTTATCAAAAGTGTCATACGTTTGTAGATATATTAGATTGTGAAAAAATCGAAATATTCCGTGTTGTGCTATTTTATCGTGCTGAATAACAAGCCTTGGTTTAAAAATACTCCTGAAATGATCTCTTTTCATCGGTAAGTATAACTCTCATTCTCATTTCTGGATGTAAATAGATTTTACACTTTCAATCGTCGGCACTTGGTGAAATTCCATTGTTACAAGTCCAAACTAGGTTACAATCACTTGTACTTTAATTTCATCATTTATATTTGTAGTGAAATTAAAGTACAAGTGATTGTAACCTAGTCTGGATGTAAATGTGAGCTACACTGGCAATCTAAGAAATTGTCTTGAAAGGCGTTACCATTCAAATCGGGGTTAAACTAAATGTTATGCTGCTATTATGTCCAAAAAAATGTAGTTAGAGGCGCAAACATTTAATTAAGATCGTAGTAATTTAGTATAATCAGAAGTAGGGCGAGGTACAACCAGTGTACCAACGATAAGTATGTGTTAGGTGGCAAGCCTATCGCCAACCGCCAACCGGGCACTTATCCAATCTCAGGCAACGTTGTTCTTACCAGAAAACTGAAGAAACACATTTTTTTAATTTCCCAGGCCCAGGAATCGAACCCGGAACCTCATGTGGTCAACACCGACACAGAACCACTAGATCACAGAGGTGATAGACGATGGTTTAGCTTCATTGCGTAATAATTTAAACGAAAAGAAACTAAATCTAATTCCAATCTCATGTACATCTAGAAATCTGGATCAGATCTTCTCCGTGGAAATCTAGATCAGATCTTCGATCAGAACTTATACAGACTTACTGGTGAGTTACCTTCGATACTTCTGGAGAGTACTCGGTACTCGATTCTAATAAAAATAAAATAATAATAAAATGAAGGTGTTAATTTTTGACAAATATTTCTCTAAATAACCACATTTCACTTATTTAAAGTGAAATGTGGTTATTATACTTTCTTGTACGCGGTAGTCGGCATCAAGGACACGCCGCCGCTACCCCCCGCTATTCTGCGTTATAACGCGCTACGCGACACGTGCGTATGCGCGGTGTCCAAGTTTGGTGCAGGTAAACATAGGATTCTCAGTGTACTGTTTTACTAATTTTACTGAGAAGTATTTTAATATTTATTTTTAATGTTATTTTTTCTCATCATATATGATCGCCAACTATCACGTCCTTAAATATTGAAGGTAACTCACCAGTCAGTATAAGGGGTCAAAGGGAAAGCATACCCTGCCAAAAAATTGGAGGCAGCCATGTGGACTGCCGATAGAAGTGAAAACTTAAAACTGTATTTTGAATTTTCAAACTGATTCACCTTGCATAATTTTATCATAAATAATTTTAACGCAGTAAAACTGCAGTAACCGACTTCCCATTTCCTATGTCTCCAGAACTTCACATCAAATCTTCACGGAATCAAAATGAAACTCTTTCACGCATAAAATATCACGCATAATTTTCAAAATCGGTTCATGTCATATCGGTTCAAAAAAATAATTTTCTTTCAAACAAAAAATAATTTTCAAATGTTGGTAATGTCGGTTCATAAATGACCAAGTTCTGAGGTAATAAATATAAAAAAACATACAGCCGAATTGATAACCTTCTCTTAGGGAGTCGGTTTAAAAATAGCATGTTGCTGACGCACGCCCATAAGATTTTTCCTTACCAAAAATCATCTGACGCGTCTGTAGAATTTTTCTCTTTTAAAATCGATACAGACGTCGTTTGAACACTGAATATCGCCGGCATTTGGTAAAACTCCATAAATTAAATAATACAGTATATAATTATTTAAGTAAAATTATATTCTATATTATTTAATTTATGGAGTTTCACCAAGTGCCGTCGATATTTTAAATTAAGTAAGCACAGTATATAGTTTAGTATATAATTAAATAATAGGTTAAATACAATATTCTCCAATATAAATCCAAGATACAGACGTCCTGAAGACACAAACTATTCTGAAAGATTGAGAATCTACTCCTTTTTTAAAGTCATATAAAAATACTTTTATTTACCAAACTATGACTAATTCAAAAGAAATGCAAAGATATACTGTATAAAGTTTTCCGACCAAACGTTGTTGTTTGCTTTAACCAATATTTGAGATTCAACCTACAGATAAGATTGTGCAGAAAACAAACAATAAATGTTTATTAGAGTTTTATAGCCAAATGGCAAAAAACGGAATCCTTATAATTTCGTCATATTCGTCTGTCTGTCCGTATGTCACAGTCATTTTACTCGAAGATTATGGGTCCTGTATGGTCAATATTTGGAAAATAGGTTTGTTTTATGAACTGCTAAAAAAATACGCAGCAGCTTATGAAATTACTAGTTTCATGACAGATTCATCATCATCATAACTACGATAAAAAAATTGAGGTATTTTAAGCTCAAAGGAGTAAAAACTATAAGCATAGACTTTTCATTTCAAACATCTAGTTAAAAATGGCAGTATATTGATTTTTGAAAAGCTGTATATTTTGGAAACGATGATCGATTTCGATCTTTTGGATGGCATTCAACGCAATATTTGATCTGATGAAAACTCGATTTTCGTAAAAATTAGTGACGTCCTTATCTACATACGTAGCGGGATGTTTAATTCCTAAGAACATGCGAATATTTGTAAATGCTGATGTTGATACGATATTCGTTACAAGGTGTTCTTGGTTATATTATAAAATTGGCCAAATGTAACACTACCATCGTGACTAACAGGTGGTAGAGATCCGCAACGTCTCGCCCGAGTTTGGTACCACCGTTTTACCTGTTCCTGCAGCAATAACGTATATGCTTGTCATCGTCGTGTTCTTATGTGAAGAGATTAAATAGCCGGTAAATTTATGCATGTGACATTACCGGCCCGCCGCACGGACGGCAATACACGATTAGTGATGCCTTGCTTTTATGTCTATAAACGATAATTATTTCTTTCCATCTTGCGAGCCAACCTGTTTGCTATCCTATGATGAAAAGGCTATCGACTATTAATAAACAAGAAATGTTAAAAGATACGCGAGAAATCTCTTATATACGTCAGGAGCTGTTTCCCGCGATTTCGTTCGCAAGATACTTTCTTTTTTTACTGTTGGGTAAGAAGTAGCCTATCTTACTTAGTATTAAATTAGCTGTATATTCGTTAATGAGTGTTTAAAATTGGTCTGGTAGTTTTTGAGTTTTGAACCATTACTAGCACACAAAACCTCTTTAAAATATATTAGTATAGGTAATTTAATCTATATAGGTTTTTGTTAATTCCACAACATTGAAATATAAAATGAACTTCTAACCCGAATTAACACAAGCTATGCGTCCGTGAATACCTTATAACTTTTTAATTTGGGTGTTGAAGCGGTGTGAAGGTCCGTATTGTCTGAAAGTCGTATTTATATGTACCTACTTTAATAGGCTTATATAAACAGGGACGCTTTGAGACCGTAATCCGTGCTTAAATTATACTTAAGTGTAATTAGTCTGCTATTCATATTCATTATTTAATTCAAAACTAGTTTTTACCTGTGACTTGGCTTGTTCTGTTAGCCTGACAACGTATAAATAAAATTTGATGATCAGTGAAGTACTGAAGACGTGAAAGGTTAACAAAGTTACTTTCGTTTCATTTGGGATACCATAAAAATAGTATTATGAGATTTTAAAAAGAGCTTACTCATTATTAAAAGGTCGGCAACGCAACTGCAAGACCTCTGGTATTGCGGATGTCCATTGGCGGCGGTGATCACTTACCATCAGGTGCACCTGCTGCTCGTTTACCCCCTGGTCTATGAAAAAAAAACTGAAAAAAAATTGACTCGACAGGATATTTTTTTCTTAAGTTTTTAACGTATTATCTAGCACGAGGCGTGTGCTAAAACACGTATAAGTATAAAATTTTAAACTGCACAATTATAGTACCGCTGCGCGCATTGTTATTTTTTAATATTAATAAGACAGCAAATAAGCAGCAGGCTCCCTTGATAGAAAAAGATAACCATCGCCTATGGACACCAAATATGTGAATATTGCGTTGCTATCCTTGTGGCAAGGTCTTAATCGAGTGGTTAACGAACGTAACTACGAATCTATGGGGCTCGGGTTCCATTCTCGACAAGGACAAACATTTGTGTGATGAGCATGGATGTTTGTATTTCTGAGTCTGGGCGTGTATTATGTATGTAACAGTATTTATATATGTAATTCTATGCATCAAATTCGTTGAGTAACACCCATAAATAATTTGCTTCCCATGGGATTAATTTACTTTAGAGATCAATTTGTGAAATTTGTTCAACGATATTATTATTATTGTGATAGGTGCGACGAACTCATTTTTTTTTTATGTCATAAGATAGCAAACAAGCAGATGGGTCTCCTGATGAAAAGAGTCAACCATCGCCTATAGACACCAAAGATGTTAATGGTGCGTTGCTACCTTGTGGCGAGGTATAATGCCACATGCATAAGTTTACCGGCTACCTTACCCTCCAAACCGGAACACGACAGCAACAAGCACTGACGCTATTGCGGCAGGAATAGGTAAGGCGGTGGTACCAGACCCGGGTGAGACAATGCAGAAATCTACCACCTAGTGGTATGATAGTATCGATGATAGTAACACTCATAGCCAATCATTCGCCTCTTGCGAACGGCCTGGCAGAAAGGCAGATGGTCTATTCTTCAAAGGGAGCGCGGACCAATACGGGGGATAGTTGTATTTATTGTAAAAAATATTAAAATTTTTGTAAACTATAATTTGTAAAAACCTACCCATAAACCTCTCGCCCGTTTGCCCATTTTATATAAAAATGTATAATTTAACAAAATACAGGGCTACTTTTAAAGATCCGGCCAAATTATAAAATTCAGAAATAAATATTGAAATGAAAATTTGTTTTAATTATTATTAAAAAAATATTATAAAATAATGTAAAAATATTCGTTTAAAAATATCCCACTAAATTCATGAACCGAGCCTTGTGAATGAACTCTGTAAAGCTGGCAGTGTGTCATTTTACATTTACCTATAATTACGATAGTAAGTGTTATGTAATCTGTTGCTCTAAGCACATTTTTTCCGATTACTTTTAGTTTGGTTGAAGGCACTAAAATATTTTAGTTCGAATTTTACTTAATTGAAATTATATCCATGCGTTTTGTTTTTGTATCGGCATAAAATTAAATTTTGTTTTTTTTTAATTTGTTTTTTACATAAATCGAACATATTATCGATTCTGAATAGCCCCTGAAAATTTGGCCTTGACCTTTAAAAATAGCCCTGTATTAAATCGGTCGTGATATTTGCAGAATGTAGATATTAATTATGGATTAGGAATCATCCCTATGACCCGTGCGCGCCGGCACGCATGCACTCAATGCACACAAAAAAACGCACAAACAATACTTTTTATCTATTTTATCAATGATAAATTACTTTAAAAACAACAAAGAAAAATTTCGACTCGTATGATTCGAACTTACGACCGAGCCAGTGTCGACTAGTTCGAAGTGGCGAAATTCTTCTTTGCTATGTGATCAATTACGTCGATTGTACTGATTGCTAGATATACATACGTATAACTAATTAAATGAGTTCATCGCACCTATCACAATTACATTAGCCTCCTGCTTATTTTCCCTTTATTCTACAACATAAATTCTTCTAATCCAAAAAAACTATATAGAAAAATATAGGTCACAAATATTCTAATCAAATATTTATCGGCTATAAACAATTTTAAAAATTCTCCTTTGACCTTTAAATTTAAAATATATGTTTCACGGTATACGAAAGATCGCAATTAAAACTTTCTAAATGCAGAGTAAAATCCCTAAAGTCGACTGAGATATAATTGCTACGAATTTAAACGTTTATTTTGATTAGCAGACAGACCGTCTCGACTTCAACTAATAAGCGGTTAGCGCTCTAAAGTGCCTTTGCGACTGTTTAGTGACTTGTTTACTTATTTATGAGCGCGACTGTGTAATTCTCGTTTAAATAATATCTTAACCTACTTATCTATACATATAATAAAGTTGTAGAAAAGTCAAAATTGTAGTAAACTCAAAAAGTACTGCATGGATTTACTTCAAATTTTGCATGAATATACTAATAGGTCAGGTCAACATATAGGCTACATATTATCACGCTATCACCTGCGAGGGAGGAGCTTTGCGGAGTAATCGAATTCCGCGTGGTCAAAGTCGTGGGCAACAGCTAGTATTATTATATAGGTACTTATTTTCAACCGAAATCCCAAAAAGAGGAGGTTATCAATTCGGCTGTATGTTTTTTTTTGTTTTTTTAGGGTTCCGTACCTAAATGGTAAAACGGAACCCTATTACTAAGACTCCGCTGTCTGTCTGTAATAGCATAAACATAAACCGTAATAGCTATAATAACAAATACTTAAAATAAAAAAATGAAAATATTAAGGGCGTCCCATACAATGTGTTTTTTTCTTATTTTTTTGTTATAATGGTACGGAACCCTTTGTGCGCGCGTCCGACTCGCATTTGGCCGGTTTTTTATGTTTGTTACCTCAAAACTCGGTTTATTTATGAACTGATTTTGAAAATTATTTTTTTGTTAAAAAAAAGATTTTTTCTACTTTCTACGTGCAGGGCATCGCAGATATATAGGGTGTTCCAGACCACCCGTCCAGGCTGATTACTGCGAAGTTTCAAAAAAAATGAAAACAAAAAACCACGTGTTCAATATTTTTTGAAACTCTAACCAACAATGCCAAAAACCGCGACCCCAACCTCCTGTAGGGGTAGGGGGTGCAACTTTAAAAAATCAATTGACAAACATTTTGTCTAAAATTTTTTTATTGATTTTTAGTAGATGGAGAAATTTCCAACTCACAAGTCGAAATCTGCAATGGAAAATAGGGGTTTCCATTTGATTTTTTCGAAATTGCACCCTCTACGCTTAACAGGGGGTTAGGGTGGGGGTTGTTTTAGCATGGTTGGATAGAGTTTAAAAAAATATTGAACATGTGTTTTTTTGTTTTCATTTTTTTTCGAACTCTCCACAGTAATCAGCCTGGACGGTTGGTCTGGAACACCCGGCATGTAGATGGGAATACATATAAATGGGAAGTAGCTTGCTCCAGTTTTAATCAGCTAAAAAAATATTCATTTCATAGTAGGTATAGCAATGGTGCACTGCGCTACATGTGGTGGATTCGGAGTGCCACATGCATAAATTTACCAGCTAACTTACCTTCGAAACTGGAATACGCCAGTGACAAGCGCTGATGCAGTTGCGGAATAGGTAAAGACCACGGATTAAATGAATACGCCTTTCAAGACAATTTCTCTGTTTGTCAGTGTAGCTTGCAATCACATACAGAAATATAAAGTTACTACTTACCAACGAAATAAAATAATTTCAAGGGTATTTTTTAAACCTTGTCATTTTATTCGGTACGATAAAACAGTACAACATTGTTTATTTAAATTTTTTGACAATACAATATAACCTACAATTGTATGAAATTTTTGATAGTACTAGGAGCGTTTGCTTATATGTGCGGCGACAAGTATCCTTCCCAATGGCGTGTCCATTAGTATTCATGTGGTTTGTGGGTAAGACTGTGGTACGAAACCCAGACGATGTTGCTTTCTCTACCATCTATTTATAGTCAGTTGTCACGAAGTCATGATGTGAGGCATCAACCTAGGTATCTTGTGAAAGACAACAGAAGGCAAATAAGGAGTAAAGCAGTTGATCTATTCTCTGTAAAGTGATCCGGATCTTTTAATTCTTTTTTCAAACTTCTGAAAATATATCATTTAATTTTTTTGTAATTTTGTAGTAAAAATTCGTTTGAATAAATATATATAAATATATGTTTGTATGAACCGTTATATGTTACATCTCATCGGCTTATCCTAAGTTGGTATACCTACAGTGAGAACATATTGTGATTTCGCAATTGCGAAGCGAAGAGAGTGGGTGTTATCTAGTCTATGGATTACAGTAAACTTTTTTTAACCAAAAAGTCGTTACGTGGAATTATTCTTATAGGTATTTTAACTACATTTAAAACCGGTTCCTATAATCAACGATGCGCCATTCGTAGCAATAAGCATTTAGTTTAAAAAGCGTTTTGCGCCACTTGATAATTGGATATCTATAGAAACAGATTTAGCTTACGCCCCGTAGAAAATGTTGCTCATGACGTCCGTTATAAGGATAAGTTAGGTGAATTAGCGTTCGCGTCCCATCTCGCACTCTGAGACTTACTTAGTCGCACAATAATTTAATATGAGTTGAAACATTAATCTTCCTAACAATAAATTGTTCGCTCGATCTAACATACGTAGAGTATGTTAGATCGAGCGAACAATTTATTACCAATCGCATTAACAACGTAACATTCAGCCGTGCATTACGTTAAGCTGCCATTCAAAGTTTAATCCTCATCATCTCAATCTCCGAGAATCCACAGCCGTGCCACTCTCGAGAAATTCATGAACACGATTTCATAAGCATCACAATATAATTTTGTATTCATATTTAGTGTATGGTGACTAATTTTGATGAACTAGAATTCAAAATTATTTGTACGAATGTTTATTGTCCAAACCACAAATTGTTTGCTCGATATAACATTCAGCATTGCTTTATGTATTATTAATTAAACCACAATATTTTCATCTTATTTAAGCTGTCTCTCTGATTTCTTTAGTATCTTTTTATAGCAGCATAGTGCATAATATGCAATTTTAATGAAACCGTAAATAGTTTTATTAAGCTGGCAATCTTTATGTAGCATAGCATAGCATAGCGCATATACAGTTTCAATGAATCTGTGATCTGATTTTATTGAGTTGGCAATAACAAGGGAGCCCAAGAAGGGATTTTTGTATTTACTCGAGCGCGTCAGATTAATATGGGGGGTACCTCGCATACTGTTGAGGCTCTCCACCAAATATAAGCCCTTTATATAGAGCCATGTAACTAGGGCAAAAAAAACAAAATTCCAATAACTTCAGCTTGTGGAAATTGTCAGATTATAGTTTTTTCGTTATTCTTACATGATAAAAGGAAACATCCTATATAATAAAAGAAAATTTAGACGCGTTCGAGAATGTCAAAACAAAATTTTCTTTGCAACTTTGTGATCCTCCCATTCCCTTACGCTACACTTGAATCGGGACCTTTTCTAAATTTTAAGTGACAATTAACCCACCATACCTCAATCTGGAGCGATTTAGTATTTCCATGTCACAGTTTTTTTAAACATTTTTTTCATCTGTAAATTTTTTCCCACCATTGAAATAAAAAACATTATATATAATCTTTTATTTTTTTTATAATTAAATTTACAAAATTCAATAGGTCCTTATGACGCTCGAGTAACTACCTATTTAGCATCTTGGGCTCCCTACTACAAATCTAGCTTCAAAGCTTTAAGTCTGGTCATATACTTATGTTTCATAATGTGTAAGTTTAACTGCACATGTAGCACTATTCAAACCTTTTCTTAAACGTTTCCAACAGTAAGACCCAAACGCAAAGTGATTTTTTCTTCATCCTTACCTCGTTCAGTCTCAGGAGAGACGTTGCATTTCTTTATATTATACCGTCCGTTTAATAGAGCGCATTCTGCCAAATCATTTAAATTAGTGTCTAAGTCCACATTCCGCCATCGTTAAATGGCATTCCGCCATCTTTTTCTACAACTGTCCATGTAGATACTGCCTCTTACTACTATCTCACTCATTAACTCTGTTTTTCTGAAAGAAGAATTAAGTACGTGCGGTGCTTTGCATGTTTGGCACCCGATTCTCTCTACCTATACTTTAAGGAATTTGGAAGTAGTATTTTTCATATTTATATGTAAATACGTGAAATGAAAACTTTATAATCATTTTTATGAAAAAATCGCGAATTAAGAAGCGTGAAATTTGGCACAGTTAAAATTGATATGGAGAAGAAGTGCAAAAAACTCATATTTTTATATATTGTGCATTACAAATATATTAAAGTAAAAATATACATTACATACAGTACTGTATGTAATATACATTTGCAGTCACACGCACTTGCTCGTTTTTTTATAGATGATGCTACGGAACCGTTCGTGCACGAGTCTGACTCGCTCTTGCTCGGTTGTTTATAGATGATGCTACGAAACGGTTCGTGTGCGAGTCCGACTCGCAATTGCTCGGTTGTTTATAGATGATGCTAGGGAGCCGTTCGTGCGCGAGTCCGACTCGCACTTGCTCGGTTGTTTATAGATGATGCTAGGGAGCCGTTCGTGCGCGAGTCCGACTCGCACTTGCTCGGTTGTTTATAGATGATGCTACGGAACCGTTCGTGCGCGAGTCCGACTCGCACTTGCTCGGTTGTTTATAAAAGATGCTACGGAACCGTTCGTGCACGAGACCGAATCGCACTTGCTCGGTTGTTTATAGATGATGCTAGGGAGCCGTTCGTGCGCGAGTCCGACTCGCACTTGCTCGGTTGTTTATAGATGATGCTACGGAACCGTTCGTGCGCGAGTCCGACTCGCACTTGCTCGGTTGTTTATAAAAGATGCTACGGAACCGTTCGTGCACGAGACCGAATCGCACTTGCTCGGTTGTTTATAGATGATGCTACGGAACCGTTCGTGCACGAGTCCGCTCGGTTGTTTATAGATGATGCTACGGAGCCGCACGTGCGCGAGTCCGACTCGCACTTGCTCGGTTGTTTATAGATGATGCTACAGAACCCTTCGTGCGCGAGTCCGACACGCACTTGGCCTAGTTTTTTTTATTTGAATATTACTATACTAATTTCGTTGTGGTGTATTATGAACACTTTTTGCCGGCTAGGGTACCCCTCAGCAACGCCCCATAAGGCACTTCGTTCCAATTAACTTCAAAATGTACTTGATATCTAATACAAACCCAAAGTCCTAAGTAAATCTGAATGCATTAATCTAGAACAACACTACTAAATGAGTTACAGGAATTACTTAGGGTTGTTCTTCTATAAACTAAGTTTATCTTACTTACTAGGTATATCTAACTTTGCACAAACTTCTCTATTTGCTAACTACAATAGTTTATATTCATAAGAACTGGTATTGATTAAGCTGCCTATCTATGTTCATGTATTCGGCTTTGATTAGCCTTTAGCCGAAATTCGACGATAACTAAATAATAAAATCTGTTTTAAGTTGACAACAGACTTTAACAGTAAGGATAGTAGTACCTATATGTGTGTATATTATCATGTATGTCATATGAATGTAGTACGTGTAATGTTTATCCCAATAAAAAAAAATTTCATGTAAAATATTTCCATGATAAGACTATATAGCTTGCTTGTGAATGTTATCAGATCTTATGTAGAACCAAGCTTCTAAGTCTACTCGTCCTCACTCTACCTACAAGTCCTAGTTTAAAAAACTCTACACCTTTGTCAATATGTGAGGCTTAGCCGTTTCGCTATAGTCACGTGGGCGTAATGTGAAATATTTATTTGCAGTTCATTACTTTTCTATTATACAATAATTTTTGTAGTAACAGAACTACAAATCACATATCTAATACCTTTAAACGAGCAATTCTTGTATATATATATAATTGGAATCTCGGAATCGGCTCGAACGATTTTCATGAAAATCACAAATTAGGGGTTTTTCGGGTCAAGGAATCGATTTATCAAGGTTCCAGATCCAAGAAAAGCTCGGTTCCCAAGATATGGGTATGTGAAAAACCAGGTACAGAAAAAAAATTTTCTATAGGAATCGATTTATCAAGGTTCAAGGTCCAAGGAAAGATCGGTTCCAAAAATATGTGAAAAACCGAGCAAAGCTCGGTCAACCAGATATTTTTGATTAAAGTGCAGAGTTTGTGAATTTAGGGTTTGTAGAGCGAGACTTGTAGAGTTAAAGGCTTGGTCCTACATCAAATGTAATAACTTTTTGACAGTGTGATCCAAATGGTCTTGCCGTAGCAACATTTTAGATGAAAATGTTTTTAGTGGCATTTCTACTTCTGTTTGTAATTTGCTTAATAAAATATTTTTATACTTTTTTTTTATATATATCATAAGATAGCAAACAAGCAGATGGGTCTCCTGATGGAAAGAGTCAACCAAAAAAGACATCAAAGGTGTTAATGGTGCGTTCCTATCTCGTGGCGAGGTATAATGCCACATGCATAAGTTTACCGGCTACCTTACTCTTCAAACCGGAACACGACAGCGACAAGCACTGACGCTATTGCGGCAGCTATAGGTAAGGCGGTGGTACCAGACACGGGCGAGACAATGCAGAACTCTACCACCTAGTAGCCACGATGGTAGTGACTCGATAGCCAATCGGTCGCCTTTTACGACCTGCTTGACAGAACGGCAGTTGGCCTATTCTTCAAAGGAGGCCGGGAGCAACACGTACAACAGCGTATTGTTTAATTCATAATAAGAAGTTTTTACTTGACACTTGTATAATTATCAGATCTCTATCATGAAATTAGTTGGTCCGGGCTCCTTTGAAGAATAGGTCAACAGCTGTTCTGCAAGGCAGATCATAAAAGGCGACCAAATGGCTATGCGAGTCACTAACATAGTGACTACTAGGTGGTAGAGTTCTGCTCTTGCCTTGTCTCGCTCGGGTCTGTTACCACCGCTTTACCTATTCCTGCCGCAATAGCGTCAGTGCTTGTTACTGTCGTGTTCCGGTTTGGAGGGAAAGGCAGCGGGTAAACTTATGCACGTGGCATTGGAACTCGCCACAAGATAGCAACGCACCATTAACGTTTTTGGTGTCTATAAGCGATGTTTGAGTCTTTCCATCAGGATACCCATTTGCTTATTTGCTATCTTATGATGTTACAAAAACTGTTTAGATTCCGAATATTTTCAGCCGCCATTCGAAGTTTGATCCTCATCATCTCAATACCCGGGAATCTACTTCTGTGCCATTCTCGAGATATTTATGAACACGATATAATTTTGTATTCGTATTCAGTGTAGATGACAAATTTCAATGAGCTGGAATTCAAAATTAATTGTTCGAATATTAATTGTTCAAACCACAAATTGTTTACTCGATCTAACATTCATCATCGCTTTATGGACAATATTCATTAAACCGCAATATTATGTTCACTTCATTTAGGTTGTTTCTGTTGTTTCTTTGTTATCTTTACTAGCTGATCTGCGTGGCTTCGCCTGCATTAGGTAGAGTGACATGTCATCCATATAATCTTTCCTATAAAGTGTCATCCTATATTTCAGGGCCTTAGGAGTTAGTTATAGCAAAAAGCTTGCCTATGTTTGACGGCAGGACTTCATCTATGTCCTTGCTAAGTTTCTTCAAAATCGGTTCAACGGTTTAGCTGTAAAATCGTTACAGACAGACAGAATTTCGCACATATAATATTAAGTATGGAAATTAGTACGGAAGTAATATACGAGTATATTAACCGCACACTAAATCAGTTATAAGCAGTTTAGTTTACAGGGTGATAAATTTCTCCATTGTCTCGCCCGGGTCTGGTACCATCGTCTTACCCATTCCTGATGCAATAGCGTCAGTGCTTGTCACTGTCGTGTTCCGGTTTGAAGGGTAAGGTAGCCGGTAAGCTTATGCACGTGGCATTAGACCTCACCACAAGATAGCAACGCACCATTAACATCTTTGGTGTCTATAGGCGATGGTTGACTCTTTCCATCAGGAAACCTATCTGCTTGTTTGCTATCTTATGATATAAAAATAGCAATCGAAATATCGTCAGTCTTCCTGCCAGGCAGTTCATAAAAGGTGCACGAAGATCAGTGCCATCGTGTCTACTATGTCGTATTTTTTGCATAGAAATACGTATGGTGATCTTAACTGTCATTAAAATTCAAGTTAAACGACAAGCATCAGAGTACAATGTTGTTTAACCTTTTCCATGCAGCTGGCGTAATCTCCCTTAAAACCTATACACGTGAGCAGTAATATTTCGTTGAAACAAAACTTTCGCTATATTATGCTACTAGCTGTTACCCACGACTTCGTCCGCGCGGACTTCGTTTACTCCGCACTGCCCCTCCCCCGTAGGTGATAGCGTGATAGTATGTAGCCTATATGTTGACCCGACCTATTAGTTATATTCATGCAAAATTTGAAGAAAAACCATTCAGTACTTTTTGAGTTTACCCCTGACATACATACAGACATACAGACAAACAGGCAAACAGACAAACAGATAAACAGACAAAAATTCTAAAAACTATATTTTTGGCTTCGATATCGATTGTAGATCACCCCCCAAGTACTCTTTTAAAAAAATATTCAATGTACAGTTTTGACTTTCCTACGAATTTATTATATGTATAGATAGTTCCTAATTTTAAATGTAACCCTGTTTATAATGTAGCGCAAGTTTTGTTTAAAGTATTAAACGAATAGGGGTAATTGCCTCTGCGGAGGTAAAACAGCTGTTTTATGGGGTAATAGAGTTGTTGGAACCTAAAACGAATGATGAACGAATGAATAAGAGTAAAATTTAATACAGTATCGGTCAACTAATTTTAATGCTCAGACTAATCTACTCGTAATTAGTGTATCAAAATTACTTAACTATAGTAGTCATAATTGTTAATTTATAATAAATTACACAATAATTTCTTGATTAATAAAGATATTTGAATAAGCATATATTGTTTGTTTCAAATCATTATGGGAAACAATTTATATTAATATTACAAATGCGAAAGTTTGGATGTTAAGATGTTTAGATTGGATTAATATAGATGGCCATAGAGAAAGGTGCAGTTACATAATTAATGTTATAGACATTTAATATATCTATGGTTATATCATTATTCAAAATCTATTAACGTTCTAATTTGTACCTATGTAGGTTCCATCTAAACTTCATATTTATGTCTATATTCTGTGGAATGTGACCCTCGTTAAACAAAAGAGCCTTCCCGCCCTGTGAAATTACTCGTCAAAATAATTTCCGGTATTTTCAGCAAATTAGGAGAACATATTTAATTATATTTTATGTTGTTTTGTTAACTGTAATAAAGTACAGAGTTATTTTGCTCATTTTAATTAAAGTGTCTATTTTAATTTCTTGCATTATAAATAACGAATATAATATTGCAAACGAATAAGCTAAAGGGACGAACGACAGTTTGTTCTTTAGTTGTTTAAAATGCTACCTAATTATTTTACCATCCGCTACGTTAGCTGTAGTAATAAGTTACTGATTTTGTCCCGAATATCGAAAATCAAGTTTTCATCATCATCAGATCTCTATGTTTGAAGTCCTAGAAACCTTTTCCGATAATTTTCAAGATGACGTCATTGTGTGTATGTATGTCTGTATGTGTGTGTTACATAAATCGTCTCATAACTTTTGGACGGCTTGACCGACTGAAACGCGGTTGAAGGCATTCGATTAGGTTTTGTCAAACTTAGATTTTCCAAAAATTATAACCGATTCGGCCCAGGGGGTTTTGAAATTTTTTGAAAAGGCCACAAAAAAGTCAGCCAATCAAAGTTTTTTTAATAACTTCCAGAGTGATGTACCGATTGGGTTTCAAATCTAATCAGCTTTTTTTTAAAAAAAAACTCCATCCTATGCCGCATAATGTCCGTTCGACTGTTTTATCGTTGACAAGTTATCGTTGACGAACATTTTTGAAAAAAGCTTTTTTTGACATAACTTAGAGATTTTTCTACAAATAATTATTTGATCTTCTAATATATTTTTGCTAGAGCTAAAGATAATTCGTTTTATAGAAACTGTGGATATTAAATCAATTATCAATTTGTAAGTAATTGTATTACTTTTAAATTTATGTCAAAATAAACAGATATGTATGTATATATACTCGTTCAATTAGTATTTGAAAAATTCTGCTACTAATATAAGTGCAAAATTTATCGTGGTTTTTGCTACGTTATGCCACAGATTCTATGATAGTTACCATTGTAACTTTGCCTTAACGTCTGGATGATTTTGTTACGGACAGTTAAGTTAAGTTAAGTACGCCTAGAGTTAAGTACAATGGCTACATTTTATTGTCCCCATGGGATTCACAATAAACTTAACAAGCTGTTGATCGCAACTAATATCTCATTGTCTTTATGTCAGCTTATAACGGTGTTAATTCGCACCTATAATGCCTGGAACATACATATGACTTATTGTCTTCCGACCCTTATCAAACAACACTACGGTTCAGTCTTGAAAACGCTCGGCGTGGAACATATATCTGAATATTTAATTTAAAGCAGAGCTTTAAATATGAACAAACAAAACTTTCTTTCGTGACTACTAAATGGTCGCCTCTGTGGTCTAGTAGTCCAAAGTCGGTATTGACGACATGAGGTCTCGGGTTCGATACCCGGGTCGGGCAATTGAAAAATGTGTTTTATCAATTTTCTGATAAGCCCGAAATTGGATAAGTGCCCGGTTGGCGATAGGCTTGCCACCTATCACATTATGGGACTTAGTATTTTCGGCTAGTCGTGGATGTACCTGTTGTACCTCTGTCTACCTCTTCAGGGATACGAGCGTGAAGATACTCTTAGATGGTAAAATTCCACAACTCTTGCCTTACCTATTACCTACTTACTTTACCTATTTTTGCCGCAGTAGCGTCGGTGCTTATCACTGTCTTGTCCCAGTTTGGAGGGTAACGTAGACAATATACTTATGCAAGTGGCATTACTATCCCGTCACACGGATAGTAATGCACCATTAACATTTGTTGTCTATATGGATAGTTGTCTCTTACCATCAAAATAGCGATCTACATGTTTGCTATAATAAGATAAAAAATAATAATTTCTCAATACATAAGGCTGGCTACGCCCTGCAGCCTGAACGCATGCATTACGACAATTTTGCTCAATCCTACGGAACAACTTATTTTCGGAATAAAAACTACTTTATGTGCTTTTCCAGGTATTCATCTATATGTGTGCCAAATTCCATCCAAATCGGTTTGGCCGTTTCTGCGTGAAATAGTAACAAACATCTATCCGTCCAAACAAACATTCGCATTTATAAATACTAGCTGCAGCGTGCAGCCCTCTGCATTATAAATGTTTTTGGCGAATCCCGCGGGATCACCTAAATCTTCTGGGATAAGAAGTAGCCTATATGTTATTCTAGGCCATCATAACCTGTGAGCCAAATTTCATTCAAATCCGTTCAGTAGTTTTTGCGTGATGTAATAACAAACATCCATCCATCCAAACATTTACCCATCCAAACAGCCAAATTTCGCATTTATAATATTAATATAGTTTTAGTAGGAAGTAGGATTAGTAGGAAAGTAGAATTTTCACTAAATGGTGTAATACACATTTTTATGTTTTTAATAATTTCACACAAAACTCCTCAATGAATTGTTAAAAGTTTGATGATTTTTATGACTACGATAAATTTCACAGAAGTTTTAAAAAGCTTAAGCCTTGAAAGTAGGCAAAGTTGAATAAAGACTTGATTCACGAAAAAAGCCCGAACCATAAAAAGTCTATAGCCTTTTAAGCATAACGAACCCTTTCAAAACTTTAATTACTTCAATTCTGAAAAGGACTCGATGTACTGAAATCTAATAGCCTATTATAGGGCTAATAGCCTAGTTCTTAGCAAACCTACTCCAATTTATACAAGTATTCAAAAATTACTGCATTGCATTAATTTTTAAATTGCTTATCCCTTAACCCTACCTTATATACCTTACCTTATAACCGTGAAAATCGCGATTATATGTTTATCTAAATTCTAAAGGCTTGAATTCGGGACTAATAGTCTAGTTCTTAGCCACACTACTTTAATGTACGAAAGTATTTAAAGAAATACTGTAATTAAACCGACTGTTTTTTTTTATATTATAAGATAGCAAACAAGCAGATGGGTCTCCTGGTGATAAGAGTCAACCATCGCCTATAGACACCAAAGATGTTAATGGTGCGTTGCTATATTGTGGCAAGGTTTAATGTCATAATAATGCATAAGTTTACCGGCTACCTTACCCTAATCCCTAGCTAATCCCTAGAAACTACCAAATAAGCATGAAATTAATGTTCATATGTAAAGGGTAGAAAGCCTTGTCAAACAATAACATGGTTTTGCCGGTCCTGTGAAATTGCTCAATTGTGTAGTTTCGTTAAGGTGAGAAAGATTATTTTATATTTCCGTCACTTGCTTTGTATCAGTCAGTAAAACTATATGATATTTTTCAGCTCAGACCCGGACCACGGGGAAAAATACCAACAACAATCAACAAGTACTATCGCGACTAAATAAGTAAAGGCGATGCTGCCATTAATTGATGTGTGTTTAAATATTAAAGTATAAACATCGGTTAAAGCTCGGTCTGCAAGATCCTTTGCATGAATCTTACGCATGTGCTAATAAGTCGTATATCGTTGTCAGACAAGATCACTACTGTGCGTGTAATTTTTTTGTTAACGTCGTTTCAAATAAAGTGAAGAGGTGTATATTCTCAGCCAGGCGCGGATCCAGGCTTTGGTTTGGTTAGGTCCAAATAAAAAAGGTTTTTAAAGTCCATGTATAACGGGATACAATAGAGAATCGAAATTTGTAAGGAAATCGAGTTTACTGCGAATCCGTAGGCAAAGCATTGCTTGAATAATTACTTAATTTATAGGTTCAAAATATGGTTGTTAATTAAATTTGGCATGAAGATAGGTGAAAGTCCCGAAACAGATACAGACTAACTTTATTTTAAAATCAACCTCTAAAAGCCTGAAATAAGAATGAAAATATGTAGGTACGAAAAACTATATGGCGGTCGCTCTAGCTCTGATAAGTGTGGTCGCTCTAGCTCTGATAAGTGTGGTCTTCGTTCGAAAGGGACGTGCATGGTCTGTTCTTACAAAATGAACCTAAATGAGGAAAAACATTTAAAATGTAATAAAACTGATTTTTTGAGTAACCTTCTATTAACTATTGCTTATATTATTAACGCTCGTTGTAGGGTAGAAGTACCGGTTGTGGTCACTGTACCATTTGTGGCATGTAATACAATTTTCTTATAAAAACAAAACTAGAAGGAAATTAAATAATAAATATTTATTTGCATCTGTGTACACAATATGTGTATATAATCTATATTCTATATCTATATTATATAATATTATAAATGCGAAAGTTTGGATGTTTGGATGGATGTTTGTTACTCAATCACGCAAAAACTACTGAATGGATCTGAATGAAATTTGGCACACACGTAGATGATAACCTGGAATAGCACATAAACTAATTTTATCCCGGAAAAATTAGATGATCCCGCGGGATTTGCCAAAAACTTTTATAACGCAGCGGGCTGCACGCGGCAGCTAGTATTAATATAAATTTGATTTCTTTAAGTAAGAAAGTTTGAAAATTTATTAAAAATCTTATTTAATATTATATTTTTTTGTACATTGATTAAAATTTCAAGAGTACTTTAGTACCGTTTGCGGTACTAAAGTAGCTATATACGGAATTCTTCTTCTGTGGCTACATAGGCTGTAATTTGCTAGTCATAATAGCTGTATACTGTGACCCATAATAAACATCGTCGTTCTCGCCGTGAGAAATTAACGTAGGTAATTTAACATAAAATAGTTTTCATCAACATAGTTGTCGGTTACGTTAACATAGTTTCAGGAAGATGATAAAGTTTATGTGATCCATCACTTAGCACACTTCACTATTGTTTCTTAGCAAAACATTGAGTAATCACTCAGTGATGCATTATTATTATTAATTATCACTTACATCACAATACTTTTTTTATATCATAGGATAGCTATCCTATGGTTAGCTAACCAGCAGATTGGTCTCCTTATGGAAAGAGACAACCATCGCCTATAGACACCAAAGATGTTAATGGTGTGTTGCTATCTTGTGGCGAGGTCTAATGCCACATGCATTAGCTTACCGGCTACTTTACCCTCCAAACCGGAACACGACAGCGACAAGCACTGAAACAATTGCGGCAAGAATATGTAAGGCTGTGGTACCAAATACCCGAGCGAGACAATGCAGAACTCTACATCTAGAGCCACGATGGTAGTGACTCGCATAGCCAATCGGTCGCCTTTTACGACCTGTCTGGCAGAACGGCAGTTAGCCTATTCTTCAGTGGAGCCAGGGACCAACACGGGGAAAGTTTTAACTACTAACATGTTGTAAAGTACTTAGAAAACACTTAATCTGAAGCCTGCTGCGGTAAAATATAATTATCTGCAAGGTACGTTTAAGCTGGCTTTGTTAAACTCATTGGGCTGCCGACGCTCATATAGCAAGTGTAGTGTTAATTCTAAATTCTAAATTCCACCCTCGCCATTTGGATGTCAGCAAGTCCACTGCAGTGTGATTTTCAAGGCATTTTTTGCCTCGAACGACTGCTCTGTGGAATCAATTGCCAGCAGGTGCGTTTCCGAACCGATACGACTTAGAGGCCTTCAAGAAAAGAGCGTACGCATTCCTTAATGGCCGGCAACGCACCTGCAAGACCTCCGGTGTTGTAGCTGTTCATGGGCGGCGGTGATCACTTACCATCAGGTGAGCTTTTTTCCCGTTTGCCCACTAATTCATAAAAAAAATCTGGACTTTCGCAACTACTTCATTTATTTAAGAGGGCTTCTAAATGTGGTGCTGTATGTGCTGTAAATGGATGCAAATCGGTCGTTTTTGAATTTATTCTTTACAAACATACAAAACGCTAATGTTTTGTCTTTATCACAAGATAGCAAACAAGCACAAAGTGGTAATACCAGATCCGGACAGGACAAAGCAAAAGTTTACCACCTGGTGTGTGACTCGGCAGTGACTCGCTTAGCCAATCGTCAGCCTCTTACGAACTGCCTGGCAAAACGACAGATGGTCTGTTCTTCAAGCAGAGCTCGGACCAACATGCGGTTTAAAGGAAATTATTGTGTTAATTATAAATGTTTTCTCTTTATAACATAAATACTATGATAAATTTTGAAAATTAAATTAATTGTCAAGTAAGGAATAGTTATAAATAACTACTCGTTAAAAAAAATAACGACTAATTAATGACTATTCAAAAAGTATCAGCGTTGTGAACATCATTCGCCGAGATTCGTGTGTTAACTGTTTTCTTCCAAACACATGAAATAATCGTTAGTTAATATAATCAAATAAAATAAGAGCTATTTGAAAATGTTTTGCATCTTGAACATTTTCTTTATTTCACCGTAATCAGTCTATTAACTTGTTTGTCCCTTATACATACAAAATCGTTTGTTAATATAAACAAAATAAGTCGCAACGCAACGCACTATTAACATCTTTGGTGTCTACAGGCGATGGTTGACTCTTTCCATCAGGAGACCCAATCTGCTTGTTTATTATCTTATGATATAAAAAAAAATAAGAGCTATTTGAAAAGTTTTGCATCTTGAACTTTGTCTTTATTTCACCGTAATCTCTTTATATATAAAAATCAATTGCTGTTCGTTAGTCTCGCTAAAACTCGAGAACGGCTGAACTGATTTGGCTAATTTTAGTTTTGAATTAATTGTTGAAGTCCAGGGGAAGGTTTAAAAGGTGAGAAAATATAGAAAAAAAGAATAGTTAAAAAGGCAGAACAACGTTTGCCGGGTCAGCTACTCAGTCTATAAACTAGTTTATCCCATATACATAAAAAATCGTTTGTTAAGATAAACAAATAAAATAAGAGTTATTTGAAAAGGTTTCGCATTTTGAACATTGTCTTAATTTCACATTAATCAGTCTATCAACTAGTTTATCCCAAACACAACAAAATTGTTCGTTAATCTATGCATCTGTACAAATAAAGAAAATTAGACTGTCTGTTTTTAATATTAGACCAACCGCTTTCTACTAAATGCATATGGATGTATACACTGTACATATGCCAAAATAAGTTTTTTTTAAATTTTTGTCTGTCTGTTTATTCCAGCTAATCTTTGAAATGGCTGGACCGATTTTGACGGGACTTTCACTGGCAGATAGCTGATGTAATACGGAGTAACTTAGCCTACTTTTATTTTAGAAAACTTTTCCACGCGCTCGAAGTCGCGGGCACAGCTAGTATAAACATTAAAGATAAGAGCTATTTGAAAAGGTTTCACATCTTGAACATAGTCTTTATTTCATTGTAATCAGTTTGTTAACTAGTTTGTCCCAAACACACAACAACATTGTTTTTAATACAAACAAGATAAGAGCCATTTGAAAAGTTTAACATCTTGAACATTCTGTAATCAGTCTATTACGAGTATCTCTTGTAATTTGTCCCAAACTCATAACTCGCTAAATAAATTTCCGACCCTTGTAAAACAAGATCACTGCCACGCTCTAAGATATTGTTCGTTAAACTAAGTTTAAGACTAGAAAACTAATTAAAAAAAAAAAAACTTTCAAAATGGCTGGATTGGAAACAACGATCGATCTCGCCTAGGCAACGCTCTATTAACCAAGCCACGAGCTACCGATTCGATGTGGTGAACTTCTTCTTTTATAATTTCGACGATTGGATTGAATAAGAATAAGAATTGTTTTATTTACCACATATACTATACATATTCAATAAAAACAAGAACAAACGTACAAATAAGACAAAAAAAAAAGCCACAAATACCGTAAACAAAGAAAAAAAAGTAACACTTTTTCGACATCGATAATTACAATTTATACAGCATATTAACATACATGAAAAAATAAAGAATAAACAAATTAATTAATGTTTATGTATAGCATTTGATTGCCTAACACTGGTTAAATAAGTTCATAGTTGCAGATAAAATTTACATTTATATTGATCAATACTATAGCATTTCTAACTATATATTTTAGCACTAATCCAGTAGGTAAAATCTGAAGGTTAAATCTTAAAACCTGTTAAAGAAAATATGTCGATACACCTACATTTGAACTAGCGACCAATCTCGCCTTTAGGCCATTGCATACCGCTGATTTTTACCCGACTGCGTTAGTTAGGTGCGTCATGTTTTTCGAGTGTATATGTGTATAGTTTTAGATTAGGCCAGGCGGAGACGGGTGTACCAAACCTGGGTTTCACTTATTTGTGTGCTACAGATTCGGTGCTACTGAAACAAGAAACGTAACAAATGAGACAACCCTACAAAAGGCCTTAGAACTTAAGCCTTAGAACTTAGAACTTAACCTACTTAAGCGGCACAAATTTCTTCCACCACACCTTCCACTGCATCAGTAACACACCTAAACACACACAATACTTACACAACGCACGTATCACTTCGCAAACGAGTCTTAGACATAGGAGAATCGATCAGCACTGCACTCAATAGTCGAGCTAGTTATGCCATTACTAACTAGAATTGATATAATAGTTAATACTTATGAAATGTGCGCGTAAAAATAAAATTTTGCCACTGGAGATGGCACTTTGGGTGAGCTTGTAATTTTTTGCGCTGCTCTTCTACTTTCAGTGGAAATGCATTTGTCACATGTTATAAAAAAATATTGAAAGCAAAAAATCCTATTGCATTTAAACTTTAAAAAAGATTAATTGCCTTAAATGAAAACTAAAAAGAAAGAACTAAGAAGAAAGAACAGAACCAGGTAGGGAGGACGTCTGCATACGCCAGTATATTTGTGTAATCCAAAATCCAAATGCACTTAAAAAAATTGAAGTTATGGATATTAAATGTAGGTATGTATTCTTCCTTAAATAAACCTAGTACATAAACATGTTCAAAGCCAAAAGATAAAATGGCCTTTTGTTTTATTTCAAAAGCAAATAATTCAGTTAATCGAGTTCCTAATGCTTTTGTTCTTTGTTAGTTTGCTTTCTTAGTTTGTCTTGTTTAATTTGATAATTAAAAATATATAAACCTACTAGCTAACCTGCGCAGCTTCGCCCGCGAGATTTTTTTTATTTGACAAAAAAAGAAAATTAATTAAACTCGTAATGACAGAATTGAGGAGTATATTTTCTTTATATCATAGCAAATAAGCAGATAGCTCTCCTGATAGAAAGAGACAACCATCGCGTATATGCACCAAATATGATAGTGATGCGTTGCTATCCGTGTGACGGGTTAGTAATGTCACATGTATAAGTTTACGGGCACCTTACCCTCCCAACCGGAATACGACAATTTTAAAAAAACTCCAAAAAATTTTTGGCGAAACAGTATTTTTAATATAACTTCCCGATTAACGTGCCGATTGAGTACAAAAACTAGTTAGCTCTTTTCCTCAAAAAACTGCGTCTAATGCACAAATTTCATCAAAATCGGTTTATCTATTTAAGAGTAATCGTTGACGAATAATTTAAAAAAATGTTATGTCGACGTAACTTCAAAATTTTTCAACCGATCAATTGTTGGTATTCTACGATATTTTAGTACTACAAAACCTACGTCGAATGCCGTTTCAGAAATAAAAAGCGAATTTAGGTTTCAAAAGTTACCGCTTTTCAAATATTAAATTTACGTTGTTTTTGGCAAACCTACTTAATATTTTTGAAATAACTTTCAGGTTAATACACCGATTGACTTCAAAATCCTATCAACTTTTCTCCTTCTAAAACTGCATTAAATACTGTTAATTGGACCAAAATCAGTCAGTTTGTTTGAGATTTATAAATAAATGTTTTTTTCATTCTATAAATTTACTTCGTGATTTTTTAACCGATCCATTATTTAGCTAAAGCAATATGTTAGATCTCAAAAATTGAGTTGAATGCCATTCGAAACATCAAAATCGATCATCGTTTTAAAAAATCAGCCAAACAGCTTTTAAAAAATCAGTATACTGCCAGTTGTAACTAGATGTTTGCACTGAAAAAATCTATGCTTATAGTTTTTATTCCTTTTAGCTTAAAATATCTTAATTTAGCAGTTAGTTTCAGGGTTGGCCTGCCTGCAGGGTCAACCGTTTACACATTTTTTTAGTGTTAATAGGAAAGCGCTTGACCACGATCTCGCCTGATGATAAGCTAAGATGTGGCCTAATGTGGATAACGCTTCCCTAGAAGGTAGGTTGTTGCAGTTTAAATTATAGTCAATATTTTATTTGCCATTCATTCTACAGATGTTCAAAAGCAAAAAGTTATAATGAATATTATACCAGGTACACATGTTATATAATATGAAAGAAATATATCCACTTTACGAGTGCAAATTTCATATATAAATATAAAATTACGACGAACAAAATGTATTCCATCTTTGAACGTGACTTTTAGTAGCTGAATAAAGTAGGAATTTATTTCGCAATATACTTAACACAATTCTTATATTTCATGGTACATCGCTTGCAGTATAATCCAATTCTCAAAACATGTTTTATTGCTCCTACAAATTTTTATCCAATAAAGGAATCTTCAACAATGTTGCAATAGTACCTACTCCAATTTGTAAGTACAAAGAAAAAAGACTCTCGCTTTTCTATGTCGAACATAAAGGTATTTCTGTAAATTAGGGTAACTAGTCAAGAAGTGTGATGTTCTCTGGTATGGTATATGCCCAAAGACATCAAAAACATTGGCTTGCATTTTGCGTATGTATGTATATAATATATACGTATGTTGTGAGTGTATGTGTTTTATGTGTGTTTTTTTATATCATAAGATAGCAAACAAGTAGATGGCTGTCCTGATTAAAGAGAAACCATCGCATATACGATGATTATGATGTTAATTGTGCGTTGCTATCCGTGTGGTGGACAGCAATGTCACATGCACAACTCTACCGGCTACCCTCTTGTACTCTATGGTTTTTATTTAAACTGAGACCGCAAAACAATATATTTACTAAACCTCTTTCATTTGTTTCAGGTAAACTCATTCATTCGTAAATCATAAGGTATTTTAGGAGGTTGTAAGCAAATCGGTATACTTTGCCGATGATTGAACTGTTACTGATATTCTCGACGGTTTGAAGGTTATGAGGTTGTTGCTTTATCCTTTCAATCGATTCTAGTGTTGATAGTATTTTCTTACTACTAGAAGTTTCTAGATAGTAAAATACTTTTATCATTGGTCACGACAAGGATTTCCGCAAGGCAAGAAGAATCTTTATTCCAGCAGAACTATTTTTGCGCAAGACGGTGGAACGAAACTGGGGCAAGACGCGTTATAAGTCGTGAGTTCTATCACATTTTACGAGAAGTTTCTTTTGTCCAAGAAATCCAACTGCCCTTACTGCCAGAGTAAAAGCAGTTGGATTTCTTGGACAAAAGAAGCCTAGCGTAACATGGAGAACGCTCTCACTTTTGTCGTCGAAACTTGATGTGTAACTCCGTTTGTTATTTGTATTCTAAGCGCTGAGATGAATAGTAATTAATTCCTATCGACGCACCACCAGTTTTAATCGCGTTATTCACGTGTTTAGCGTATTTCACGTTATTCACGTATTAGCACTGTTCAGTATTGGAACATAAAATGAAAGATTTGGACAATTTGCTATTTAATTATAAAGATATAACATTAAAATTTGTCGGAGGATAATTTGTGTGTCGTCTTTAAACTTGTAACGAGCGTTGAATGACGCGTAGGCTGTGAGCGAATGATTCGCCCGTACCCACGCCGCTCCTCGTTCTTCAGTCTTCTTATGTTTGAATTATTGGCGCGAAAGCACTAATAGTTTTCCGTAATATTCGATTTACGGGGGTGTTGATATTCCATCAAAAAACTCCGGAACTCTACCAAAATACCCGTTGAACCTAGTATTTAAACCTGGAAAACCTAGATAACAGTTTGGTTGAAATTTGGAAACTCTGGAGAGACGCTTAAGTTAAAGCACCATGGTGTAGATCCCGATCAAGCTACACAAACACGCTACGAAATGCGTCTATGACGGGATCCGTGCAGACTGCCGTAAGTTTCAAACGCGGGTTCTTCCGTTGTTTCTGTCACACAGTACCGTAGTCTGTTTGGCTGGCTATGAAGCCTATCATTAAGTTTTCTCAAAATTAACTGTGTTAAAAACAGTTCTGCTTTCATATCTCTAGAAACAACACTTGGACCAACTTGACCAACGGGGCGGCCGTTGGTCAAGTGGTTAGCGACCCTGACTACGCAATCGACGGGGCTCGGGTTCGATTCCCAACGGGGACAAGCATTTGTGTGATAAATGTTTGTATTTCCGGGTTTGGGTGTTTATTAAATATATTCCAGTATTTATATGCGTATTTCTATGTAGTAGTATCGTTGACTAACAGCCATAACACAAGCAAATAATTTGCTTACTTTGGGGTTGGATCAGTACGTGTAATTTGTCCCGTGACAATTTATTTATTATTATTAACAGTATTTAAATGTAGGGTCTGTAGCTAGGACCAACAAATCCAGTTACAATTGTAATTAAATATTTTATGTTTTTATTTATTACGTAAATTTTAGCTTTCTGTTACTTCTTCATACGAAAGTTTTTATTTATTACATAAATTTTAGCTTTCTGTACTTATAAGTAGTTAAGTAAGCTCTTTTTTTGAAGGCCTCTAAGTCGTATCCGTTTTATTGAATTTTGTCGCGATGTCCGATGGTGAAATTCGTCAGCAGGAATTAATCCAATTTCCTCGCAACATTCCCCATGATATAGCCAATAAAAGATATAGAGCGATGCCACATCTCTATGTAATAAAACATGTTGAAAGAATGACAGATTAACGAGTAATAAAACAGATATGCAGTGCAAATGTGGATGGAGTAGCGGAGGAGACCAAGACACCGATCGATTCATGACAACGCAAAATGATCAATTTGGTTAGGTGCTGCCCGAAGGTGGTGTCAAGAGTATCCGTACTGGCGTGGTTGTATGACGAGAATTATGAATATGAAAGAAGCAAGTCTCTCTCGATCGTGATGTATGGCAATAAATTTTCTTTTCCTATCCAATAAGGGGCGTAAAGATATGTATGTGTATTATTACATATTTTCTGTTGTATTTATTTTTATCGTTAAAAGTAAATATCTACGACCGCTATGTACGTACGTAGTAAATTAATCTCTTTAGTATATAATAACTGTTCTTATATTTGATTTTATTATTGAGTCCGGCGGTAAAAGAATTGACGTCCTAACACAATACGCTCTTTAATTAAGAATGACTGTCGGATCAAACCTTTGTTCTACCTTGAAGCCTCCAGAATTTATTATGCAAACGAGGGAGATTTTAATACTCAGATGTCGATAAAATTATTCTGTAACATGTATACGAGCAAGATTAATCAAAAAGTTCTTATTACTAAAGTGAATATCAGGTGATGAAAATGCCATACGAATAGAAACACATCATTGAGTGCTTAGTTTTCTATACTCCGTGTTAGTTAAAATTAAATAAGTGCTTAAATGGGCCAACTTTAAAATGTTTACAACACATGACACTGAGATTGCATTTCTAATTTAAGGCCATCAGAAATTTCCATTAACCCTGACAAAGAAGACTGTCATTGTCAGAAAGTTGCTTTAAACTTGACGTACTGTCTTGACGTGTTGTTGTAATGGCTGTCTTACCTAAAACAATTTTAATACCATCATTAAAAATATATACTTTAAAAATTAAGTTACGTCTTTCACCCGAGTTGTTCCGGGCTCCTTTGAAGAATAAACCATCTGCCAATCTGTCAGGCAGTAAAATGGCAACGATTAGCGGAAGGTGTCACTAACATCGTGACTATTATGTTGTAGAGTTCTGAAACTCCTCACCCTGGTCTGGTTCCACAGCCTTAACTATTCTTACCGTAATAGCGTCAATATTAGTAATCGTCGAGTTTCGCTTCGAAGAATTAGGTTTTATCATAAGATAGGAAACAAGCAGTTGGCTCTCCTGATGGAAAGAGAAACCGTCGCCTATAGACACCAAATATGATAATGGTGCGTTACTATCCGTGTCACGGGTTAGTAATGCCACATGCATGAGTTTATCGGCTACCTTACCCTCCAAACCGGAACACGACAATGACAAGCACTGACGCTATTGCGGCAGGAATTGATAAGGCTGTCGTACGATATACCCAAGTGAGACGTTGCGAAAATGTATCATCTAGTACGATAGTAGTAGTAGGAGTAGTATCTTCACGCCCATATCCCCGAAGGGGTAGGCAGAGGTACAACAAGTGCACCCACGATTAGCCGAAGATACTTGGTCCCACAAATGTGATAGGTGGCAAGCCTATCGCCAACCGGGCACTTTCCAATCCCAGGCAACTTTGTGTTTCTCAGAAAACTGAAAAAACACTTTTTTTTTTATGTGCCCGACCCAGGAATCGAACCCGGGACCTCATGTGGTCGACGCCAACGCTGGACCACTAGACCACAGAGGCGATCTAGTACGATGATAGTAACAACTTTGGCCAATCGTTTCCTTTTAGAAATTGCCTGGCAGAATGGCAGATAGTCTATTCATCGAAAAGGGCCCGGACCAACACGCAGTAAAATGTACTATTAGTTGCGTCTCTGTCTATCCCGAAATTGATTTTTAATGGCGTTATCGTGCGTGGCGTGCTTGGGAAAACTTGAAGAACTTTGAAAATAACAAAGAAAAGTATCGACACACTAGCGATCAGTACAATCGACAGAATCGATCATATAGCAAAGAAGAATTTCGCCACGTCGAGCCTGTCGATACTAGCTCAGTGGTAGAGTGTCCCGACTTTAGGTAAAGAGTCGCAGGTTCAATTCCTGCGTGTCGATATTTTTCTTTATTGTTTTTTAAAGTCAAGTTTTCACAAGCACACAACAACACAAAAATAATTAGAAACACGAAAGTACTGATCAAAATTATAAATGTAAATTTCATCTGTAGCGATGGACTCATTAGTTATACGTATGTATACCTAGCGATACGTACAATCGACGGAATCAATCATAAAGCAAAGTAGAATTTCGCTACGTCGAGCCTATGGACACTAGCTCAATCGTAAAGGGCCCTGGCTTTAGGGAAAGGGTCGCAGATTCGATTCCTGCGTGTCGATATTTTTCTTTGTTATTTTTAAAGTTTTTCAGGCGTTATTATTTTTTTAGATGAGACAACCATTACAACTGTACGTCAGGTATAAGAAACTTTCTGATATTGACAGTCTTCTTTGACAGGGTTATGAAAATTTCCGATGGGTTTAAATTAGAAAAGCAATCTTAGTGTTAGGTTAGGTAATCATTTTAAAGTTAAGTAAATATTTGTTTAATTTTAATCTTCTGTTAAAAAATAAATATCACCTCGCTCATGATTTTGAGTTGAGAGGATGTGAAACTGGTGCGCTTATAATACTTTTAGCTAGGAATAGATATAATTAATGATTAAACAAACTTACCTGTACGTGAAGTCCTATCATAATTATTCGAAGTGTTTCATTTAAAGAGAAAAGTAGTTTGAATTATTTATAAATAATTCTAATAGGTTACTTACTCATCTCAAATAACGAAATATGAGTATAATCCGAGTTAATTTCATTTTACATGTTACATTAAGTACAATAATAATTTAAGCTAGCTGCTGCTACGGCGATGTATGCTAGCAACTCACTAGCCTTAAGTTACAAACTCCTTTGAAGAATAGGCTAACTGCCGTTCTGCTAGGCATGTCGTAAAAGGCGACCGATTAGTTATGCGAGTTACTATATCGTGGGTACTAGGTGATAGAGTTCTGCATTGTCTCGCCTGGGTTTGGTACCACCGCCTTACCTATACTTTCTTGTCACTGTCGTGTTCCTTTTTGGAGGGTAAAGTAGCCGATAAACTTATGCACGTGGCATTAGACCTCGCACAAGGTGGCAACGCACTATTAAAATCTTTGGTGTATAAGCTATGGTTGACTCTTTCATCAGAGACCCATTTGCTTGTTAACTATCTTTTGATATAAAAAAATATAAGTGGATATGCGACTTTTGCTCTCGGTTTTATTCTGGATCCTCTTTGAATAATAAACCTTCCGCCTTCTTCTCAGACACGTAAAATGTAAACGTGTGGCCATAAATGTCACTAACATCATCACTTAAGCGAGAGTCTACATCTCCGGTTTGGTACCACCTCCTTATCTATTGCTGTCACAATAGCGTCAATGCTTGTCATTGGCGTGTTCCAATTTGAAGGATGAGGTAATGCACGTGGTATTGCCGTCCCGCCATACGGATAACAACGCACTATTAACATCTGTGGAGTCTAAAGGTGACGGCTGTCCCTGTCCACCAAAAACGCCATTTGCTACTTTGATATCAAAAAGGCTATCCCCGATGATGCTCTAATAAGGAATACCTGAACATAAACTAATATCTCTGATGATGCTCTAATAATGGAAACCGGTTGGCGTTTAATTGCAAAATAGTACAAGACGCTAATTTAAGAATATCAATATGATCTAGTTTTATCAAGTGTCGACAATAGAAACTATTTTTTTTTATTTTGTATGGTTGTATAATTTTATTTTTTGCGGCACATTGGCGATGGCGGGTCTAATACGATTTCTAAAATGATGCATTTTCACTTGATATTGATGTTCCGTGATAATATTACATTAATCCAGATCCTTACTCAAGATTCTTTAAACTAAGCTTTTCTATCTCAATGATAATAACAACTAAACTATAGAGTAGGTCTGCCCTTGTTCTATCGGAAGCCATCACGACTGCCGCTGAAGGCACGATATCGATTTCTTCGTAAGTTACGAGCAACGCGATAACAAGTTATATCCATTTATAATACAAGGGTAAACTTGCTTGCTGGAAGTTAAAACTATATAGTATATACGGTGATCCGTATATAGAATCAGATAATAATCGTGATAGCCCAGTTCTTTATAGATCGTATACAGGTTAACTGGTAAAAGGCTGTAAATACTGAAGGAGGGGATTCAGTACTTGATTCTGATACCGAAAATGTAAAAAAAAATACTTCAGTTTCTTAACTTTTGTCCAATTAAACGTTTATGTATAGACAAACTCACATATAGGTATATCGAAGTTCATTGTTTACAAACAGCGATTTACTGAAATCATTATTTATTAGCGCGCCGCGCCTATATCGCCCGATTGGTGACCAAACGATCTCTATTGCCATTCTAATATTATTAAGGTTTACTATATATTTAAGCAATATTCTCTTTTGATAATATTTTTATTGGTTACATAATATGACCATTAAACTTTCGTGTACTTCAATATATATATATATATATATATATATATATATATATATATATATATATATATATATATATATACACAAGAATTGCTCGTTTAACGGTATTAGAATTAGAATAGAAGAAGGTATTAGATTAAATAAATTTAAGTTAAAAAGACACCTGGCTCAAATTAATTTTTTGCAAAGTACTGTGTGCAAAAACTTTTATAATTTTTTTATGTCATATTATGCGAACAAGCAGATGGGTCTTCCGCTGGGAAGTGTCAACCATCGCCTATAGACACCAAAGGTGTTAATGGTGCGTTGCTATCTTGTTGCGAGGTCTAATGCCACTTGCATAAATTATAATGTATAAATATTTTTAATTTTAAAGCGCAAATACACGTACAACGGTGATGGCGCGGCTAGAATATCGGGCTACGGCGAAGTATCGCGCTAGCATGATGTATCGGGCTATCGCGGAACTGCATCCTGAAGGGGTTTGAGTCACTGCAGTGGGCGTCAAATTGTGGTCCTGAATTGTTGTGCGGCTCACGACAAAGAAACATGTACAAACAGTACTTTGATATTAACCTGGTGTATCGAATAAAAAGCATATTTTTATTTGTTCCATAATAGAAAAAAAAATAACATGACGATATGACCTTTCGTGTTTATACGTATGTAAACGTTATATGTATGTATACGTATGTAAGCTTTAGGGCGAACGTTAATGAATTAAGAACTTCAGAAGCGAAGAATTTAAGGAAGGTTACTACATTCTTGTTTGCTGTGTCGTTGACCGCACAAATATCATCAACAGGCCGCACAAATACCGCCTGCGGGCTACGGTTTGATGACCAGTGATGTTATGACTTACGTCATAACATCTCTGGTCACCGCGACACTGTCATCACAGTTACCGCGATTTAGTTCGTGAAAATATCGAGCTAGCGCGATACTTCGCCGTATCCTGATATAATATATCTGCATCAGCATTTCTGTCATGGCGTGGCTACATATATCAATATGTAGCCACGCCATGACAGAAATGCTATCGCCACTTCACTCACATGGCGACGGCGACGGATCGCGCAGGGTAGAGAAGGGAGCATCGAATACCGAGCCAGGTCTAATGTTAGCTCTCACGAGCTGTATATAAATATAATCACACCAATTCCCTTGCGTTACAAGCTGGATGAACTGGAAATCAATAGATAATTAAATTCACGATGATTGTTCAGTTATTCAGCCGATGAAGACCATCACTGTAGTGTTTATTGTATGCGATTAGTACCAGAAAACGCTGGGCTAATACTGGCATTTTTCTAGATGTAAAATAATAAAATTCAACAACGAACGCAACTGTTTCTACATTTCATCGTTTTTTTATGTCATACAATGGCAAACAAGCAGATGACTCTTCCTATATAAAGGGCCAATCATCGGCCTCAGACATCAAAGATGTTAATAATGAAATCTTAACGGCTACCTAACCTACCAACTGAAACACGATAGTGACAAGCGTTAACGCTATCACGACAGAAATAAGTAATGTCCCACTTTTGGTACGGGTCCGGCTCTTTAAAGAATTTACCATCTGCCATTTTGCCATTAAGTTTGTAAAAGGCGAACGATTGACTATACATGTCACTTGAATCGTAACTACTAGGTGGTAGAATTCTGCAACGTCTCCACTAGATACGTATTACCACCATCTTACATATATCTGCCACATCAACATTAATGCTTGTCATTGTCGTGTTCCGTTTTTGCGTGTAAGACGCCACATGGATTGCAGTACACCATTAACATCTCTGGTCTCTATAGGAGACTATGCATCTTTCCATCAGGAGAGCCACTGTCTTGTTTGCAATGATATAAATGAAATGCTGTAGTACCAAACCTGGGTGCGAAGTTGTGGAACTCAACCACCTAAGCCTATGTTTCTATGCATAGCTTCTGCATCATCAAGCAGCTAGCAGATGCTCTAGTTTTCATACAATAACGATACCTACAGCTTCATGCTCATCCGAAACACGGCATTGTGCTTACACATCACAAGAAGACTCCGAGCTACTAAACATTTCATAAATTAACCTCTTTAACATGTCAAAATCGAACCATGGATCATGATCTATGCCTAGAGGTTAATTAATAAACCATGAAATAACCAGAATAATAGATGTTGGTCCGAAACTCCCTTTAAGAGTAGACCATCAGCCATTCTGCCGGGGTAGCTTGAAAAGGCGAGCGATTATGTAAACATGTCACTACTATCGTAACTACCAAATAGAGTTTTGCAAATTTCATCCGGGTTCGGTACCACTGGCCTATCTAGTCTTCTCGCAACAGAAAGCTTGGAAAATAGGGTAACCAGTAAACTTATGCACGTGGCAAAACTATCCCGTCACACGGATAGCAACACACCATTAACATCTGTTAGCAACCGCACTTAACGACAAGTACTAGCCAGCCAGATGTGTGACGCACCCGTGTTATGCACTTGTTATTGTAAGATAATGACGTCATAAACAACAATGGTCAAAATATATAACGAAGAATGGTATAAATTAGCGGGATAACATGTTTTCCGGGCATTGTAAATCTATCGCTTGTTGAGGGCATTACTCTGCCCCAAAATTATGCTGTGCGTGTAAAAGTGATTCAAGTATTTTTTTCGGCCAAACTGCTTCTCGGTTATACATCTTTGGTGTCTATAGGCAATGGTTGTCTCTTTGCGTTAGGAAAACTATCTGCTTGTTTGTTATCCTATAATTTAAAAAAGTGTGTGGTTATGGTTATTCTTAAAATGGAATCGTTAATAATATTAATCAATAAAACTATAAATCAAACATTTATGATGCTACTAATGAAAATTCAACATGTGAGTGCATTAGCTAATTCTGTCATGTCGACTATAAAGTAGCAATATAATGAGCGAAGCAGAAAGAGCGCTGACTTACTCATTCGATCAATGCTTGTTTATTTTATAAGACCGTTAAAGTCAAACAAAAATATCATAAACATTGGACAAAAATATCGTAAATATATCGACAAAAGCTTAGTAGACTAAATAGCAATAAAAGTAATCGCTGTGGTAATCGTCCAAAGAATCCCAAAAATCCGATGATTGATTGAATCACTACAGAGATGATTGACGACGATAGCCGCTCTTCGCGCGCTATAAAGTATAAATATTCAGTGTAAGTATTTTAGTTTATTTTTTGGAAGCGGTAAGTGATTATGTATCTCGTTTAACTATTTGTTAGTAAGACTATTTTATTGTTTAGCTTGAACGGTGGCCGGATCCAAATCTCTGGTTGGTGCTACCTTCGTAATTTTTCATGCTTCAACACCACTAGTGCTTTACACTATTATTTTTAGAATTGGAGTGTAAAGTATCTGGAAAACTTATGTGGGTTGCATTTCATCTCAGGCACACGTAACGAGTGGCAGTACACCACTAACATCTTTATTGTCTACTAGCTTTTGCCTGCGGCTTCGCTCGCATTAAATGGAAAACGGGTAGTTAGACAAAAAGTAGTCTGTCACTCTCCATCCCTTCAACTATCTCCACTTAAAAACAACGTCAATTCGTCGCTCCGTTTTGCCGTGAAAGACGGACAAACAAACACACACATATACTTTCCCGTTTAAAATATTAGTATAGATAGGTGATAGTTGTCTCTTTCCATGAGGATGCCGCATCAGTTAATTTGTTATAATCTATCTATATATATAAAAATCAATTGCTGTTCGTTAGTCTCGCTAAAACTCGAGAACGACTGGACCGATTTGGCTAATTTTGGTTTTTAAATTAATTGTTGAAGTCCAGGGAAGGTTTAAAAGATGAGGAAATATAAAAAAAAAATAAGAGTAGTTAAAAAGGCAGAACATCGTTTGCCGGGTCAGATAGTATTTTATAAAAGAAATGAATGGTAGTGTCGAGTCGGTATGTAATAATTACTAATTGGTAGGGTGTATGCCATTTCGAGCAAAATACTTTATTAAAGAAGTTGGTATAATTTTATACGATAAACTATATCTATATTAATTAATTAATATTTATTTAATAATATTATATTAATTTAAAATTTAATATTTATATTTAATTTAATTAATATTAATTAATTATTAATAATTAATTAATCTATATTAATTAACATTATAAATGCGAAAGTTTGAATGTTTGGATGGATGTTTGTTACTCAATCACGCAAAAACTACTAAACGGATTTGGATGAAATTTGACACACGGGTAGATAGTGACCTGGAATAGCACATAGGCTACTTTTTATCCCGTAAAAATTAGTTAATCCCGCGGGATTCGCCTAAAACTCTTATAACGCAGCGGGCTGCACGCTGCAGCTAGTATATAACGAAGAATAATGCAAAAATCTGTCTATCTTGTTGTCATGTTTTCACGACTAAACCGTTAATTTTGCATGGAAATCCGAGGTCAATTATAGGCTAACATTTTTGGATATTTTCCATCGTTGGCACTCGCTGAAACTGCATTTTGAAATAGGTATTGTAATACCTTATTAATAAACCCACTTATCACTTATACGTAGGTCACAGTATAAGTTTTGCGTAACTTAAAAAAACAACATGTTATAACCAAAATATTATGTTTATTGCTTTTCAAAATAATCTCCTTTACATTTTAAACATTTTTTTATGCGATCGAACCATTTTTTAAAACAGGAAGACCACAGATCTGAAGGCATGTTTTCTATGTGCTGATTGAACGCTATCACTGCCTCTTTGGATTTGGTAAGAGTAAAACCTCTCATCAAATTTTTGGTTTTGGGGAAAATACAGAAATCACAGGGTGCTAGGTCGGGGTTATGCGCAGGATGAGTGACGAGATGTATTTTTTCGGAAGCTAAAAATGACTTTGACTTTGGCCGTGTGTGAAGAAGCGCTATCATGGTGTAGGAGAATGTGGCTTTTGGGTCGTCTTTCGCGAACTTTTTCTAACACCCTGGGTAAACAAATGGTAGAATACCACTCGGCATTAACACTCTTTTGATCTTCAAATGGAATTGTACAGATGGGACCCGTAGCTGAGAAAAAACACGGGATCATTTTTTTACCAACGTTTCTCGCCTGTCTCACTTTTGTTGGCCTGTTCTCATTTTCAAACACCCATTCACAAGATTACTGTTTTTTTCGGATTCAAAACAATAAACCCATGTTTCATCTCCTGTGACAATGTCATAAACAGCATTAGAATGTCCGTGGTCGTACTTCAGTAGCATCTATGAGCACCATTCCACGCGAGCCCGCTTCTGCTCCGCTGTCGGTTCACGAGGGATCCAATGACCAATCCAACCTTTGGTGTTTATAGGCGATAGTTGACTCTTTCAATCAGGACATCCATCTGCTTGTTTGCTATCTTATAATATAAAAAAAACATCCCTGATGATGGTGTAATAAGTGAAACTGGTTGGGTGTATAAAATGATGTAAAATATAAGTGAGCTAACATTTTTTTTCAAAAATCAACCCCTCAGAGGCTAAGAAAGGTGATAAAGGTTTGTATGAAAAACTGTATCGACGACATGTTAACGACGACGACGAAGCTACGCGGGTCAGCGGTCAGCTAGTTTGTTTATGATATAAATAGAAGTCCTGACTGACTGACATATGAATGGACCAAAAAAGCTAAAATTTTTCACAGAGGTTGTTCTTATGATTTAGACGAGGAATAAGCAAGGATTTTTCGAATTTTATTCCCTAGGATAATGAAATAGGGGTAAGTAATCGTATAGAATTTCTTATATTGATATAAGTAATTCCATACGATTATTTTTTATTTACCCACGTGTGAAACTGCGCGGGTCAGTTAGTGTTATAACCACAAATATCAATTTTGGTCTGACTATAAAGATGCACCTGCTTGAAGCACAATCATTTTTTTTTATGTCATAAGATAGCTAACAAGCAGATAGGTCTCCTGATGGATAGAGTCCGCCATCGCCTATAGACACCAAAGATGTTAATGGTGCGTTGTTATCTTGTGGCGAGGTCTAATGTCACATGCATAAGTTTACCGGCTACCTTACCCTCCAAACCGGAAAACGACAGTGACAAGCACTGACGCTATTGCGGCAGGAATAGGTAAGGTAGTGGTACCAAACCCGGGCGACACAATGCAGAACTCTACCACCTAGTAGCCACGATGGTAGTGACTCTCGTAGCCAATCGGTCGCCTTTTACGACCTGCCTGGCAGAACGGCTGTTGGTCTATTCTTCAAAGCAGCCTGGGACCAACATGGGTTTTTACGATTAAGGTTTGTATTTAAAGGTCTTATGTCTATAATATATGATATGATATGTTTGTCTTTATCTAGTCTAAGATCCGGAAATAAGCAATATCGCTACTTCCATCCACACCCAGTGCGACACTTAAGGCGAGGTATTTCGACGCGTGTCAATTCTATAGAAAATGGGTGGCGCGGTATTTTCTGAAACCGCTAGGAAACTTGTTAATTTTCGGATAAATAAATATAGGACATTAGCTGAAAACTAAAATTTAGCACATTTTTTTTTGTATTTACAACTAAATATCACCGTATAAAAATCATGGGGAAGATTAGAAATATTATTAACAAATTATTTGTTTTAGAAATTTATTAGCCTGTTTTCGGAATTTTATATGATCGAGTAAAGTACATTCTATCATGAAATAAGTTAGCACATTCCTTAGATAATATCTTCAGGTATATTGCGTATTTTTTGTAAAATTGTTCAATCGGGACAATCGGGAAAAAAAACAGTTTTTTTCCGATTGTCGCGATGCCTCGCCTTAAGCGCCGCACCGAATTCGGTGGAATTCAGTTGGCACCCACACGACGTTTAAGGGTCGAATTCCTATTTGGTTTTCAATCTTCCACTACTAAAAATATAGACTACTTAATATAACGAAGTTTTGCGATTTAAGCTCTTTAATAACTGATTTTTCGTAACTGATTCAGAATTTCTTAATTTTGATTAGAATTTTTCTTGGGGGCTGAGTGGTTAATAAGGTTTACCCCTAAGCGTCCGCAGATTACCTACGTGAGGGAGGCGTTTAGAGGGCAGAGTGGTCTATTCGGCAAATATCGCGTAATTTTTTCGCAGCCAACACAATTAAATTGGAAATTAGTTTAAAACACGTTTCTCTACTAAAATACGGCTTAACCTGTTCTCGCTGTAAAGATTTTATTTTGAAGTACTTTATTTTTTGATTGCCCCCGTCGGTTGAGTGGTCAGTGAATCTAATCACGATTCAATGGGATTCGGGTTCGATACCCGACAGGGACAAACATTTGTGTGATGAGAATAGATGTTTGTATTTCTAGGTTTGGATGTTTATTATGTTACAGTAGTTATGTATGTATTTCTACATATTAGTTTCGTTGATTAACACCCATAGCACAAGCAAATATTTTGATCGCTTTAGGGTTAGATCAATTCGTGTAATTTATCCACCGACTAATCCACCTAATATTTGCAAATTTAAATAATACTTAGTCTCAACAGTACCTATAAAATACTAGCTGTTATCATCACTTCCTTTCCTTTTTGGATAAATAGTAACTTGTTACTCCTGGACAGTGTAGCTTTTGAATGAAATAATTTTTAAGATCTGCCTAGTAGTTTCTGATTTTAACAAACAAAAAATCTTTCCTCCGTAAAAGCATTACTTCCTTTTGTACAGTAGGGTAAAAGTAGCCTATGTCACTACTGGATAATGCAGCTTTCTTAAGGTGAAAGATTTTTAAAATATTTTGAGAATTTTTGAGTTAAATCATAAAACAAACAAATTAATAATCAAATTTTCCACGTTTATAATAATAGTTTAGAGTTTAGACTGATATAATATAGAGACGTATATGTAGTGTAAATGAGAGTTCATTCTGATGGTCATTAAGCTCGTTATAGACAGTCCATAACACCGAACACGCCACACGATGTTACCATTCACATATCACGCAACTAGCTCCTTGTAGCACAATAGAATAATAACGCAGTAGAACAACTCCATTCAGGTCGCCCGAATCGCCGCACGCACACAGACGTGTCGTTTAAGCTCATCACAGACGGTTAAGATACTATAATATTTGATCTTAAGATGCCCTAATATAAAATATTACAGTATCTTAACGTATCACACACGACAAAGATACGATAATATTAGTCTGCGTCGTTAGAGTTCTATATGCAGCTTGATTAACCATGAGTGATACGGCCTTGCTTCTTGATTTGCTAGACAGCTCCTCAGACAACAATTTTGATATAGAATAATATGAAATATCCTTCTTGAATTATAAGTGGTGTAACTAACACGACTTTTTTATATATTAAAACGTTATATATTCTTTAATAAATCAGCAATATTTTTTGAACAATGTTTTTGCTGTCATTATGAGTAAAGTGTGCAAAAACATATTAACAAAGAAATACTTTAAAACGAATAAATTTTATTCTAATTGGTATATTTTTTATTTAGATTCCCATCATATCATATTACCATGAATTAAAATAAGGTGTAAAACTACTAACACGACTTATATATACATATAATATGTAGACGGCTAGAACGGCTAGATAGATAGGCATAGAACGGCTAGATTCGCGAGAACGAAAAATCGCAACAAAACTGGCCCCGTCGTTTTTGACTTATAAGTCGTGTAACTAATACGATTTTTTTATATATAAAATAGATAAACAGCTAGACTGATGCATTTTTCTAATTTTTTATTGATGAAAATAATATTACTAAAATGTTATTTGTTCTTCAATAAATCAGCAATATTGTTTGAACAAATATTTTTTTGCTGACATTACTAATTTCACACTTCTGATATGAAGTTAATAACAAGTGCGATCCTATTCTCAGTTGGAACCCATAGTAACTATTATATTATAGATACTAGATGCACCGTGCAGCCCGCTGCATTATAAAAGTTTTTGGTGAATCCCGCGGGATCACCTAATTTTTCGAGGTAAAACGTTGCATATGTGCTATTCCAGGTCATCGTCTACCTATGTGCCAAATTACTTGAATGTAATCCGTTCAGTAGTTTTTGCGTGATTGAGTAACCAACATCCATCCATCCAAACATCCCAACTTTCGCATTTATAATATTAATATAGATAGATAATATAGATTATGAGGCACTGCAACCGCGCATATCCATAATAAAAACATCCTGTATTTATATTAAGATACGAAGAAATATATATTTCGTATCTTAAGCTCATATGTTAAGATATGAAATAAGTATTTCTTTGCATGACATATATACTTCTACGTCGTTCGGTATCTTAAGGTACTAGAGGTAAAATATATATTATGGTTCATACGATTTGTATGGCGAGCGATTTCTGAAATTTGCTTTAAGATATATTATATTAAGGTATCTTAAGATCAAACATTATAGCATCTTAGCCATGTGTGATGAGCTTTACACGGCCGCTAACCTATCTTAGCCGGACAAGATAGGTTAGCGGCCGTGTAAACGACACGTCCGCGTCTGTGTGCGTGCGGCGATTCGGGCGCCCTGAATGGAGTTGTTCTACTGCGTTATTATTCTATTGTGCTTGTAGTGGCTTTTCATTCTTCGCATATTTCTTATAAATAAGCTTTTTTATAAAATAAAATAGAGGTCTCTTAACATAACATCACTCAATTCGTTTTCAAATGAGGGTCTCATTTAATTTAGTGAGCAATTTAAAAAGTTAAAACAAAAAACAAATGATTTATTATTATTATTATTATTCATATGTATTTATTATTATTCATATGTTATCTTATGATAATATACAAAAACTAAGTTTTGAATTCTTTTTTACTTTTGAGTTTTGACCACGCCTTTTCTTGTCCCTCGCTAGATTCCTCCGTATAATTTTATATATTGTTATAATTTATCAGGCTGCAATCCTCTATATCACATTATAAATTATAATATACTTGTGGCTCTGAAAGTTAGTAATATCTGATCCAATACCAAAATAAAATATAGAATGCTAGAGCAATCTATTTGTGTAAATGATCAATACTAGGTCGCAATCAAATTGGCTGACTGTATCTTTCCACTGTGAATTTCCCCGCTTTCAAAATAAATATATAAAAAGACGTGTGCGGAGTGGCACTCGGAGACTGCCGCGGTAAAGCTATTGCATAGCATTTTTTATCAACTTATGCAATTACAATTATATATTTATTTTATTTATGCAGTATTTTTTTTCTTTGTTTTTTTAAGCTATTGCATAGCTTCTATCGCGGGCCTTGAGCGTGGAGACCGAATCCAGAAATTCTTTGATATTAATTCAAGTTACACTTTGAGCGTGGTGACCGATAAAAAATATTCATATTTAAAACACTTTGTACACAAATTATACGAGTACAGATATTCACTGTTGTACGTAGATGATAAATACCTATACACCTATATACTTTCTCACAAACAGCTGATTACGGTAGTTTTCCAATACAACCAATGCCACCTAAAGGCGGGTTGCTGAACTAAAGAGACAAACGTGATATTTCAAAAGGTTATTAAAAGTTCTGGTATATATCGATAGATGGAAAACTAAAAAGTATCATCGCTGTGCCGGTCGGAGTGGGAGGTGTTAGGTTTTTTCGTTACGGAATTTCTGGATTCGGTCTCCACGCTCAAGGCCCGCAATAGAAGCTATGCAATAGCTTAAAAATGATAGACATTTTTAAAAGGATTATTAGTAAAAAAAATACCTTTCCTTTCTCGTCATACGACGATTGTCATCAACTTGAGTAATTTTTAAAGCATCGCTGTACGCCACGGCCTTTTTAAATCGTGATGCTTTCTTAGAATAAAGCATAAATCTACCTACACTGTTTAATATTTTACACCGCTTTTGATGCCTAGTTGTTAAGCAAGCTTTCTTATTTATTTTTTATTTTATTTTTTATTTCATACGATAGCAAACAAATAATTAGGCAGCCCTCCTGATGGAAACAAACAGTAAACTAGGCAAGTCGTAATGGACAAAATAACGCTAATACACGTGGCTTACATCGTGAATAGTAACTAAGTGGTAGATCTGCCATATCCAGTCGAGATTGATGAAATAGCGTTTGTGCTTGTTGCAACAGATACCAGCGTACCATTAACATTTTTGGTCTATATATCGATGGCTTTCTCTTTCCATGAGAAGAATTAGATAATTAACAAACAGTTGTTAATTATTATATGATAAAAAAGCAGGAGTGACGACCCTACAAAAGATCTTAAACAAAATCGGTATATGATTTTAGATGCTATGAATTATGTTTTGTATACAGACACATATGTAAATACTGGCACATAGGCAGTATTGGGTTAAAAAAAGCATTGCTATATAAACAAAGAAATGTTCCAATAATTAACAGATAGACATATTAAGACATTCTAATTACAAAGCTTCAATATATAAAAAAATAAATGCCAAAAAATTACCAGACAGGCATATAGACATTACTTTGAAATTATTTCGAGAAGATATCTATTTGTCAGTAATAATTTTTAAATACCTTACATAGGTCAAATGTAAGAAAATGTAGTGATTGATTTTGTGTAATACTCGAAGTACTTTCGCACAAAAACCTTAACTCTATATTCTTCAAATTCTACTTAGATTTGTTACAAAAAGTTTGTGTGTTTAGATGTTTGATTCTTATCACTCAATCAAACATAAGCGGCTGGAATATCCAGATTTGAGACATAGGCGATTTTTTATCTAGAAAAGAGCCATTTTGCTTTTGAAATAAACAGAAAATTTTAATCGAACAGCAAGCTGCGAAGCTAGTATGAAGTGGAAGAGATGACCAAATTCAGTCTATTCAATCACATAATCCAATTCTCTTTCGCCCTTTCGAAAGTAGCTTGGATTTTGTTATAGCTCAGAACATTTGTCGGAACGGATTCACGCAATCAAATAAAATAATCTCGTTTTTACTCGATACATTTACCATGAACCGAAACAGAAATTCTTCCCAAAGAAAATGTTATACCTACTTGAGAAAAACTCTCGTAAAGGTCATCTAAATTCAATGAAATGCTTTTATCATTGTATGATATTTTATATTGTAGTACATTTTGTTATAATCTTCTTATCTTCTTATAAAATAATAACGGAATACTATTTGTATATAGACTTATCACTTGAAAACGGCCTATTGTAACTAATTTTAATACTTCGAGATAGCATCAAATTGTAATTTAATTTAAATTGTAAACTTCTAAAATAGTAAAATTAAAAATATCTGTATAACTATAATTATTTTTCCATTTTTAGTTAGAACTTAAACTAAACGCCTATTTAAAGTGTACGTAAATTTAAAAAAACTGATTGACTACATGTCGAGTCACGCGCTTTTACGTTCCGTATTTGTGACGTGACTTGTTATATTTTTTCCGGATTTATTTTCACTCCATTTTTGGTGGTCCGGGCTCCTTTGAAGAATAAACCATCTGCCGTTCTGCCACGCAGTTACTAGGCAGTAAGCGATAACGATGGTGGTGACTCGACTGGTGGAGTTCTGCATTGTGTCGCCCGGGTCTGGTACCACCGGCTTGCCTATTTCTACCGCAGTAGCATCAGTGCTTGTCACTGTCATGTTCCGGTTTGGAAAGTAAGGTAGCCGGTTTTATGCAAGTGGCACAACACCTCGCCCCTCGGATAGCAATGTACCATAACTAGTTTTAGTGTCTATACGCGATGGTTATCTGCGTCAGGAGAGCCATCCGCTTGTTTGCTATCTTGTGATACAAAAAAAACTTATTATTTTAAATTTATTGTTATGTAAATATACATTAAAACATAAATATATCGATGAACAAATTACTCAAATTGATCTAACCCCAAAGTAAGCAAATTATTTACTTGTGTTATGGGTGATAGTCAACGATACTAATACATAAAAATACATATATAAATAGTAAATACTGTTACATTCATAATAAACAGCCGAACCCAGAAATACAAACGTCTATTTTCATCAAACAAATGTTTGTCCTGTCGGGTATTGAACCCGAGCCCCTTCGATTCGTAGTTAGGTTCGCTAGCCACTCGACAAACGGGGTAGTCAATATGTAACACTTTTGTGATAGTAAAATAAATAAACAACTTAAAAATTAATCATTTTTAAACATTATTTGTATAATTACTTATATTGTCGGCATTGCCACGGTCGTAGTTCGATATGGAGGGTAAGGCTTTTTTAAATCATTAGATTAGATTAGATAAGTATGTTTATTAAACAAGCAAATGGCTCTCCTGATGGAAAGAGAAACCATCGCCTATAAACAACCTAAAAATTAATCATTATTAAAAATTATTTGTATAATTACTCGTATCGTCGGCATTGTCACGGTCGTAGTTCGATATGGAGGGTAAGGCTTTTTTAAATCATTAGATTAGATTAGATAAGTATGTTTATTAAACAAGCAAATGGCTCTCCTGATGGAAAGAGAAACCATCGCCTATAAACAACCTAAAAATTAATCATTATTAAAAATTATTTGTATAATTACTCGTATCGTCGGCATTGTCACGGTCGTAGTTCGATATGGAGGGTAAGGCTTTTTTAAATCATTAGATTAGTTTAGATAAGTATGTTTATTAAAAAAGCAAATGGTTCTCCTGATAAAAAAGAGAAACCATCGCCTATAAACAACTTAAAAAGTAATCATTATTAAAAAAATATTTCTATAATTACTCGTATTGTCGGCATTGTCACGGTCGTAGTTCGATGTGAAGGGTAAGGTTTTTTTTATATCATTAGATTAGATAAGTATGTTTATCAAACAAGCAAATGTCTCTCCTGATGGAAAGAGTAACCATCGCCTATAAACACCAAAAATGTTAATGATGCGATACTATCCGTGTGGACTTTATGCCGCATGAATAAGTCTACCGGCTTACTTACCCTGCAAACAAGAACGTGACAAGCATTGACGCTATTGCGATAAGAATAGGTAAGGCGACCATTTGGTACCAACCAAAACCAATGGGAATATAAAAAATGGGAGTAATCAAATGACTTTTTTAGTGATGTAGAGAAGCACAGACCACATGAATACTAATAGACAAGCCATTGGGAAGGAAAAGTGTCATCACGCATATGAGCAAAAACTCCTATTACTGTCAAAAATGTCATACATTTTTAGGTTATATTATATTGTGAAAAAAATAGAAATAAACCATGTTGTACTGTTTTATCGTGCTGAATGAGATGATAAGGTTTAAAAATTACCCTTGAAATGATTTTATTTTATCGGTAAGTAGTATAACTATTTCTGTATGTAATTGCAAGTTACATTTACAAACTAAGAAATTGTATTGAAAGGCGTATCCATTAAATCCGGGTAGAAAAGCGACACATGTAATTATTGACACATTTACAAATTGGGCAGTTAAAAATACTATGTTGGGACAACCCGTTATCCTTTGTTTTCGTAAAAAGGATAAACTAACTATATACAGTAAATTTTACATAATTGAGAGGTCAACTTTGTTATGTAAGTAGAGCCTACATTTGGAATTGTGAAGCATTTAAACCTCCAAATTGTTGATGCGCCGCAACCATTTGGCGGTATTTTCCCTAGATAAAGTTCGAATAATCTGATAAATTTGTCTTCGAACTCGTTACTCGAAATGATTTTGTTTTATTTGAAATTAGAATAATTTCTCAAATTTAATGTACTTTGCTTAAACTTGAACTGTTTATTTTGGCTGTAGGTATGAAAAGTCATTTATTAGTAATCTACGTCATAATCTTGGTATACAACTATATAAATCTGTAGTCTTAAGGCGAGGTATTTTGACGCACGTCAGTTCTATAGGAAATATGCGGCGCGGCAAGTTCTGAAACCGCTGGGAAACTAATATAGGACTTCAGCTGAAAACCAATTTTCAGCTGAAAAACATTTGAAAAAAAAAATGTTTTTTTGACATTGCTACGAAATTCAACTTATCAACTATTTAACTAAAGCAATATTTCAGATCTCAAAAATTGAGTTGAATGACATTCGAAAGATCAAATTCAATCAGCGTTTCCAAAATATACAACTTTTCAAAAACCAATATACTGCCATTTTAACAAAATAGATGTTTGAACTGAAAAAATCTAAGTTTATAGTTTTTACTCTTTTGAGCTTAAAATACCTTAACTTAGCGGAAAGTTTCAACTTTCAGGATGGCCTGTAAGGCTCTACCGCCTACACATTTTTGTATTTAAAACTAAATATCACCATATTAAAAATCATGTGGAAAATTAGAAATATAATGAATAAATAACTTGTTTTAGAATTTTTTTAGCCTATATCCGGAATTTTATATGATCGATTAAAGTGCATTCTAGCATGTAATAAGTTACTACATTCCTTAGATAATATCTTGAGATATATCGTGTAATTTTTGTAAAATGTTTATTTAACAATCAATACAAAAAAACGTGATTTAGCAAACCAGCTTTTTCCCGTTTGTCCCGATGCCTCGCCTTAAATTACCTGCAAATTGTTGTTGCGCCGCAACCGTTCGGCGGTATTTTTCCCAGATCATGTTCGAGTAATCTGATGAAGTTGTTTTGGAACTCATTATTTGAAATGATATTGAAATTAGAATACTTTCTTAATTTTTTTATGTATTCATTATTCAAACTTCAAGTCTGAAATTTGTCTGTGGGAATAAAAATCGTTTATTACAAATCTGCGTCATGAAAATACAGTTATTACAGAGCTACCAAATTGGATTCGCAACCGCCATTTTGTGAATCGTCATTCCACTGTCAGTTTTGTTATACAGCAACTCTTAACGCCTCACTAGCGACGTCGTCAACGGAAAAGTTGGTGTCAATATTCATATCATCCTAATTAAAAAAATATATTTTACATAAAATATTTTTTTTAATTATCAGATAGCAAACAACCAGATGATCACAAGTCGAGTGGGCCGGGTAGGCATCCCTCCGATTGTGCTAAAAATGTGTGCTCCAGAGTTGGCACCAGTATTAACATGCCTATTCCGGCTCTCCTATCACTCGGCGTGGTACCGAATTCATGGAAGACAGCTTTGGTGCATCCCATCCCTAAAAAAGGAGATCGCTCTAACCCGTCTAACTATCGGCCCATAGCCATAACCTCCTTGTTCTCCAAAATTATGGAGACAATCACAACTCTCAGCTCCTTAAGAATTTAGAAGAGCACCAGCTGATTAGCGACCGTCAGTACGGTACGGCCGCTCAGCTGGTGACCTTCTAGCATACCTAACTTATCGATGGGCGGAAGCAGTTGAGTCCAAGGGGGAGGCATTGGCAGTTAGTTTGGACGTAGCGAAGGCCTTTGATCGGGTATGGCACAAAGCGCTTCTCGCGAAGCTGCCTTCCTATGGGCTTCCTGAGAAATTATGCGAGTGAATCACCAGTTTTTTGGCTGACCGGAGCATCAAGGTCGTTGTCGACGGCGCATGCTCCGACCTTAAATCTGTCAATGCTGGTGTTCCCCAAGGCTACGTGCTATCACCGACACTGTTCTTTCTGCATATCAATAATATGATGCGAATTAGCAACATACATTGCTATGCGGATGATAGTACTGGTGATGCTACATACTCCGGCCGAAGCGGTATTTCTCGGGAACACGTCGAAGAGTGCCGAAACAAGCTTGTGTCTAAAGTCGAGAATCGACTTACCGATGTCTCAGAATGGGGTCGCCAAAACCTGGTTACTTTTAACCCCAAGAAGACACAGCTTTGCGCGTTCACCGCAAAAAAGACGCCCTTTGTCGTATCCCCTCGATTTGAGGATACTCTCCTGACAGCCTCAGCTAGTGTCGGAATCCTGGGAGTTGACATATCGAATTACGTTCAGTTTCGCGGTCATTTGGAAAGCAAGGCTAAACTAGCCTCAAAAAAGCTCGGTGTGCTCAGCAGAGCGAAACAGTACTTTTTGCCGGGCCATCGCCTTCAACTTTATAAGGCAAAGGTTCGGCCTCACATAGAGTACTGTTCGCATCTCTGGGCCGGAGCTCCCCAGCACCAGCTTCTTCCTCTTGATCGCATTCAGCGTAGAGCGGTTCGAATCGTTGACGACCAGGCTATTTCGAAACAGCTTGACTCTTTGGCATTGCGCAGAGATGTAGGTTCTCTCTGTGTCTTTTATCGTATATATCATGGAGAGTATTCTGACGAGTTGTTTGAATTAATTCCTGACGCCGAATTCCACCATCGGACATCGCGTCAAAATTTGAAGTTCCATCCTCACCATCTCGATGTCTGGAAATCCACAACTGTGCGTTTCTCCCGACACTTTTTACCTCGCACTACTCTGTTGTGGAACCAATTACGGGCAGGGGTATTTCCGAACGGATACGACATAGGGACCTTCAAGAAAAGAGCTTACTCATTCTTAAAAGGCCGGTAACGCAACTGCAAGACCTCTGGTATTGCAGATGTCCATGGGCGGCGGTGATCACTTACCATCAGGTGCACCTCTTGCTCGTTTGCCCCCTCTTCTATAAAAAAAAAGAAAGATGGGTCGCCTGTTGGGAAGAGTCAACCATCACCTATAAACACCCTAGGTGTTAATGGTGCGTTGTTATCTTGTGGCGAGGTCTAATACCGCATGCATAAGTTTACCGGCTAACTTACCCTCCAAACCGGAACACGACAGTGACAAGCACTGACACTATTGCGGCAGGAATAGGTAAGACGGTAGTACTAGACCCGGGCGAACTCTACCACCTAGTAGCCACGATGGTAGTGAATCGGTCGATTTTACGACCTGCCTGGCAGAACGGCAGTTGGCATATTCTCCAAAGGAGCCCGGGACCAACACGAGGCAAAATAATAATATTGCTGGGCAAATTACGCAAATTGATCTAACCCCAAAGTAAGCTAAGTATTTGCTTGTGTTATGGGTGTTAGTCAACGATACTAATGCATAGAAATATGTACAATGTACATATATAAATACTTTTACATACATTATTAAACACCAAAACGGACGGACAGAACGGTAGATGATCTATTCTATAAAGGGATACTGCACTAACACGGGGTAAATACAAGTTAATAATATGTCCAAAATCATGATTGGCAAAGTGTAAACCCAAAAAATGTTATATAATATCGTTTAAGTATTCACTTCAAATAATGCCGGGAGGACTGTTAATTCCAATTCTTTTTCGTTTGAATTATAAAAAGGGAAAAATTCTCCTGTGTATACAAGTTTCGAAGCAAAATTTATAAAAAGGTATCTCCTATACATCGTTAAAAGAAAAAAAATCACGCTAAGATATGTACGGAAAGTTTGTCAGCAAATGAGACTTGTTCTTGTATCTAAATAATTCATGAGAAACTTTTTTGGGGTTCTGTATACGAAGGGTACCAATTAAATTCTTACTGAGATTTCGCATCCATCCGTTTACTTGTCTAATTTAGTTGCATCAAAAACACCATAACCTGGAGATGGAACAACAAAGATAATTTTGTCCGTTAATCTATGTTTTTTAGTTAGAGCGGAATTTTCGGTGCATGACTGCAACTCACACTTGACTGCTTTTTTAAACCTTAGGAAAACACGAACATGAAATTTTTGGTCATAAAAGCCAGCGTTAATTAAAGAGTGTCTTTGGTCATGAAATGCTTTTAACCTAGAAAATTGCACACCACGCTAAGTATCACGTTGAAACGGTAAAGTGTTTTTTATGAATGAACATTTACCCAATTGTACACCTTGAACGGTACTAAACGAACTCAGTTCCTTTCCACATTCTGCAGCGCGGCGCGATGTATTAATTCTTATGCTATACTTGCATTTATCGTCCCGAAGTAATTCCACAAGAAATTTGATATGATTTTACCGGTGGGAGGGATGCGCTGCACCGCGATCCTGACTTGGTACCACTATCTTGCTTGTTTTTCCCGAGAAACAACTTTGCTATCTGTCGGAGAGAAGGGCAAGATAGGCAGTGTAACTAATGGCACCGAGTCTTAACATCTTTTGTCGCAGGATAGAAAACACATAAAGGAGTTAACTGGGCTAGTTCCCGGTAAATAATTTATGTCCATTGGCGACGTCGACCACTTACCATCAGGTGGCACGACTGCCAGTTTCCCTATCCAACTAACATAAAAAAATGATATTGTATTTATCTTTTTTCGCATTACGTTATTAAACAAAAAAAAATAACAGCCACGACAGATCCCGATCTGCCTTGATATATTACACTCCAGTAATTGAGGAAATAACTCGCAAAGGTATAACATTACATTCATATTCGCCTGTGTAATTTCCCTCTTGGGACAGTCTGCGAGGAAAAGTTTTTTAATCAACTCTACCAGCGCAAGTTATGTCGTGTTATTATGTGGGTATTTCGATCTTCGTCGCGCTTTGGAAATATGAGTCTTATTAACTTTGCAAAAGATATTTAAAACTCAGAAAATGGATGTCCAAAGCTTTAATATAATGTAAAAAGATATTAAGTCGTTTCTTTTGAGGACTATTCCGGTGTATAAAACGCTCAAGCCTGCTACTACCTGTATGTTAGGTCGTGTTATTATTTTAGTATAGAGTTCTCAACAGAAAAAAAAACTAAAGCCTTATAGGATCACTTAGTTTTTTGTGTATCACCCTTCATCTTGGGAACGCTTAAAGGTATAAAATTGAAATAAATAGCATATACACAGATTTACAATCCCTTGAAGCTGTGAAAAATTCAAACTTCTAAGGCGAGGCATCGGGACAAACGGGAAAAAACTGGTTTGCTAAATCAGGTTTATTTTGTATTGATTGTTAAATTTAACAATTTTACAAAAATTACACAATATACCTGAAGATATTAAGATCTAAGGAATGTGCTAACTTTTTATATGATAGAATTTACTTTACTCGATCATGTAAAATTCGGAAAACAAGCTGAAAAAATCTCTTAAACAAGTAATTTGTTAAGAATGTTACGTACTTCGGGTTCGTAATTGTAAGAAAACACCACTTATATTAAATCCGTGTATTTACAATACAAATACACAAAACAACTAAATGTAATACTCAAATAAACTTTACACACTAATCACTCACTGTACTATCACTGAACTTAACCGACTACACAATAAAACACTTCTCGCTTCGCACGGGTCGCTTCAAGTATCGCTCTTGATTGCTTTATAAAAACTGTCCTGTATTTGTCAACAAATTTCTATTTATACCCGAGGTAAAGTTCGACAACAATCGCGAATGTTCGTCAATCATCTCGTAAACAATAACAATAATAAGTTGTTTACAATAAACAACTTATCATAAACAAACAAGTCCTAGTACACGTTATTTTCAACCTTATGCCCTATACCACAAAGTCCATTATGGCATAGCTTAGGTCAACTATTTGTTTGTCAATAGGAGTAGCTATCTCTTTCTTTTATTTCTAGATCTCTCCAGCGTTCCAACTCTGCACGTTTCTAGATTATTCGTAACAATAATATTTCTAATCTTCCACATGATTTTTATATGGTGATATTTAATTTTAAATACAAAAAAGAATGTACAAAATTTTCGTTTTCAGCTGAAGTCCTGTATTTATTTATCCGAAAGTAACACGTTTCCCAGCGGTTTCAGAACATATCGCGCCGCCCATTTCCTATAGAACTGATGCGCGTCAAAATACCTCGCCGTAACGTTAAAAATAATACGGCCGTTTATGCCGCAAAAAACGTATATTTCAACACTCAAGGAATAAAAATGTCTACAGTGTTTTTCGATGACCTACAACTATGAAATTTGGCAAGTAATGTCGTCTTATACTACAAGTATAGGAGAAAATCAAAAAATATAAATTTAAAATTAAATCATAAAAAATGTAGTATTTGTTTAAATTCACAGGTTTTAGAAACTGAATTTCGGAAAAAGCTCGGCAAAAATTGCAAGACTCGATTGCTGAAGTATTTATAAAATATATATATATATATATATATATATATATATATATATATATATATATATATATATATATATATATATATATATATATCAACAAAGAACGGAACGCTCGGTATCATTCACTTATATGTAGGTCACACTATAAGTTTTGCGTAACTTAAAAAAACAACATGTTATAACCAAAATATTATATTTATTGCATTTCAAAATAATCTCCTTTACATTTTAAACGTTTTTTCATGCGATCGAACCATGTTTTAAAACAGGAGGACCACAGATCTGAAGGCATGTTTTCTACGTGCTGATTGAACGCTAGCACTGCCTCTTCAGAATTGCTAAAAGTAAAACCTCTCATCAAATCTTTGATTTTAGGGTAAATACAGAAATCACAGGGTGCTAGGGCGGGGCTATGCGCAGGATGAGTGACGAGATGTACTTTTCGGAAGCTAAAAATAACTTTGTTTTGTTGGCCATGTGTGAAGAAGCGTTATCACGGTGTAGTAGAATGCGGCTTTTGGGTCGTCTTTCGCGAACTTTTTCTAACACCCTTGGTAAACAAATGGTAGAATACCACTCGGCATTAACACTCTTTTAATGTTCAAGTGGAATTGTACAGATGGGGCCCGTAGCTGAGAAAAAAAACGCGATCATTTTTTTACCAACGTTTCTCGCCTGTCTCACTTTTGTTGGCCTGTTCTCATTTTCAAACACTCATTCACAAGATTGCTGTTTTTTTCGGGTTCAAAACAATAAATCCACGTTTCGTCTCCTGTGACAATGTCATAAACAGCATTAGAATGTCCGTGGTCGTACTTCAGTAGCATCTGTGAGCACCATTCCACGCAAGCCCGCTTCTGCTCCGCTGTCAGTTCATGAGGGATCCAACGACAACAAAATTTCCGAACTTTCAATTCTTCTTGTAAAATTTTCTGAATTTGGCTCATACCAATCCCCAATAGGTTTTCTTCAATTAACCGTTTAACAGTAGCCACATTATTTTCGTTGACGGCAGTTGAAGGCCGCCCTTCACAAAATTCGTCATGTAAAGAAACTCGACCTCTCTCAAATTCAGCAAACCATCGCCTCACGGTGCTCAAACAAGTGCTTCTCTCCCAAAAGCATTTTGAAGACGAGCGGCACAATCTTCGGTTCACTTTGCTTTGCCCGTGAAAGTAGTCGCTCAGCGAAAGGTTCTATTTTGATTGATTCGTCACATGTCACTTTCAAAACACTTCAAACCTATTCGAACGAACATTTGGCGACGTACCTTTGACAGATATGCTGTGACACTAGATTTATATTTCCGATGAGCGACAACTATCGATATATAGATAATAGCGATAGCTAACATGAATTCGCCTATGTGGTCTAGTGGTCCAGCTTTGGCGTTGACCACATGAGGTCCCGGGTTCGATTCCCGGGTCGGGCACATAAAAAAGTGTTTTTTCAGTTTTCTGATAAACACAAAGTTGCCCGGGATTGGAAAGTGCCCGGTTGGCGATAGGCTTGCCACCTATCACATTTACCAAGACCAAGTATCTTCGGCTAATCGCGGGTGCATTTGTTGTACCTCTGCATACCCCTTCGGGGATACGGGCGTGGAGATACTTTTTTTTAAACATGAATTGACCATCTGGTATTCTGCCACGCAGTTCATAACAGGCTAAACGTGTCACTACCATCGTGATTTTAGGGATAGAGTTCTGCAACGTGTTGCACGGGACTAGCGTCATTGTCGTGTTCCAGTTCGGAGAGTAACATAGCCGGTAATTTTATACATGAGCCATTACTGTTCCGCCACACGGATAACAACGCACCATCATCTTTGGTTTATAAGCGATAGTTTTTCTTTCCACCAAGATAGCCATTTCCTTGTTTGCTTTTCCCCGTGTTGGTCCCGGGCTCCTTTGATGAATAGACCAACTGCCGTTCTGCCAGGCAGGTCGTAAAAGGCGACCGATTGGCTATACTAGTCACTACCATCGTGGCTACTAGGTGGTAGAGTTCTGCAGTATCTCGCCCGGGTCTGGTACCATCGCCTTACCTATTCCTGCCGCAATAGCGTCCGTGCTTGTCACTGTTGTGTTCCGGTTTGGAGGGTAAGGTAGCCGGTAAACTTATGCATGTGGCATTAGACCTCGCCACAAGATAGCAACGCACCATTACCATCTTTGGTGTCTATAGGCGATGGTTGACTCTTTCCATCAGGAGACCCATCTGCTTGTTTGCTATCTTATGATATAAAAAAAAGTATGTGTGTGTGTGTGTCTGTAAACATCTCGTAACTTTTAAAGGGCTTGACCGATCGAAACGCGGTTGGTGGCATTCGATTGGATTCTACTCAACTTAGACTTCCTGAAAATTTGACCAAATCGGCCTAAGAGATTTTGAGAAACTTTGAAAAAACCTCAAAAAAAATTTTGGCGAAACAGTATTTTTATAATATAACTTCCAGATTAATGTACCGATTGAGTACAAAAACTAATCAGCTCTATTCCTTAAAAAAACTACGTCGAATGCATACATTTTTCAACCAATCATTTTTTTGGTATTCTACGACATTTTTGTACTAAAAAAACTACGTCGAATGCCGTCCCTAAACTCAAAATCGAATTTAATTTTCAAAAGTAACAGCCTTTCAAATATCAAAATTTCGTTGTTTTTAGCAAACTTACTTAATAATTTTTAAATAACTTTCAGACTAATACACCGATTCACTTAAAAATCTTATCAGCTTTTTTTCCTTTAATAACTGCGTCAATACCATTAATTGGATCAAAACCGGATAATTGCCAACCAATTATCAGGATTTATCAATGAGGAAAAATTTTGAAAAAAATGTTTTTTGACTTTTCTTCGAAATTTTTCAACCCTTCAATTATTTAGCTAAAGCAATATTTCAGATCTCAAAAATTGAGTTGAATGCCATTCGAAAGATCAACTTCGATCATCGTTTCTAAAATATACCGCTTTTAAAAAATAAATATATTGTTATTTTAATAAAATATATGTTTGAACTGAAAAATTATATGCTTATAGTTTTTACTTTTTGAGCTCAAAATACCTTAATTTAGCGGGAAGTTTCAAAGATGGCCTGTAGGGTCAATCGCTTACACATTTTTTCCTCCAAACCAGTACACGACAATGACAAACATTGACGCTATTACGGCAGGTAGGCAATAGGAAAGGCGGTGGTACCAAATTCCCAGATGAGACGTTCCGAAACTATACCACCTAGTAATCACGATGGTAGTGACACGTATAGCCAATCATTCGCGTTTCACGACCTGCCTGGCAGAACGACAGTTGGTCTATTCTTCCAAGGAGCTCGGACCAACACGGCCAATTATTCTGCATATGGGGTTCTAAGCCCCACTCATTGTTTGGCAGCCATTTTGGTTTTATGTTAGGTTCATATAGTCCAAAACCGGAAAACTTGTATAAATTTTAGTGCTAAGAAGTATCAATAAACCTAATTAAGTATACAATTATTTCAGACCCAAAGTTTTACAAAACAGTTAAAAAAACTGACACAAACGATAAGGTGTCCGAAGAAAAAGGAATGGAAATGGAAGAAGCGCAACTATTAATGCAAAATAATTCGAGCACAAGTTCTTCTGTATTAAAGCACCAGTCGCAAAAGCAATGTGGGGTCAAAAGATTGCTACGCAAAAATATCTGGGGGGAAAATAAATTTCATTTAAGTAAGTAAATTTAAATTGTATGTGTGCCCTAGTAAACGTAATTGTAAACTTAAATTGCATGCGGCAAGACCACTCGTGTCGAGTTAAGTGCAAAAAGAGAACCGTCACAGGAATAATTAAAGTAGTTCTTGAGCTTTTTTACCATTTTGTTATACTAACAAAAAAGTTGTTTGACACATTGTAGGAACTTACTAGTACGCCTTGTTATTTGACTGTAACACCACGGTGGTTACTTTTTTATTCTGACTAATAATTTGAATTTTTGCCATCTACTTATATAACTCACTTTTCAGACCCAAGTGCAACAGACAAGTCAGCTACGGATCTATAGGATAAAGCAAAGATAAACAAAGAACAACAAATCAACCGGTTTACAAATTTTTTGATAAATTAGAATTCGTAAACAGCTTGATGAACAGAACAAATTGATGAAACCATTGGCTTACCTTAAGCCAAGATTGTCAAAGAAAAATAGGAAAATGAGTCATTTACTTTCAATACACAAAAACATAACAAAATTCCCGAAGAGATTTTACAGTTTTATAAAATTATATTTCTGGAATATTTGATGTTTTCTTTAATTTACTCATAGTCTACCTCCATGTCAAATTTCATCAAAATATTTTAAGTCGATATTGCGTAAAAGCGAAACAAAAAAGTTCGAATTTACAGTGGAAACCCGATTCGCGCGAATACAGAGGATTCGCGATTATCCGGACAGACCACAAACAAATAATGTTTTGTTAGCACACCCACCATAACTAGGACCCATAAAACACTTTTATGAGCTCATCTCGTGCGAAACCGCTTCAAATCTTGAAAGTAACCTGCGAATATATTTTTAGTACCGGCAAAAATATATTTGGTGAGTCTTAAAGCCACTAGCATAAGTTTAAGCTACCTTAACCTCCAAACAAGAATACGATAGTGACAATCATTGATGCATTTGCGTCAAGAATAGGTAAAACCAAGAAACTTATCATCAACAGGTTTTCTCATCCAAGGATAAGGCGATGTCTTTAACGGGCTCTATCACCTAGTAGTCACTATGATTTTTTATGTATCATAAGATAGCAAAGAAGCAGATATCTTTCCTGATGGAAAAAGACAACCATCACCTATAGACACCAAAGATGTTAATGGTGCATCTCTATCCTTGCGGCGGGGTCTTAATGCCACATGCGTAAGTTTACCGGTTATCTTATCCTCCAAATCGTAACATGACAGTGACAGGCACTTTTGTGACGGAAATAGGTATGGTGGTGATACCAGACCCGGGCGAGACAATGCAGAACTCTAACAGTGTATTCACTACTGTAATAACACTATGGATCTTTTTTTTTGCCTTTTCCGAACTAACTTTGCAGAATCAGATCTACTTTTCAAAGGGGGCTTAAACTAGACAGTAAAAAGGTAAAGTAAAAATTGTGTCCTTTTTTATTTTATAATTATATAACTAAATTATTCATTTATTACTCGTGAAAGCTTCTAATATATATATATATATATATATATATATATATATATATATATATATATATATATATATATATATATATATATATATATATATATATATATATATATATATATATATATATATATATATATATTGGGCGAGGCCAGACTCTTCCTAGATTAGACAATACATATTAATATTATGTGCAATTACTTTTCTTTATACATAATATATTCAGTTATCCGGACTTTCAAGTATATGGATGCCTTATCGATTAGTCCGGTGAATCGAGTTTCTACTGTATAATATTACTAGCGACCCGTCTCTGCTTCGCAGGAGTCAATTTCTCAACTATACCAAATACTAGAATATTTTGTACATATAAATCTTCCTCTGCAATCACTATATTTCATAGTATTCCTATTAATTTTGTACATTTGCGCAAGTTAATAATACAATAATTAAAAAAGTATTTACATGAACTACAGCCCACCTGGTTGTAAATATTGAACGATCGATAAACTTATCCAAGCTGTCGACAAGAGGGCATCACTAATTTTAGTTCCACGGACGCTCACATCTGTTTACAGCGCCAAAATGGCGATATTCAAATAGGCACAAAAATTCTATGATAGCAGCCAGTCCAGTGGTAATATTATACATGTCAATGCTTAACATGCTCATCCGTGGTACTAGAGTATTAACCATAGACAACCCAAATACTAATAGACATGTTGTTGGGCGAGATATGTGTAGCCGCTCATATGAGCAAATGTTTGTAATTGTCAAACGCTTATACTACCACCACTACCTGCAGCGTCCAGCCTGCTGCATTATAAAAAATGTTGACGAATCCCGTGGGATCGTAACTATATGTACTACATTTTAAACCTGTAGCGGGCGAACTGCGCGGGGCAGCTTAATATTTACAATGTATAGATATGTAAAACCACGTTCTCATTATTTTATTTGGACGATTCATTTACATTTAGTTACGATTAGTTGATGATATTCATAAATTCATGAATTCGTTGCGGGAATTATTCCGGGAAATTGTTCGGTTTAAATCCTGCTGCTTAATTTTAACAGCGAATTTCACATACCTATAATATAGAATGGAAGTGATGGCTGTGGCCACTGTAAATTAATGTCAAAATTTTATGGAAATAATTCTATATACATACAATAGTCTTTTTTTCTTATATATTGTTCATATACTCTTTATATTTGTTCTCATTTCATTAAGATTTAGTCAAGATAGGTTAAGCATAGTTTTGATTTCCTTAGATATCATTCCTCGTAATCTTCACTAAGTAAAACATATAATTTATTCTTATATTTCTGATTCGCTGTTACGAATTGACGGTATTTTTTGATTATTATATTTTTCTAGGTTGTGTACATAATTTGTTAAATATTTTACTTAGCTTTTGGTGAATAAAATCATTGTTATAATATTATTATATGCAGCACTGTACTAGTTTATATATATTACAAAGTAAAGTATTCTGTGGTACTAGTCTTCTAAATTGAGTAGAGGTTTGACAATGACAGCTGTCATATGTCAGTCAATATACTGATATAAATATTAGTTGAGTTTTCGTTCGGAAATCCATATGCTGGTGGGTGTATATTATGCTTATATAAATTTGCAAAAACTTATATTATATTTTTGTATTTGTTATAGTTATTAAGTATATTTTTTTGTTTTTTTTTGTTTTATTTAAATTTATAGTTTTATTACATTTACATAGTAATGACTCAGTATAATAATAATGATAGTGATTGTTTCTTTTCTTTTTCTTCGCATAATGATATAGAAAGTGACGATAGTATTTATAGTACAGCATCTTCTGCTTTTAATGAAAATGTTTCGGCTTCTTTTGTAAACTTCTCTAAACACTTCATTGCAGTGCATATTAATACTTAAAGTATTCTGGCACAATATCCTGACACGCTAGCGTTCTTTAGTTGTGACAAGATCCATGCCATTCTTGTCTCGGAAACATGGCTTAAGCCGTGTCTTCTTCCACCAGTTACTCTCTTCCAGGGTTCAATCTTATTAGAAATGATCGCATCGGATCAGTTGGGGGTGGAGTTGCAATTTATTTACGCTCTAGCATATCGTTCTCCATTATTAGTTTCCTCATCATTCCTCACCTCAACCTCCACCTGCCGATGCTACTGAGCATTTAGTAGTTGAGGTTACATTACATTACATTGTAAGTTAGTGTTGGGGGTTTTTTATAGTCCTTCCGTATTAGTGAACTATTTTGATACCTTTGATGAGTTTCTGTTTACGACACTTCCTTCTTATAATCATGTTATTTTTATGGGAGATTTTAATACCTGTATTTTTAACAATGATGGTAGAGCCAACAAACTTAAATCTATGTTAGAAGAGCATAACTTACATTTGTTGCCTCTAAATGCTACCAATTTTGCACCTAACTGTATTCCCTCTCTCCTAGATCTTATTATTGTTTCTTCACCGGATCTAGTCAGCAACTATGGTCAATGTAGTTCCAAACCTTTTTCTCATCATGATTTGATTTTTCTGTCTGCCAAACTTAGGCCTTCTAAGTTGAAGCCGCAAGTCCTTTTTCGCCGCAATTTCGGTGGGATGGATATCGAATCTTTACGTGACGATGCTATTAATATCGACTGGTCTTGTGTGGCTGCCGAAGTTTCGTTGGATGCCAAAGTTGATCGGTTTAATACTATTCCTAGTAGCCTATACGATAAATATGATCCTATTAGACCTGTTAAATTAAAACAACTGCCAGCTCCTTGGCTTACAGACGAATTAAGGAGCATTATTAACAAAAAGCACCAACTTCTAGCTAAATATAAGAAAATTAAATTACCAGAGTCACACGAAAAATATGTGAAAATTAGAAACCGCTGCAATACGTTGTGTAGGGATGCTCAAAGACGTTATATTCATAAACCTATAGAGAATGGTGACACTACTAAAGTGTGGAAATTCTTAAAATCTTTAGGAGTGAGAAAGTCTGTTTTCGGTACCCTCGGTTCAGGTATTGACGTGAGAATTTAAATCAATATTTTTCTAAATCTCACAACTTTGATATTTCTAACAAAATTCAAACATTGCGACGTCTTGCTTCTCTCCCCACTGCTAATTTCACTCCTTTTACTTTTAGCCAGTTTACTGAAACTGACGTCAAGAAGAACATCTTGTCTATATCATCGAACGTCATCGGATGCGATGAGGTATGCAATATGATCATTCCTATACTGGATATTGTCTCTCCTATCCTCACTCATATCCTTAACCATTCCATCGCAAAAGGCGTTTTCCCAAGAATTTGGAAGGATGCCAAAATAATTCCCCTGCCTAAAAAGACGTCTCCTGCTGTTCTATTTGACTGTCGCCCTATTTCAACTTTACCTTTCTTATCCAAAGTATTAGAACGTTTAGTCAAATATCAGCTCTCTTGTTTCTTAAGCGCTAACAAGGTTTTAAGCGTTTTTCAATCTGGTTTTCGTACCGGTCATAGCACAACAATTGCTTTAATAAAGATTACAGATGATATTCGATCTGGTATGGACAATAAGAAACACACAGTTTTGGCATTGCTTGATTTCAGCAATGCGTTTAATTCTGTAGATAATGACATACTGTTAAGCCTTTTGAAGTCTCTGCACAACATATCCGCACCCGTATTGAACTGGTTTAGTAGGGCATCACCTTCGAGGGCGTCGACAGTATGTTTAAACAGGAGAGTATGCGTCAGCTTGGTCTGATTTAATGGTCGGTGTGCCACAAGGTGGTGTTTTATCGCCTTTATTATTCGCAATATTTATCAATTTTGTAACTGCCATTTTAACAAATTCTTACCACCTTTACGCTGATGATCTACAGATTTATACGCAAGCCTCCCTTTCTGATTTGCCCAATGCTGTTCTTGCAATCAATAGTAATTTAAATAACATCGATCTATGGTGCAAATCATTTGGCCTCACACTCAATCCAACCAAAACTCAGGTAATCATAATTGGTAGCCCAGGATTGATAAGAAAAATTGACTGGGTTAATTTACCACCAGTAAAACTTAGTGGTGTCAAAGATCTTGGAATTTATATAGACAATACACTGTCGTGGACCAAGCAGATCCAACAGGTTAGTAGGAAAGTTTTCGGTACTTAGAGTACCTTGAAGCGTCTTAGGTATTTGATTCCTATTCCTACCAAGATTATGCTGGCAGATTCTTTACTTCTCTCAATCTTAAATTATGCTGACGCTAGTTATGTGAATCTTTCCATTGACCAGATTAATAAACTTGAGCGACTTTAAAATCTGTGTATTCGATTCATATTTGGTTTGCGCAAATATGATCACGTTTCCGAATTTCGCGCCAAGCTCAAATGGTTACCTATTTATCTTCGTCGGAATACTCATAAACTTTCACAGCTTTACTCTTTTCTTTACGATCCAAAGTCTCCTTCTTATTTGAAAGAAAGGACTACTTTCCGTGACAACCCGCTCAAATATTTAAGATCGGCTGACAATCGTTCTCTGTTGGTGCTAACGCAAAACACAAATTATTACAGTCGGTCCTTCACCTCTCAATCTGTTATGCTTTGGAACTCTCTTCCGGAAGAAATAAGAAAAGCACAGAGCCTTAATTCTTTCAAAATAATGGTTAAACGTCATATTCTATGTACCGAGTAGCTTAGTTTTAGTTTCATTTAATTTTGAATTAGTATACGAATTATCATTGATTTATTTGTTATATTGTAATGCTATTTTTTATATAATATAATTAATTTGTTTGTTTTTTTCTTGATCATGTAAGTGCATAAAACTGTACATTTATTTGTAGCTAGCACCACTTTTGTATAAATTGTTACCCTTAGCCAAGGGTTGTCTGGAAGAGATCGCCTTTTAGTGATAAGACCGCCTTTGTGTATCTTACATAGAACAAAACTGTATTTTACTTTTATGTTATCATATATTTTGGTGCACAATAAAGAGTTATTGTATTGTAATATAATATGTAAATGTAAAAGTTTAAAAAATTTAATGGAAATATCGGTTAAGGTTACAATAATAAGATGGCCAAAGCCACTAAAGTACTTTACGACTTTATATATTCATTTAAAGCAAATGATCCTAATACTGCAGTTGAAAAGTTAAACCAGGACCTATTAAATATATTTTCTTGTTCAGAATCCAATTCTTTTGTATTAAATCCTAGTCAAACGAAGTATATGATATTGAGGATTAGGCAGCAAGTCAAAGATATTGGTGACAAGGATCCTTTAATCGTAATAAATGGTTCTCCTGTTTCACGTGTCAGCGAAGCTCACAATTTAGGTTTATTAATGGATGAAAATATGTATTTTTTAAAGCACATCATAAACATAGTGCGCAATTGTTTTTGCCGGCTCAAGCTACTTTATCGTGTTGGGGAATTTATTTATTTAGCTTTTTTGTACACCTTAAATAAATTTGTACAAAAGGCGGACATAATGCCTATTGGCATTCTCCTCCAGTCAACCTTTAGGCAAACGGAAAACAGTATAATATATAACGCCTTTTGCTCTTTCTTTTAGATATAAGTATTTTTTTAGCATAAGCTCCGATTTGTTTCTTTTTTGTTTTGTACGGTAAATAATATATATGGAAAGAAAGAAAGAAATTATTTATTTGCCAGAATATGGGAGTTACAAGTTATTAAAATTTAATTAAGTTACCAACATATTCTACCATGATATGGTGTGCAAATATTTTAAAATTATAATTATCTATTATTAAACTAAAAATGTTGTAAGTCGATTTTTTCACAATTACTACCGGATCGGAACGCGGCCACACGCTGAAAAGATCCGGCGAAAGAAATTCAACGAGCTTTTGTTTTTTTTTCAATTATAGTTACATAATACAAATTATATATATATATATATATATATATATATATATATATATATATATATATATTTGTGAGTCCGGTGCCTCGTACATGTGCCTCGTGTCACTGTGACACATAGACTATGAGGTCACCTCGTGTGTCATTGTGTTGTTGCCTCACGGCGTAGTGGTTCACCTGATTAATTCAGATTATGAAGTATTGGTTTGAACTAAAAAATCAGAATTAGGGCAAAAAAATTGTAGGCGATTTTCAAAACATCTCAGCGTTTTCCTCGTGTTCGTTGGAGAATAAATCATCTGCCTTCTTGCCTTCATGAGATTGGTTGTTTCTCAACTCAAACCCATTCCAAACAGAACTTCCAGGAGATTATCAATGACTGCATTTTTTATGTTTGTTACTCCAGAAGTAATAAACAATTCGAAAAATTACAAAGATTTAAAAAAATCAGCTGAATTGAGAACTTTCACTTTTTTCGTAAGTAAGTTAATACTTTATATATTTTAACGAAATAAATTGCAGCAACCGACTTTCAATTTTCTGTATCTCCGGAACCCCAGCATCAGATCTTCACCAGATTAAATTACGACCACACGAGAAGTATACATCCCGTGTGGTCCTATTGTGGAAGTATACTTCCCGTGTGGTCCTATTATGGAAGTATACTTCCCGTGTGGTCCTATTATGGAAGTATACTTCCCGTATGATCCTATTATGGAAGTATACGTCCCGTGTCCCATTTTTCCATACAAAAAGATTTTTCAAAATCGGTTCATAAATAACCGAGTTCTGAGCTAACAAATATAAAAAGCATATAACCGAATTGATAACCTCCTCCATTTAGGAAATCGATTGAAAAAGAGACCGTACTGACACGACAAAATCGAAAACAAAAACGAGGAAAAGCGTAGAAAAACACTTTGCATAATGGGGGCCGATATTTTCGTAAGATATAATTCTTGTAAATGTCGTTAACTTACACAAATCTCCCTTATTTTGGCATGGACTTGGAAGTAAGCCTATTCATTTTAATCAATTGAATAAAGATAATGTCTTTGTTCACTTAGGAGTCGTAAACTGCGAATTATGTAAATAACTGTTTTTATATTCTGAGTGCTAAGTGTGAGTTTTTCTTTTCGCATTCGATCGTGAGCGCGTTTGGAGTTTACTAGGAATTTGTATGTGATTTGTACAGCGCCACCTAGTGGTGAACGTGAGAAACCAGTTTACCACTAGGTGGCGCTGTACAAATCACATACAAATTCCTAGTAAACTCGAAACGCGCTCACGATCGAATGCGAAAAGAAAAACTCACACTTAGCACTCTGTATAATAGACAGTGGTCCTAGGAACAAACTATTTTTTTGATTAATAACAATCTAATATTTTGTGAACAGCCCGTCTATTCTATCTTCGAATCGTGTAACTAATAAAGATAGATAAAAAAGAAACTTTAGACTGTCGGACTAAGAAAAGTTTCCACTTTACGTGTAGGACAAAGTAACCCTTGAATTATAATAATAATTAACAAGCTGTTGTGAGAAAATTAGGTTGTTTTTGAATTGATTAATGTTAATTTAAAAATCACATAATTTCTAATCTTTAAAGTGGAGGACTCGTCAAAAAATCATCAATTAAAGCAAGAAAATAATTAATTATTTTTAATAATAAAATATTTTTCTTTACCGAATTAAGATGTTCGAAGCCCTTTAACTTTATTAGTTTCCCGATTCGAGATTTTTCGAAGATTTTCTATCTCTCGAGATTGGCGTCTCGTCAAAACGAAGCTGTTCACAAAAATTCAGCTTGTTATTAATAAAAAAAAGTTTGTTCCTGGGATCACGGTCTATAAAGATTGAACGAAAGTAATTTAATTATATTGTTCGAAGTTTCCTTGAAACAAATATTTGAAGAATAAAGTTTAAACATTCTATAAATACAAACTTTGCCTCCTGCTTTTCTCGTGTGATAGATAATTACATAATTTTTAAATAACGTGAAACCTGAAATTATTTTGTTCAGAATCGAATATAAAATTTATATATTTTTAACTTTTCTCTTTTTTTGACGTCTCCAGATGTCCATTTATTGAAGTCCTAGGAATTTTCTCCGACTGTGTTCATAATGATGTATTGTATGAAATTAAGAGTGTCAGATACGATAAATAAGATGCGGATGTGGTGATATAACAGATCTTTATATTTTGATCAACTTTCCATTATTAATTACTAGTTCTCATTAACAAAGTAAACCATAATTATTCCTTACTACAAATAAGTCATAATTTAAGCAATAGATAGTCAATTATAAATTGTACTGCGACTAATTTATAGTTGACAATAATAATTAACTTGTTTGCACAAATTAATTATCCAAGAGTCAAGGATAAGCTACGAGCAAGATACAACAAGTGTACCGAGCCACGCCACGCCAGAGCCAAGACTGCCCGAACGGGGGGCGCTCAGAGCCTTTTATACAGGTAGCAAAACAATTTGAGTAGTAGGGATATCGAACGATGCGCTCGGTGGCTCAGGCGTACACCTGTTGTTTACAATATTCTTGCATTTGATGGCGCGGACGCCGTCATATATATATATATATATATATATATATATATATATATATATATATATATATATATATATATATATATATATATATATATATATATATATATTAGGGTGATTCATTTGCGACAAACATTTTTTTTTAGGTGCTCAAGCAAAATTTTGTTCTACATATTGAAAAAAAAAATTCCACCAAGTTAGAGCTCTTAATTCGAGTTTGAAGTGCTTGCCGTTTTAATTTGATTTTTTCCCATTAGAAATGCATGTAAATATTTTTATTTTTTTTCAAATTTCTAATGCTTGGACACATTTAATGATATTGGCATTCTGATTACTGAAATATATCCAGGATTCCACGCTCTTTAAATGACTTTTCGTCAATTTTAATGTCGCCTGCTTTGGTCCACTGGTACCATCTGTCAAAGTTATGTTTTCGAATAAAATGCACATTTTTTTGTTTTTACAGCGAAAATTGATTGATAGATGGAAAAAATAATACATATTTTTATAAAAAAATTGATTCTCTTCAAAAAAGGTCGTAACTTAAGTCTCTCAGACTCATAGTTTTTAACTTGCAGTAACTTTTGTAACTTAAAATGTAGAAAAATGATAAAAAAATTACAAATTATGATGTTTAAATTCAAGTTTTTGTTTCAAATTTATTTTTCTCGTTACATTGTCAATTTTACTTTTTGTACTTTTATACCTGACATGTTACACATACTGACATACAGACACACATACACACACAAATAAATAAATAACACAATAAGCGGGAAACAAAAAAGTTAATACAAAATTTTAATAAATTTGTAATTTATCATAGTTTATATTTTTATTAGAAATACAACCGAAAGAAAATGAATTGTTATTTTATAAACTTTAAATGAAAGCTCTGTTTACTAAATATATCTTCACATAAGTTAGGTATTACTTTGTTGTTGAATAAAGTTTTTTGGTACATATTAGGAATTCTTTTCTATAATTTTGAACAGTTAATAATAGGCATTGTTTTTTATCTTCGTCGTATGTACCAAACTCATTGAATTTTTCAATGAGCGCAACACATCGCTCGGCTGTGTCGTTTACAACTTTTACAGAGCTTTCATTTAAAGTTTATAAAATAACAATTCATTTTCTTTCGGTTGTATTTCTAATAAAAATATAAACTATGATAAATTACAAATTTATTAAAATTTTGTATTAACTTTTTTGTTTCCCGCTTATTGTGTTATTTATTTATTTGTGTGTGTATGTGTGTCTGTATGTCAGTATGTGTAACATGTCAGGTATAAAAGTACAAAAAGTAAAATTGACAATGTAATGAGAAAAATAAATTTGAAACAAAAACTTGAATTTAAACATCATAATTTGTAATTTTTTTATCATTTTTCTACATTTTTAGTTACAAAAGTTACTGCAAGTTAAAAACTATGAGTCTGAGAGACTTAAGTTACGACCTTTTTTGAAGAGAATCAAATTTTTTATAAAAATATGTATTATTTTTTCCATTTATCAATCAATTTTCGCTGTAAAAGTAAAAAAATGTGCATTTTATTCGAAAACATAACTTTGACAGATGGTACCAGTGGACCAAAGCAGGCGACATTAAAATTGACGAAAAGTCATTTAAAGAGCGTGGAATCCTGGATATATTTCAGCAATCAGAATGCCAATATCACTAAATGTGTCCAAGCATTAGAAATTTGAAAAAAAATAAAAATATTTTCATGCATTTCTAATGGGAAAAAATCAAATTAAAACGGCAAGCACTTCATACTCGAATTAAGAGCTCTAACTTGGTGGAAATTTTTTTTTCAATATGTAGAACAAAATTTTGCTTGAGCACCTAAAAAAAAAAATGTTTGTCGCAAATGAATCACCCTAATATATATATATATATATATATATATATATATATATATATATATATATATATATATACGTCAAATGTATCTATGTACATTTTTCATAACTATCTAACAGCTTAACCTCTCGAAACGCGGTGGACATTGCATTCGATTAAGTTCCGTCTAACTTAGACTTCCTAAAAAACTGAATCGATTTTGCCCAAGATATTTTGGTAATTTTGAAAAACTGCAATTTTTTAAATAACTTTCAGATAAATACCGATCAATTACATAATCTTATTTCTTTTCCTTAAAAAATTGCATCTAATAGTGCAAATTACATCAAAATTGGTGGACAAACCAATAAATGTTCGGGAATTATAGTTGTAGAAAAATTTGAAAAAAGTGTTTGTTTTCTAAATACCTTTGAGATTTTTTTTACCAAACTATAAAAATAAAGTATAAAATCGAAAATCAAATTATTTTGAATAAAGTGTTTTTTCACACAATTTCGTCATATTTCAACGAATCGAATTTGTAGCTGAGATAACATTTAGAGATAAAATTTACAGCTGAAAAACTGCGTTGAATGTTTTTTTTTATAACATAAGATAGCAAACAAGCACATGGGTCTCCTGATGGAAAGAGTCAACCATCGCCTATAGGCACCAAAGATGTTAATGGTGCGTTGCTATCTTGTGGCGAGGTCTAATGCCACGTGCAGAAGTTTACCGGCTACCTTACCCTCCAAACCGGAACACGACAGTGACTAGCATTGACGCTATTGCGGTAGGGATAGGTAAGGCGGTGGTACCAGACCCAGTCGAGCCGATGCAGAAATCTACCACCTAGTAAATATCAGAATAGAATGTCATTTGAAAGATCAAAATCGATAATCACAAACTATATATAATTCGAAAATATACAACTATTCAAAAATTAAAATATTGATATTTTTAACAAACTTTAGATTTTTGTACCCTGAATTCAAAAATCTCTTTTTTATATCATAAGATAGCAAACAAGCAGATGGCTCTCCTGATGGAAACGGAAACCATCGCCTATACCTATACCTAATATGTTAATGTTGCATTGCTATCTGTGTGGCGAGATGGCAATGTCACATTCATAAGTCAACTGGCTTTACCCTCCAAACCGGAACATGGTCTAGCGAACTGCCGCTTCGGCTCTGATTGTGAAGTCCTGCGCAGGGCTCGGAAACAAACGAAACCAGTGAACCGTGACGAACTTCTGTCTATTGTATGTAGTGAATGTTTATTAATGTTCCTTTCACTCTGCTTGTTGTACAACGGATCATAAGGACTTGTTATATAAATCGCACGAACCGCACACTGGATCCGCTACCCCGGAATGCACCATGGGATAGTCATAGAAAGCGTCCAATCCGCGTGCTTTATCTGTACTGCCCTGGGGCCCAATTTACCTGCTCGACGTGCCTAATATTTGCCTTAGCGCGCGAAAGCGCCAAGACATACTCGTATCTACTGGCGAGTAGTTTTCAAAGATTTTATGATTTTGCAAATACAGCTTTGAAATACATACTCATATTCCTTTAAGACTAGCCTGTCGGCTAGTTTTGTTTTTACTATTATGGTAAAGCATTTTTATCAAAAAATTTTTACTTTACTTTGAGAATTAGAAATTTAAATAAAATAGTAAACTATTATAATAGTATAAATACTTGTATGTTATGTATTTCGTTCCGATGTAAGAATCCCGCTTTTCACTCAAAATTTTGCGCAAAGGAAACTCGGCAACGCTAGATATATACCTATTAGAAAACTAAAGTAGAGCTTTAATCGATTTAACAAAAGCGAATAACATAATAAGACGGTCACGTAGTTTTCTAGTTGCTACGTGTTCCCTCTGATAAGTACGAGTATATATGGACTGCAAACATTGTATTGTACGGAATTTTTTTTCACTACTTTTTAACTAATTTTAAAAAAGGAGGAGATTCTGAATACTTCAATTTGTTTTTAAACGGACGATTGAATGAATGAAATTCTCAAGACCATGAGCAGGAAAACATCTTGGAAGAAGGAATCCATGAAAAGAGCAAAATAGAGGGAATTCGTTGAGGGGACGAAGGACGAGAGGTTGCAGCGCTGGAGAAAGAAGATTTTTCATTTTTTGAAATTTATGTTTCCCAGTTTTGAACTCAAAAACGCCTGGACCGATTTATAAAGCCTCTTTTAAAGCATAGAGTATCTTAACAGGCAACTCGTGAAAGGCGAGCGAAGTATGTACCTGTCACTACACTATGTGGCTATTTAGTGGTGAACTACAACATTTCGGCCGAGTTTGGTATCATCGCTATTTATATTAATGCCTAAAGACAAATCATTATTTTATTAAATTAAAAGTTATGAAAAAAATAATTTTAAACATTATCTCTGTCCTTTCCAAAACGTAACCTTAATTTTATCAGGAGACACTGTAGTGTCTCGCGCCAAGTACACTTTTAACATATATGTAAATATGTGTGTTGTAAACGTGTAGCCATACTACAATGTATGTGTATATATTCTCCTATCAGATGTCAACATAATCTATCCAAATTTTTAACTTCATATTTATTGTAATTGTTAACAAAACCTCAATATATTAACATAACATTATAACACTTTAAACAGGCATTTATTTCGATCGTTCAATCATTTTATATTTTTCAATATCTGAAATTTTCGTTTGCGCCGTTTTTCAAGCCTACAAGAGATTTTACTAATTTTGGACGATTTTTTAACCATTCAAACATCTTAAGCAAATTACAAATTTAAAAAAATGTAGGCAGATCATCTTGAGCACCCCTCGCACCATTCTTCCAGTCTGGGGTTAAGTAGTATGTTGTGCGAAAAGTGTAAATACACTAAAACCAAACCATATTTTATCTAATATATTTCCTATCTGTAAAATATATTTGGAAAGTAAAAAAATACATTACCTTAGTGTTTGAAGTCCGCTAAATAGCAACCACTTTATATAGACACTACACAATATGGCTGGTACTCAATACTGACAAGTGACTTATGATGGTCGTAAAATAATGAAATTCCGTTACGAACAATATAATGTAACATTATAGCATTCTCGGTGTAGGGAATTTAATAATGGGCGTATGTCACTTCCTTCGTCATGCCAAAATAGACCGTATTCAAAATGCGCGAAGATTTAAACCAAACGGAGTTTGGGTCGCCGGGCTCACCGGGTACCAAGCGGTGGCCGAGCGAATGCGTATGATTTTGACATAGCATATGACGTGGCCGCCGACGCGTTAGTAACATATACCCAATGATAAATTCTCTACGAATTTATCAATGGGCGTATGTCACTAACTATGTCATGCCAAAATAGACCGTATTATAAATGCACGAAAACGTACACCAAACGGAGTTTTTGTTGTCGGACTCGTCGGGTACCAAGCGGTGGCCGAGCGAATGCGTGTATGGTTTTGACATAGCGTATGGTGTGGCGGCCGGCGCCCACGAATGTGTATATACACAAGTTAACCCTTCGGCCGCACCTGCGTGTATCGTCCCTAAGATATTAGCGCCCTAATACCCTTTGACGTACGCCAACCACGAGATAAGGCACACGCATTCCGAATGCTTACGACAATAGCTGATAATAGCCGGTCATATATGCATGTATCGCGTCATTGCATTGAATTGTGACGATAGATTTTTTACAATTTTATGACATGATGCGAATTCGCAACATACATTGCTATGCAGATGACAATACTGGTGATGCTACATACTCTGGCCGTAGCAGCATTTCTCGGGAACACGTCGAAGAGTGCCGAAACAAGCTAGCGTCCGAAGTTGAGAATCGACTAACCGATGTCTCGGAATGGGGTCGTCAAAACCTGGTCACTTTTAACCCCAAGAAGACACAGCTTTGCGTGTTTTCCGCTAAAAAGACATCCTTTATCGTGTCACCTCCAATTATGGATACTCTCTTGACAGCCGCAGCTAATGATTCTGGGAGTCGACATATAGAATTGCGTTTAGATTCGCGGTCATTTGGAAGGTAAAGTTAAACTAGCCTCCAAAAAGCTCGATGTGCTCAGCAGAGAGAGACAGTACTTCTTGCCAGCCCATCGTCTTCAACTTTATAAGGCTCAAATTCGGCCTCACATGGAGTACTGTTATCATCTCTGGGCCGGAGCTCCTCAGTACCAGCTTCTTCCTTTTGATCGCATTCAGCGTAGAGCGGTTCGAATCGTTGACGACCAGGCTATTTCGAAATGGCTTGACTCTTTGGCGTTGCACAGAAATGTCGGTTCGCTCTGTGTCTTCTATCGTATTTTTCATGGGGAGTGTTCCGACAAGTTATTTGGATTAATTCCTGCCGCCAATCGCTTTTTTGGACAAATATATCGCTACAAAAATGCATACGTGTCTTTATCTTTTTAAGTTTAATTAGGCACATCGTAACTAACAGATCACTTTATAGCAAATACCTTAGGGGAACGATACTTAAGGTTACTTTTAAAGGTCCGGCCAAATTTTCAGAGGCTGTTCAGAATCAATAATATGTTCGATTTATGTAATAAAAAAAATTTAATAAATTCAAATTTTCAAATTTACCCTACGCAGAAAACACAACGCATGGATATAATACCAATTACGCAAAAATAACGAGTGCAGCTTATGTAGTGTCCCCCGCACCCCGCGCGCACCGCCCCGCAGCAAATTCACACGACTCGGTGTATCACATACTTTCAATATTTTTCAATTCAATATTTAGTAAGTAATTTTAAAATTTGTCCGGACCTTTAAAAGTAACCCTTTATAAAGAATAACAATACATGAATGACTTATCATTTGCTCCTCTCTTTTCAGTAGCCTTGCAAGAAAACAGCTGGTCTATTCTTTATTAGGAGCCGGTCCAAACAATGGAAAACATTTTATAAAATGAAGATGAACTTTAAACAAAACATTTTATACAGTTACAAAAAGTTTTACAAAAGAATCTAGTGGTATCCTAATGGATTGCGGTGACTCAGATGACGGAAACTTTAACAGTTCGAAAACAACAACAAAAGAAATTTTCAAGTAATTATTTTGACAAATGCTTAATAAAGCCTTCCATCTTCAATAACTCCATTTTTAAAACGTTTTCCTTCGTAGTCGATATTAACGCACAAAGAGTTTTTTGAAGTCACTCGGTATGTGGGCTGTTTTCCAATATTATAAGTAGATTTTCTTGTCTTTGTACACCTACACCTTTGTGATTGTGTTTCCAATATATTGCTTAAACTGAATATAAGAGAAAGTCGCTAAGCTAGTCGAAGGTAAAACACGTTCAGCTTTTCGGAATGAAATTTACTTTCTTTTCAAGAAACATCACCTCGATTCTCTTCCGAGGTAGCCAGAACTAAGTATTGCTAGAACATTGATATGTTTTTTTTTTATATCATAAGGTAGCAAACAAGCAGATGGGTCTCCTGATGGAAAGAGTCAACCATCACCTATAGACACCAAAGATGTTAATGGTGCGTTGCTATCTTGTGGCGAGGTCTAATGCCACATGCATAAGTTTATTGGCTACCTTACCCTCCAAACCGGAACACAACAGCAACAAGCACTGACGCTATTGCGGCAGGAATAAGTAAGGTGGTGGTACCAGATCCGGACGAGACAATCCGGAACTCTACCACCTAGTAGCCACGATGGTAGTGACTCTATAGCCAATCGGTCGCCTTTTATGACCTGCCCGGCAGAACGGCAGTTGGCCTATTCTTCAAAGGAGGCCGGGACCAACACGGCGTGGCGTTTTTGTTATCACAAGATAGCAAAGAAGCGGATGGCTCTCCTGATGTAAAGAGAAGGCCATCGTCTATAGACACGAAATATTTTAATGTGCGTTGCTATCCTTCTGGCGGGGTCTTAATTCCACATGCTTAAGTTAACCGGCTACCTTACCCTCCAAACCAGTACACGATAGTTATAAGCGCTGATGTTATTGCGGGAGGAATAGGTAAGGTGGTGGTGGCAGACGACGCGGGTGAGACAATGCATAAGTCTACCATATAGTAGCCACGATGGTAGGGACTCGCATAGCTTTAGCATTTTAATTCTTTATTCTACCATCTTCGCCTCTTACGAACTGCCTGGCAGAACGGCAGATGGTCTAATCTTCAAATAAAAGGGATCCCGGACCAACCCAGGGAAAAGTTATATTTTTATTTAACTTGAATATAAAATATTGTCATTCCACCGACCACACAGCCTATAGACGGCTAATGTTTGATTTTCGTATTGAATGCATTCTGGCAACTAGCTGAGGTAAGACGAAGTGGGGTTGCAACGCCGTAATTGGCTAACTCAAGGCCACAGTGAAAGATAGTAATGTACAGAGCATCTGATTGGTCGACACTGATTACCCAATCACTACTCATTGGCGCGTGGACATTTACATCGGAACTATAAGTCAGATGTGTTGACACAAGTCATTCGCCTACTATTAGGTGTCTATGGGTTGTGTGGTCGGTGTGTCATGCTCAAAGTTTCTGAAGTAGTAACCAGGGGTACAAACGGTGATTGCAAGATAAGTCAACGCAAGTAAAAGATGGCAATCGTATTAGACCAATCAGATACAAATTCAGACTCAGACAAATTGTGTTTATTTACATACAAATCTTCACGTCTAATTACTGACAGTGTAAGCAGAGACAGTTGAGTGTTATACTGAATACTGGTACATCACGGTCCGAACAGACTCGCCTTATTTTTTCCCTACTCTTCGTTCATAATCGCCCCGTTGGAGTTGACCGATTGGTTAGCGAACCTAACCGAACGGATGAGGGACCGGAAAACAAACATTTGTGTGATGAGCATAGATGTTTGTATTTCTGAGGTTTATTATGTGTTTATTATGCATGTATTATGTAGAAATTGGCATATTCTATAGGAAAATGTCATTATTTGATAACAAAAAACCCAGTTAATGTTTCGTTAATTTTCTTTGAAATAGGCATACTTGTTTAATTATTTAGATATATTTATAGATCTTTTAGGAAAAAAATAATCCATTCAGGCACAATTGTTGGATGTTTCTAGTAATTTAGTATTTTTTCTAATTAAGTCTGTTGATTCTAGCAGTAGCAATACCTTTTGAAAAAAATAGCTTCCTTGCGTAATTGTGGAAACTTGATTTCGGAGAACATTTATTATAAGAAATACAATTGATGATTAAAAAATCTGTTTCATTGAGTCAATATTTGAAAGATTAAACTATCTAATGGTACGATTTAATTAAATAAAAGTACCTTATAAGATGAAAAATTAGGAGTTGGATAATTTTGATTTCTCGTCAAAAGTTGGTCTAAAGTGTGAACTGCCTCTTAAAAATAAAGCGTTATTACGTAGTATCAAAGGTTATCGCAAGAAACCTTTAAAATACAAACAAATACTATCAAGCCGGTTGTTTCTCTTTAGAGGTAGGTAGAGTGAACCAAACGTAACAGACGTTCAGTGACACAACAATTAACCGGGTTGTTAGTGAGATCAACATGGGTGGAATTTCTCATCGCCGCGTTTCACCGACCTAATGATCATCGCTTGTCACTGACTATACCCCGCGACCGGTGAAGCTGTATCAGCCCATAAGGCTAACAGAAATTGAGACATTCCGAAAAAAAAAACTGACTATACCCAAAATTGATTGCTTTAAAGCATAGGGGTATTAAAAATACGCTAGACAATGTTTTGTTTAAATGATTACTGTGTACCATAAAGAATTAAACAGATAAAAAAATAGACTCGATTTCGATGTTATAAGATAACCCTGATTGAACTACAACAATTGTGCCCGACTTGGGAACCAAAGCCCTTATCATCTGAGCGAAGTAATCTTGTAATAGACCAAAAAGTCAAGATATTGTACTATTTATTTATTCTAATTCTTCAAATCAGATCTGTACAATGCACGGCCCGCAAGCTCATACGGCCGCGGCGCGGCTAGTAATTGTGCGGCCCACGAAGTGTTTTAATCCACCGTAACACTTTTAAAAATTTACTGTCTTCTTCGTATGCGTAAGATGTAAGAAATCCCACTACAAGATAAGCTCGCCTATTACAGTATTAAGTTCATTTAATAATTTTCTTTAACTGTATTTTTATTTGTGCGTTTTCCTATTTGAAAAGTGAGTTACCTTTGGCGCGCCCAATCTTTTTGGTAATTCATATTAGCCCAGGATTCATATTTGGCTTGGACAGCCCTGCTTTAAATCGTTAGCAATTCTTGTGATTAATTTTGTTGTATCCAATTTCTAATTTAAAATCTAATAAATATTTCGTATAATATAATATATATTCACACTAATCCCTTACGGTTAAGACGAGTTTTGTCAAATGCCAAACATCATATATAATCCATAAGATAAACGTGCCTTGTTTCCTTAACATTCATAAGACTCGGCACATAAACAAGCCACTTTCGGAAACATTTTACTCCTCCCTTGCTTCTTTAAGCTCATATAAGTCTTATACGAGTACCTTCATTCCTTTACATACTTTGCAATTATCTTAGCTTTACATTTAATTTGAATTTTACAATTATTATAATGATGTACAGATCAAACAAAATTCGATTCGAACGAATTGTACATCTGGTTACTGTGTACTGTTATTTAATGTACATTGTACACTGACAAGTTGTATATATGAGCCGTTTTCTATAACATAAGTAGCTCTTCTTGTCTCTGTACAATTACACTGTATTGTGTATACCTTTGTGTTCGAATTTCCAAGATATTGGAATTAACTATAAAAGAAAATCGCTATAAAGCAGCCGAAGGAATATTACGCTCGACTTCAGAAAAAAATGAATTCTTTATTTACTATTTATGAATACAAACTCTTCTCAGCTTCATCGATCGCTTTATTACATTTTCGTTGTACGTAACTTGTTTTCAATTTTTCGCTTTGATGAAATAACCTTTGCGAAAGGAATTGATCACTTAATAATGTTTCTTTCGATTGTGCCGTTTACTCCGACTTAGTTTTCGAGCTAATCAAAGTTACACGAATGTATGTGTAGAAAAGATACACAGAGCAGCTGCAGGAGTCTGGTGGTGGTGTATTTACTGTTATTATTACTATTAGCTGTTATCGAAATTTTATCTCAAAAACCTCAATAGCAATTTAACTTCAACCTCATTATCTGAACCGAATATCTATTACTTTTAGACTTAATCAGTTGTTCACAAAAAATGATTTGTGTTTATAATATCTTCACAAACTGAAAGTTCTTAGAAAATAAACAAAACTAAGCAAATTAGCATGTTATTAGTTTTATTATATATTTTCAAAATAGTGTCCATTTACATCAATACATCGCTGCATGCGATGAAACCACTAAGAAAGGAACTTTGCTCACTCGTCCTTAAGGGTCTTCCCTATGGCCTTTTGATACGCAGCCACTGCTTCCTCGGCGTCCATTAAACGTTTTCTTCGCAGTTTTTGTTTATTTTTGGGAATAGATAGAAATCGCAAGATGCGAGGTCGGGGCTATACGGCGGGTGACCCAGTAGACATGGAATATTTCTGACTCCGCCAAATAGACGATTGTTCGTGTGGGACCACCTCGTCCTATCACCGCCATCACCGTCACCTCGTTTTCGTTGTGAAGGAGGATTCTATTGTGAAGTCGGTTTTCTCGAAGTATTTCCAAGGTAAGTGGCAAACAATTGTTAGCGTACTACTCTGCAGTAACTGTTTTTAATCGTCTAAAACAACTGTCGCGTAGTGACCTGTCCTTCCAAATAATAAGGCTACCATCTTTTTTCCACACTTCGATCTCTTTTCACTTTGGTTGGTAACTCCTTGAAAGGAAACACCCACTGAGCTGACTGTCTTTTAATTTCCGGATCATAACAGTAAATGCAGTTTTCGTCACCCGTATGTATGTCGAACACAGCATTTGAGTCACCTCCGTTAAACCTTTTAAGCATGTCACGGCACCAATCAACATGGCGGAGTTTTTGGGCTTCGGTCAAATTATGAGGTATTCATCGGGCACAAAACTTTCTAAACCGCTAAATTTTCATGTGGTCTTGACTTCTATCGATGCCTAAGCTTGTCCGAATCTGCTAATATGTCACTCTTTTGTCAATCTCTGTCATACGCTGTAACACTGATGTTATCTTCAGTGGTCGCCGTAGTAGGCCGTCCCTCTCGCAGATCATCGGTGAGATTAGTCCGACCACGTTTAAACCCAATAAATCAGTTGTAAACAGAGGAACGAGATGGAGCTTCATCGTAAAGGCTAATCGAAGTCTATCATAACTTTCTTGTTAACTTAAATGACATCGGAATCATAAATTGGTGCCACCGCCTTACCTATTTCTGCCGTAATAGTGTCAATGCTTGTCATTGTCTTGTTCCGATGTGGAGAATAAGGCAGCCGCTAGACTTTACGCATGTGGAATTGCCATCTCGCCAGACGGATAGCAACGCACCAATAAATTATTTGGTGTCTATAGGCGATCGTTACTCTTACCACCGAGAGAGCCATCTGCTTGTTTACTATCTTATAAAAATGTGGTGTAACACTTGCAGATCGCATTCGTAATACTGAAAGTTGTAAGCACCGAAAGGACATCAATACCTAGCGTTGTAAGTCTATGACCTACGTATTATGACGTTATCAAAAGACAGTGTTAGGAGTCTCCGAAACCGGGGTTATTTTATGAATAGCTTCGTGAATCGGGAGAAGGCAGGGCAATCTATTTCTGGGTGATATGTTTATACCTTAATGTATGACCTCTTTTGATATAGTTTTCTTTGCCTACCTCATAAATGATTTTCCGGGGAAATACATTATTTGATAGTGAACAATAAATAATTAATTGACGGCTTTAAATCCATACTCCATACTATTATTATACATGCGAAAGTAACTCTGTCTGTCTATCTGTCTCTTCTTCACGCCTAAAGCACTGAACCGATTTAGATGAAATTTGGTACAAAGGTAGAATTAGACCCGAGAAAGGACATAGGATAGTTTTTATACAAAAAATCTGACAGAAATGGGAACTATGCGGGTAAAACCCCGGGACTTATATTTATTAGAAATTTTTCCACGCGAACGAAGTCGCGGGCACAGTTAGTTATCTATAATTATTCCTATCGCTATCAATTATAATTAACGGTGCCTTTTCCATTTCATTAATACTAAGCTGTATTGCCACTATATCCAATTGTTGTTCATATAATATGGTTTGCTAAACAGAGTTTTATTACAGTTTCGAAATTTATTTAATAATTTTATGCATTAAAATTTTAAATGGTTAAACTTAATGCCATAAAGGCATTCTCTGCCAGTCAACCAGCAATTGGAGTTGAAAAATTTGAATAGGGGTGCAAATAAATATTTTAAACTAGCTGCGCCCGCGGCTTCGACCGCGTGGAAAAATTTCGAAAAAAAAAGTAGCCTAGTTACTCCCTGTTACATCAGCTATCTGCCAGTGAAAATCCCGTCAAAATCGGTCCAGCCGTTCCAGAGATTAGTTGGAACAAACAGTCAGACAGACAGACGGACAGACAGACAAAAATTGTAAAAAGTATTATTATGGTATATGTATCGTGTATACATCCGTATGCATTTAGTAAAAAGCGGTTATTTTAATATTACAAACAGACACTCCTATTTTATTTATTTGTATAGGTGTATAGATGTATAGATGGAAATAGGAAACAGCATGATGGGCTAAACAGAACAAAAAATAATAATAACACCGGCACACAAAAAAAGTTGTCTGTACCTACACCGGGCACCACCTATTTACGGGCATATTTTTCGACCCGCTGAACGCGAATTTCAAGACAGTTTAAGCCGTCCGGGCTTCAATTTTGAGTGAATTGCAAAAAACCACAAAAAATGGCGAAAATTCCATGTTTTTGACAAGAAAAAAATTTTGTGTAAGCATAATTTTCATGTATTTTGATATGTTAAATACTAATTTCGATCGTATTTTAATCATAAACCATTTTAAATCTAAAAAAATTGTAAAAAATCATCAAAAATTGCAAAAATCGAAGAAAATTGGGATTATCTTGGTATAAAAAAATTTGTGGACCCGGATTGACGAAGATTTTCACGTAATTTAGTCTGCTTGATCTGATTCTGCAATAAGTTTGTCCCCTCAAACCTGCCTGCCTTCTCACCCTGACCAGACTGATACTGGGTTTCCGAATCCCTGCATCGTAAAGTACTCATCACTTGTACCTGCCATGACGGCACACACGCCGTTAACCCAGGAACTCCGCCAGATGGTTCTGTTGCCCACCGTCACCCCGAGGAGGTGCTCTGGTTGCAAGTACAAGCGTAACAATGAAACGAAGTCTGCACTTCGAAGAAGTTGAAATCCCAACACGATAGCAAATTTTTACTAAATAAAGGAAAAGGTGGAAAAAGAGGTATCCACATCGTAGATCATTTGGGAATGAAACAGTACAATACTCTCGAAAAACCGTTAAAAATTCAATTTGTGTACATTCTTGGATCTTAATCTTGTGTTTTAGTAATAAAAAATACAAGAAATTTATTTAATTGTGTTTAAAATTGTGATTTATTTCCATTTTTTCAGCAGCAATGTTCTGCTATTTTATCGGTTTTTTGCAATTTTATGAATGTTTGAAGAGACTATGGGCCTAATTTATTGCAGAATCAGATCAAGCAGATTAAATAACATGAAAATTTTCGTCAATCCGGGTCCACAAAATTTTTTGTACCAAGATAATCCCAATTTTTCAAGATTTTTGTAATTTTTTAAGAATATACTATATACAATCGAAATTAGTATTTAACAAATCAAAATACATGAAAATTGTGCTTGCCTTAGATCTCAAAATTTTTTATCTTGCCAAAATATTGAATTTTCGTTATTTTTTTTTTGCAATTTACTCGAAATTGAAGCCCGGACGGCCTAAACTGACTTGAAATTCGTATTCAGCGGGTCGAAAAACATGCCCGTAGATAGGTGGCGCCCGGTGTACAGACAACTTTTTTTTGTGTGCCGGTGTAATTACTAGGAAATGGAAAATATAAATACATACATGTAACATATATTAATAAACACATCATAGACTATATACATACATAACACATGTAATAAGCAAGGTACTTAACTATGCAAGTAAGTAAAACAAAAGTATTTAGTAATTAATGTCTGTCTGTCGATAATTGCAATTTCTCTTAGATACTTTGTTGACTTTTCCCACAACTAATTTGAAAAATTATACCACTAATCAATGTTATCTATTTTTTATACTATACTACGATTTTTATATTATATGATAAAAAGCAGATATCTCAAAATTAACAGGTATCCGTGGCCTATAGGCCAAAAAAATGCTAATGATGTGTTAATTTTTTGCGAGCGAACAGATGGATCTGATGGGAATAGAAACCATCGCCTATAGAAACCAAAGATAGTAATATTGCATTGCTATCAGTGTGGCGCGATGTAAATATCACGCTGGTTCCCTTACAATGTAGGTGGAGTGAATCGAACTTCAAATAAAGGCGATCCGGCTCACCGCGATTCACGCTTTGTCATGTGGCGAGATGGGTGGTGATAATCATCGCCAAATATTACCGCCCTGATAACTAATAACTTTTGTTTTTTGGATAACCGTGTGACAGATTTCTTTGCTGAGGGGGCGTTTTCAAATTCAATAATATCTGGCTGGGTTTGATAATATTTACGTATATATTCCTGTCACAACATGTGTACATGAGAATTATTTTTATTTTTCGGTTTGAAGGGTAGTTGCCGGTTACCTTATGTCATGCCGGGTTAACACACGGATAGAAACGCGCCATTAATATAATATTTGGCGTATATTCGATTGTTGTCTCATTCCATCAGTAGAGCCATTTAATTGTATGTTATCCTATCATATAAAAAAGTAGAAACAGCCCAGTGCGAGTCGGACTCGGGCACGAAGCGTTCCGTACCATTATCTATAAAAAATCAGCGGAAAAAAAATCACGTTTGTTGTACGGGAATTTTATTAATTTTTTTTATACTGTTTTTAGTATTTATTATTTTAGCGGCAACAGAAATACATCATTTGGAGAAATGTCAACTGTCTCTAGCTATCACGGCTTATGAGATACAGCCTGGTGACAGACAGATGGACTGACAGCTGAGTCTTAGTAATAAGGTTTCGTTTCTTACCTGTGGGTACGGAACCCTAAAACACAATTTGACTTCACCAGCTTGTCGAATTATATGATAAACAATAATATAAAATATATATAATAAATAAATAATAATAATATGTAGTTAATATATAATTATATAATAAATCTATAATCTTCATCGCCACATTTGCCAACTTTAGCGAATATTTCTTGTTACTTGCAACAACTCAACCCACAAATTTAGAGAGAAATTAAGACTTTGGCAATCAAACCTAGAACTTCGTGTTTTGAGAGGAACAAAAAAATGAGGCAGCTTATAATAGGTATATAGTATATACACTGAAACTATTAAAAGTTGCTTTTTTCTCTGAAAATAAATCACTTCCCAAAACAAATAAATGTGATGAATTGTTATTATTATATCTTCAATGAGTGCTCTGGGTATCATAAGTCATGCTGCTCACAATAGACGAGTACGCCAGAATTAATACATGTTTACGTGTATTTTATGTTTATTTTACTTGTTGTAAGACATCAATAAATAATTTATGTTTTTGCTAGCAGATGCGTCTTGGTTTCGTTGAAAACGCGTGAATTCGTTTGCAAACATTCGTTTTTAGGGTTCCGAAGTAAACTAGGAATCCTTATAGTTTCGCTATGTCCGCCCGTCCGTCTGTCCGTCCCTCCGTCCGCATGACCGTCCGTCCGCACGATAGCTCATAAATCCTTATCCTTATCCTTGGCATGAATATTAGTCACGTCAACAAAGTGGTAACATAAAATTTTGAAAAATTTTTTTTTCAGGGTCCCCGGAAATTGGGGCAAAATCAATTTACATTTCAGAGGAAATTAATGATATACAATACGAAAAGCATCTATCAACATGCGATGCTTTCGAGGCAAACATTGTATGGGCCCTCAATATTTTCCTTTGTTTATTCGTAAACATTTAATAACTTCAAAAGAGTTACGTACGTATTCTGTGGAGCGAGATGAATGTACACAAATACGATGGTCAAAACAACAATTTTTGTTGTTGTTCCTCGTATTTAGTAAATTTACCTACATTACCTTTTTTCTTGAATAAGTAAGTGTATCTTTCCTTCAGGAGACTGTTTGTTTGCTATCTTGTAATATAAATAATCTAAAAAAGTTGTATTTATTTCGGAGGATTTTCCAGAAATAAATATTTTTTCAGATAATATTAGATTATAAATAAATATTATTAGATTTTCAGAGAAGAATCCCATAATACACGATGCTTTGCAAGCACATTGCTAAAATACACAGTTCTTATAGTATCAAAATTAAAAAAATTGGGGGGGGGGGCAAAATTGCGCTCATAAACAATTCTGTCCGGGGCAAACAGAGCAAGAAGACCATGGCACCCCCTACCACGCTTACTGTGGATTTCTGCAATATCAGGGGCCTTCATTCTAACCTGAACGCCGTCCACTACCATCTCGAGACGGCGAAGCCAGCTTTGCTCTTCTTCACCGAGACACAGATATCTTCTCCGGCTGATACTTCCTACCTCTCCTACCCGGGGTACAAACTGGAACATTCCTTTGTACCGCGGGCTGGTGTGTGCGCATACGTCAGAGAAGATATTTGTTACCGGTGCCTCGGCAGACTTGAAGGTCAGGACCTATCCATCCTCTGGTTACGCGTAGCTTGCGACGACCATCCACGCAGCTACGCGTGCCTATACAGGTCCCTTAGCGGGAGTACTGAAATTGACCGGCTCATTGAGCGCTTACAAACGGCTGTGGATTCCGTGTTAGAGCAGACCCCCTCCGCAGAGATCGTGATCTTGGGCGATTTTAATGCCCACCACGCCGAATGGCTTTGTTCTCGCACCACCGATCATGCGGGGAGGTCTGTTCACGATTTTGCCTTGGCGTATGGTCTAATGCAATTGGTAACCTCGCCTACGCGTGTTCCCGATGTGGATGGCCATACCCCTTCACTGTTGGATCTCCTGCTGACCTCTGACCCGGATCGTTATCAGGTATCGGTGGACGCTCCACTTGGCGCGTCGGACCACTGCCTGATCCGGAGCAAAGTGCCGGTCACGCGCCCGTCATGGTCTCCCTTTGCAGGCTGTCGTCGCGTTTGGCACTATAGGTCAGCAGATTGGGACCGGATGCGGTCTTTCTTTGCATCCTACCCATGGGGGCGGTTGTGCTTCTCGCTGGATGATCCGAATGCTGTCGCTGACTCTGTCGCTGATGTGGTGCTGCAGGGCATGGAACTTTTCATTCCGTTTTCTGCGGTGCCCATCGGTGGCAAGTCTCAGCCTTGGTTTGGTCGCCACTGCAAAGCGGCTTTACGCCGAAAGCAGGAATGCTACCGAGCTTGGGCTGCTGCGTCGGCATCTCGTGATGTAAAAACTAGCGCATTACGAAAGGAGTACAACTCATCCTCGAGATTCTTCAAAAGAGCTATCGCCAAGGCAAAAGCGGAACACATTGGCAGAATTGGTGAGAAATTAGTTCACCTTCCTTCTGGCACTCGTGCGTTCTGGTCTCTCGCCAAGGCTGTCTTAGGGAATTTCTCCCAGCCTTCATTTCCATCCTTGCACAGAGACGATGACTCTCTGGCCCATACCGCAAAGGAGAAAGCCGATCTTCTGGGCTCGTTCTTTGCGGCCAACTCGACCTGGATGACCGAGGGAACACACCGCCTACCATCCCGCAGTGTGATAGTTCCATGCCAGAACCGCAGTTTCGGCAGTCAGCTGTGCGTAAAGCACTTCTTTCTTTGGACATCCACAAGTCGAGTGGGCCTGATGGAATCCCTCCTGTTGTGCTTAAAGTATGTGCTCCAGAGTTGGCGCCAGTATTGACGCACCTATTCTGGCTCTCCTATTCACTCGGCGTGGTACCGAATTCATGGAAAACAGCTTTAGTGCATCCCATTCCTAAAAAAGGAGATCGCTCTAATCCTTCAAACTATCGGCCAATAGCCATAACCTCCTTGTTCTCCAAAGTCATGGAGACACTTATAAACTGTCAGCTCCTAAAGTATTTAGAAGAGCACCAGCTGATTAGTGACCGTCAGTACGGTTTCCGTCGTGGCCGCTCAGCTGGTGATCTTCTAGTATACTTGACACATCGTTGGGTGGAGGCAGTTGAGTCCAAAGGGGAGGCATTGGCAGTTAATTTAGACATAGCGAAGGCCTTCGATCGGGTATGGCATAAAGCGCTTCTCTCAAAGCTGCCTTCCTATGGGCTTCCCGAGAAACTATGCAAGTGGATCACCAGTTTTTTGGCTGATCGGAGCATTAAGGTCGTAGTCGACGGTGCATGCTCCGATCTTAAACCTGTCAATGCTGGTGTTCCCTAAGGCTGCGTGCTATCACCGACTCTGTTTCTTCTGCATATCAATGATATGTTGCGAATTAGTAACATACATTGCTATGCGGACGACAGTACTGTTGATGCTACATACTCCGGCCGTAGCGGTATTTCTCGGGAACACGTCGAAGAGGGCCGGATCAAGCTCGTGTCTGAACTCGAGAATCAACTAACTGATGTCTCAGAATGGGGTCGTCAAAACCTTATTACATTTAACCCCAAAAAGACGCAGCTCTGTGCGTTCACCGCAAAAAAAACACCCTTTGTCGTATCACCTCGGTTCGAAAATACTCTCCTGACAGCCTCAGCCAGTATTGGAATTCTGGGAGTCGACATATCGAACAACGTTCAGTTCCACGGTCATTTGGAAGGGAAGGCTAAACTAGCCTCCAAAAAGCTTGGTGTACTCAGTAGAGCAAAACAGAACTTCATGCTAGCCCATCGCCTCCAACTTTACAAGGCCCAAATTCGACCTCACATGGAGTACTGTTCTCACCTCTGGGCCGGAGCTCCTCAGTACCAGCTTCTTCCTCTTGATCGCATTCAACGTAGAGCGGTTCGAATCGTCGAAACGACCAGGCTATTTCTAATCGGCTTGACTTTTTGGCGTTACGCAGAGATGTAGGCTCGCTCTGCATCTTTTACCGTATTTATCATGGGGAGTGTTCCGACGAGTTGTTCGGACTAATGCCTGCCGCTAAATTCCACCATCGGACATCGCGTCAAAATTTAAAGTTCCATCCTCACCACCTCGATGTCTGGAAATCCACAACCGTACGCTTTTGTCGACACCTTTTGCCTCGCATTACTCCTTTGTGGAATCTTTTACCCTCGGGGGTTTTCCGAATGGATACGACTTAGGGACCTTCAAGAAGCGAGCTTATTCATTCTTAAAAGGCCGGCAACGCAGCTGCAATACCCCCGGTATTGCGGATGCCATGGGCGGCGGTGATCACTCACCATCAGGTGCACCATCTGCTCGTTTGCCCCCTCTACTATAAAAAAAACAGTAGCAGTCGTGGGACTGCCGATAGAAGTGAAAACGGAACTATTAAGTTGAGAGTAATTAAAACTATATGCAAAACATAGCTATAGATATACTATTATCATTAGCATGTCGGTGACGCGAACCGAGGATTTTACCCTCTACCAAAACGCTCAACGCGCCTAAAGAAGTTTTCACTTCAAAAAAAACCAATATCGACGGGTCCTACGTAAGTTGTCGTAACTTGAAAATGCGATTTTTGTTTTATTTATAAAATTAACTCCATTTTTATAGATATTTTAATAACACGAAGAATAAAAATCAAATTATATATTATATTTCTTAAATGCATTCGAGAAAAATGTAATATGAAAACTGCAGTCAAAGAGTGTTAAAGAAAGTAAAAGCCATGATTACGAGAATTGAGACATCAGAAGAAGAACATTAAGAATTCAAGTAAAAAAAGTAAATCCCCTATCATCATTTCACAATAAGAAATCAAAAGACATCACACATGTCATAATCACAGCCATTTTTTGTGTTTCGAGTATGAAATAAGAGTTACATACATGGACTTTTAAATTCATATTACAGTACCCGGCGATAAATATTGCACATCGACCTTTGGAAAGAGACAATCGGCTAATTTCGGCTTCGTAGAGCGTTATCTCTGTCGCACAAAATACAAACAGTCCGGTACCTATTAGGAGCTGTTAAAACAAGTATGATTTGCTTCTTTTGATATTTTTATTCTTTGTATAAAATACACTAATTTTTCTATAAGTGATGGCTTTAGGTTGGGGTAAAATAAAATAAAAAAACATTTTTACATTATGTTTACGTATTTAATTATTTTGGAACATTACAGCTTTAGTGTACATAATAAACACCATTATACCTATTGCTAAAATGAGACATTGCAATAAAAATAATAATAATTCTAATTCTCAATTACTTCCATTTCACTATCTGTGCTCTCAAAGAGGTCAATATCACTGTCACTATCAGCCGTATTTATTACTAATCTATCAGTGTAATTGTCTAAACTGTGTTGAATGCTTCTATATTCATTCTCACATTTGATTGCATGATCGCAAACCTTTTTCCACTCTTCAGCGCCGATCATGTTTACTTTTTCAGTCAATAATGTTTTTACTGTAGTTAAGTTCATACCCACATTTCTAGAGGCTACATAGCCTTTCAGTTGAGACCATATATTTTCAATTGGATTAAAATCCGGATGATATGGTGGCAATCGCAACACAGTGTGTCCATGTTCGGCAAGTATTTTGTCCACAGAAAACTCTGTATACCTCTCCTTGTGCTGACATATAATAGCGTAAATCTGGGTTTTTGTTAATTTTGGATCAACTGGAATTTCATGTCTGTTTAACCAGTTGATCATTTCCCGTTTAATGGTGTTTGAATTGGGGGGTCTCTCAACATACTTGTTGTGATAGGGTGCGTTGTCGATAACTAGAACAGAATCACTGGGTATATTTGGGATTAATTGGTTAACCAGCCATTTCTCATAGTTATCGTTATTCATTTCATTGTGATAGTCACCTGTAGTGTCCGTGGATTTATACGTTAAAAAAGCACCGGGTACAAAGCCTTTTTCATTTCCCGCATGAACTATTATCAAACGTTGACCTTTTGAAATTGGCTTTTTTACTCCTTTTTTCTTATCGTCACTCCAAGATTTCCCTTTAGTGTGGGATGCATGTATATATGACTCATCCATGTAGACGATATTTTTTCCTGTTTCGCGAAATTTGCGTATTTTATCAAGGTATTCCATTCGTTTGAGACTAACGTCGTGCTTTTCCATTAGAATTTTTCAGTTCACTAAAATGGAAGATAATCGAAAAATTCTAATGGAAAAGCACGACGTTAGTCTCAAACGAATGGAATACATTGATAAAATACGCAAATTTCGCGAAACAGGAAAAAATATCGTCTACATGGATGAGTCATATATACATGCATCCCACACTAAAGGGAAATCTTGGAGTGACGATAAGAAAAAAGGAGTAAAAAAGCCAATTTCAAAAGGTCAACGTTTGATAATAGTTCATGCGGGAAATGAAAAAGGCTTTGTACCCGGTGCTTTTTTAACGTATAAATCCACGGACACTACAGGTGACTATCACAATGAAATGAATAACGATAACTATGAGAAATGGCTGGTTAACCAATTAATCCCAAATATACCCAGTGATTCTGTTCTAGTTATCGACAACGCACCCTATCACAACAAGTATGTTGAGAGACCCCCCAACTCAAACACCATTAAACGGGAAATGATCAACTGGTTAAACAGACATGAAATTCCAGTTGATCCAAAATTAACAAAAACCCAGATTTACGCTATTATATGTCAGCACAAGGAGAGGTATACAGAGTTTTCTGTGGACAAAATACTTGCCGAACATGGGCACACTGTGTTGCGATTGCCACCATATCATCCGGATTTTAATCCAATTGAAAATATATGGTCTCAACTGAAAGGCTATGTAGCCTCTAGAAATGTGGGTATGAACTTAACTACAGTAAAAACATTATTGACTGAAAAAGTAAACATGATCGGCGCTGAAGAGTGGAAAAAGGTTTGCGATCATGCAATCAAATGTGAGAATGAATATAGAAGCATTCAACACAGTTTAGACAATTACACTGATAGATTAGTAATAAATACGGCTGATAGTGACAGTGATATTGACCTCTTTGAGAGCACAGATAGTGAAATGGAAGTAATTGAGAATTAGAATTATTATTATTTTTATTGCAATGTCTCATTTTAGCAATAGGTATAATGGTGTTTATTATGTACACTAAAGCTGTAATGTTCCAAAATAATTAAATACGTAAACATAATGTAAAAATGTTTTTTTATTTTATTTTACCCCAACCTAAAGCCATCACTTATAGAAAAATTAGTGTATTTTATACAAAGAATAAAAATATCAAAAGAAGCAAATCATACTTGTTTTAACAGCTCCTAATAGGTACCGGACTGTTTGTATTTTGTGCGACAGAGATAACGCTTTACGAAGCCGAAATTAGCCGATTGTCTCTTTCCAAAGGTCGATGTGCAATATTTATCGCCGGGTACTGTACGCTTCCTTTGTGTTCTTTCATATTTAATTTCATCATTCATTTTCATGGGTAAAAAATGTTACGAACATTATAGGTATGTTTAATCGCAAAATGTGTATCAGTGTATGGAGCACATTTAGGAGCTGTTATTCGAAACACCGTAGAAAGAACAATAGATATTCCGCTGAGGTAAAGTGGGCCCCGTTACATTTGCATTTAATTATCCTTTTCATGATTCACGTGGAACTCGGGGATAGAATTTCAATATTTAAATGATTGTTCCGAAGTTTGCTTCCATGAAAACACTTATAATTAAAATGAGTAATATAATACTTCTATATACATCGAGTACATAAAAAACCGGTCAAGTGCGAGTTGGACACGCATACAGAGAGTTCCGTACAAACTAGGTAACCTTAGCTCCACATATATTTTAAGATTCTAGGTCAACGGAATGTACCTTGTATTTGATTCTTTTGTGAAATCGCATAAATGACATAAACGCTCATAGTATATTTTTGGTCAAGTTTTTTTTGTGATGTAACTAAAAATTTACGGTTTTCGGCTTTTGTAGATTTAATTATAGTAAAAACAAAAGGTTATATGTTTGTACTTCTGTGATGGGAAAAAATCTACAATTAAAAAATTAAAAAATAGACATTAACATAGAAACACTTCCGTCACATGTTGGGCTTCGAGGAAACGAGGAGGCAGATCACACTGCAAAATTAGCCATAACAGACGGTACAGAATTTAATGTTGTCCCTGACTACGTAGAGGTCTTACCCAAGGTGAAAAGACATTTAAACAATATGTGGAAACAATACTTCGATGAAAAGTCACAGCAAAAAGGAATATGGTACAGGACGATGCTGAGTGAGCCTCCTCGAATCCCTTGGTTCAATCAATGTAATTTTGGCCCTAAAATAATTGTATTAGCTTTTAGCATAAGTTCTGGGCACATTCCATTAAACAGTTTTTCTTACCTAATGTAGAAGAATAATTCGCCTAATTGTGATGTATGTGGCAAAGAGATAACAATGTGCGAGGTACATCCCCTATGTTATTCTGACGCGCTCGAGTAAATCCCAAAATCACCTCATGGGTTTCCCTACTATTAGGAGGTCACTAGTTTGTGCTCGTAAACTAATTGCAAACAAAGAACGTACATTTATGTCATAACTTCTTATTTTTTCAGGCATTAATCTGCAGAGCAAAATTACTCAATAAGTAAAGATGAAGCAAAAAAGTTGCGAAAATCCTGGAAAAATGTTATCCTGTGTGACTTTAAAAAAACATGTTTCACGCAGCGAACTGAAAGGCTAAGTTAGTTTCTTAATAATAAAAGATGAGGCAATAAAATTACAAAAATCCTACAAAAATATAGTCCCATGGGATATACAAAGAACATTCACAGAGCAAACTACATGGTTAAGTTAGTTTCTTATTGAGTAAAGATGAACTAGAAAAGTTGGGAGGGTGCGGCGTCGCGTAAACGCGTGAGGAGGTCACTAGTTGTGCTCGACAACTAATTGCAAACAATCAAGGTGCATTTATTGTGGCCTATTTAGCCCTGTTGCTGTTTGCTCCCATTCTCCATTCTGTGTTACTAGTAATTTATGGTTAGGATCTATCCAACCATTTTTATCAACTTGCCTGATGGTTCGTTATGACTAAAAGGCAATATCGGTATAAAAATGAGAAAGAGAATGGGTTGGTTCGGACATGTTGAAAGAACAGATTAATAAAACTTATATAAATGCGAATGTGGATGGATGTAGTTGCCAGGGGGCCAAGTCTGTCGTACCATGATCAAATTGTTCAGGTACTGTCCGAAGGTGATATTAAGTCCCGAAACTGTCGGCCGCCGCACCGCCTGCAATAGCGTCATCGGTACACTTGGCGGCAGCCGATATACTTATGTCATGTCATATTAGGCATAAATTGGATAGTTTTCATCGTCGGCACTTGGTGAAACTGCATTTTAAATTATGTATTACAATTAAACTCACTTGTACTTCCAGTTCACGTATATTTTTAATTTTTTACTATTCACATCCAACCGGTTTCGCTTATTAAAGCATCATCAGGGATGTGATACACATATTTTATAATATCTTTTTTTTATATATATATATATATAAAATATGTGTAAAATATGTGTATGTTATGAAGCGAAACCGGTTGGATGTGAATAGTAAAAACATAAAAATATACGTGAACTGGAAGTACAAGTGAGTTTATTTGTAATCATATTAGGCATGTTACACGGTAACGCACAGGCTTCAGATTTTATAGGCGAGGATTATTCCGTTTTATTTGGAGAACCGTTTGCTTATTTGCTATATTATGTAAAAATATATATTAATGAATAAAATATTCGGGAACCGTCACGCAGCTTGACTTGTCACCGCAGCTGTAATTAATGTTTTGAGGATAAAACAGAGCACCTCATGATCTAAACCGAATGAGCTACCCTCTAATCCACGAAATACGAGTACATATAATATATGAATACATGACTGGTAAAGTAAAAACGATGGTAAAAAAATATACATATTAAAGGACACAATAGTTAATGATCATACGTAACCAATAAAAAAGACAATATTGTGCGCTTCACGAGCTCAAGGAAATTATTAATATTTAGAAAGCATGGTCACCGTGCAGGCAACAGCGGCGCACTAAAGAATCTAGTTAAGTCCCAAGTTAGCCAAATCAGGGCTTGAAACTGGTTTAAAAAATACCGGTTAACAGAGGTATTTACCGGTTTTTATAACAGGTTTCGCTCGGAGAGTATTTGGTATGAGAGCGCTTCATAAACCTAGACAGACTGGTTTCATATTTTTTTGTTATATTATAAGATAGCAAACAAGCAGATGGGTCTCCCGATAGAACGAGTCAACCATCGCCTATGGACACCAAAGATGTTAATGGTGCGATGCTATCTTGTGGCGAGGTCTTATGCCACATGCATAAGTTTACCGGCTACCTTACCCTCCAAACCGGAACACGACAGTGACAAGCACTGACGCTATTGCGGCAGAAATAGGTAAGGCGGTGGGTACCACCACGGCGGTGGGTACCACCACGGCGGTGGGTACCACCGCGGTGGGTAGACCCGGGCGAGACAATGCAGAACTCTACCACCTATTAGCCACGATGTTAGTGACTCAATATATAGTATAGTCAATCGATCTCTTTTTACGACCTGCCTGGCAGAACGGCAGTTGGCCTATTCTTCAAAGGAGCCCGGGACCAACACGGGGAATCCAAAACCGTGTAATTGTATGACATGCTCAGTGCAAACAGAAATTAGGAGTCGTGAACATTAATGGAATATTTTTAAAAACCTCTATAAATCGGTTTATTGATTCAAAACCGTTTTCGCTCCATGAGGAACCCGATGATTTGAGGTTAAGGTAGAGCTAAATCTTTAAAAAAACGCTTGTTATTGTACTTGTATTGATTTAGGTTTCAAAATTAACCTATCAACAAGCTTTGCACCAAATCGCTGTTTGTAAATAATGAACATTGATATCTATGCTTGGGTGTCCATATATAAACATTTTTGGGTCAAAATTTATGTACCCATTTTTTACATATACGATATCTAAATCAACTACTGAACACCCTCCTTTAGTACAGTACATTCTCTACAGTCCATTACCAATCAACCCATATAATCTGTTTAAATAAATACAATACTTGAACCTTCCCGGGTTCACTACAACCTCCCTTAATTTCATTAGATTAAATTTATGAAAGGGATGATTTGTCGTAATCTTACATATGTATTACATGAAAACTAATATCGAGCTTGATTTAATAAATCCCTAATAAAATCTTTAGTAAAACATCTTTTATCTGATATAAAACCTTTTTCCTTTGCCAATTCAAATAGAGGAAACTTATCAGTCTTCCGACTCAGGTGATTTCCTATCGACAACGATATTATGTAGGCTTTGCTGACACGTAGACTGTATATATATATATATATATATATATATATATATATATATATATATATATATATATATATATATATATATATATATATAGACAATCTATTTATAATACTATAGAAATCTTTTGACTGCCTCGTGACCTAGTATTGAACAGCAATAGGATATCTGCTCTGGTCAAAAGATCTCGGATCTGATTCACGAGTCGAACCCTGGTCGAACCCTGGGATCCCGGTCGGAATCCCGACCGGGATCCCAGGAATAAACTTTTTTTTATTACTAAAGCTGAATTTTTGTGAACAGTTTCGTTTTGATGAGACAATCAATCATCTTTTCTATCTTCGAAAAATCTCAAATTGGGTAGATAATAAAGTTATGGGGCTTTGAAAATTTTGATTCGGTGAAGGAAAAATATTTATTGATAACAATAATTATTTTTTGTTCTAAAACGCTTGATTATATTATGAAAAACACGATGAAACTTTTGTCCTACACATTCGATCGTTTTTCTGGCAAGTCCTCCACCCTAAAGTTTCGGAATTATGAGATGTTTAAATCGATATTAAGCTGTTGTGCAAAAATTAGGTGGTTATTTAATTAACAAACTAATTTTCTCACAACAGCTTATTAATGTTATTCAAGGGTAACATTGTCCTACACGTAAAGAGAAACTTTTTTAGTACAACACTCTAAAGTTTTCTTTTTTATCTATCTTTATTAGTTACCCGATTCGAGATTTTTCGAAGATAGAATATATGGTTGTCTCGTCAAAACGAAGCTGTTCACAAAAATTCAGCTTGTAAGTAATCAAAAAAAAACAGTAGCAGTCGTGGGACTGCCGATAGAAGTGAAAACGGAACTATTAAGTTGAGAGTAATTAAAACTATATGCAAAACATAGCTATAAATATACTATTATCATTAGCATGTCGGTGACGCGAACCGAGGATTTTACCCTCTACCAAAACGCTCAACGCGCCTAAAGAAGTTTTCACTTCAAAAAAGTTTGTTCCTGGGATTCCGGGCTATACTGTAATTGTTACTAACCCATCAACAACCAGTGCGACACTTAAGTGCTGCACCGATTCTCGGTGGAATTCAGTTGGCACCCACACGACGCTTAAGTGTCGCATTCCCATTTTGTTTTCAACCTTACACTACTAAAAATACAGACTACTTTAGTATAACGAAATTTTATAAGGCTTTTTCTTGGGGGCTGAGGGGTTAATAATTGTTTAACGTAATAAAACTGCAGCAACCGACTTCCAATTTACTATATCTCCGGAACCCTGCATCAGATCTTAACCAAATTAAAACGAGACCACACGAGAAGTACACCTTCCGTAGCAATAATAAATTCAAAATCGGTTCGTAAATGACCAAGTATAAGTAAAAAAATAAAAAAAACATACCGAATTAAAAAACTAGCTGTCATCCGTGATTTCGCTCACGCGAAACAAAAGCTTTACTTCTTTGCTCAGTTGAGTAAACAATTGGTAAAGAACTTGCGGGCCAAGCGCAATGCAGGGTCCTGAAGTTGTCCAACACAATAATGCGAAATAAGAAGACAGCTTTAACTGTTTCATACTACATATATGTGAACCACAGGTTCACCGCCTGTAAAACTTCAAGTACATTTTATAAGTTGGTCGACTATTACTCAAAAACTTGTAAAGCCTTCTAAGCCGTGATAGTTTTCCTTTTATCTTAACTATGTGTCTTACTACCGTAATTTTTTTGATAATTGACTAACAAAACTTAACACTTTAAAGCTAAATATTTCACAAACGATTCCCTTAATCGAAAAATTGGTTTCACAGACCTGCAACATTAACGACACCAAATTTAAATTAAAAAATTATATCAACGATACTTTACACCAGAAGACACCCGAGAGAAAAAATTTACATATAGAGGAGCATAATAAAAAAGATTTTATGGTACCACTTTGTTGTCGTGACTAATACTAGATGGTAGAGTTCTGCATTGTCTCGCCCGGGTCTGGTACCAACGCCTTACCTATTCCTGTTTATATTGTCACTCTCGTGTTCCGGTTTGGAGGGTAAGATAGCCGGTAAACTTATGCATGTGGCATTAGACCTCGCTACAAGATAGCAACGCACTCTTAAAACCTTTGGTGTCTATAGACGATTGATGACTTATTTTATCAGGAGCCCCGTATGCTTGTTTGCTATCTTATGGTATACAAAAAAATAATAATAATTATATTCATGTCAAATTACAGCTTCCTTGTACTAAGGATCTCTAAACTGAAACTATAAGGCTTCCAAGTTTACTTCAGAACCCAAAGAGTTAACTTTTGTGATTTCTGGCTAGTGTGATTTTTAATGGTTATTTTTTTAATCAGTCCTGTAGGTTTTGTGTTTGTTCAATATATACATACGAAATTATTATTTTATCTTTGTAATAAAAGTGCAGATTCTGATTTAGGATATCTTATTATATGTATATACTCTGATTATAAAAAGCTATAAGAAAAAATTATGCTCAATCTTTTATAATAGCTTAATAATTAAGTGAAATAGAAGCCTTTTCCATGATTATTTTCAATTTTTATAGTACACGAAATACCCCACCAAAATAATTTGCTACAACAACTAACTATAACATGTAGTAACATTACGAAAACCATTTTAGTGGGAGGTTGCGGTGCTCCATAAAAACTTAAATCGTACAAAAAAATCTTCTGTTTTACTAGCTAATTAGGCTCATTTTCTGTGCTAAATCCTTTTATAATTAGCGAATATATAGTTCAACCATTTGGCAGTTTTACCTGGAAAGTTTTCCGGAAATTTTGAAAATTGGTATTGTAGATTTTATCTCACTTTCCGAATTTTAACTTTGCCACTTCGTATATTTGCCGCTCGCGCCGCCAAATTGGTAAAATGTCGCCTAATGGCAGTTTTTCGACACTATCTCGTTTTCTACTTATTTTACGATAAAGCACTGATCTAATAATTAATTTAATAGAAAATTTCATACAATTTATGTCTTCAGAATTTCTGTTTGAAGATCAGTAGTTTTGAAATACGAGCGCCGCGAAGTCATACATAAGTTAAATGCATTTTGACTACAAAACTAAATTCCACACTACCTTGAGATAGATCAAATGGCGCATTTTTATGGTATATTCCTCAGTAGGCCTATTGGAAAGCTTTAGTACCTAATCCGGACAGTATGTCATAGAATTCCACAATCTAGTTAGCAGCTAGATCATCTAACTCTCTCAAGTTCTTAATGATGCTTAACAATAAAAAAGTTGTATTAAGTACTAATCGTTGCCCGCGACTTTGTTCGCGCGGACTTCGTTTACTCCGCAGAGCTCCTCCTCCGTAGGTGATAGCGTGATAATATGTACCCTATATGTTGACCCGACCTGTTAGGAATATTCATGCAAAATTTAAAGTAAATCCATGCAGTACTTTTTGATTTTACCCCGGACATACATTGACTTTCCTACGATTTTATTATATGTATATATATATATATATATATATAAATATATATATATATATATATATATATATATATATATATATATATATATATATATATAATATATATATATATATATATATATATATAGATTAACTATTCTTGAAAAGGGGCTCGGCTTAGATCAACGTGAGTGAAATTGGAAGAATAACAATAAATTACGTTAAAGTGTCTTGATCATTATAAATTATAAAAATTTGTTTAAGTTTAGAAAATACAGTAAAATTGGTTCAGATATCAATACTAGCTCACCTCGCTAGCCGACAAACCGTCAAAAATATGTGTATAAAAAGATGTATGTATAACACAGAAAAGAAACTGCGTGTAAAAGCAAATACCCGGAAAACCACGTTCTACGACTTCCTTTGATAAAAATTCTTTATCCTTTGGGATAAATTGTCGTTATCCCTAATACATTATAAACGTTACCCATATTTTAATGCAAAGGTGAATTTGTTTATTACGATATTACGTTTTAACTACTTAGGCTGAGCTATACCTGTCAGCATGGAATTGCCTTTTTCCTTCTCCCCATCCTTCTCTGTCGTTTAGAACTACCATTTGCCAGAGCAAGAAAAATAGCGGGAATGCGCTTGCAACGAGGATTCCTCCGCGTGCTTCATACCGAATTACACAGCCATTTGCAATAGGAAACGAAATACTGCCTTGTTGGTCCAGTGGTGAGCCATTCAGCTAACATCAATAAATCCGGGTAATTGTTAAGTTTTTTCTCTGTAGATCTCAATAGCAATCATGAATCTGGTGGTAGTATAACGTTCTCGAACCACGGAAAAGTTTTTTTTTATAATATAAGATAGCAAACAAGCAAATGGCTCTCCTGATGGAAAGACTCAACCATCGCCTATAGACACCAAAGATGTTAATGGTGCGTTGCTATCATTTGGCGAGGTCTAATGCCACATGCATAAGTTTACCGGCTTACCCTCCAAACAGGAGCACGACACGTGCTAGTCACTGACTAGCACTGACGCTATTGCGGCATAAATAGGTGAGGCGGTGGTACCAGACCCGTGCGAGACAATGCAGAACTCTACCACCTAGTAGCCACGATGGTAGTGACGCGTATAGCTAATCGGTCGCCTTTTACGACCTGTCTGGTAGAACAGCAGTTGGTCTATTCTTCTTTTTTTTTTATATCATAAGACAGCAAACAAGCAGATGGGTCTCCTGATGGAAAGAGACAACCATCGCCTATAGACACCAAAGATGTTAATGGTGAGTTGCTATCTTGTGGCGAGGACTAATGCCACATGCATAAGTTTACCGGCTACCTTACCCTCCAAACCGGAACACGACAGCGACAAGCACTGACGCTATTGCGGCAGGAATAGGTAAGGCGGTGGTACCAGACCCGGGCGAGACAATGCAGAACTCTACCACCTAGTAGCCACGATGGTAGTGACTCGATAGCCAATCGGTCGCCTTTTACGACCTGCCTGGCAGAACGGCAGTTGGCCTATTCTACAAAGGAGGCCGGGACCAACACGGTCTTCAAAAGAGCCAGGGACCAACACGAAAGGGGAAAGTATTTAAAGCTGCTGGTTTCAGTCATTGTAAATAACAAGCGATAATTTATAAAGCTGGCAACTGCAACATTAGGGATTACCACCTATCTCGCCAATCGATAAACCATTAAGGTCTTTTGGTGATGTCTTATCACTCCCGTGCCTCAGATGAACGTGTAAAGTTTAGTCGTTCGTCTTATGAAACATGTGAAAGTCATTAATAAGTGGCTGAATTACGTTGACGGGAATCACCACTCATCTTGCCAAACGACAAACTTACCGGTTTGAGATGAATCAAAACGTATTTTAATTTTCGATATACTGTGCCTAAACTAGAACCGGTGGGATAATATTTATGTTAATCCTAGCTGATCCGCAGGTGTATCACCTAAAATTTGCAATCCGCCATCGATCAAGGATGACTTTTAAATATAACAAAATAAATATCATTAAAAACGTGGCCAATTGCTTGCTGGTCACTGGATGCTTTTTTGCGACGTCACAGCACCAAAAACAATAAAGCGGCAACGACTACCACTCATATACAAGATTATTATGTGTCTTGCAATAACTAAGCAATTACGATAATTGCGCATTGCGAGATACGTGATAACCCCGCCGGATAGCATCGCACGCAAGTGGATTAACAGGTCTTCTGCTTATTCGTTCTACCCCTATTTTACTCTTTCAGTAGTCAATTTTGAAAAAACAGCGTACGTTCCCCAGGTCTACATTTATCTCCTTGCCAAATTTCATCAAAGTAGGTTAAGCAGGTGAAAGCGCAACACAAATTTAGACATATTTTCGCATTTATAATATTAGTATGGATACTGAAGATCTTCCCCCTATTTTCTTTCACGCGTTCAGTTAGTTATCATATTACGAGTGTTAGATTTTAAAAACTTTCCCATGCTAGTTTTAAACATTTCATTTTATGCAAACCTTGTCGTGAAAAAAACGAAAAAAAAGAATTTGATTTGATGAATTTATTCCGAAGTCATGCGCGTACAAACATTTTGTCGATTCATTTTTATGTGTATAGATGATTTTTTTACAAAAGGTAACTACAGAAAAGATTTTGAAAAAGGAAATACATTTGTACAGTTTAAATATATAAGTAGGACGTGGGAAGTCAAAGGTACCTGCTAGTTTACAGTATATGATAAAAAATTGGTAAAGTGCGTGTCGGGCCACGCACAATGTTGGGTTCCGAAGTTGCCTATCACAATAACACTTCAATTTATAGTTTCAAACTATGAACATCTAAGCTGTTCAACGTCAATGATAAATATATAATATATTATATATACGCATCAGAGGTTCACCGCCAATAAAAACTTCTCTAAGTACGTTTTATAAGTTGGTCGACTATTACTCAAAAACTTTTAAAGCCTTCTAAATGATTTTTTTTCACCCCAAAACCAACCGTTTAGCCTGCAGAGGGGGGACTTGACTCTAAGAAAAATTAGCCCTTAAAAGCTTAATATTTTACAAACGAGTCTCTTAATCGAAAATTTGTTTTCATAAACCCGCAATATTTTTTAAAAGCCTATTCAACGGAAAAAAAATTAACATTCCCACTTTACATGTAGGGGAGCTACCCTGAAAAAAAAATATTTTTCAAAATTTGAAAAAGAGCGAGCCTCACAATAGGCGCATGTGATGTATAACAATTAATATTTGACATCAAAGTAATTACGTAGGTACAATCCGATGGCTACCGCACGCGTTTATTAGTATTAGTCAATTCAGATAGAGCGTGCTCATTGGTCAATTCAAATAGCATGCGTTCATTGATCATCTCTAATAGCCCGTGCTCATTGGTCAATTCAAATAGCACGCGCTTATTGGTCATTTCAAATAGTGCGCTATTCCTCGGCTTCCTGTTACACACTTTCGTTGCATTTCACAAAATCACTCCCATAGATTATAGGAAAGCGAGAGGAAAGATATTACACACCAAAAAAGTTAGATTTGAACAAATATCTCTTCTTACAAATCCTCAACGAGCGGTTTATGTTGAAAAATCTTTGTAAAGAACTGAGATTTAATTTGTAAAATATTTTTCCTTTAAATAAACGCACCGAAATACGTTTTTATTACATCATACGTGATGTAATAAAAAGTTAAACAAACCACGATCATTTTTGGAGGATTGTAATGTATTTTTAAATTAAAAGACTTCTAATAAGAACACGGTGGTTTCGTTTCTTTATCTAGCATATGTTACATTGTTCCTAATATGAATGCAAAAATTCGTGAAGATGAAAGTACTTATGAATATTTGTATTCTTTCATGCAAAAATACTGAATAAATTCACTTCTCGTCTTACATTTTTACCTTGACAGTCGAGTAGCTTTTATCTTACCAACAAAGTAATAATATTCTTCACTGTTTTCTATATTCTAACAAAATAACGTTATAAAGAAATGGCTAAAGTTAAAAACTACCTTATTGCCGAAACACAAAGAAGAACTTTGTTTAACAACCACGTCTCTCAGGGCAGTTAAGTAAAGAGGTACATAGATCACTAGGGCCATAAACTTTTAATTACTGATTTTATATCTAGCACTACAAGCGTTGGGTCGCAAAATTATAACGATCATAAAAATAATGAAACTACGTACCTACTTACTCTTGATTTTGCTGTCTTTTCCATAATTTCATATGTATATACATATTTACATATTCTGTTGCAGAAGGAATAGGTAAGGGGGTGGTAGTAATAGCAACGGACCATTATCAACTTTAGTGTCTACAGGCGATGGTTATATCTTTCCATAAAGCGATTACACCTGCGAACGACCTTGAGTTATTGACAGGCGCAGCGTAAGTACTATCCTGTACGCCGACATATCCCAACGTCAAAGAGTATATACAGTGGATGCAGCTACGTTTTAACATTTTTGTTTACCTATATGAACGTTTATCATCATGAATCAAATGAATGTTGGCAAACTCAAACCCCATAACCGATAATCGGTCATTTATCGATTCATTTTAGAAAAATGATAAATATCGAAAGAAAAAACAATAAATATCGAAAATCGACAAAAGAATTATATGACACTTTTACACAATAATGACTGTTACGTATCCTATCTTCTTATAATATACAATACATCTCATGTAGCACTTTATTTTAATACATACAATTAACAATTAATATTTAACAAAACCTTTGAAAACGTGATTTTGTAAAAAGTGATCTCTTAAATAACCTTTTAAAAATTTAAGTTTTTGTTTCAAAATCTCGTAAGAAAAAGTAGAGATTTAATTTAATTGAAAGCATATCTATATGCTTAAATTAAAAGGAAAGTATTAAACATGTTGATTAATTAAGACTATTTGTATGTATAATATATTTAATTTATTTATATTTATTTCATTTCTTATGATAGCAAACAAGTAAACAGTTTTCTTGGTAGAAAAATATAACCATCGCCTATAGACATTAAAAATGTTAATAGTGTATTGCTATTCATGTATCAGGGTTAGAATTTACATGCATATGTTTACCTTTCCCTCAAAACCGAATCAGCCCCCCTAGACAAGTGGCAAACGCTCAGTAACTATTCAAATATTACGCTTTGGCGATATTTAGGCCAAATTGGTAGCCAAGTGGATCATGGCTTGTTCAACGTTCGTTCCATACGAACTTTACGAATTATATCGAATATTGTCTCTGAATTGACGGTAAACGTCACTTTGAAGTATTATTTTCACCGAGGTTATAAGTTTTATTTATATGAAAAGTGCATTAAAAGCAAAAAAGACTTGCCCCCCAAGATGTGGCATCAACGTTAGTACAATAGAAAGAGAAATTTATGGATTTGTCATAAGCTGTTGACACGAGCGTAAACGAATTTGTAATTGGTAGCCAAGTGTCATTCGTGAAACGAAACATTATATTGCATCGATCATTTTTGTCAATTTTCGTACAAGACCGTAGCCAAGTGGCACTTTTGACAAGCAAAATAGTAGCGAATTATTCGATAATCAGCGAACGCTAGAACCCTGCAGATTACGCTTAAAATGGCGGTTGATCACTATTATTCAATCAGCTGTTCTAAAGCGTGGATAACACAAGTGAATTTTTGATAATTTTAAAGTAAAATTAACGCAAATTAAGAAGGCTTTTGGTGGCACATTATTGATGGTGCTTTGATATCCTTATGGGGGGGTATTAATGTCACATGCATACATTTACCGGCTACCTTACCCTCCAAACCGGAACACGACAGTAACAAGCACTGTTGCTATTGCTGCAGAAATAGGTGGGTCAGTGGTATTAGACCCGGGCGAGACAATGCAGAACCCTACCACTTAGAAGCCACAATACTAGTGACTCGTTTACCCAATTGTTCGCTTCTAACGAACTGCCTAGACACATTGTAAGTAGTGATAGGTTTGCAAAATGCTGACAATGTCTTAATGATGATAAATATAATATTTTGTCTTTAAATATTTTACACACACTATAAGTTCAAGTTATAAACACTATATTCTTGTTACAACCCTTGTATTTTGTAAATTTAATGAAACAAAGAAAGATAGTTTATTTTTCAGTGTAGCAATAGATTTCGATCAATTTTACATTTCTGTAAATATGTATGCCAAAAAATACGTAAAAAAGAAGTTTTATATATTCAGTTTTGCTTATTTTTGTTCATTTTTAATAATAAATTTATCATCAGCTTTCATAAATCTGAAACATAAGTTTTAAAATGTGACTATCGATAACATTTTGCACAATTCTACGTTCACTTGTAAGGTAGGTAAAGAGGATTTACTTAAAATATGTTAAAACAATCAAATTTGATAGCAATTAAGATAAATACATAAATCTTGGTGACAGTATTTAATTTTATAACTCTTTAAATTGGTAGTCCGTAGTACTGACAGAGTTCAATTAACATGTTAGCTATATAGAAACTTACGGCATGACAGTAATTAAGAAGAAAAGATAGTATATTTTATCTTATTCGCACTCACGCGGTACATACAATCAAAATTGAATCAGATATAGCGACTCTGTTCTTATTTTTATTATATTCAATTCAGAGACAATATTCGATATAATTCGTAAAGTTCGTATGGAACGAACGTTAAACAAGCCATAATCCACTTGGCTACCAATTTGGTCGAAATGACGCCAATGCGTTATATTAGAATGAACAGAGAGCTCGGTTGGCGGTCAGAGCGTGCGCAGGACTTAGAAAAATTTTAATGGAAAATTTCAACCCTATATAACACCCCTTTTTTGTTGCACCATTACGTGGAGGGGGTAAGGGACACCAACTTTTGTCAAGGTCACTTTGCTCTGAGTTAATTCCCCGTGGAGTTAGGAGATGAAAACCGAAATTCATTACAAAGGCGTCTGCGACTTAAAAAAAGAAAATGTATTGAAAACCCCCTAGTTAGGTTAGGACTCTTAAATTATGGCAATTTGCGTTCATTTTACTTTAAAATTATCAAAAATTCTAACAGATATTATCCACGATTTAGAACAGCTGATTAAATAATAGTGATTATCCGCCATTTTTAGCGTAATTTACAGGGTTCTAGCGTTCGCTAATCATTGGATCACCAATTTTGCTTGTCAAAAGTGCCACTTGGCTAAGGTTTTGTATGAAATTGATCAAAGATGATCGATACAATATAACGTTTCGTTTCACGAATAACACTTGGCTACCAATTACAAATTCGTTTACGCTCGTATCAACAGCTTATGTCAAATCCATACATTTTGTTTTCTATTCTCCTAGCGTTGATGCCACTTGTCTTGGGGGGCAGGACAGTTAAAAACACCGACGCTATTGCGGCAGGAATATGTAAAGCAGTAGTTCCAAAACTGGGTTGATGCGTTCCAAAAAACCAAGGTCGAAAAAACTAACTAATGATTATAATAACTGCCTCGTAGTCTAGGGGATAACCTAAAGTTTCGTTTAAGGTATTTTTCGAAAATTCAAAAATCTCAGTAGCAGCTTGGAGTCTGGCGGGTGGTGTGTTACCACTTCCATGTCTCGGTGAGCACATAAAAACCATCGGTCCTGGTTATTGCTAAAACAACAACAACAGTGATATATATTCACGCCAGTCCCCTTACGAGGTAGGCAAAGAGAACCGAGTGCAATATGTCACGATCCTTCTAAATTTTTCTTGCTTCCTGCACGTTCATTACTCTCTTCATATAAACACGCTGGTTGCGAAGACTTTACCACCTTCAAATAGTACCGGTTTTTTATCTGTTTTCTTCAGAGTTTTGCTTTTTAGTCGCTTGCTTGAATTATATTCGTTGTTTAATGCCACATGCATAAGTTTACTGGCTACATTACTCTCCAAACCGGAACACGACAGCGACAAGCACTGACGCTATTGCGGCAGGAATATGTAGGCGGTGGTACGTGATTCGGGCGAGACAATGCAGAACTCTACCACCTAGTAGCCACGATGGTAATGACTCGCATAGCCAATCGGTGGCCTTTTACGACCTGCCTGGCAGAACGGCAGTTGGTCTATTCTTCAAAGGAGTCCGGAACCAACACGGGGAATTTGATATATCTCAGAATGATCGCTGAATAGCTATAAATTTTCAGGAAGTTTAAATTTATTGTTACCTACCTAACCCGGGTTGGCTAACCGAATCTTACCGTGTTTCCTTACGAAGAATGAAAACTTTGAGATATATCTCTTGGGACTCTAAAAGGTACACAGACCACTTAAGTCATAATATTTTAATAAATCGATTTATTGCCAGGATCTACCAGCTAAAATTCTTGTGGATTGTGTTGCAAGATTATTTTAAAGGGAAATACTTATCGAATATATCCGTGATTACAATTGAAGTCTAGTAGAAACGACCGTAACGACCCCTTTGAAAAATATACTATGTGCTGCCCTTAATAGTTCGTTAAAGGCAAGTTATTGGTGAAACCACCCACTGCCATTGTATTTACTAGGTGGTTGAGTTCATTTACGTCTACAATCATGTGCGTGTGGACTGAGAGATCTTTTCAAAAACCTTATCCAATCACAGCCAAAGTATGAGAGGATTTAGGAAATAACTGTGAAAACTTCATGGTAAGGTATGAAATTTGTAAAACCTAAACGAAGAAAGTTAGAACTAATTAACTGGATCACTCAATTTGGACACCTGAAGAATAAGCCATATCGCGTATCCAAGAATATACTGCCTATGTGTTTATAATTTGCATTTGAAATAATTGTGCAGAATTTGTGAAAGCTGCTAAACAAATTTTCGATTCGTTTCAAGGCCACGTTTAAGATTTAGAACGGGTTATATGGATCACTCAGAATGCACTATGTTCAATTGAGTGATCTTTTAAAACACCACCTTATACTGAAAAAGTATGACACATTATTATGTTTATTATAAACTAGCTGTTGCCTGCGACTTCGTCCGTGCGGACTTCGTTTACTCCGCACTGCCCCTCCCCTGTAGGTGATAGCGTGATAATATGTAGCCTATATGTTGACCCGACCTGTTAGTAATATTCATGCAAAATTTGAAGTAAATCCATGCAGTACTTTTTGAGTTTACCCCGGACATACATACAGACAAACAGACAAAAATTCTAAAAACTGTATTTTTGGCTTCGATATCGATTGTAGATCACGCCCCAAGTATTCTTTTAAAAAAATATTCAATGTACAGTTTTGACTTTCCTACGATTTTATTATATATATAGATGTATTATATGTGTAGATGTATTATATGCTTCTGGGAAAATTTGTGAAATAAAAATCGTGATTGAAATCTTACTGGCTTAAGAGAAAATGAAAATCTTGTTTCTTCTCGATCGTCCCAACTGAGTGATCCTTATATTTAACTATATTTAATAAACTGAAACTTATAGGTAGAAGGTAGTTGCATCAGAAATTGTGAAAAATGTTGTACTAAAATTTGACGTCCCTGTAAGTGTTATATTTTTAAAGATAACTCATTTTTTACAATCCTAAAGAAAAACGTTGAGTAGGGTTCTTGTACTTTTTTAATTTGTTTGATTATTTTTTCGACTACCCTATTCAATGCTAACATTGTGTATATTCATTGCGATTTGCGAAGCTGGCGGCGTTGTGCAGTGCATTTAATGCAAGTTTGTTTATAGTGTTGTGGTATAAATAATAACAACATTATCAGTGTTTCCGTTTAGTGACAGTGAATAAATGTACAATTTAAGTATCTTGTTCAATATTCAAACCATCATTATTACATTTTTGTCACACTAATATTGTTTTTTTTTAAATATGGTGTTAAAAAAGACGAGACTACGTTTTTTATCATGAGAAATTGTAAAAACAAGGCAGCATTATCATTATCCTTTGATTTATATCTTATTAATATACAGAGTGCTTCTGATCTTTTTTTGTGTGTAGAATTCCTTAGTATGATAACCCTCATATAGTATGATAACTCTAATATAGTGTGATAATACCTAACTTTGCTGAACTTGTTACTTAAAAACGTAATTTTATGTTGAAGTTATGTAGTGAAAACAGTCTAAAAATATCTTTAAAACTTCTAAAAACGAAACTCACACGACTTTCAGTACTCAAGTAAACTGATATGGGCACCCTACTCAACGTTTTCCTTAATGATTGTAAAAAATAAATTATCTTTAAAAATAAAACACTTACAAGGACGAATGGTTCGTCAAATTTTAGTACAACATTTTTCACAATTTCTAATGTAACTACTGTCTACCTATAAGTTGCGGTTTATTAAATTTAGTTTAATATAAGGATTACTTACTCAGTTGGGACGATCGAAAAGAAACATGATTTTTATTTTCTCTTAAGCCAGTAAGATTTCAATCACGATTGTTATTACACAAATTTTCCCAGAAGCATAACTTATAATATATCATATATATTATAAGTTATGCTTCTGGGACTTTTTCATACTTTTTCAGTATAAGGTGGTGTTTTAAAAGATCACTCACTGAACATAGTTCATTTTGAGTGATCCATATAACCCGTTCTAAATCTTAAACGTGGCCTTGAAACGAATCGAAAATTTGTTTAGCAGCTTTCACAAATTCTGCACAATTATTTCAAATGCAAATTATAAACACATAGGTAGTATATTCTTGGATACGCGTTATGGCTTATTCTTCAGGTGTCCAAATTGAGTGATCCAGTTAATTAGTCTAACTTTCTTCGTTTAGGTTTCACAAATTTCATACCTTACCATGAAGTTATCACAGTTATTTCCTAAATTCTCTCATAATTTGGCTGTGATTGGATGAGGTTTTTGAAAAGATCTCTCATTCCACACGCACATCTACAATCCACTGCCATCGTATTTACTAGGTGGTTGAGTTCAGATACGTCTACGACCCGCTGTCATCGTGTTTACTAGTTAGTTAAGTCCAGTTACGTTAACGAACCACTGCCATCGTATTTACTAGGTGGTTGAGTTCAGTTACTTCTACGACTCACTGCCATCTTTTTTACTAGATGGTAAAGTTCAGTTAAGTTTACGACCCACTGCCGTCGTGTTTAATTGGTGATTGAGTTCAGTTCCTTCTACGACACATTGCCATCATGTTTAGTTGGTGGTAGATTTAAGTAACCTCCTCGATCCACTGCCATCGTTTACTTGATGGTAGAGATCAGTTATGTCTACGGACCACTGCTATCGTGTTGACGAGGTGGTTGAGTTCATTTACGTATACGACCTACTGCCATCGTATTTACTTGGTAGTAGATATCAGTTACGTCTACGACCCACTGCTGTCGTGTTTACTAGGTGGTTGAGATCAGTTACGTCTATAATCCACTGCCATCATATTTACTAGGTGGACGAGTTTAGTTACGTCTACGACTCACTACCACCGTCTTTACTCGGTGGTAGAGTTCAGTTGTTCTATGGCCCACTGTCATCGTATTTACTAGGTGCTTGAGTTCATTTACTATATTTTATACTTTCCATCGTCGGCACTTGGTGAAATTCCATTATTATTACACAATTGACTAAGCACTTGTACTTTAATTTCAATTCACAACATATTTTAGTATATCTTTCAACCGGTGTTCATCACTGAACAATGGCTTCAGCGAGCGGACCACCGACCCCAAACGAAAGACGACGTCAGCACCAAAAGACACGAGGCTGACGAAATTACCAGCTTCGCGACGGCCTAATAAACCTGAAAAAGACGTCACCTCAGGCTGCAAAGTACATCGCCACCGTCATCGTTACACTCACACTAATAAAATTCAACTATTGTACATATGCAAACACATAAACCTTATTCTGTATAAATTACAATATTATTGTGAAATAAATCTCTTCTCAATCAGTCTTTGGTTGTTTCACTACCTCCTGGGCAACTGATGTATCACTGTGGCGAAGATAACATCTAAGCCCTTAATCGCCAGGTTCCTTCCTCTGGCCTGGCGGTAGTGAAAAGACTCCACCACACCTTCAAACCCGACTTCCTACCACTTTCCTCCCCATTGGACTTCATGGGATCGACACCTTAGTAAGTTTCCTCTCACTGTGGTAAGCAGAAAACTACCGCCACCTTTATACCTGACCTCCCATCTCTTAGTCTGTTACCTTAGGTCGCACGGTATAGACGTCCTGGTTTATTATATATATTAATCTAAGCCTGAACAAGAATAAAAAAGTTTTTAACATTTTGCAATGCATTGAATAGATAATGCACTGTGTATGTCACAATGTCACATATATGCAGTTGCTATTTTAATAATTCCAATAAAACATATTTGTCTTTTGTACGTGCTCTACTGAGACTCATATATTTCTACTGGGACCTACGTTTATTTATTTGCCGAGGGAAATAGCTTAGCAAACAATCTTGGGAGGTTTCATCTAGTCAATTTTCAATTCATCTTAAAACAACATTGCTATCGGAAAAGTCTTAATAGCTGGAAAATTAAATTTGTTCTCTATATTTATAGAGATTACTGTAAAAGATTATGCTTTGTTGGTCTAGTGATAAGTTTATTGTGCTCAGGTCATAAGATTCCGGGTTCAATTTCTAGATCAGGCAAAGTGTTGTTAGTTTTTCCTATTTGAAAAATCTCAGTAGCAACTCGGAATCTGGTGGTATTGTATTCATGTCTGATGGTGTTATACATTCGTGCCTCAGAATAGCACTTGCTGCTATTACATACATATATATCCTAACACCAAATCATTGCTTCCTGCTGACTTGCTTTGGTTCCTGCACATTCATAATTTTCTTCATGCAAACACTCCAGTTTCAATGACTGTTGACACCACTTTCAGGTAGCATCCAAATAATTTGATCATGGTACATCAGTCTTGGTCTCCCCCTGGTGGTACCTAGATCCATCCACATTCGCATTGTATATGTTTTGTTAATCGTTCATATGCCATTCTTTCAATATGTCCGAACCAACGAAGCATGCCCCTTCAAATTTTTACACCGATACTTTCTTTCAATCCACCTTTCTCTCACTTCGGTTGAGGAGCTATTGATCCTAACTAATGCAAAAACAATCGATAGCCGCTTCAGGTCGGTAAAATTGGTGGGAGAGATGCGCTGTGCCGCGCTACCGGCTGCATGGGTACCACCAACTTGCTTACTTCTCCCGTGAAACAGCTTTGCTGTGTTTCGGAAAGAAGGGAATACAGGCAGTGTAATTACTGGCACCGAGACTTAACACCTTATGTCTCAGGATAGGCAACACACGAATGGAATACCTGGGCTAGTTTCAGCCCAGGTATCCCATTTTTGATCATTGGCGACGTCGACCACTTACCATCAGGCGGCACGTCTGCCAGTTTGCCTATCTCAATAACATAAAAAAATGCGGTGTTGGAAATCATCACCTACCTTGCCAATAGTGAAAGTAAAAGTGTTCGATCTTACGAAATGTTTATTAGCTGTCTACCTCAAAAACAGACGCCAATCGCACCTGTATATTTATGTTATGAGTGGATGTTTATCAGTATTTAGTAGAACAACTTCTAAACAGATTTTGATTAAACTGTTCATACGTATATGAAAATAAGAAAAAGAATTTAAATCGGGGACGAAGTTGGGCGCATCGACTAGTAAGCGACAATTAATAAAAAATAATAAAAACTCAGTAACTTCTACTCATGTATAATTTGTTCTTTCCATTTTGTAATCACATGTTAGACTGAAACAAATATCTCCGAGTTAATCGCTCGTTGTCAAGTTTCTTGTGATTTGCTAAGAATTATGATTTTATTTGTGAATTTATTCTGTTGCTGACAAAGGAATATACTCAAGTGTATTTTATAAAATTTTCTCTCAAAGGATTTTATAAATAAAAATAGTTGAATAAAGTAACGAAAAGATATTTTCTTCATCTAGCACATTTATCTATTAGTTGTATTGTAATTCATGTTGTTGCTTCTATAAATTCTAAAGGTCATAAACAGTACAATGGACTCCACCTTTATGGATAGGTATATGTGTAGTGCATGTGAGGAGGCTTGTTAGAGGCACACGCACACACTTGAACACAAATTATTTGGAATATATTTTAAAAGTTTAAAGTTTTAATTTTTTATTTGTTAAATGTTAAATATTGTTCACTAACATAATTTGTGAGAAAACATTTACTAACGCTATCGGGCGGTTTCCGAAACGCAAATTAATTTTAACAAGCAATCAATTTCTGTTTAACATAATTTTTACAAGCAAATGATCTGTTAAACACAGATTATTTGTTTAAATTAATTTGCGTTTCGGAAACCGGCCATATGTGTTTTAATATCCGGAATTAAATGTTTATTTTTAATTTTTTTTTAGAAAATTATATTATATGGATACCTATTTCTTCTCATTCATGCAAAACCCATCGCCCACTGGTGGGATAATTTTTGTGACAAAAATTATTTAACACCAGTGCAGTCAGTCCCAAATTAGTGGTAGTGCCATATTGCATTTGCAACTGAATAGGGCGGCACGCCCGGAAGACACCACACTCTCACTTCTCACTGACACCGACGTAAAGTAGCAGCTCTGCTGCTGCGTTTCGTTCGATTTGTGGGAGTTCCCGATGTGGATGGCCATACGCCTTCACTGTTGGATCTCCTGCTGACCTCTCACCCGGACCGTTATCAGGTATCGGTAGTTGCTCCACTTGGCGCGTCGGACTACTGCCTGTACCGGAGCAAAGTGCCAGTCACGCGCCCATTACGGCCTCCCTTTGCGGGCTGTCGTCGCGTTTGGCACTATAGGTCAGAAGACGACGGAATGCGGTCTTTCTTTGCATCCTACTCATGGGGGCGGTTGTGCTTCTCGCTGGATGATCCGAATGCTGTCGCTAACTTTATCGCTGATGTGGCGCTTTGGGCATGGAACTTTTCATTCCGTATTCTGCGGTGACCATAGTCGGTAAGCCTCAGCCTTGGTTTGGTCGCCACTGCAAAGCGGCTTTACGCCGAAAGTAGGAATGCTACCGAGCTTGGGCTGCTGCGTCGGCATCCTGTGATGTAAAAACTAGCGCATTACGAAAGGAGTACAATTCGTCCTCGGGGTTCTTCAAAAGAGCTATCGCCAAGGCAAAAGCGGAACACATTGGCAGAATTAGTGAGAAATTAGTTCGCCTTCCTTCAGGAACTCGTGCGTTCTGGTCTTTCGCCAAGGCTGTCTTAGGGAATTTCTCCCAGCGTTCATTTCCATCCTTGCACAGAGACGATGATTCTCTGGCCCATACCGCAAAGGAAAAAGCCGATCTTCTGGGCTCGTTCTTTGCGGCCGACTCGACTCTGGATAACCAGGGGAACGCACCGCCTACCATCCCGCAATGTGATAGTTCCATGCCAGAACCACAATTTCGGCAGTCATCTGTGCGCAAAGCACTACTTTCCTTGGACATTCACAAGTCGAGTGGGCCTGATGGCATCCCTCCGATTGTGCTTAAAGTATGTGCTCCAGAGTTGGCGCCAGTATTGACGCACCTATTCCGGTTCTCCTGTTCACTCGGCGTGGTGCCGAATTCATGGAAGACAGCTTTAGTGCATCCCATCCCTAAAAAAGGAGATCGCTCTAATCCGTCAAACTATCGGCCAATAGCCATAACCTCCTTGTTCTTCAAAGTCATGGAAACACTTATAAACTGTAGTCCTAAAGTATTTAAAAGAGCACCAGCTGATTAACGACCGTTAGTACAGTTTACGTCGCAGCCGCTCAGCTTATGATATTCTTGTATACCTGACGCATCGTTGGGCGTAGGCAGTTGAGTCCAAGGGGGAAGCATTGGCAGTTAGTTTAGAAAGCGAACGCCTTCGATCGGATATGGCATAAAGCGCTTCTCTCAAAACTGCCTTCCTATGGGATTCCCGAGAAATTATGCAAGTGGATCACCAGTTTTTTGGCTGATCGGAGCATAAAGGTGCACGACGGTGCACGCTCCGACCTCAAACCTGTCAATGCTGGTGTTCCCCCAGGCTGCGTGCTATCACCGACACTGTTCCTTCTGCATATAAATGATATGTTGCGAATTAGTAATATGCTATGCTAAGCTATGCGGACGACAGTACTGGTGATGCTACATACTTCGGCCGTAGCGTTATTTCTCGGGAACACGTTGAAGAGGGCCAGAACAAGCTCGTGTCTGAACTCGAAAATCGACTAACTGATGTCTCGGAATGGGGTCGTGAAAACCTTGTTTCATTTAACCCCAAAAAGACGCAGCTTTGTGCGTTCACCGCAAAAAAAACATCCTTTGTCGTGTCACCTCGATTCGAAAACACTCTCCTGACAGCCTCAGTCAGAATTCTGGGAGTCGACATATCGAACAACATTCAGTTCCGCGGTCATTTGGAAAGCAAAGGCTAAACTAGCCTCCAAAAAATTTGGTGTACTTAGCAGAGCGAAGCAGTACTTCATGCCAGCCCATCGCCTTCAACTTTACAAGGCCCAAATTCGACTTCACATGGAGCACTGTTCTCACCTCTGGGCAGGAGTTCCTCAGTACCAGCTTCTTCCTCTTGGTCGCATTCAACGCAGAGTGGTTCGAATCGTCGACGACCAGGCTATTTCTAATCGGCTTGACTCTTTGGCGTTACGCAGAGATGTAGGTTCGCTCTGCCTCTTTTACCGTATCTATGATGGGGAGTGTTCCTACGAGTTGTTCGGATTAATTCCTGCCGCTAAATTCCATCATCGGACATCGCGTCAAAATAAAAAGTACCATCCTCACTACCTCGATTTCTGGAAGTCCACAACCGTGCGTTTTAGTCGGCACTTTTTGCCTCGCTCTACTCCTTTGAGGAATCAAATGCCCGCGGGGGTGTTTCCGAATGGATACGACTTGGGGACCTTCAAGAAACGAGCTTATTCATTCTAAAAAGGCCGGTGACACAGCTGCGTACCCCCCGGTATTGCAGATGTCCATGGGCGGCGGTGATCACTTACCATCAGGTGCACCACATGCCCCTCTACTACAAGAAAAAGATAATTTTGTTTTTCTCTTACATTTTTGCTTTGAATTTCGAATAAGTTTTGTCTTATTAACGCAGAAATAATAATGTTAAAAGTTTTTTGTAAATCCCGTGTTGGTCCTGGCTTATCCCGTGTCGGTCCTGGTTTTTTTAAGAATATACCAACTGCCGTTCTGCCAGGCATGTCGTAAAATGCGACCGATTGACATATCGCTATCATCGTAACTATTATGTGGTAGAGTTCCGCAACGTCTCGCCCGAGTATTTGGTACCACCGCGCGCCTTACCAGCTATTCCTGCAGCAATAGTGTCAATGCTTGTCATTGTCGTGTTCCGGTTTTGAGGGTAAGGTAGCCAGTAGACTTTTGCGTCTGGCATAGGAACGCACTATTAACATATTTTGTCTATAGGCGATGGTTTCTCTTTCCATCAGGAGAGCCATCTGCTTGTTTGCTATCTAATGATATAAAAAAGATAGATTTTTGAACTCAGGATTTAAAAATCTAAAGTTTGTTAAAAATAACAATAATTTAATTTTTGAATAGTTGTATGTTTTCGAAATGATTATCGATTTTGATCTTTCAAATGACATGATATAATCATATAAAAAATGTCAAGTTTGTGATTTTGTTTGTAGGAAGTTCATGATCTAAGACGAATAGGCCTAACACATGATTAAGGCAGTTTATTAATAACTTGCTGACCTGTTCCGGTTTGAAGAGCAAGGTAGCCGGTAGACTTATGCATGTGGCATTGCCATCCCACCACATAGATAGCAACACACCATTAACATATTTGATGTCTATAGGCGATAGTTTCTCTTCCCACCAGGAGAGCCATCTGCTTGTTTGCTATCTTATGATATAAAAGACCTACCACGAAAAATTTATTAAAATGAATGTTTTTGTACTTCAATAAAAACTAGTTATTATTGAAGTATAATTTACTACTACGTTGTTATTAAAGCTTTGTTTAAGAACTCTTATTTCTTAGGGAATTAAGGTGAAGAGCTACACAGATCATTTCTGTTGTTACGTTTTAATAATACAGTTTATTTCTAGAATCATGAGCATTGGGACGCCAAAACTATTACAATAAGAGGAAAGAAATACTAAATATAAATACCCTTGATTACGCAGTCGTTTCCAAGTCGTGTTAATTAAATTTTAATTAATATCCTCTCCAAATTTAGTTATTTAGCTTTATTAGACTAAATAAATCTATAGCAAAAAAGCGGTGAAAAGTAAAAATATGTATTTTCATACACTGCCGAATAGGCAGAGTTTACCATTTGTAATGATGTTCAGCAAACACAGCACAAATCATACGAATTGATTTAGCCCCAAAGTAAACAAATTATTTGCTTGTGAAAATAAAAAATAAAAAAATACTCCAATATATTAATTAATAAGCACCCACACTCATCACACAAATGCTTGTCCCTGTCGGTAATCGAACCCGAGCCCATCGATGCGTAGTTAGGGTCGCTATCTACTTGTCCAACGGGACGGTCAAATGATACGGATAATGATGATGATTAATAATCAATTGTGAGTTAAAGTTTCCGGTTAAAAAAAAAAGTTGGTGGTGAGTTATTGTGTTTTTAATAAAAACATATTGTTTATGGCATTGTCGAATATTTTTTTATATTATAAGATAGCAAACAAGCAGATGGGTCTCCTGATAGAAAGAGTCAACCATCACCTATAGGCATCAAAGATGTTAATGATGCGGCTATCTTGTGGCGAGGTCTAATGCCACATACATAAGATTACCGGCTACCTTCCAACCGGAACCTTAACCTTCCAAACCGAAACACGACTATGATAAACACTGTCGCTATTGCGGCAGGGATAGGTAAGTCGTTGGTACCAGACCCGGGCGAGACAATGCAGAACTCTACCACCTAGTAGCCACGATGGTGGTGACTCAACGACGCGACTATCGGTCGCCTTTTATGACCTGCCTGGCAGAACGGCAGTTGGCATATTCTTCAAAGGAGCCCGGGACCAAAACGGGGAGTTAACAACACCTTCTTTACCTTAAAAATGTATAAATTATTTTAATATCGTATGTAATAAGTGATAATCACTAACGGACGGTTTCCGGAACGCAAATTAATTTTAACAAGCAATTATCTGTGTTTAACATAATTTTTACAAGCAATTTATCTGTTAGACACAGGTTAATTGCTTGTTAAAATTAAATTGCGTTTCGGAAACCAACCGTAAGACTAGCAAATATGACAAAGGGCCGAAAAAAACTAACCGACAAACTGTGGAAACTTATGTAAAAGATAAATAACCGAAAAACCGAAAACTACACTTTAAAACAAACTTTGGTAAACAACGTCCTCCAGTATTGATAAAACCTTTGAAAGGAATGACTTGTCGTTATCCCACACAAATATCATAATCCGCTATTAAACTTGGGATAGTACAATCATGCCAAATAAAACCTTTATTTTAGTACGAGGGCTTTTATCCAACAGAAAATCTTTTCCTTTGGGAAGGGATGTTGAAGAAAATGGGGAAAATTATCACACTTTTGCTTCTGCGAATTTAAAATTGAGCTATTATAACACAATATACCTACTCGTATATACACATATTTTTACAACCTATTGGTTGTGTGTGCTGTTTTTTCATAACAAAAACAAATTGTGTGTGAATGTTGATCTCTTCATGCTTTGTGAGCGTGAGTGAGCGACTCTCCCCCAATTCACGCGAAAAACGTAAATCGAGTCGAAACGCTCTTACATACATAAACACGATACAACGTCGCGTCGTACTACGATGCGGCCTGATATGTAAAAAAAATGTGTAAGAGCCCTAAATGCGTCGTTTCGATTGACGATTTGCTACGTGAATCTAGTCAAGTGGTATTTATATACTAAAAGTTATTATACACATTATTAAAGTAACAGATACATCCATATTAATTTTTTATTTATTTATTTAAAACATATACAAGCATAAATATATGTTATGAAGGTGCTACAAAAACTCGCTTGAATTTTTCTGAGCACCAACGAGTCTTAGTATATATACAGTTTACAATAATCTTTACACAATAAACGTATAATATGTACTTTGCTACCAAAGACCTACAAACTGGCGGACTTCACATTGTCACATTCACTGCGTTTAACAAAACATGATTTAATGATTTATGATCTGTACACCTGCAGGTGATAATATACTAAGTTATTTAAGACAATGTTTCTACTAATTAAAAATAATATGTTCTGTACAACGTGTAAACAACTTAAAATCTAAAGCTCCACATTTATCTGGCGCCATATCACACTTTAATGCATACTACATCAGGTCAACATAGTACTGCATTAGTTTATAATTTGACGCTTCTGATTGTCAAAAAACTACAGCAAATAGACTACTAATAGACAGTGATCCCAGGAACAAACTTTTTTTTTTTTGATTAATAACAAGCTGAATTTTTGTGAACAGCTTCGTTTGATGAGACTCCCATTTTTTCTATCCTCGAAAAATCTCGAATTGGGTAACTAATAAAGATAGATAAAAAGAAAACTTGAGAGTGTCGTACTAAGAAAAGTTTCCACTTTACGTGTAGGATAAAGTAACTCTTGAATATTAATAATAGTTAACAAGCTGTTGTGAGAAAATTAGGTTTTTTTTAATTGATTAATATCAATTTAATAATCTTATAATTCTGAATCTTTAGAGTCCAAGACTCGTCAGAAAAACCATTGAGTATGTAGGACGAAAGATTTTTCATATTTTTCATTAAATTAGCGATTAAAATAAAAAAAATATTGTTATTAATCAATATTTTTCCTTCATCAAATTAAAATGTTCGAAGCCCCCTAACATTTTAGTTACTCGATACAAGATTTTTCGAAGATAGAAAAGATGGTTGTCTCGTCAAAAAGAAGCTGTTCACAAAAATTCATCTTGGTTTAATCAAAAAAGTTTGTTCCTGAGACCACGGTCTATACTCTATAATATAGCAATAAAAATTTTAAATTTTGACTGGTGTAATGTATATTGTGTTTATAATATTGAATCTATATTATCTATATTAAAATTATAAATGTGAAAGTTTGGATGTTTGGATGGATGGATGTTAGGATGGATGGATGTTTGTTACTCAATCACACAAAAACGAGTGTTTTGCACATTCTGTTGAGAATAACCTGCTCGAAAACTTTGTAGATATTCGACATGAGGCTGATGGACCGGTAATTGTTTATGTCGTTTTTATCTCCTTTTTTATGTAGTAAAATTATAGTTGATGTTGTCCATTGTTCTGGTATTGTCTCTTTATCTTACATATCATTGAATATATATGTGAGGATGGGATGATAGGATGACGAGGGTGTCTTTATATTCTAGAAGCCACTCATTACTAATAGCGACTGCTCCAGGTGATTTCGCTTTCCTTTGGTTTTGGTCAAATGCCGTTTAAAAAATCAAAATCGAATTTTCAAAAGTTACAGATTTTCAAATATTAAAATTACTTTGTTTTAACAAACTTAATATTTTTGAAATAACTTTCAGGCCAATACACTGATTGACCTAAAAACCTTATCAGCCTTTCTCCCTAAAAACAGCGTCAATTGGATCAAAATCGGTCTATATGTTTGGGATTTATCAAGGACGAAATTTAAAAAAAAATGTTTTTTAAGAGCGCGTATTCGATTTGCAACGAAAACTTCATGTTTTCAAGTTTTTTCAAGAGCAATATCGTAAAAATGTGAATAGATTTGTTGAAAGGATATTACAGTTTTTGTAAGATTAAGTCTTGATTTAGTGCACTACAGAGCAAGAATATAATTTTTGATAATAGTTTTTTAAAACGAAGACAATCTTTGCATAGCGTTTTACGAAAATAGACGTCGTAGTTATTTTTCAAGACGAATTATAACCACTGTAATGTGCCAAAATATTTTATTTTATCCATTTTTCCAACAGAATATATGGTTCTAAAGTGCACTACAGAGCCAAAATGACGAAAATATTGTTGTAAGATATTAAAATATAATATTGAAAAATTACAAAATCAGGTTACTTTAACATATTTTTTTTACCAGTAAGTATTTCAATAGAAACATAAAATATTTATTATATGTGAAATAAGGTAATGTTTAATATACTGATTTATTTTCAGCCCGTTGTATGAACTCATTTATTTAGAAGAATTATTTTAAAAACACTATAAATCAATAAAATTATTTAAACTTTCGTGAGACATTATTTACTAAATAATTGATTACGGCTATACTCACGTATAAATCGGTATATGTTCCGACTAGTTTCGGACCTATATGAGATCCTTCATCAGGGCGATTGCGACGCTGTTGCCGGCTGCCGCGACAGCGACTCGACGCGAACTGCGGTCGGCTGCCCGCTGCGCTCGTTTTGATAAAATCGGGTGTGTGAGGATTTCCGTCGACGATACACACAGTGCCGTTGGCGTGTTCGTACCACTATTTGAATTATTTTGTGCACAAAATGTACTTACAATATCTCCTACGCTGTCATCTACCATATAGTTGTCCTTTCTGGTTGCGTTCAACAACACAGGTTCAATCATCAAATTTTGAATCTACGATAAATCGAATAATTAAGACTTAATCTTGCAAAAACTGTAATATCCTTTGAATAACCTGTTCATATTATTACGCTATTGCTTTGTACTACGTCGACTAAATGACAGTCACACATCGGTTAATAAATGTGTTTATTAAATTGTAATTAAACTGGGTTTTACATTAATCTTATGTACTAGAGATTCACGTGTATGCTGCGTGATAAAATGTGATAACGATGGCACGATAAGATAAGTGTGAGCGTGTTCTATCATTACACGTTACACTTTGGAAAAAAATTGAAAATATGAAGTTTTCGTTACGAGACGAATACGCGACTTTAACATTGCTTCGAAAATTTGCAACTTATCGATTATGTAGCTTAAACAATATTTTAGATCTCGAAAAATTGAGTTAAATGTTATTTGGAAGATCAAAAATTAATAAACCTATAAAAAAAATAGACATTTGAACTGAAAAAATCTGTCTTTTTAGTTTTTACTCCTTTTAGCTTGAATACTTTAATTTAGCCTGAAGTTTCAGGGATGGCCTGCAGGGTCAACCGTTTAATTTTTTTTGCAGTGATTTAAGTGTGGTGTTGGTCCCGGCCTCCTTTGTAGAATAGGCCAACTGCCGTTCTGCCAGGCAGGTCGTAAAAGGCGACCGAATGGCTATCGAGTCACTACCATCGTGGCTACTAGGTGGTAGAGTTCTGCATTGTCTCGCCCGGGTCTGGTACCACCGCCTTACCTATTCCTGCCGCAATAGCGTCAGTGCTTGTCGCTGTCGTGTTCCGGTTTGGAGGGTAAGGTAGCCGGTAAACTTTTGCATGTGGCATTAGACCTCGCCACAAGATAGCAACGCACCACTAACATCTTTGGTGTCTATAGGCGATGGTTAACTCTTTCCATCAGGAGACCCATCTGCTTGTTTGCTATCTTATGATATAAAAAAAAAAAATTTAAGTTCAATAATTACTATTTTAAATATCTGTAATAATGAACTAGCAGATGCGCGCAGATTTTGCTTCGAGTGGATTTTCGTACAAACTGTAATTCCCTATTTTAAGTTTGATTTTGGAAAAATAGTCTAATTTTTTTATATGATATGCCTTAAAAACGTATTGAATTAATAAAAATGTACACACTACCATAAATCTGATACACATACTAATATAATACAAATAGGACGTATGTCAAATTTACTGTTTTGTTTATGCTAAAAGTATATTGTAAAACTTAGAAGTGATTTTATTGTTTAGTCTATGATCAAACGGAGTCACGGAATTATGGTCGAATTTCGACCACAGGGCGATCGTTGGCAGAGAATAATACGTGAGTCGCTAAGTTTAGCAAATATGGCAAAGTGTATCGCTAGTCGCTACACATTTCACTAGCCGACAAACTGTCAAAACGTATTTAAATTATGAATGACCCCGGAAGAAGCGTATAAAAGAAAAATTCCTGCAACATTCTTTGACATAACTTATAAAGGGAATGGTTTGCTGTTATCTACCAGATATTAAAGTCCGCTCTTGAGCTTGGGCTAATAAAATATGCCGAATAATACTCACAACCTTTATCCGACATAAAACCTTTTCCTTTGGGAAAGCGAATACACGAAAATGAGGGACAATTATCACTCCTTTGTTTTGAAGTAGAATCCTATTGACACAAAGAAAACACAATGTATGATTATTACCTTTACACTCAAAAACCTATGTATAAGATTGAACAGATGTATCCACTTAACGTAACATGTTTAGTCAAATTTCTTTATAGGTTTTATAAAATTAACTATTACATCTGTATTTAGTTGTCTAGTATTGTTTCCTGACAGTAATAAGCTACCAGAAAATACCACCAGATTGTCAAAAATTTAGAGGCAAAATAAATAAAAATACTGCTAACACATTTACTCAAAACCAGAATTAAAACCTGACATATATATCGTACATAAATATTGATAGGAAAAATATGTTATTAGACACTTTTATTATTATAATTGTACTTTAATATCACTTCACAATATATATTTTTTTAATATATTAAACTCAACCGGTTTCACTTTTTAAAGCATCTTCAGGATGTATATACTTAAGTAGATGGAATATGCGTAATACTTAAGTATTTTACACCCTGAAGATGCTTTAAAAAGTGATTTCAGTTGAGTAAAATATTAAATATATACATATATGTTGTGAAGTGAACTTAAAGTACAAGACGTGTACTATGCGTACCAACTAAGAATAGGACTGTCAGGATGACATAGTGCTTCGCATTTTGCAAAAACTTCATAAGTGATGTACTACTACTCATCAGGTGTGCAAAAAAATCCTAACAAAGAAATACTTAAAAAGAATATTTTCATTTCAATTTTGGTATAGTTTTTATTTAGATTCCCGTCAGATCATGTTACCATGTAAAATAAGGCGTAAATGTTAAAATAAGGTGTAAAATAACTAACACGACTTTTATATATACATACTAGCTATTGCCCGCGACTTGTTTCGCGCGGACTTCGTTTCTCCGCACAGCTTTTATTTTAATACTTTTTAACCTATTCTGGACAAATACAACTCAAACCCACAAAAATCGCAACAAAATTGCCCGCGTCGCGTCGTTTTTGACTTAGAAGTGATGTAACTAACACGACTTTTTTACATTGATATAGATGAACAGCTAGACTGATATTTTTAATATTTTTTTATTGATGAAAATAACATTATTAAAACGTTATTTGTTCTTCAATAAATCAGCAATATTTTTTGAACATATATTTTTATTCTGACATTACTAATTTCACACTTGTGATGTGAAGTTGATAACAAGCGCGATCCTATTCTTAGTTGAAACGCATCGTAGTGTTTAAAGCAATGGAACTTCACCAAGTGCCGTCGATGGAAAGTATAGAATATAGAACAAAAAGCTGTTTACGCTTCGTAAACATCCAATAGGTTTTGCCACAGACCACATAAATAATACTAAACTACTACTAATAAACACGCCATTGGGAAGGAAACGTGTCGCCGCGCATATGAACAAACGCTCCTATTACTGTCAAAAATTTCATACATTTGTAGACTGTAGTCCCTTTTATCGTACTGAATGAGATGACTAGGTTTAAAAATTACCCTTGAAATGATTTTATTTCATTGGTAAGTATGTTGTGTAACTCTGTATTTCTGTGTGTAATTGCAAGCCACATTGACAATTTAAGAAATTGTTTTGAAAGACGTATCCATTTAATCCCTGGGTATTGCACTATGTAAATTGCATATCTATATACAGTTTGCTCTTTTTATAACGTAATATCTTGTTGACCGAGCTTTGCTCGGTTTTTCAGATATTTTTGGAACCGATCTTTTCTTGGACCTTGAACCTTGATAAATCGATTCCTATAGAATATTATTTTTTTTCTGTACCTGTTTGACCGAGCTTTGCTCGGTTTTTCACATGCCCATATCTTGGAAATCGAGCTTTTCTTGGACCTGGAACCTTGATAAATCGATCCTTGACCCGAAAAACCCCTAATTTGTGACTTTCATGAAAATCGTTGGAGCCGATTCCGAGATTCCAATTATATATATACAAGAATTGCTCGTTTAAAGGTATAAGATTACTTACGATGAAAATCCATACTAATGTCATAAATAAAAAACTGTGTTTATTTGTCTGTCTTTCACGACAAAACGGAGCGACGACGTGATTTTTTTAAGTGGAGATAGTTGAAAGGATGGAAAGTGACATAAGCTACTTTTTGTCTCTTTCTAACCCCCCACTTCCCAAAAATGAACTTAACACGAGCAAAGCCGCGGGCAAATATAGTAATATATGTTTGTCTTTTACAAAATTTATTTTTGCTCTATTTATACTGAAACTCGCGTTGTAATATTTGTCAAAAGAAATAGCTTAGCAAACAATCCTGAAGGTTTACTCATCTTAAAACAACATCGCTATCGAAAAAATTCTAATAGATTGAATTTTCCTATATTTGTATGACTAGCTGACCCGCCCAGCTTCGCCCGCGAATAAATTTCATGTCGTCAAGATAGCTTTTTCTACAAATTTTTCTACAAAAAAAATTAGCCTAGGTTTAACCCCGCTCTTTAAATACTTCCATGCCAAATTTCATGAAAATCGGTCCAGCGGTTTAGCCGTGAAAGCGTAACAGACAGACAGACTTTCGCATTTATAATATTAGTATGGAAGAGTATGGATATATATTATGTAACCTGTTTAGCTCAGGTCATGTAGTCCCGAATCTGATTCCCGGGCTGACCAACGTTCATTAGTTTTTTCTGTCTAAGAAAATCTCACTAGCAACTGGGAGGCTGTTGGTAAATTGTTAAGGCTTCCATACCCTGGCATACTTACTGAAAACTGTCTGTCTAAGATCCATGTAGGTCACGTTAATCGATATCGATAATCAATTGCCGGTAAACTTATGCATGGGGCATAGGACCTCGCCACAAGATAGCAACGCACCATTACACCTTTGGTGTCTATAGGCGATGGTTGACGCTTTCCATCAGGAGACCCATCTGTTTGTCTGCTATCTTATACTATAAAGTAAATAAATAATAAATAATTATCGATATCCGTTAAAATTAACAAATGCGGGGGGAGATCACCAGCCCATTAAGGATAAACAGTGTATGTTAATAAAATGTTAGTTATCACTCTTTGATACAATAACTAAAAAAAAACAGATTTTGAAAAAATACAGTAATACAGGATTGACTGGTGTACTGCACAGTGTACATGCTAAAGAAGGGTATTCAGTACTCGATTCTGGCAAATAATATGTAAAAAATACATTCTTAAATGTTAACCTAATTGTCCAATAAAATATTTCTATACGGACACCCCCGCAAATAAATATCCAAGTTCGTTGTTTACAAACAGAGATTAGAAGACCAAACTCGTGATTAGACTCGTTAATACAGCGTTATCGCCGCGTGCTGACCATATTATCTGAATATTACTACACTAATTTCGTAGAGGCTTATACATACTATTGCAGATAAGCAAAATTCTCTTTTATTATATTTTTATTGGTTAAATATGATTATTAAATTCGTAGAGACTTATACATACTATTGCAGATAAGCAAAATTCTCTTTTATTATATTTTTATTGGTTAAATATGATTATTAAATATCGTGGCCTTCAATATATAATATTGTTACGAATAATCTAGAAACGTGTAGAGTTGGAACGCTGGAGAGATCTAGCAATAAAAGAAAGAGATAGCTACTCCTATTGACAAACAAATAGTTGACCTAAGCTATACCATAATAAACTTTGTGGTATAGAGCATAAGGTTGAAAGTAGCATGTGCTAAGCATGTGCTAGGGTTTATGACTCATAAATAGTTTACAATAAAAAGTGATAAGAAGTAATTCATTGTTTCCCGATACATTTAGATTTTTCTGATACATTACGAACCCGAAGTACGTAACAATATGCATTTTATTTTACCAGTCAATCTGTATATTAAGCCCCGGTTACACTTTGCTTTTATTAGTGCGAGTGTTTTATGCAGGTATTAAGCAAAAAATACGTGAAGCCAGCCGTTGATTAGTGCGAGTGGATATTTACTTTACTACGCTGATTACTAATCACTCGGACTAACAACTGCTATCTTCAAGTATTTTTGCTTATTTATTTATTTTACCATTTAATTAAGGACACCATGGCCCATAAGCACTCGCAATAATCAAAGTGAAATCAGGACATTAAAATAAGACTAAAGCTTTAAGTTGAAGACGAAGACAAGGGCATCTACTAGTCTTGAACATATTGTGCTATGTATGTATCATACGTAGGTCACACTATAAGTTTTGCGTAACTTAAAAAAACAACATGTTATAAATAAAATATTATGTTTATTGCTTTTCAAAATAATCTTCTTTACATTTTAAACATTTTTTCATGCGATTAAACGATTTTTTTAAAACAGGAGGACCACAGATCTCAAGGCATGTTTTCTACGTTTTGATTGAACGCTATGACTGCCTCTTCGGAGTTGGTAAAAGTAAAACCTCTCATCAGATCTTTGATTTTGGGGAAAATATAGAAAAGACAGGGTGCTAGGTCGGGGCTATGCGCAGGATGAGTGACGAGATGTACTTTTTCGGAAGCTAAAAATGACTTTGTTTTATTAGCCGTGTGTGAAGAAGCGTTATCATGGTGTAGGAGAATGCGGGTTTTGGGTCGTCTTTCGCGAACTTTCTCTAACACCCTGGGTAAACAAATGGTAGAATACCACTCGGAATTAACATTCTTTTGATCTTCAAGTGGAATTGTACAGATGGGACCCGTAGCTGAGAAAAAAAAACGCGATCATTTTTTTACCAACGTTTCTCGCCTGTCTCACTTTTGTTGGCCTGTTCTCATTTTCAAACACCCATTCACAATATTGCTGTGTTTTTTCGGGTTCCAAACAATAAATCCACGTTTCGTCTCCTGTGACAATGGATCCAACGACAACAAAGTTTCTGAACTTTCAATTCTTCGTGTAAAATTTTCTGAATTTGGCTCATACCAATCCCCAATAGTCCTCGAATTGTCTCATAGGTAATCCGGGGGTTTTCTTCAATTAACCGCTTAACAGTAGCCACATTATTTTCGTTGACGGCAGTTGAAGGCTGCCCTTCACGAAATTCGTCACGTAAAGAAACTCGACCTCTCTCAACTTCAGCAAACCATCGTCTCACGGTGCTCAAACAAGGTGCTTCTCTCCCAAAAGTATTTTGAAGATGAGCGGCACAGTCTTGCGGAGAACTTTTAAAATCACAAAAAAATCATCGCTCTAAAATCTTTTCCACTTAATTCCTTTGCGTACGTAGAAAATTGATGTGTGATAAAAAAACAATTGACAAATCATTTCCCGCCAATTGTTTTTTTTTATTACTAAGAAGGTTGCAACGTTTTAAAAATATAGCATTCGAAATTCAAATAGTTCCGATTAGCTAGAAGTGCGAAACTTTTAGTGTGCCCCATGTATAAAGATACATAATGAACATAAACGAAAACTTGACATAATCCATTCCATTCTGCTATCACGAAATGGAAGTTTTACACAAATGTCTATGCAAACAAAACCGCTCGTCGACGAGGCCCTTGGGATTTGTAAGGACTTAAGATTTGACTTGTAAATTGTTTTTAGTTTCGGGTAAATAAATCCATTCAAGAATCAAGAAATATTATCTTTTTACAGTTTTTTGTTGGTTACATACCAGTTACATATGACCATTAACTAACTACCCTGTCCTTCAATGTGTAGTCTGTTATCAGTCAATCATAATCTAAAATTATTAAAATATTTAAATCCAAAATGTTTAAAATAAGAACACAATAAAAAGAAATAAAGAACACACAAATGGCTACGCAAACAAAACGGCACGTTAACGAGCCCTTTGGGATTTGAAATATTTTCTTTTTACTATTTATTTGTTGCTTAAATACTGGTTACATATGACCATTAACTATCCTGTCCTTCAATGTGTAGTCTTTTATCATTCAATCATAATCTAAAATTATTAAAATATTAAATGAATAAAAAATATCAAATGGGAGCCCAAAATGCTAAATGTGTAGTTACTCGAGCGTCGTAGGGACCTGTTGAATTTTGTTGATTAAATTATAAGAAAATTGAATGGTTATATAACGTTTTTTATTTTAATGGTGGGGAAAAAGTCTACAGATAAATAAAATGTTTTAAAAAACTGTGAAATGGAAACACTACATAGCGTCAGATTAAGGTATGGTGAATTATTGCCAGCTAAAATTTAGAAAATCTGCCTATTCAAGTGTAGCGTAAGGGAATCACAAAGTTGCAAAGAAAACACTGTTTTGACATTCTCGAGCGCGTCTGAATTTTCTTTTATTTTATAAGAAATTATGTAAGAATAACAAAAAAAATATAATCTGACAATTTCCACAAGCCGAAGTTATTGGAATTTTGTTTTTTTATCCCCTAGTAACCCGCCTCTATATAAAGGGATAAAGGGATTATATAAAGGGATTATATTTGGTGGACCCCACCCCCCGCAACTATGTTAATCTGTTACGATATTTTGATCAATCATACCAACACAATAATATTCTTCATAGCTTTAAGTAAATTTGCTAAACATAAAATACGACATTATTGCCAAAGCATAAAGAAGAAATTTGTTTGTTAATCATGTCTTCTAGGGCAGTTAAGGTAAACAGATCGATCATTTTGGTAATAAACATTTAATTATTCGTTTTATTTCTAGAACCTCAAGCGTTTGGTCGTAAAATTTAATACGATAAAAGGAATCACTTAGCATTCCACATTTTCTTGATTTTGCGGTCGTTTCTTTTACTATAATTAATATGTATGTCAGATACTTTAAGAAAGTCCAAGTTCCATAATTAATGTAAGGGAATAATTTTCATCTTTTCTATAAATGTCATTTCCTCTAATTTCCATAATCTACTAACAAATATTACAGCTGAAGTAATAAAAACAATTAAATTACATTTATTTTATTTGATTTATTTGTCTTATACTTAGAAAAAGAAATCAAATGAAAAGTTTAGAACAGGATGACACCTCTTGGAGAAGGAAGAAAATTTAGTCAAAATAACATGAAAAATAATTCACGGGCGATTTGAGTTCGGGAAGTGGAAGGTGAACTATTACAATTTCCGGAAAAACTACAAGTCCTATCGAATTTCCTGAAAAACTAAAAATTGCATGGCAAAGTTGCCAGTAGTAAAAAGATCTACAACTTTTGAATCTTTCATATAACCTCAAAATTTGTGCGAAAAATTAAAAAAGTACTTTTTGGTTTATTTTTTTCTGCCGCATAAAAAAAGGTTTATTGGCGAAACTTAATGAAAAATTATCTTTTTATAGTCCCAAACAGACGGAAATTTTTTGATGTAAAATATTTATTATTTTAACAAAGAAAACTTTTGACGTGATTGATTTAAAACGAGCGACCATCACTTATCTTAAAGCCAGACAACGCCCTTAACGCTGAGTTTTTAGGTGTAAGTGGTTCAATTCAGTGGTTCAAGTCAGTGGTTCAAATTCCGTCGATTTTATTTATCGCTAAATATTATTATATACCTTTATACGTGTAATAGTTAGATGAGTTCTTCGTTTTTAGATAACATTCCCCTATTTCAACATTTTTCCCCGTTATGGTTCCGGGCTCCTTTGAAGAATAGACCAACTGCTGTTCTGCCAGGCAGGTCGTAAAAGGCGACCGATTTGCTATGCGAGTCACTACCATCGTGACTACTAGGTGGTATAGTTCTGCATTGTCTCGCCCCGGGTCTGGTACCACCGCCTTACCAATTCCTGCCGCAATAACATCAGTGCTTTTCACTGTAGAACACGACAGTGACAAGCACTGACGCGTTTGGAGGGTAAGGTAGCTGGTAAACTTACGCATGTGGCATTAGACTTCGCCACAGTATAGCAACGCACCATTAATATCTTCGGTGTCTATAGGTGATGGTTGACTCTTTCCGTCAGGAGACCCTTCTGCTTGTTTGCTATCTTATGATATAAAACAAAATCTCATTTGTACTACTGTTCCTATTAATATATGTGTTTAAGCACTGATCCCTAACTAGCACGGGATTAGTGTTAAAACAGATACCTACTCAGAGAAATTGGTTTGTTTATTCGCATATTTTACAATTTATTAATATTAGCTTTAGTAATGGATTGTAAAATTTGTAAAACAAGTTGTTTGATTGTTATGCTCTTGAAAGATAAGGTTACAAGGCAATACTTATTATTCAACGTTATTAGATCCTTTGTTCGTGTACTTAGATAATTTTTGAATACATTGATGGTTTAATTAAAACCTCAAGTTAGTATAAATAAATGATTAAACGGAGAATATTATGTCGTTATTGAAAGCTGTAGATGAATAATTAGTAGCCGCTGCATCTCCTAAATTATTTTAAAATTATCGCAAGCAAGAATGAATACATTTTTACTATTAATTACTATTAAATAAACTATTCTTAACAACCATATTTCTTTCGAAACTGGATTCGGATTCGGAACGGAACGAGATTCTATTACTAAGACTCTGCTGTCCGTCCGTCCGTCCCTCTGTCTGTCTGTCTGTCTGATTATGCTTTTCTATTGCTGATATAACAACAAACACTAAAAAACAGAATATAATAAATAATTAAGGGGGCTCCATACAACAAACGCGATATTTTTGCTCGTTTTAACTCGATATTGATAACAACAACAGTTAGACACTTGAAATAATCACATAATATTTAGTTACATATTCACTTTAAAAATAAATAATTAAATTAAAATAAAACAATTATTTATCCCATACAACAAACATGATTTTCGTTCCAATTTTTTACTATATAAAGTATTTTTATAATATAAAGCTTTTATAGATGATGGTACGGAACTTGGCTGGTTTTTAAAACATTTCCGTGAAATAACTTAAATTGTTTTTTTTTTCTTGAAATCTGGTTAGTTATTTATAAAGATGTGTATGCAAATATTTGAAACCTATTTAACTTATATTTAGATTACTATGAACATTTTATCTGTAAGCATTTTAATTATTACGTTAAGAATTTAAAATGATTATATGTTGTATGATAACCCAGTTAAAATTCAGTAGTCGGTAAATGTGAAACAAATTTTAATAATGATTTATAATACCTAAGAATTTTAATTCAGAACATGTTTTTTTACACAAGATAATATTAATTTTCATATTTATTCCTTACTAATTTTAAAGGAAAGAAATCAAAATTCCATCTCTTTCTATTTATCCGTTTAAAAATACATATATTACTGGAAATGTATGAAATCTAGGAATTGTATAAAATTCCGAAACTATTTAGGAAATGTGTAAAATATTGTTTTAAAAATTATTTAATACATACATATCCTAGGAAACGTAAACATATCATAGGAATTGTATATAATTCCAATATCGTATTAGGAAATGTATAAAAGATTGCTTTCTTAAACATAATAAAACACGTTGTTAAAATGAGAATAATAATTTTTATTAAGGCACTTGACAATCCGGTAACAATACATCCAGTACATCCTCTGCATCAAGAAGAACTCTTGGACATACATTAATCTGAGATCGAGAATATAATTGTTTTAAGATTCCGTTCTTGGTACCAATTTGATAGAGCTCATCATCGTTCTTAACCAAAACTACATCTATAATAGTTCGGGCATCAATCACCACGTACTCTATCGACCTCTGTAACTGCAATTCGTACAGAAGTGCCAATTGGTAGCGCGATCGCCTGATCGGATGATGCAATACCGCCCCGTTGGTCGAGTAGTTAGCGACTCAGACTACGCAATCAACGGGGCTCGGGTTCGATCCCCGACGGGGGCAAGCATTTGTGTGATGAGCATAAGTGTTTGTATTTCCGGGTTTGTGTGTTTATTATGTATATAAAAGTATTTTATATGTATTTCTATGTATTAGTATCGTTGACCAACACCCATAACACAAGCAAATAATTTGCTTACTTTGGGGTTAGATCAATAAGTGTAATTTGTCCCGTCAATGTTTATTTTATTTTTATTTTAATACCCTCCCCTCGCGCCGCTATCCCTGTGTACCCATTGATATCTTAAATTTTATACATTTCCGCTTGCTATTTAGAAAATGTATAGATTTCCTAGGAAATGTGTCCAATATCATTCATTTCACACATTTCCGGGCGATTTTAGGAATTACATACATCTCCTAGGAATTGTATACAATAACGGATTACATACATTTCCATTAACACATATAACATTAGATTAAAATTAATTTAAAGGACGCATGGCAGACCGCAGAATCAAAACACCTTTTTCGGAAATCAACATGATATTTGAAGAGTTTTAATCCCAAATTAAAGTCAGTATAATTTATTATAACGCCATCTACCGTGCCGTCAACAACTTTATCACTAACTTTACAGTTGTTTAAATTGGCGCGAAATAGAACAAAAGGTATCGTAAATAATATAAATCAGGCCCTATCTTCATTTTGAATTTTATCTATCCAATCATTAAGGCAAAGCAGCAAAAGAGTTAGCGAAGATTTTTGTAAATCGAAATCTCAATAGTAGATTGGGCTATAATGAGATTGTTGTGATTGTGTCGCAGTCATTTTGTATATATCGTCATTGTACAATCGATGTCGTCATTTTATAAACGTAAACTTTTAATAAAAATTGCCGAAGGCATATTATTGATGACATAAATTGAGTCAATGTTAACTATAAACTGAGATGGCATTCACGGTCGTGCCCCTCGCAGCGGGGTTCCGTCCCCTGCAGGCTCCAACACAGTGTAAAACATTTGGTTCACACATTCACTCTGCCACCTTCGTAGGTGAACCGGCTGCGTTATGATGATATTTATTTATTTGATAAAACTTTCACTAAAGACAGAGCTTCTAAATCTACCATTTTAAATTAATTATCCAAAAGTTAACGGTGAAAAGTAATTTTGTTTCATGACACAAAGGACAAAATTCTAATCAAATGAGCTTAAGCAACTTTCTTACTTTTATTAAGTTTTTATTCTTTGAATTTAAGCAAAGGCTTTGTTGGCACGCTGCTTGCCTTTTATAAATGATTACCTTTTTTCCACTACTTCTTTGACTTAAATGAAGAAATTGCTATTTTTTTATCTGCACATTCTTTGACACTTTTTTATTACTTTTTATAAATCAATTAGTAAATAATTAGTCTAGCACCCCGTCTTGGTCTGGGCTTCCTTTAAGGAATAGACTCGTAAGAGTTCGTAAGAGGCGAGCAATTGGCAATGCGAGTCACTATCGTTACTATTAGGTGATAGAGTTCCTTACTTTATCTATTCCTGTCGCAATAGCGTCAGTGGTTGTCACTGTCGGTATACGGTTTTGAGGAGGAGAGGTAAAAAAGGGGAAAATTATTTTTCTATCTTGGGAACAGATAATATTCCTAAGTGAAAGGAATCCTATGATCTCTATACTCCTGATTAAGATCTACAAACTTGCTTTCACCTTTATAATATTTTTTTTTGTTGAAGTCCAAAACAAAATTCTGTTTGACCAAATTAACTTTTGGTAGTTTAACAATTTTAGTTTTTCCGTTAAGGTAATTTATGTGTTTTGACGAAAACGAATATAATATCCCAAAAAAAAAAAATTGGTAAAATGCGTGTCGAACCACGCGCAATATAAGGATCCGAAGTTGCCCATCATAATAATGGGGACTAAGAAGAGGGCTTTTATTGTTTCATACTATGAACATTTAACCTATTTAACATCAAATAAACTATAGAAGGCGTGCCAAGAGGCTCATAAACGACGATGATCTGGTAAACAAAAAACTCCAGAGCCTCGCTCATCGCCACAGAGTGGCTAGTTTGTCGGTTTTTTATCGGATATACTTTGGAGAGTGCGCTCCGGAATTGCACGACTTGATTCCGCCATCGCCGTTTTTCTATCGATTGTCGAGGCGCTCAGATTCTAGGAACAAAAGAATTGAGATCTGTGCATGTTTTTCAAATTCCAGAGTAGTTCTTTTATATTTCAATCGCAAATAATATACAACGTTCTTCTAAATTTAAACTACAAATAGTTATTTTCTTTCATGTACGACATTTGGAATTGAAATTAGTCCCCAATAAATCTTACCTTTTTCGTAGTCTGCGGGGACACAGACAGAAATATTACACAATATATAAGTTACCTAAATAAACAGTACCTACCTATGCAAAACACCATTAACAAGCTTGGTATTAATAGACGCTGATTTACTTCCAATCAGAACGACCATCTACTTGTTGCTGTCTTATGATAAAAAAAAACATCATCTAAATTAATACGTAAAATTTTGGTTTAAATTTTGTACATTTTGAGCCATTTTAATACCTAATAACAATTAGCCAATTTAACACCTAATAAAAATTAGCAAGAGGTATATATTAATCAGTCAATCACCGAATTGCAGTGAATAATTGAGAGAATAAGACCTTTGAATCTCATAGTCGATTGAAGTAGCATAACAAGCAACAGCTAAAGGTAAATCAGCTGTGTTGTGCTACGAATATTAAGCAGCTTAGACGACTGTACGTCAAGTCTTGGAAGCCTTTAATTCTGCTAACATATTGTGTACACGTTACTTAGCATATTATACATTTAAAGAACAAAATTCATGCTTCGTAGATTGTCCCAAGAAAATTACTTTTATTACGAGCATCTGCGAGTAAAACAAGCACTTATTTCAAACTTCCATTACCTATCTGTAACAAAAGATTTAGAGCCGTGCTAATTCTACAGCTAACTTTAATAAATTATAATCTTTATACCTAAATATGGACTTGTTTTGATGATTTGATTTTTTGTTTGTTTGTTTGTAACGATTTACCTCAAACTACTTAAAATTCTTTTACTTTTAAAAAGCTACGTTATCCAGGATTGACAAAGACTACTTTTTCCCCGACTGGGCAAAGGGATGAACTGAATTATGGTCAAACGAAAGAAGTCACAAGTAACTGCTAGTATTTTATAAGATAGCAAACGAGCAAATGACTCTCCTTATGGAAAGAGACAATTTTATTTACTTTCCACACAGTTTTTGAGCTTCACAACTTATGTAACGTTTACTGTTTATTTTTAATAATATATTTATTCTGTAAGTACCGTGTTTAAACTTTCTCTAAATAAACTATTAATTGCCTTTCTTTGCACATTTTATTTACTTTATAGTTTATATGATATATAATAAATAACAAAACACATCTGTCGTTATTTGATATAATCCCCAATAGTCGCGCATTCTAAGGTAGCGTCTCTAACATGCACATTGCCTTTACTCTTTGATTCAAAGTGCCTAAGGGTCTGTGTGTTTAAACCCTTCGACCAAAGAAAATTTCTTTGATACTTGGGTCGAAGTGTAAACTTACGTAACATGGAGATTAGAGATATTTTCCATGCAACGTATTTATTTAATAATAGTCATCTTTAAGATAATTTTACTTGTTTTTCGATATGACTAACTGCAGTTGACCTTTTCGTCGTCACTGTGTCACCGGACTTATGGGGCGAGCAGAGTGCTCAGCCAGAATATACCTACCTAGGACTTAGGAGACGAATCATTTTAAGACATTGTACTAGTATTTGAAACCTTACCGCAATAAACCTAATTTTCAGTTTATTTTGTTCGTTGTAAAATTATCTAATAGCAAGATGAAAACAAAGTAATCTTTTATGAGGAATATTTTACGGTAATGGCGCTTGTAAAAACCTCGAAATAAAGGGAAAACAAAAGATACTTGTCCAATTTAAGTACCAAATAAAACAACAATAATGTTTTGCTGTAAGTTTGTATCCCACGCAGGATTCTTGTGGGGTAGGCAGAGTAAACCGAACGTCTAAAGACTTTCCCGATCACCACAATTCACATATTTTGTTGATTGGCGAGATGAGTGGCGATTCCCCTCGTCGCATTTTTATCGATCTGTTAACAATTTTCGCTTTTTCTAATGCAGCGGCCGCACTTAAGTCTATCGTCACAAAGCTTTGCGCAATGATGCGACACATGCAGATGTGAACGGCTATTATTGGCTATCGTCCCATACATTCTGACTGCGTGTGCCTTAGCGCGCTAATATCTTCGGGACGATGCATGCAGGAGTAGCCGAAGGGTAACGATTACCTGTAATAACAGCTGTGTGTGCTTTTGTGTCACAGGATGCGATTGGGATGTTTTGTGATTTAACAAAGGCTTTTGAATGTGTTCATCATAGCATATTAATCAAGAAATTACACCATTATGGAATTAGAAATAAGGCTCTTGACCTTTTGATTTCTTATTTAAAACGAAGAATTTAGAAGGTCAAAGTTAACGGAATAAAGTCCTCTGGTGCTGCTGTCACAATGGGTGTCCCACAAGGGTCCATCCATGGTCCATTTCTGTTTCTTATATATACATTTAGATGACTTGCTTACTATGTGGATGATAAGTATGGAATTGTATTGCTTGCGGATGTCACTTGGTAAAAAGACAAATTGGTAAGTATGACGAAATAAACAATATGATTTTAAAAGTTGTACACTGGTTCAGTGTTAATAATCTGCTTTTAAATGGTAACAAAACTAGGTGTTTTAAATTTTTAATGCCTAATGTAATGCATGTAGATACCAATGTACAACTTAGCAGTGGATCTTGTGGACTCTAACTACATTTTTAGGAGTTACTGTAGATAAGAAATTGCATTGAGGACCACATATCGAGAAATTGGGACTAAGTTCAGCAGCATTCGCAGTGAAAAAAATGAGACAGCTTACTGATGTTGACACTGCACGCCTTGTTTAGTTCCTTTCATAGTGTTATGTCATATAGAATTCTTCTCTGGGGTAATTCCACTTAAATAAACACAATATTGTATTACAAAAAAGGGCTATAAGGTCAATTTACAATCTTAGTCCAAGGACCTCTCTGAGAGAAAAATTCAAAGACATCAATATTTTCATATCAATATTTCAATATGAAGTATGATCATATCTCTGAATTTCGTTTTCAACTCAAGTGGCTCGTCTTCGCCGGAATGCTCACATGCTTCACTTACTTCACTTACTTACATACTTACTTATCGTGTTCTCTTTGACCCGGCTGCTCCCCATTACCTCAAGAACCATTTCAACTTTTTGGCCTCTCCCAGTAAATCTTCTTGCACTTTTAATAACCTTTTTTAAAAATTCCCACTCATTATACAAAATTTTACAGTCATTTGTTGTGCAGAGCATTAGATTGTGGAATGCTTTGCCTGTTAACATTCGAACAGCACATAATTTAGCTAGTTTTAAACGACTACTTAACTCCCACTATCTCTATATTATGAATACCTGAAAAGCAATAACAAGGATATATATATATATATATATATATATATATATATATATATATATATATATATATATATATATATATATATATATATATGTATATATGTATTATTTTTGTGTAATGTATCTACAGCACTTAAATTGGTTAGCACTTATATTTTTATTTATCACTTTTTTTTCGTAAGACGAGCAACAATGGCCGCGATAATTTAAATATTTCCTAAAGTCGCTGGTTGTCTGGAAGAGATCACTGATGGGTGATAACCGCCTATTTCTACTCCGTTCCTTATCGTACATTGTTATTTTCTATTGTAAATGATGTGTGTTGTGTGCAATAAAGTATAATATTATTATTATTTTAACTGTCATTTCTCAGTATATATTCGAAACCTTGATGTACGTACGTAAAAATATTTGCTTATTTAAAAAGAATAGTGATATTCACTCCCTAAATACAAGGAACAAAAACAATCTTGCTGTACATGTGTCTTGTTTCCACAGAATAAGCAACTCTTTTATGGGGCAAAGTATATACTTCTACAATAAGCTGCCTAATGCCATTAGAGATTAATTAGTTAACAAATTCAAAAAAATGTGTTAAAACAAAACTGTGTAAAAAAGATTACTATAAAATATCTGAATACCTAGGTGACAGGAAAGCATGGGATTAACAATCCAATCTTTATTATTACCGTAACAATTAGATACTTACAAATTAAACATAATATAATACCTTATTTAAAAAATTATATGAAAAAATGAAAAGCCCGCTGAGTTTCTTCCGTCAGATATTCTCAGTATGTGGCCGCGTTTCCGATCCGGTAGTAGTTTAAAAAAGGTTGACGTGTCAGAATAACTTGTGAAAAGTTTTATTGAATAAAGTACTTCTGATTTCTGATTTCTGTTCTTCAGAGGAATGGAGATGAAAAGTTATATACCAACTCGCCAGACTCCGAGCTGCTACAAATAGCAACAAAAAACCATTAAAATTGTAAAATGTGCCGATCAAAATCGCTACCAGCTGAGAAACTGGTGATTTGTGGTGCACCTGAGTATTTTTTATTATTATTATCGATAGGTAAGCGCTTGACCACGATCTCAACCTGATGCTAAACTAAGATGCGGCCTAAGATGGAACGCGCTTCCCTAAAAGGTACCTGTTCACTTTTCTCTTGAAGATCTCCAGACTGATCTGATGCAATTACCCCCTAGAGAAACCACCGTGATGATATTTATTCTTATTTATTTATCTAATTCTAGTGATATCATATAAAATCGTGATCGCTGCTTGCTATTACGACTACAAGTGTATTAAATAATATTATAAATGCTAACTAGTATGTCATAATACTATATTTTTAAATACGTACTAGCTGCGGCTAAACTATGCTTCTAATATTTTAGAGATCTATTATCCAGATTTACTCTGAAATTGGTGTCATCATAAAGTTTCAGCAAAATGGCGTTAGTTTGTATTTTTATGCGTCCTGTGAAACAAAACTTTTATAGGATCATTTTGTTTATCTTTGCAACAACTACAGGAAAACTTTACACATAAAAACATTTGCGACATTTTATTAAATAAATAAAATATAGACACATAACATGTTTAAAAAGAAGGAACGTAATACTGATAATAGTTACGAGTATTTATTTTGTAAGTAGATATACCCCCGCGTTGTTCCAGGCTCTTTTGAAGAATAGACCAATTGCTGTTCTGCCAGGCAGGTCGTAAAAGGAGATTAATTGGCTATGCGTGTCACTGCCATCGTGACAGCTAGGTGGTAGAGTTCCGTAAGTTCGAGTCCTGAGCCGCAATATCGTCAATGCTTGTCATTGACGTGTTCCAGTTTGGAGGGTGAAATAGGCGGTAGACTTATGCATGTGGGACTGCCATTCCGACACACTACTGGATTTTGTAGATTAGATGATAGGAAAAATAAAAGTTTAATGTTTTTCATTTAAAGGGTGGAGAAAAAAAATGTAAAAAGAAGCGCGTCAGATTAAAGTATGGTGGATTAATCGTGGGCTAAAATCTAAAAAAAATTACGTTTTGAATGTAACGTAAAGTGGTATGAGGGTCAGAAAGTTGCAAAAAAAAGTTGTCTTCTCTCTCAATCTCTATCTTAGTCCTGTGTCTGTATTTTCTTTTATTTTTAATTGAAATGGTTAAAGCATAACGAAAAAGCTATCTGACAATTTCTACAAGACGAAGTAATTGAATTTTATTACTGCTCTAGATGAACGGCTCTATATAAAGGGCCAATATTTAGTAAACAGCAACAACTATATGTGAGATTTGTTATTCTGATGCGCTCGAGTGACTTCCAAATACTCTTCTAGGCTTCCCTACTATTATTAAAATTCTTAAAAAATTGCAATTCTGAATGCAACACTAGCACTACCCTCAACTGAACGGATAAGCTGGAGGTACTATATTACATTTTTGTATTAAGTACTTCATAATTTTTATTTAGGTCAAGATATTAAGCAGTCAACATCCTACTTAGTTTTTCCATCATTTATTATTTCTATCAAGTGCTGTCGGCGTTACCCAATCGTAAGCGAGAATATGTAGCGAGCAACTACAGATTAATAATGCAAAAGCACTTGAAAATTCTTACTTTCGGATATCGAAGAACATTTAACAACGTATTTATATATCATAATCATCGCTAAGGATGTTAACGATGAATTTTAATTTATCTAGAACTAGCTGCAGCGTGCAGCCTGCTGTATTATAAAAGCTTTTTGTGGAATCCCGCGAATTCACCTAATTTTTCCACCATAAAATATGCTACTCCAGGTCATCATCTACCTATGTGCCAAATTTCATTCAAAGCCGTTCTGTAGTTTTTTCGTGATTGAGTAACAAACATTTATCCATCCAAACATCCCAACTTTCGCATTTGTAATAGTAATATAGATCATAAACATTGACACTATTGCGGCAGGAAAAGGTAAAGTTGGTATTAAACCCGACATTGCAGAACTCTTAACACCTAGTGATTACGACGGTGTGTGGACACGTTTGGCTGATCATTCATCTCGGGCTGGTCTGTTCTTAAAATGGGGATGAATAAAAAAACATAGGGTTAAATAATCCGCTTGTCTTAAGGGTTAGTTATGTCGAGTGTTTAAAAATACTCCTGGTTCAAAACAATTGACGTATCTCAGTCATATCACCATTGGTAGTCAACTGGCGAGATAGATGGTGATCCTTCTATGGTTGTAAAGAATTTTCGGTGATTGAGATAACCAGGACCCCCAGCTTCAAGTGTACTTATAAGCATCAGACTCCGGGCTGCTACTGAGTTTTTTAAAATGGTAAAAACCAAATAACACTTTGACTACAATGAAAATCGAAACCGAAACCTTATAATCTGTCCGGAATAGGCTAACACAACTACGACTACACCAACCTAATACTAGGTAGTATGTGCTTTTTTTAGGGTTCCGTGTATCAAAATAAAAAAAACGAAACTTTTATAGGATCACTCATGTCTTTGACGGACTGACCCGTCTGTCTGTCCAATTTATGCCTTACTCTCTGCCAATTTATCTTGATATTACTGGAGCAATTGAGTTGAAATTTGGTACACATAATATGTAATTAGGTGAAATAAAAATGAATGTGATACGTTAATGAATTTGAAACATAACAAGCTAATTTTGAGAGATAAATCAGTTTTTTGCATACTATATTGTGAGAATCTCAAATATATTTTAATACACATACACAGCAATACCCGTGCGAATAATTTCAAAATTAAAACCGCCAAACGTCAGCATTGCTGTATTGCGTCTTACTGTATACCTGTATAAATAACTAATTAATTTTCAAAAACCAAAGCAGTAATATTTTTTTTAGTTGTTGATGCCAGTAGAGCAAGCGATTATCTATAAAATTATATAGAATTTATTTGGAGTAATTGTGAGGTTTCTCTAAAAGGGAGGCAAACATCTTAACCTTAGCGTATTAATAACATCAAGGGACATATGCGTAAATTGACTATCCCTATATCACTACCCTCCTTTATTTACGAAACTATTAAAATTGCTTGAAATTTTGAAAAACTACAGAAGATATTTATTAACTTTAAGATTACTTTCCGGAGAATCTATGAGAAGGATATGCAAATTATAACAATTAACTTAATCATATATACGAAACCCTCACTATGGGAGTATAGATCACACATGTCCGATATTGTTATATTATGATAGCATAATAAAAAGCATATTATGGCTGTCGTAATATATAAAACCAGCGTATATATTATAGACATTAAATACGCCATGCATGTGGAGGGCATCAGCATTGACACGCTTGTGACAAGGCCACATGCGTAAATTTACAAACTACGAGTAGGTATATGCTCCAAAATACGAAAGTAGTTGCAGCTGGAAACAGTAAAGCAGTACTCGTGACTACTACCGCCTAGGTAGTAGTCACAACGACAGTAACAGATTTAACTCCCTCTAACATTTTACCTCATCTGCTACAAAGTGACTATACTTCAAACTTAAACATGTTGACTGGTAAAAGACTCTACATATTGAAGCACATGATTGTTTATGGTCACACGTAACCTATAGGAATGTAATAAAAGAAGAGTATTGCCTATGTAATAAAACAAGAATGTATGCATACTAAAGAATCTAGTCTGCGTGTTAACGAGTATGGCAGGGGCTGCGCTCTCGCATTTTGACTCTGCGCCACCTACATTCAGGGAACTTCTGAGTAGTTGCTATTTGGTTGTTTACAGTTCTCGAACTCTTTGCTTGGAAATATTTTTCTCTGGTTTTCAACTTCTCAACTAGACTAATGTAGAGTTAGTCTGGATATGTGTTAGATCTGAGCTGCACACGTTGTGCGCCTGTATTTTGTAAATATTGCGTTTCGCGTCTTGGTTTAAATGTAGGTACATTATGCGTTTGGTGTATTATATTCAATTTAAAATTTGCGTTTTATGCCCACTATGCATATTGCTCGATGAGAAATTCAATCAACCAAGGATTTACCTGAGATTTACAAAGAAGAATGATTTACATCCTTTTCCAATGTCGCCAAGAAAAGGCTTTTCAATTTCATGGACCATTACGAGAATTAATTGCTTGGATATTGATTAATGAAAGTTGAAACTAAATTTGGTATATTACCTGCTTTTATAAAATTATTTTCACGCCCGTATCCCTGAAGAGGTAGGCAGAAATACAACATGTAGCTGAAAATACTTAATCCCACAATGTGATAGGTGTCCAGCCTATCGCGAACCGGACACTTTTGCTATCCCGGGCAATGTGGTTTTTGTCAGAAAACTAAAAACCCATTTTTTTGATTTCCCGACCCGGGAATCGAACCTCGTGTGGTCAACGCCGCCACTGGACCACTAGACCACAGAGGCGATTTTTATTATTATAAAATAATAATCTATATTAATATTATAAATGCGAAAGTTTGGATGTTTGAATGGATCCGTGAAATTCGTTTAGTAGTTTTTACGTGATTGAGTAACAAACATCCATCCGATGTTTGTTACTCAATCACGCAAAATTACTAAACGGATTTGAATGAAATTTGGCACACAGATGACCTGGAATAACACATAGGCTATTTTATCCAGGAAAAATTAGGTGATCCCGCAGGATTCGCCAAAAACTTTTATAATGCAGCGGGCTCTTTAAATTAAAGCTCTTAAAATTATGTGCGCTAGCTCATTGGATCCGGTATGACGCCTAGAAAAATGTGCTAAAAGCGTGTATTAGCACATAAAAAATTGCAAAAGTTATAAAAAGTTAAAGATGAGAAAAAAATGGCATTTCATTTTTGCCAATATTTCATAAACTATTAATATTTAAGAAATTTAAAAAAGATTCGGAAAGAAGAGGAACTTTCCAAGAAAAAACTCTTAGATCCCGGAACTCTATCTCCATTATTTATAATTTTAATTTAACGCTGAAAATGGGTCTCCGCGCGACATTTTAAGGTTGCGCGCACGGCCTCAAAATCAAGTACGACACAAATTAATTTATTTAAGGTATTGAATATTCTTTTTTAAATTTAAAAAAACTATGATGTATTTTAAACACTATAAATAATTTATTTCCGTTGAAAATTTTACTTAAAATTAATTTTTCAACAAGTTAAACGATTGTTAACTAACAAAATTTTCTCGTACTTCCGTCTTAATTGTAAATGAAAAAAAATGTTTAAATAAATATCGTAAAAATGTTTCGCTTCGTGAGGCCTTTTTCATATACATACTTAACAATATCACGCCATAAAAGTTAAAAAAATATTCATACTTTGCTTATAATAATTATTGTACTTTAACAACATTACGTGGATTTTTCAGTCTTTTAGACTTAGCCTTGCTGGAAGACAGACGGTCGTTTCTTCAAAAGAGGTACGGAACAAGAAGGTGAAAAGACTGAAAAATAAAGAAAACTTATCAATTATTATTTAATTTACTGTAGATTCCTCGTGTCGTCATTGGGGTCCCTTTTCAACCGACGAAAAACGAAGGAGGTTCGCAAATCGACGATTATTCACTCACTGATTCTAATGTATGACCACGCATAATTTTCGTCGGTTTAGTTTTTTGTTAAAAAGATATTATTAAAAACTAGCTGTCCCGGTAAACGGTGTTCTGCTTTTTTAACTACTCTTATTTTTTTATGTTATCTCACCTTTTAAACCTTCCCTGGACTTCAACAATTAATTCAAAACCAAATTTAACCAAATCGGTTCACCCGTTCTCGAGTTTTAGCGAGACTAACGAACAGCAATTGATTTATATATATATAGATATTATTAACTACCAAATATAGTCGTGTGGCGTTATTCGCCTGTGGTCTAGTGGTCCGTTGTCGGTGTTGACCATATGAGGTCTCAGGTTCGATTCCAGGGTCCGGCAGTCAAAAAAGTGTTTTTTTTTAGTTTTCTGATAAAAACAACGTTACCTGGAATTGGAAAGTCTCGTGCATGTGGCATATTGATCCCACCACATGGATAGTAACGCACCATTAAAATCTTTAATTTTTATAGGCCATGGTTATATCGTCCCATCAGGAGAATACTACACTTGTTTGCTATCCTATGAAATTAAATAAAATAAAAAATATACTTAGCATGAGAAAAACATCTGCGTGATTTATTCTATGATTCTATTCTATGATAAAACGTAAACAAACGCTACAAAAATAAATACCCGGTTCTGTTTACCAATAAATTTATAAACAACTCTAAGTAAATGCTTTAATTGAAATTGAAACTCAAATCTATTTTAAAATTAAGTAATCGAAGTTATTGGATACGGCTAATGGTATTAATTAAATTAAGCGCCGTAACAATTTCGTCCATTTAGGCGTTGCTTTTAAAGGAAATAAATAAGAAATGTGAGTAACAAATAAGTAAGGATATTTTTTAAAACGATTTCATAAATAACTAGCTACTACTCGCGAATTCGTTCAAGTGATTCAAAAGCATTACTTTAAGTATAGATTACTGGTTAGTTTTTTTGATTACTTTTGATTGCAATTTTTTAACTTCCCGCTACGTATATAGATAAGGAAGTTGTTGATTTTGCCCCGATTTTCGAAAATGGAGTTTTTACCGGATCTCCACGTTTTTAGGTCCTAGGAACCTTTCCCAACTATTTTCACGATGACGTCAGTGTGACTGTATGTATGTATATATGTGTGTGTGCGTATGTGTGTGTGTATGTGTGTGTGAGTGTGTATGTAAACATCTCGTAACTTTTGAACGGCTTTACCGATCGAAACCCGGTTGATAGCATTTGATTGGATTCCGCCCAACTTATATTCTGAAAAATTTAAACCAATTCAGTCTAGGCGATTTCGAGAAATTTTGAAAAACCTCAAAAATTTTTTTGCGAATCATTTTTTTAATATAACTTCCAGATTAATGTACCGATTGAGTACAAAATCTAATCAGCTCTTTTGCTCAAAAAACTGCGTCCAATGCATAAGTTGCATTACAATCGGTTTATCCGTTCAGGCGTTGTCGTTGACAAGTTTTAAAAAAAAAAGTGTTTTTCCAAAATTTCGAAATTTCAAAATTTTTCAACCAATAATTTTTTGATCAGCCACAATATTTTAGTACTTAAAAGCTACATCGAATGCCGTTTCAAAAATTTAAATCGAATTAAATTTTCAAAAGTTACAGCTTTTCAAATATTAAAAACTACTTTGTTTACAGCAAACTTGAAGTAAGTTGAAGTAGTTATTTTTAAAATAACTTTCAGGCTAATATGCCGATTTATTTAAAAATCTAGTCAGCTTTTCTACTTAAAACACTGCGTCAAATACCGCAAATCGGATTCGGATCTTCTCAGTGTGTGGCCGCGTTTCCGATCCGGTAGTAGTTTTTTAAAAAAATATGTTGACGTGTCAAATTAACTTGTAAAAAGTTTTGTTGAATAAAGTATTTCTGAAAATCGGTTTCGTTCGGAATTTATCATTGCCGCAAACAAAAGAGTTTTTTTGACATTTCTTCGATATTTTTTAACCTATTGATTTTGTAGCTAAATAAAACAACTTAGATCCCAAAAATTGCTTTAAACGCCATTCAAAATATCAAAATCGATCATCCTTGTAAAATATAAATCTTTTCGAACATTTAAAAAAAATACTTTTACAAATCTTTGGAACTCTTTTTTTGAACACTTTGAGTTCATGTGACGAGCTGTATATACGAATATACGCTTTACATTGCGTGGTGTGAAAGTAAAAATAATCATAAAACGCAAACTTTGCATTTCCTACAAAAAAGGGATTGTCATTGTGAATATAGAAATGGCACGTTTTCTTAATTTTTTCGTACACCGTCCCTTGCACGCTGTATATTAGGAATATGTTGTCTACAAATAAATAAAATTTGAGTGTCTATCTGTAATATTAAAATAACCGCTTTTTACTAAATACATATGATGTGTACACGGTACATATACCAAAATAACATTTTTTTGTTTTTATCTGTCTGTATGTCTGTTTGTTCTGGTTAATCTCTAGAACGGCTGGATCGATTTTGACGGGACTTTCACTGGCAGATAGCTGATATAGTAAAAAGTAAATTAGGCTAATTTTATTTTAAAAATGTGTAAGCCGTTGACCCTACGCCATCCCTGAAACTTCTGACTAAATTAAGGTATTTTAAGCACAAAAGAGTAAAAAATATAAGCATAAATTTTTCAGTTCAGTATAGTATAAGTATATTAATTTTTAAAATGGTGTATATATGAAAATTATGATGGCAGTTAACTCAATTTTTGAAATCTAAAATATTGCTTTAGCTAAATAATCAATAGATTAAAAAATTTCAATGCTATGTTAAAAAACCTTTTATTTTTAATTTTCTTCATTGATAAATCCCAAACAAAGTGACTGATTTTGATTAAATTAACGGTGTTTGACGCAGTTTTTAAAGGAGAAAAACTGGTAAAGTTTTTAAGTCAATCGGTGAATTAACTTGAAACTTATTTAAAAAAAATTAAGTACGTTTGCTAAAAACAATTTTAATATGTGAAAAGCTATAAGTTTTGAGAATTAGATTCAAATTTGATTTTTAAAACGGCATTTTACGTAGTTTTTTTAGTACTAAAATATCGTAGAGCACCAAAAAATGATTGGTAGAAAAATTTTGAAGCTATGTTGAAAAAACACTTTTTTCAAAATTTTTCCAAATTCAAATCCCAAATGGATAACCCAATTTTGATTCAATTTATGTATTAGACGTAGTTTTTTGAGGAATAGAGCTGATTAGTTCTTGTACTCAATCGGTACATAAATCTGGAAGTTATATTAAAAAAATACTGTTTCGTCAAAATTTTTTTGGTGTTTTTTAAAAATTTCTCAAAATCTCCTGGACCGAATCTGTTCAAATTTTCAGGAAGTCTATGTTGAGCGGAATCCAATCGAATGCCATCGACCGCGTTTCTATCAGGCCGATAGAAAGTCATTCAGAAGTTATGAGATGTTTACATACACACACACACATACACACACACACATACATACATACATACATACTGACGTCATTGTGAAAATAGTCGGATAAAATACCTAGGATCTCAAAACGTGGACATCTGGTGAAAACTCGAATTTTGAAAATCGTGGTAAAATCAGTAACTTCCTTATCTACATACCTAGTGGGAAGTTAAAAAAACCACGCGGATGAAGTCGCGGGCACAGCTAGTAAATATTTATAAATTACGTACATATCACGTTTGAAAAACTTTAAAAACAACAAAGAACAAAATCGACACGCGGGATTTGAACGTGTCACGTTGTTTGCGATAGACTCCGAAACTAATCAATTTTTGTAAAAATCTATTGTTTAGTCCGGTTATAGATTTATAGAAGATAGGATAGTTTTTAACCCAATTAAGCCACCGAGCGAGGGGGGCTTCGCTCCCAAGTATCCCAACCAAATATTTAACGCAAGTAATTTGTTTAGCAAAACAACGTTTTCCGGGTAAACTACCGGTTATTATAAATTTCGAAAATTTATTTCTTTAAGTTATAAGAAAGAAATCATTTATTCTGACAATTGTACACAGCGTATAAGTATTCATTTACCTTTTTTGAATTCATTCTCTTTACATATCGTTTAAAATTAAAAACCAGAAGTTTAATACGTATAATCTATTGAACTTCGTATCAGAGATAGTAATATCTGAAACACGTGGAAATCAATAATATCGCTGAGCGACGCTCACTTTACAATAGGAACGTTTAATTTAACGGGGATTTAATAGAAACGTATTTACACTCAAGCACTGACAAAAGCCATCCAATTTATTTTAGCCTATATTGTAGTAACAAAGGGACAAAGGTTTGTTTTAATCCAAAATATTTGTTATCCTTTGATGATTGTTATGTGACTTCTACTGTGACTACCACAGTAATTCTGCCAATGTCACGTTGCGGAGAAGACACAATTATGTGTAATAGCCGAGCCACACTGTTGGAAACAAGCTTCCAACACGAATGAGTTTGGTGGGAGGCTTGTGGAGTTCAAATGATTTTTTGTTGCAAACAAGTGTTTACACTGCTGTAAACCGCCGATGGAGACCCATGTGGAGGGCATGTTTTCAACAGTGTGGCTCGGCTTTAATGAGTTTCAGCGGTTTTAAAGATTTCTTAAACAGCATGACGTTATCATCATGACGCGTTTGTATGGCTCCTACGCCTATAGTCTATAACTTCCTAACAAAATGGACTTAAATAAAATCCCAAAAATAATTATTCGAACAAGTTCTTAGATAAGCACGTTAATATAAAAAATAAAAAATTAAGAGTTTCTTATGGATACCGGTTGAAGCCGAGTTCTTTATTATAATCTTATCTATATTTTTTTTTGTATTTGTATTAAAGTAATGATAAAATAAAAAAGTATTTTATGAAAGTTATTATTTATAAATATATTTGCGTGTTATCAAATTTTACGGCAAACTAAATCGATTGAAAAAAAAAATATGTTATCGGGAAGTGCCTCAAAAATCACTGCAAAAATATTTTATTCTTCGGTTTGGCCCTCAGCCCACAAACAAGTCAGAACTATAAGCGACTAAACAAGATTTACGGTACTAAAATGTATGCTTCGATTATATTATAAGTACATAATCAAAGAATTTATGTATGTCTATTATTTTCTCCACATTTATACTATAGAAGTCTATTGCATAATACGAATATTACCGAGGCACATTGTGGCACATAGCTTGAATTCCAGGAGCATTCACACATTTAGGTCGTTTGTGGAAAAGCGAATATAATATTTAGACTTGCTTAGTGATAAAAATGTCATTCACAGTCGTTAAGCTAAGTAAAAAATCAAGGAAACCCCTTTAAACTCGCATTTCGCTAACAACCAGGTTAGGAAAAACAGAGTGTGATATATCTCGCGCAAAAAAAGAAACGTTTGACCGATAAGAAGTTAATCTTATAACTCGTTTAATTGATGCAATATCACAGCGATGTCGCGCATTTTTCGATATATCGGAATCGGCAAAATTAATATGCCGATATATCTTGAATTGGTGAGATATCTGAGAAAAGTAGCAGATCCTCACGTTTTCTGGCGGTTGGCTGGTTCTGTATTTCAGCTTCCAAACGAGTGTCTTGCCCAAACAGACTTACAAAATCGGCTTTTACCTTAAATATTTTAAAAATGTGTTTGTTTTTCTGAATAAAAATCTGTTAACTGTATTGTTATAATTAAAAGTAATTTTGTCTGTTTCTAAACCCTCAACTGTTTATGTCTTTCTTTGAATCTTCATTATCCGTATCGGCATCGGCATCGATATCGGTGGTATTTTTGATAAATATCAGTATTGGCATATCATATCGGCTGAAGTGTGTGCTGATCCATGCATCCCTAGAGGAAAAGTTTGTCGTGACATTAATCGAGATATAAATTATTCTTATTCTTCATTAGCATTAGCCTCTCATTTATCGCGCAAACATATCAGACGTTGCTTATATGCGGGCAAGGGCTCGATGTATATCGTACCTCCGCTCAAATAGTGTCACAAGTAAAAAAAACGATTCTCGAGTAAAAGGGGTTTAAAATTGCTCCTGCCTATTTTTTTCGTTTTCCGGGCAACGCCACTAACATCACTAACGCCATATACTATCAAATCATTAAAAACAGGGTAGATTACCATTCGAGATAAAACTATGGCATAATACGATACGAATGGTACAATAAAAGTAATTTTACGATTTTTTGAATTGTGACACTATTTGAGCGGAGGTGCGATATAATAGTTACTGCCACACTGATTAGCGAGCCGCTGTCGCCCGCAAACAGTATGCTTTTTGAATTTCATTAGAGTTTTACATCAGTTTGTAGTATATAGTTAAGCAATATTCTCTTCCTATTATATTTTTATTGGTTACATATTATGAGCTGTTCTTCACACATTTTATGTATAGTCGGCGAGTCCCAGTTCGTTGTGTACAGTATTTTATCAGTTAACTTGTTTAGTATAAAATGAGTCTTAAGAATCCATACTAATATTATAAATGCGAAAATAACTCTGTGTGTCTGTCTGAACCGAACTGAACCGATTTGGATGAAATTTGGTACAAATATAGTTTGAGACCCAAGAAAGGACATAGAATAGTTTTATCTCGGAAGTCTTACTGGAATGAGAACTATGCGGATTTTTTTTAGAAATTATTCCACGCGGGCGAAATCGTGGGCACAGCTAGTAAACTATATTTTTTTATGTATCAATAGATAGCAAACAAGTAGATAGGTCTCTTAATGGAACGAGTCAACCATCCTCAATAGACACAAAAGATAGTAATAGTGCGTTACTATCTTGTGGCGAGGTCTAATGCCATATGTATAAGTTTACCGGCTACCTTACCCTCCAAACCGGAACATGACATTGACAATTACTGACACTACTGCGTCAGAAATAGGTAAGGCGATGGTACCAGACCCGGACAAGACAATTCAGAACTCTGCCACTTAGTAGCCACGATGTTTGACTCATATAGTAAATTAATTTTTTACGACCTTTTACGACCTGCCTGGCAGCACGGCAGTTGGCCTATTCTTCAAAGGAGAAGATACACGGGACCAACACAAATATATCTATAAACAGTCGTTTCTTTTATAAAAAAAAAGTATTTTGTTCATTTCGGATCATTAAAAACGATTAGGAAAGGTAACAAAACTAAAGGTAAATAATGTTTTTTTTTGTTACAGGCAATCCACGCAACAAATGTGCTCTCCAGCCAGGCCACAGTCTTATGGACTGGATCAGACTAGGCAATTCGGGAAAAGACTTAACTGGAGTCGGCGGCCGCCTGAGACCTGTCTCGCCGTCGGAACTCGCTGCACACAACACACAAAGTACTTATTATTTCTGTAATACTTATAGTTAGACATAACATCTTTTTATGGGGTATTCCTCGAAGCGCAACCATTTTGAAATTATATAGTCTCGTCAAAATCAGAGATTAGCCGGAACAAACAGACAGACGGACAGACAGACAGACAGATAGACAAAAATCGTAAAAAGTGTTATTCTGGTATATGTACCGTGAATACATCCATATGCATTTAGTTAAAACCAGTTATTTTAATATTACAAACAGACACTCCAGTTTTATTTATTTGTATAGATGTATAGACTAGCTGCAGCGTACAGTCCGCTACAATATACGTTTTTGGCGATTTCCGCGGCATCACCTGACATTTTCGCGACAAAACCGTTGCCTTTGTGCTATTCCAGGTCATCATCTATCTGTGTGTCAAATTTCATTCAAATCCGTTCAGTAGTTTTAGCGTGATTGAGTAACAAACATCCATACATCCAAACAACCATTTATCCAAAAATCCGAACTTTCGCATTTATAATATTAACATAGACTAGCAATTACTCACGACTTCGTTTGCGTGACCAGAAATCATCACTTCCCTTTGCCGAATCGGGTAAAAAGACAGCCCATGTCACTCTGAATAATATAGCTTTATGAAGGTGAAATCATATTTAAATTCGGTCGAATAAACAAACAAATAAATAAATCGTAACAAACAAACAAAAAATAAATCTTTCTTCTTTCTAATATTAGTATTACGATATGTAAGCTTTATTAAGAATAATTTTGAATGTTAAATTATCTGAAATAAAATATATCTATATATATAAAAATCAATTGCTGTTCGTTAGTCTCGCTAAAACTCGAGAGCGGCTGAACCGATTTAGCTAATTTTGGTTTTGAATTAATTGTTGAAGTCCAGGGAAGGTTGAAAAGGTAGGAAAATATAGAAAAAATAAGAGTAGTTAAAAAGGCAGAACATCGTTTGCCGGGTCAGCTAGTTATTATTATATTTATATATCTCTCCATAAAAAAACACGCTAATTAAGACTTTCAATGAATTTCAAGAAGTGATCAATCAAGAAGTGACCCATTGGTCGAATGGTTAGTGACCCTGGCTACGAAATGTATGAGTTTCAGTTTTGACTCCCGACGGGGACAAACTATTGTATGAGGAGCCGGAGGAGGAGGAGAGATGTTTTATTTCTTGGTTAGAGTGCTTATTTATGTATTTGAATATTTATATATGTATTTCTATGTATTAGTATCATTTACTTAAACTCATATCACAAGCAACTAATTTGCTAAATTCGTGAAATTTATGCAGTGATATTTTATTTTATTCTATCTACGAGGGACCATTAGTAAGTATCCGAAATGACGAACTTAAAAGTTACCCAGATTTTTTTTTAAATTATATAATATCCTTTCGAAAATTGAACGCCAATTTTAAATTTAATTAAACTGATAGTATTTGTATGAGAGATCCTAGAATTTTCTCTGTCGTGAATTTTTTTAGCAATGGAAAGAAGATCCTCATAAATATAATTCATTTAAGTGCGAAAGTTTGAAAATTTCATTTCACATTATACTTTTTGCATTGATTAAAATTTCAAGTGGCCTAAAGGCAAAAGGATGCTACCTGTAGTTCTGTATATGCCAAAAAAGCATTTTTTTTGTTTCGTATCAACATATCTCTCTTTCGTCAAACGGAGTTTGTAGCATATGATATATGTATATAGAGGGTTCATTCATTGTGTCCTCGAAACTTTATACTCATTCTGCTTGGGTTATCACATGGGAATAAATTAAATTAAGCCGCCCCTGTTGAGTGGTGAGCGACTATGACTTTAAAGCTGATACTTGAGAGGCCGAAATATGATAATTTTAAAACCGAGAAGACCTGAATTACCTGCCTCGTGGTGTAGGGGTAGCCTATTCGGCTCAGACAATAAGGTCCCGGGTTCGGTCCCTGGGTTGAGCAAAATGTTATTGAGATTTTTTCGAGGGTTTTTTTTTGAAAATCTTATCCTCAGTAGCAGCTCCGAGTCTGGCGGAGTGGCTACTACTCCCGTGTCGTATTGTTACAAGGTGGTAGAGTTCTGCATTTCTGCAACGCCATACATATTCCTGCCGCAATAGCTTCAGTGATTACCTTACTTATGCATGTAACATTTCAACTTGTTACGTAGGTGGCAACGCAACATTAACATATTTGATATCAAAAGGCGATGATCATAGATTATTTATAGTCAAAGTCAAAGTCAAAACATTTTTATTCAAATTATCCTTTACAGGCACTTTTGACGAGTCAACATTTTTTGAGTTACTACCGGATCGGAAACGCGGCCACACACTGATAGACGATGGTTGTCTCTTTCCATCAAGAAAGCCATTTGCTTGTTTGCTATCGTATAATATTAAAAAAATCCTTTTTTGATTAATGTCCTGCACTAATTAATTGCTTACAACGTAAATCAATTTTGATGCAGCTTTTTTATTTGAAAAAAATAAATTCAAGTGTTTCAAATTTAATCAAGTTCTGTTGATGTGATTTACAGAAATAGATGATTGGTATTTTTGCACCATCGCGAAATGAGTTTTACTTTTGCAGCGTTTAAATTATTACTATGATCAGTATTAGTTTCGCTAGCCTGTACGCCATTAAATACTATTTAAAAATAAGTTCAGTTTTTGTTTTTGTAATCGTACAACTTACTTTACTCTTCTGTGAAATGCATATTACCAGACCTTCCGAAATTATCGGATAACTTTGACAATTTTACTTTCCAACAAATCTTATTGAGACTTCGAACATTTGTCATAAAAATTGGCTTGATTGTTTCAATCGTTTTCAAGTAATGGCTATACAAAATAATAACATTTATATTTATTTGTATATTAAAATATATTTTTACGTTGCAGAAGACGCATGGTTAGCAATTCGTGGACGTGTTTACAACATCACTCATTACTTGCCTTATCATCCAGGAGGTATGTGTCGTATCAATCGCAAATATTCTTTATATTATTTATTATAACAAAATCCTTTTCTTGTGTTTAATGAAAACCACATTTTATATTTAAGGACCCGAAGAATTAATGCGGGGCGCTGGAATTGATGCGACTGAATTATTTGATAAAGTTCATCCATGGGTTAACTATGACTCCTTATTGGCAAAATGTTTAGTAGGCCCGCTACAATTTGATAGACCAGACGCAGAAGAACTATTTGGATCCATCAATCTGACGCAGAAATCTGACCGACTCAGAGAACCTTCTAAGGCTCAAGAGCTAGTTAGAAAATCAATGGAAAATTTAGCTAATTGTATCACGCCAGTTAGAAAAAAAATAACGGCTAAAAGCGAAGAGAACGTCAAAGGGAGTCCGCCGAGCAAAATTATGCAAAGTTTAATACAGTCAAGTAACCTCCCAGTTTCAATAAGCCGGCGAGCGGCTTCATCTCCTGTGAAATGTATAGACAAGTCAAAGGACGCGCCACCTCAATTACGATTTGATTGGATCCAAACTTCGGCAAAGCTTACAATCTCAATTTATACTGGGCCCCTCGCAAATCCGGCCGTTTGCGCTAGATTAGACGACGGACTTCTACTGATCGAAGTTGTTACGAACGGTTGGCATAGAAGTGTTAAATTAGTTCCTGAAGAGGCGCTTTCGGAACCAGTGCAATTACGAATGTTTCCGGAAAGTGGGAAAATAGAGGTACCTAAACATATATCTTCGAGCTATTTTTTATGTACTTTATTTTAACTGCATTTCAGACTATCTATACAGTCTTTTAGAGTAGAAGTAAATGGGCAAAGGCTTGCGTGATGGTAAGTGACGACCGCCACCCATGAACCACAGCAACCCCAGGGATCTTATAGTTACTTTGCCGGTCATCGAGGAATGGGTAAATTTTTTTCTTGAAAGTCGTATCGGCTCGGAAACACATCCACTGGTAATTTATCAAATTTTATTACATAGATCTTATGAGTGGCACAATTTTTAACATTTTCTATAAACATTTTATTTTTAGGACACCGAGTGCCAGGATTGGTATATACTGTATAGTATAGTCCAGCTTATAAGAGGTCCATGTACCAAATTTCGTACAAATCTGTGTAATCATTAGGGCGCAGTTATATCGACACGCAACGCCACGCCGCGCGCCGTGCATAAAACAACAGCGATAAATTCGAAATTTAAGCCTCGGGTCGGGACCGATTTGATGAAAACTAATATTACATCAATATTTTTTTATCATAATCGAAATCTAAGAGTGCAACTTAAAATAGAGTATTTTACGCTTTTGAACGACGTTTCGCATTAAGCTATCCGTGCATAATTTTAAGATTCGCCTTGTGTATATGAGATAGCTAAATTGTGAAAGTGAACTGCTTAAAAATTATGGTTAAATTGCTTAATTAAGCAAGAGATATATTTGTGTTTCCAATATTAAAATAAAATAAACTATTTTAATAACAATTATAATTAACAATCGTTCAAGTCAAATCTGAATTTTTAACGCCTCTTCAATACTTGAGTGATATTAAAATAATTATAATTTTCTTTAAGGTCACCGTCTACAAGTCAGAACAAAATGTATGGAAAAACTGTGGAGAAACAAGCTTTGGAATACCAGTTCAAGTTCAAACGCCTAGGAAAATGGAATGTGAAGTGACTCACATAGACCAAATATCCCACGACACTACATTACTAGTGCTCACTCCTCAGATTGGACCTGTGATCGTGCCTTTAGGGCTTCACGTGCGAGTTCATCATAAAATAAATGGTAAGATAATATTTAATAGGGGATACTTAGCTTTTATTTCATTATAAGGTTTACAGCTAAAAGGTGCCTTGAATGCAAATTTAATTATGTTCTAATAAAGATAGCACAACTAAGACCCTAAAGCTTTCGGGGATAATCGTATTAATTAAACAGCACTGGCTTTAAGATTTAATTAGAAAAGTCAACTTCAAAAAAAGAGAAGAGATATATAGAGATAAATAGACCGCCCCGTTAGTCAGTCAAGTGGTTAGCGACCCTGACTGCTCAGTCGATAGGGCTCAGTTTTGATTCCCAACAGATACAAAGTACAAACATTTGAGTGATGAGCATATATAAATTATATATGTTTGTATTTCTGGGTTTGAATGTCTACTAAATATATTTCGGTATGTATTTATGTGTTTCTGTGTTGACTACCTCGTCGATCAGTGTTTCATTCGAGGACTCAAGCCGTGTTTCATTCGATTTATTCGAGAACTTTTATTCTACTCGCACTCGAGTAAAATACATGATAACTCGGGATTACGAGTGACTCAACTCGAATGACTCGAACCACTCGAGTGGCCTATACCGACTCGAAGGAGAAATTCAAGTTATAACAGGTTTGGCCGATGTATCTTCCATTTGAAATTCAATACAAATCTGTGCAGGACGACAAGTAATATAGTAAAATATTTCATTTTATTATTTTTATAAAGAATTTTAGCAACTTTAAGCCACAAAGAAGAAAGCAAAAATTAAAGATTTGATTCGATTCATTAATAATATTTTACTAATTTTTGTATTTTATTTACTACTAGCTGTTGCTCGCGACTTCGTCCGCGCGGACTTCGTTTGCTCTGCACAGCTCCTGTCCTGTAGGTGATAGCGTGATAATATGTAGCCTATATGTTGACCCGACCTATTAGTAATATTCATACAAAATTTGAAGTAAATCCATGCAGTACTTTTCGAGTTTACCCCGGACATACATACAGACAAACAGACCAACAGACAAAAATTCTAAAAACTATAATTTTAGCTTCGATATCGATTATAGATCACGCCCCAAGTATTTTTAAAAAATATATTCAATGTACAATTTTGACTTTCCTACGATTTTATTATATGTATAGATTAATAGTATTTTGTATTAATAGTTTTGTATTAATATATATTAAGCTAGTTAAGAGACTTATTCTAAACAAGGTTGCGAACAAACCTGCTGGTTTTTGCAATGCTTGAGGGTTAAATGTTTGTTTTTATACCTTTTATTTAAAATAAATAAGTTTAAAAAATACTTAGACGAGTTGATCTAAAACCAAAGTAACAAATTATTCGCTTATGATAAGGATGTAAGTAACCTAATACATAGAAATACATAATATATAAATACTCAAATATATTTAATAAACACCCAAACCCAGAAAAACAAACATCTATACTTATCACACAAACGTTTGTCCCTGTCGTGAATCAAATCCGAGCCCGAAAATAAAGAAATGAAATTTAAATTAATTAAAAACTGAAATTTCACCAATCCGAAGATTGGTGAAATTTCAGTTATTAGTATGCCTGAGTCCTGACTAGCTGTTAGCTGTAACTTCGTTTATGTGACCCTACATTCCTTATTTTTGCTCAGACGTGTAAAAATAGCTTTTGTTTCTCCTACATATTGTACCTCCTTGTCAATATTTTTATTTTTATATCATAAGAGAACAAACAAGAAGACATACCAATATTATAAATGCGAAAGTCTGTCTGTCTGTCTGTTTGTTACGCTTTCACGGCTAAACCGTTAGACCGATTTCCATGAAATTTGGCAGGGAAGTAGTTGAAGAGCCAGTGTCAAACATAGGCTTTTTTTTCAAAACTCAATCTTTAAAGGATTGAAATAGGGGATGAAATTTATATGAAAAGCTATCTTGACGACATATTAATCTACTCGCGGGCGAAGCTGCGCGGGTCAGCTAGTTGCCTATAAACATCAAAGATGTTAACAGTACGTTGCTATCCGTGTGGCAGGATGGTAATGCCACCTGCATAAGTGTGTCGGCTACCTTACCTTCCAAACCGGGACACTACAGTGACAAGCATTGACGCTATTGCGGCAGAAATAGGTAAGGCGGTAGTATTGCAACTCGAGAGAGTCGTTGCAGAACTCTACCACCTGTTAGGTACTAGTGTAGTGACACGTATAGCAAATCGTTTATATTTTACGAACTGCCCGGCAGAATGGCAGAAGGTCTATTCTTCAAAGGGGGCCTGAACCAATATGGAAGAAAAGCAGACTTTAAGTTTACTCATTACACTAGCAAGCATAATAATACAAATCTTCTCTCTATAATGTTAGTGTGGATAATCCTAGTAGATAAAACCTTGAAATTGATTTAATAGAGTTTTAAAGGAAAGTTCTCAACTGAGATTGGGTAATTCCTCTTCTCAATTTTAATCCAATCAGGGAGTTCATAAAAAGCGAACAATTAACATGTGAAGAAATAAACCTTCTTACCCTCTATCTTATCCTCCAAACCAAAAAATATCAGTAACAAGCACTGACGTTATTACGGTAGGAATTAGGAAGACGGTGGTGGTACGGATGGGATTTTATAGAACTCTACCACCTACTAGTCACGATTATAGTGACAGGTTTCGTTAATTATTTGCCCTTTTATGACTTTTTTTATATCATAAGATAGCAAACAAGCAGATGGATCTCCTAATGGAAAGAGAGCCATCGCCTATAAACACCAAAGATGTTAATGGTGCGTTGCCACCTTGTGGCGAGGTCTAATGCCACATGCATAAGTTTACCGGCTGCCTTATCCTCCAAACCGGAACACGACAACGACAAGCACTGACGCTATTGCGGCAGGATTAGGTAAGGCGGTGGTACCAGACCCGGGCGAGCCGATGTAGAACTCTACCACCTAGTAGTCACGATGATAGTGACGCACATAGCCACTCGGTCGCCTTTTACGACCTGCCTGGCAGAACGGCAGTTGGTCTATTCTTCAAAGGAGCCCGGGACCAACACGGGGACTGGTAAAAAGGTCTTTTATTCTTCTATATCTTAGCAAATCTCCGTTTTTATTTATAAAATTCCGTTTTGCATATGAAACTCATCTATTCGTAAAAAGCAAATGGTTGACAAGAGAAGAAATACACCGACCACCTTACCCTCCAAACCGGAATATGTCAGTAACAGCCACTGACGTTATTATGGTTGGAATTAGTAAGACGACGTTACCAGACCCTGGAGAAACTTTGCAGCTCTCTACCACGTAGTAGTCATGATGACATTGACAGGTTTCGTCAATTGTTCGCTCTTTTACGAACAGCCTAGAAGGAAAGTCTTTTATTTTTCTATATCATAGCAAATCTCCGTCTTCATTTTTAAATTTCCGTTTTGCATATAAAACGCATATTCCTAAACGGGTTAGGCTTTTTTTATATTATAAGATAGCAAACAAGCAGATGGGTCTACTGATAGAAAGAGTCAAGTGTCAACCATCGCCTATAGACACCAAAAGTTTTAATGGTGCGTTGCTGTCTTGTGGCGAGGTCTAGTGCCATAATGTATAAGTTTACCGGCAACCTTATCCTCCAAACCGGAACACGACAGTGAAAAGTATTGACGCTATTACGGCAGGAATATGTAGGTAAACCGATGGTATCAGACCCAGGCGAGACAATGCAGAACTCTACCACCTAGTAGTTACGATGGTAGTGACTCGTATAAGGAGTAATCCTCGTCGCCTTTTACGACCTGCCTGGCAGAACAGCATTTAGCCTATTATTCAAAGAAGCCCGGGGTCAACACGGGGAAAATGTTTTTTTTTTAAACAAAAATAGTACTTTATTAAATCTAGTATCAAAAAGTGGGCCTTTACCAATAATAATATGTACGTAATTCTGTAAACGGAGTCTGCTTCTTTTGTTTTTGCCATTCGCTTATATAGCATTACATAAAGCTTTCCGTTTATCCCCGGGCACATGTCTCCACTTCGAACCTCCCATACAATGAGATTACACGTAAGAAGCTAGATTTATGCTGAAAGCGTAGGGCTTGGGACGGATTAAGAGTGTTGAGTAAGTTTTTTTTATACACTTTCGTTCGGTGTGAAGGTTAGTGATATTGAACGAAATTTATAAAAAATATACGTAAAAAATGCCTCCCTTTAAGTGTTTTTTGCTATAAAAGCTATTAGATGGAGTAAAGTAAAAAGTGGAAATGTTATTTTATACTATGAGTACATAAGATAGAATAAACTTTGCATTTTTTTACTAATGTATAAAAATTATACAATAACTAGCTGTTGCCAGCGACTTCGTCCGCGCGCGCGCGACTTCGTTTGCTCCGCACTGCTCCTCCCCCGTAGGTGATAGCGTGATAATATGTAGCCTATATGTTGACCCGACCTGTTAGTAATATTCATGCAAAATTTGAAGTCTTTTTGATTTTACCCCGGACATACATACAGACAAACAGACTAGCAGACAAACAGACAAAAATTCTAAAAACTATATTTTTGGCTTTGATATCGATTGTAGATCACGCCCCAAGTATTATTTAAAAAAATATTCAATGTACAGTTTTGACTTTCCTGCGATTTTATTATATGTATATTGTATATAGATATTTATTATATTAATCTTATAATATTATAAATGCGAAAATTTGCATGTTTGGGTGGATGGATGTTTGTTACTCAATCACGCAAAAACTACTAAACGGATTTGGATGAAATTTGGCATACAAGTAGATGATCACCTGGAATAGTACAAAGAATACTTTTTATCTCGGAAAAATTAGTTGATCCCGCGGGATTCGCCAAAAAGTTTCATAATGCAATGGGCTGCACCCTGCAGCAGTTATTATAAATGCGAAAGTTTGGATGTTTGGATGGATGTTTGTTACTCAATCACGCAAAAACTACTGCATGAATTTAGATGAAATTTGGCACAAAGGTAGATGATAACCTGGAATAGCACTTAGGCTACTTTTTATCCCGGAAAGATAAGTTGTTTCTGTGGAATTCACCAAAAACTTTAATTATGCATCAGGCTGCACGGTGCAGCTAGCGTAGGTATTGGAGATGAAAAACATTTGTATTTTTGTGTGTTTTGAATAAACTCGTAAACTATTGCACCGATCTTAAAAATTCTATTAGGTACTGTTTGATAGTTAAATTATCCAGCAGTGATAGAGGCTCATTTTCTACTCAACTGAGCAACAGTATTGTATCCCCGTATTGGTTCCGGGCTCCTTTGAAGAATAGGCCAACTGCCGTTCTGCCAGACAGGTCGTAAAAGGCGACCGATTGCCTATGCACATCACTAGCATCGTGGCTACTAAGTGGCAGAGTTTTGCCTTGCCTCGCCCGGGTCAGGTACCACCGCCTTACCTATTCCTGCTGCAATAGCATCAGTGCTAGTCACTGTAGTATTCCAGTTTGGAGAGTAAGGTTATCTATTTGACATAACACGTTGCCACAAGATAGCAACGCACCATTAACATCTTGGGTGTCTATAGACGATGGTTGGCTCTTTCCATTAGGAAACCCATCTGCTTCTTTGCTATATTATAATATTTTTAAAAAGTAATGATTTGGGTCCCGCAAACGAAGTCACGAGTTACAGCTACTATTTAATATAACGTATAATCATAGATTGAATATTCTTAATAGATAAGCAATATTCTCTTATTATATTTTTATTGGTAACGTAACCACCATTAACTATCATGTCCTTAATATGTACATAATATGTATCTAATTTTTATAATGTCCTTAATATGTAATTTTTACTCGTCAACCTGTATATGCCCGAAACCACAGACCACATAAAAACTAATAGACACGCCAATGGGAAGGAAACGTGTCGCCGCGAATATGAGCGAACGCTCCTACCATTGTCAAAAACTTTATACATTTGTAGGTTATATTGTAAAAAAAATAGAAATATACCATGTTGTGTTCTTTTATCGTATTCGTACCGAATAAGGTGACAAGGTTTATAAATTACCCTTAAAATGATTTTATTTCATCTGTAAGTAGTATAACTTTGTATTTCTGTGTGTAATTGCTAGCTACGCTGACAAACTAAGAATTTGTCTTGAAAGGCGTATCCATTTACCGCGTGCCCGAAACCAATTGGAACCTACGCCGTTTAAACGTGGCTTAAGTCGTTTTTATCATTTGGTCTATTCTTCGAAGTGTTGGAAATCGTTCTGATCTTCTGACAATAAATTTTTCAGGAGATTTTATATACTTACATAATATCATTGACATACAGAGAAACGAGAAAAAGGCTTACGGTATAAAATATATCTTGTTTATATCACAAAATTCGTGGTCTTGGGGTTAAGTTATTTAGATCATCATGTGATCCCGGAATTGATCCTCGGTTCGGGAAAAAGTGTGTAATTGAAGTTTTTAGAGATTTATTCGAAAATACAAAATCTCAGTAGCAACTTATACTCCATGTTGATCCAAAACCCTTTTAAAGAATAGACCATCTGCCAATCTTCCAAGCAGTTCGTAAAAGTATAACGATTGATCAAACGTGTCACTACCATTGTGGCTACTATGTGGTAGAGTTCTGCAACGTCTCACCCTGGTCTGTTACCACCTTACCTATTCCTGCCGCAATTGCCTCAGTGCTTATCACTGCCATGTTCCGGTTTGGAGGGTAAGGTTGTCGGAAAACTTATGCATGTGGCATTACCATTCCGCCAAACGAGTAACGGACAATTAACATCATTGGTGTCTATATTCAATTGTTTCCCTTTCTATCAAAGAAAGCCATCTTCTTGTTTGATAACTTCTAATGTAAAAAACCCAGTCAAGCTCGAGTCGGACTCGCGCACGAAGGGTTCCGTACCATCTATAAAAATTGCTTAAAAATAACGTTTGTTGTATGGGAGCCCTTTAGTATTTACTTTATTTTTATTTATTTTGAAAGGTAAATATACAACTAAATATTCTGTGAAAATTTTAAGCGTCTACCTGTTACCGTTATTAATATTGAGTAAAAACATACGAAAATAAATACGTTTATTGTATAAGGACCCCTTGTTTTCTTTATTTCGTGCTTTGGATGAACATATAATTCCGACTATCGCGCTAGATAGGAGCGATAATCGAAATTACATGGTTTCTAAATAGGCGAAAATTTGCGGTAATGTGGATCACCACTCATCTCGCACATCGACAAACGGATGAATGGCGGTGAACCGAAAGCCTATTAGAGCTTTGGTTCACTTCCTACCCCGCAAGAGAACCGGTGTTGTGATATTTACTTACAACATTTTTCAATAAACGTTTATTATATCATTATTCAGCTTTTGGGTATTTTCCTTGAACAGTCTAATCCGCAATTTCCACTTTTTGCACTGTAACCGAGCTGAGAGTAATCGCCGTCAAATGCCAGTTTTGTATTCCACTGATTACGTAAAAAACAAACTTTAACGTCATTAAAGTTCAAATGCTCGTTTTATATTCGATGGTCTGAAAAAAGGTTTTCTAAATAAATACTTTGTCAAAAGCATTAGGAAATCTAACCTTCATGTTGAATTAGAAAAAAATATACATAATCGCTATCTATTGCCTAATTTTTTTTATATCATAAGATAGCAGACAATCAAATGACTCTCTTGAAGGAAAGAGACAACAATTGCCTGTAGACACCAAAGATGTTAATGGTTCGTTGCTATCCATGTGACGAGATGTTGATGCCATTTGCATAAGTTTATCGGCTACCTTACCCTCCACACCGTAACACGATAGTGACAACCACTGACGCTATTGCGGCAGGAAAAGGTGAGGCAGTAGTACCAGACCCGGGTGAGACAATGCGGAACTCTAATAATACCTAATTACATTTCAAATTTACTGAACATATGAATTTGTGTATGATCCAACACCAAAGTAAACAAATTATTTTCTTACTTTGGTGTTGGATCCTTATCTTAAGGTATCCTTTATCACATCCAATCCAATTGGTAAACTTACTCGATACTAATACATAGAAATACATATTTAAATATGTATTTCTATGTATTAGTTTAGAAATATATTTAATAGACTTTTGTCCCGCCCGAGTCTGGTACCAACGCCTAACCTATTCCTGCCGCAATAGCGTCAATGCTTGTCACTGTGTGTACCGATTCGGAGGTTAAGGTAGCGGCAAACTTATGCATGTGGCATTAAGATCCTGCCATAAGAATAGCAACGCACCATTAATATCTTTAGTGTGTAAAGTAGATGGTGCTCTCACTCCATCAGGAAAGCAATCTGCGTTTTTGCTATCTATAAAAAAATAATAAGCACCCAAACCCTGTAGTGAATTCAGCAAGATCATTATTGGTACTTTATTTGAGTGAAAAATAGCATAATATGTACGAGGGTCAAACTGAAAGTTTTTAGCACTGGCCACTTGTAAACAATGTAATAAATAAAACTATTATTGACAAAAAACCCGACTGCGTTTAATCTTGAAAAATTATTCATTGTCTTAAATAAAAACTTAAAAGAAAGAAACAAACCCAGTAGTTTAGAATCATGTTAAGTAATAATGAATAACTACACAATTGAAATAGTTCCATAAATGATAGTCATATAAAACAATTCATGAATTTTAATTCATTATAGAACGATTTATAGTCGGGGCCCTTTGTGAATATTTGATAGCTAAAAATTGAATGGGCCCGACTGTTAATCGTTATGATAGAATTCGATTGTTTCATGATAAAGCCCCATCTCGTTTTACTGTTAACAACTGGTTAATGAGTTTAAACGTGGTCGCACTAATCTTACCGATGATCTGAGTGAGGGACGGCCTTCTACGGCGACAACTGAAGATAACATTAATGTTGTGTAACGTATGATAGAGACTGACAAAAGAGTGACCTATTACAAATTCGAACAAGCTTAGGAATCGGTATGAGTCAAATGCACAAAATCCTCCATGAACATTGAGCAGTCAGGACGCTTTTAATCAGTCAAAAATCAGTTAAGCTCATAATTTGACCATAGCCCAAAAACTCCGTCGTGTTGATTGGTGCCGTGAAATGCTTCAAAGATTTAACGGGGGTGACTGAAATGCTATGTTCGATATACTTACTATTATGACAGTAAATCCAGTTTTAGTCACCCGTAAGTATGTCGAGCACAGCATTTGAATCACCTCCGTTAAATCTTTGAAGCATTTCACGGATCGTAATCCAGAAACCAAAAAATTATTCAGCGGCGGCGGCGGCTGGCCAAGGGTCCAATTGATTGCACAATCAACGATTAATAAACTCGACCAATGGAATGGTCGTAATTTTTTAACATATATATGTAATAAAAAGAAATCATATGGTTTCGATCTATACATATTGATTTTTTTCGATCGATAGTGGACATTGGCATAAACAATTTCGACGTAGTGGTTACTGGAATAAACAATTAATTAGGCGTAATAATTAAATATATAATTATGTTTTAGATAAAGAATGTGTACGTTCGTACACACCTATCGGAGACAGCTGGGATCAATACGGAGATGAACAAAATGTGTTAAAGCTAGCCATAAAGAGATACGACCAAGGCGTTCTTTCACCACATCTTACGTCCTTGAATACTGGCGATACGGTGACGGTCTCGGGTCCCTATGGAAATTTCGAACTTCAAAAGGTGAGACTTTTTTCGAAATAAACTTAACAGTTGGTTCTAATTACCATTACAGCAAAATCGAGATTTTTGGTCGAGCAGAGTGCTGAGCCTGAATCTCTTGAGGATAAGTGGAATAGGAAGTAGCATAAGGACTTGGGAGTTCGATTCGTTAATAACTCTTGACCAGGGTATTGAGTGTTAGCATGTCAAAACGTGGGTTGAGTCGCCGCCGGAGGCAATACTGGCGTGTGTTGTAAATTATAAAGTGTAGGCTGTGATGGGATGATCAGGATTATGTAGGAAAAATAGGTAAGGCACATTGTCACAATTTCTATGCGTTGTTAACAGAGTAAATTGACCATTTTTAATTTATTTCGTTAGATAGCAAACAAGCAGATGACTCTCTTGATAAAAAAAGACAACCTATATCTAGTGTATATCTAGAAAATACAGATGTTAATGACAGCGGCGTGCACAGGATTATGATACTGAGTATGCGGCGGAGTACTCGGCCACAAAAACTTTTTCTTTTATAGATTTCAGCGGCGTGCACATGATTATGACACATTTTATTCATTTACTTATTATTAATTAAAATCATCTAAAACGTACGAACGTTTTATTAAAATATCTGTGAATGGCAAGTAAAGCACTGCTTTTCTGCCTATAAGGAGCGCACGCGCCTGGTTAATGATGCGATCCGTGTGGTGGGGTGTTAATTCAAAATACGTAAGGTTACTGGAAACCTTATTTTCAAAACCGGAACACGGCAAGAAGAAGAATGACAAGAATTGACGCTCGTGCCACAATAGGCAGGAATATCTAAGACCACTGTCTTATACCACCGGTGTAATTGTCTCGGATGAGACGTTGCATAACTTTAATACCTAGCACATCTAAAGACGACATGGTTCACCGCAATTAACTAATTTGTTGACGAGCATTGCATCCAATCCGAAACAAGAAATTACAAATATAACAATACGAACTACAACAACGCGCGGCCTCGAATACTTTCTCGCTCACATGCGTTTAGCCGGCCGCCGAGGATCTCCGAGCGCAACCGAAGCTGACGACCGAGCGGTATATAAGCGGTCGCCCGCGTCATATTAAATCAACAACCATCCTAACCCAATGACCTAGTCCTTTTTAGGACTAGCGGTTGATTCCTTGACCAGGGGGCCAATAGCCCCGATGTCAATTCCCCGCTCCCCTGCTGGGGGCGCGAGAAGACTACACGACGATATTAAATCAACTAACCGATCCTGACGATCCCATAACGGCGGCTATAGCCGTAAATCCTTTACAAAACACACACACACAACACAAACACACCGTCGCCGCCGCCGGTCACAACGGCGACGAAGACTTCTATTCCGCCCCGCGCCTAGCGCAGAGCGAAATGCCACTACTCCTCCCCCCCAACTATTAGTCAAAACAACGCACTAAGCCGAGGTCCGGTCTCGCAGGAGACAACCCTTAGCGCGGGTGTTTATTGCCCAAATTTAAACTTAAACTCTGGCTGAGCACTCTGCTCGCCTAAAAAGCCCGGTTACGCAGTAACGACTCTTAAGGTCAACTGCAATAGTCATTTCGAAAAAAAAAATATTAAATCAGTTCTTAGCTAGCGACAGCCAGAAGCGATAGCGCATACTGAGACAAACCAAATTGTCTCAGTCAGGAGCAGTGATGTCATTTCTACCAACTTTTTGGTAGATCTACCAATTTTCAATTCAGTCTACCTATCTACCACCCTGGACCTAAAAACTACCTATTTTTTAATTAATTTGACATGTCACCACTTTAGATTATGTTTATATCCACGAGCGACGTTGCGATGTGCTGTGTGAGCCAAGCGACGATATAATGGATTCTGACAGCAGCGAAAGCGATGCACAGAGTTCTAGATTAGGAACTCCGCCACGGAAAGCTAGAAAAAGGCACTATGACCAAAATATTTGAAATGATGGGAGAAAAGCAAGGAATTTGCAGGTTGGCTTCAAGAAAGTACGAAGGGGGATTGTTGCGTACTAAGAGATGCATAGCAAACAACGAGCTGCCTAGCGCAGAACATTTAAAATTTTTCAATAAAAATATGTATAATTTCCAAAAATAAACATTTTAAGAACAGTTTATGTATTTTTAATCTTAAAATATCTTCTAAATTGAGGTGGTTGATCTACCAATTTTGCATTTTACATTCTACCAACTTCTACCAACATTTGGCACATAATCTACTAATTTTCTAAAATTCGGGTTGGCAACACTGTTCAGGAGTTCGATAGCGTACACTGCAGTCTTCTCCTTGACTACCTTAGGGTTAGCTAGAGTCATTGCGATAGCGTATACTGCAGTCCTTTGGCTTTTCTGCGTCAGGAGTAAACGTGCCCAACCTTGCCGTTATTCCACGACATTAGTGTAGATAGGTATTCAGTATATGTATGCACACTATATAAATGTAACCCATGAAATGATTATTATCAATAAATCTTACCGTTGACATTGGGCATTTTACTTATTGCTTCACAAATATAAAAAAATAGCTAATTGTAATCAGGTATTGATTTTCACACTATTTCTGATCCTAATCCGAGTAAATATGGATCTAGAAGAATTAAGCAATCCACATTTAAGGAATAAATTAATACTTTCATTATGTGTCAGCTTTCAATTGATATAAACTTTTGGTACTGCTATTGTACGCTTTTTGCGGTTTTCAAATTTTTAACATACATATTACGTAGTAGACAGAGATGACCGAGTGCCATACATCACGATCCTTGCAGATTTGGGTTGCTTCCTCCACATTCATTAACATTTTTTCTTTTATTTTCCTTGCTTTTTCGAAAATTCCACCTACTTCTAATTACATATATACAGATTACAAAAAGTAACCGGATAATGTAACGCGGATGCATTTTATACTTTTTATCGTCGGCACTTTGTTTAAACTCTGTTTGTAATTATGTGAATACACTTGTGCTGTTTCATAAAATGCTTCTTATTTTATTCATATCGCCAAACGGTTTCGATTTTTGCGGCATCTTCAGAGCTCTAAAAATGTTCACAAAAAAGCTTTGACAAAAAAGGTTTTAGGCAAAATATTCTTGTAGCCCTGAATATGCCGTAAAAAGGAAAACGTGGATGGCGATATAAATAAAATAAAAATGTTTTGTGAAACAGCACCAAGTGTATTTACATCATTAACTTGGATGTAGTGCGTAACCTTCCATACAAAGTATAGTTAGTTCTACGACTGCTTCGGAACATAATTTCACAGATTCGGATCGGAAACCGCTCTATTATAACTTATTATTTAACCGGGACCAACTGCTTTATGTTTTTTCAAGGCATATAACTACAGATGGGCTTCGAATATATTTTTTCTAAATAAAATAAAACAACAATACTGCCTGATCCAGAATCAAATCTGGAACCTCACGTTCTGAGTCAAATACAAAAAAAACATTAGACTAACGATGCAATTTCTAAATTCTATAAGTACAAATTTTTCCTAATGATAATAACATATTTCAGAATCTAAAACCCAAAAAGTATGAAGCAAGAAAATATTTTAATCTGAAACTGTTATATACAATTAATCTCTCGCTGACTCTGACTCTGCTTGTCCTTTATTCTGTGTACAGGTAACCTGGCAGCTTTGTCTAATCAGGTAATTAATTAGCTTATTCGACTCCGAACATGAGGTCCCATGTTCTATCCCCAATTAAAGCAAAAACAATATTATTGGGTTCTTTTGAGAAGAACAGCAGCTCGTAGTCTGAAGATGTTCTAACATCCAGTTGTCGCAACGAACTAGCGACATTTGGTAAAATGTAGAATGGAGAATCATGAACCATTACGCCAACCGACAAACCAATTAGTCGTAGTAAAAAGAAGCGTAGACTTTCGATTCACTTTTCTTATTCTACTTTCACGTTTTGGCGACTAAACCCAAAGAGTATATACATACAATCATTGTCTGTATCAGCACCGATTTTTTGTGACTCGCAGGCGAAGCTGCGTGACTCAGCTAATAAGTCTTTGGCGACGAAAATGTGGTAAAACATTATAATACAAATTTTCCTTTGAACGTTATGCAATTTTCAAAAAAAAATGTATCAAATTTTTAACAATAGACAAATTCGGGTAAATTATATAAATGACTATTTTGTGGAAAAACATTATTTTATTTAAGCTCTAAAGCTTTACAGAGTCCACGCCGAGAAAACTAGGTAATAGGCTTTCAATAAATCATTAAGAAGATTAGTAATAAATTGGGTTGGAATATAAATTGAAAATATATATTTTTTTTATCCCATAATAGGGTATAAACTTTACGCACAAGGATACTATTCTTATCAGCCGACGAAAAAACTTCGTCAGGTTATCAGTTCGACGCGTATATTTATAACTTCCGGCTAAGATAAGGAAGTTACTGTTTTTAAAAAATCGTATTTTCATCAAATTTGCACTTTTTGAGGTCCTAGGAGTTTTTCCGACTATCCGGAATAACTCCTAGTTTTTCCGACTATTTGATGACGTCAGTATGTCTGTAGGTGTTTGTGTGTGAGTGTAAACTCTCATAAGTTTTGAACGGCTTGACCGATTGAAACGTGGTTGATGGCACATACCTACATACATACACATACATACCTACAGACATACTGACGTCATCGTGAAAATAATCGGAAAAGGTTCCTAGGATCTCAAAGCGTGGACATCTGGTGAAAACTCGATTTTCCAAAAATCGGGGCAATATATATATATATATATATATATATATATATATATATATATATATATATATATATATATATATATATATATATATATATATATATATATATATATATATATATAATAACCCCAAAATGAGCAAACCTTACATATGATACCTTACCTACATATAATAAAATAGGAAATAGGAAAATCATGTACATACTACATGTAATACTGTACATTGAATATTTTTTTAAAAGAATACTTGGGGCTATCGAAGCCAAAAATATAGATTTTAGAATTTTTGATTGTTTGTCTGTATGTATGTCAGGGGTAAACTCATAAAGTACTGCATGGATTTAGTTCAAATTTTGCATGAATATTACTACATATAGGTCAACATATAGGGTACATATTATTACGCTATCCTCTACGGGGGAGGAGCTGCGCGGAGTAAACGAAGTCCGCGCGAACGTAGTCGCGGGCAACAGCTAGTATGTAATAATTTTTACATTACCTAACTTTATAATATAATATGCACCAATACTCATATAAGTGTTATTTTGAATCATGGTTATATTTGTGGACGTCATTATTATGTATTTTCATACTTATCACACCTACCCTTTACCTTTTCTGCTAGCCCGAATATTGACTGGTAGAGAATGTATTTAGCATTAAGTCCGCTTTTTGTACAATATTTTTATATTTGGTGTGCAATACAGTATAAATGACTACGCAATCAATGGGGTCCGGGTTCGATTCCCGGCAGAGACAGGCATTTGTGTGATGAGCATAGATGTTTGTATTTCTGGGTTTGGGTGTTTATTAAATATATTAGAGTATTTATATATGTATTTCTTTGTATTAGTATCGTTGATTGACACCCATACTACAAGCATATATATAATTTGCTTACTTTGGGGTCAGATCAATTCTTGTAATTTGTCCAGTTATATTTATTATTATTATTATAAACAGTGTGAGATAAAATCGTACAATAATACAATCATATTAAAAAAATGTACAGAGTCAGATAACAAGTTGAGTAAATAATGTCATACAATAATAAAATTACAATAACACTAGTAAGATTGTCGCATATGTAATTAAAACTCATAAATCGCTGCCCTAGTTCAATAGTAAGACATTTTTAGTGAAGTATAAGTATGTTCTGAGTTATTCTCATTTCAAAGCTGAATATTGATCATTGCCGGGTGGAAAAATACATAAAAATGTTCTAATGAGTCATTTAAATTACGGATTTAGTTTAAGTTTTCATGATATCTCATTAATTAATCAGATAAAATTGGAAATTTTTCACACGAATCAATACTTAGCTCATTTTCTGAATTTTACAAGATGTGAACTATTGAACTAGGACAGCGAAATATAAACCTAATGTACTTGTGTAGTGTACTAAATATAATGAAATGTAATGTAAAAAAATGTGTAAAATCCATCAATATAGATTTTACACTTTCAATCATCGGCACTTGGTGAAATTCCATTATTTTTAGTTGAAACTAGTTTATTACACACTTGTACTTTTATTTCACTATTATTATATGCTAAATTATTTAATTTTATCAACCGGTTTCGCTTTTTAAAGCATCTTCAGGACGTAATATTCTTGACTGACAGTTTAGTTTAGTTTGTTAGTGACAGTTTAGTATAGTTTAGTAGTAGATAGGTATAACATAAACAAATTATTTTTTAAAAATTATAGTGGGTATGGCATCAATATATTTTTAGTAGGTATCTATTTAAAAATAACATAAAATCAGCGAGCCCTTAAAATAAAATGTCATTTTAACTGTGTTTGAATTTAATTGTAACCTGAAACCAGCGAGCCTTTTAATTATAATGTCACTTGATTAATGGTTTCCTAAAGGACCTTCCTTTTACAAGACAAAGGACGCGAAAAAATAGGAATCTTCATTAAGGTAGATACGAATAATTTAAACATCGTTTTAGGGTTCCGTAGTAAAAATTTTACACTTTCTAAACACACCATATCTGTAGGTGTGCCTCTAAGTACTATTAAACTGATAGGACATGTGTATACATATTAATCATGCGGATAGAAGTAAATTTAATCTCGAAAAATATTTAGTTCCAATTTAGGAACTTGTAGGGAAAGTATCAAAATATTTTTGATAGAATAGAATAGAATAGAATAAGCTTTTATTCAAAATAAGTATTCCAATGATATATTTTTTGAACGTCAATCTTAAAAAGAAGATGTAATACAAGTATACATAAAAGCTTAGTTAATTAAGGGTCACGTACAATTATCAATAAATATAAATGTACGGGCATTATACATTCTTATCAAAATAACCATTTAAAAAGTACTAATAAAGAAGTACAAATTAAAATAATTACTGTAAATAAAGTCAATCAAATGTCAATTTAGGATATTAGGATATAAGAGATAATTTTGTAATCTACAATTTCATGGTAAGTATAGTGTTACAGGAAAGATCGTTCAAAAATGTTGCGATTTATGAAATTTATTTTTGATTAAAGGATTCGTTTGTAAAATATGAAACATTAAATTTTTTGAAAGAAAATTTTTTGGGTTCGTGCCCAAAGAGTAAAACGGGACCCTGTTTCTGAGACTTCGCTGTCCATCCGTCTATCTGTATATCTGTCCGTCTGTCACCAAGCTGTATCTCATAAACGGTGATAGTTAAACAGTTGAAATTTTCACAAAGATGGTGTATAACTGTTGCCGCTATAAAAACAAAAAGAATAAAATAAATATTTAAGGAATACATACAATAAACGTGATCTTAGTAAAGACTACTGCTAGATGCTTGAAATATTCACAGAATATTTAGTTATATATTTACTTTAAAATTAAATGATTAAATTAAAATAAAATAAATAGTAAAAGGAGGCTCCCATACAACAAATGTGAATTTTTGCCGTTTTAATGCGCGTGTCCGACTCGCACGTGGTCGTTTTTTAGAGTCAAATGTTCAACTCTAGTTCTCTCTCTCGCTCCACGGTTGTATATGGAATTTTTTAAAAATTTACCACGGTACCGAAAAATAAGTTTAAAGGTAAAACTCACGCTTTACAGATTTATTAGCAATCTTTACTTTTATAAGTAAATTGATTTATAATGGAAATGGAGACATTAAACTGAAAATTGCATTTTAATTCTGTGTCAATTAATTAAATTGTTAGATTTGTATTTGTACAAGTAACTACGGAACTCTACACTATGAGTGACCTGACTATACACTTGGCTTATTTTTATAAGGTGGTTAATATTAACCTAGCTACGCTCCGCAGACCACAGTAGTATTGAAGGTGTTTTTTGTGACCTCCACGGAAAGAATATATTTTTTGATATATCGTAACATTTTCCCTGTGTCAGGTTAAAGGCTGGCCGTATAACAATTTGTCAAGCCATTGACGCGTAACTAACAATTTTATTTACTAATGTAAACGAAACTCCAAACACTATTGTAAGCTTTACCTTCTTGTAATATGTTGTGCTACTGACTATCTTAACTGACCGCCCAGTTGTTTTGATTAAATGGTAAGCGATCCCGAATACGCGATCAACTAGGCTCGGGTCTGATTCTCGACACGCACAAGCATTTCTCATGAGCAAAGTTGTTATTTTTTCTCGGTTTGGATGTTTATACATTACAGTATTTATAACTGGTGTCATGAGGTTCCCTAAGCATACCTAGGTACACTTACCTGACCTTTTTTCATACTATTCAAGGAAACGTATTTTTAAATTAGAGCCATTTTGCAAATAAACAATCAAATATATTTTTTAGGAAATAAAAGTGCCAAGTGATGTACCATTTTGGTACATCACTTGGCACTTTTATTTCCACTTAAATGGGACATTTTTCTACATAGCTAGGGTAGAACAGTGCATTTTTCTTAAACGATAAATAACGAAGTTTATTGTCAAAAGTTTTAGATTTTTCTCAATAACTGACCACATAATTCATTAGATTTATAACTGCAACCAACAGCATAGTTGTTAAGGATTAAAAAGAATGAAAAAGTACTTTAAAATTAAGAATTTTGTGAGAATGATACTCAAAGATTTCGTATACGTCGAGGATTTTCATTATTTAAAAAAAATCCTATTATTTCTAAACCAGTGACCAAAATTATTTTTCTTATTTTTATCAGAAATGGCGTAGCGTAGCCTGTTACCTCATGCTCACTTGACGTCAAGTGTAAAATAATAAATTATTTTCTCTTAGCCATTATTTTCCGTACTTAGCTACTTGGGCCTTTGTACGTAACTGGCTAAATCTGTTTCAGCCATCCTGACTCCTTTCACAAGCTTATAAGACGGCTTATGTTCGCGAGCTTTCTTAGGAGTTTTTGGGTTTTCTATGATATGTCTACGGATCGGAAACGCGGCCACACACTGAGAAGATCCGGCGGAAGAAACTAAGCGGGCTTGTCTTTTTTTCATATGATTTTTTTCACTATTGATATTGTATAAACTAGCAAAAAGCAGAGCTTTATAAGGGCTCGTTAAGTTATATTACGTAGTAATATTCTTAGGAAAGTATTTTTATGCGAATTACATCTTTTAATGTATCATGGACTTTATTTATTATATTCGCATCAAAGGCGTCGTCAGGCTTTGTATATAGGGAGGCGCAGAAAAATAAAACCAAAATAAAAAATAAAATGTTTCTAAGATAAATTTTTTTAGTACTTATGTATAAGAAAAATTCTTTAAAGTTTTCTTAATTTATTAAAAACACGATTTCTACAATTATCAATATTATCTACACAGAACAATTATAAAGGTTATCTACATATTTTACACCATATTTTCTGGTCTACCTATAATATACCTACCTATAATATATAGCAACTCAAGATCTATCTCGCGCCACCACTTCGCTCTTTGAAGTCTAATATTGATAGAAATCAATTTTTATTTATGGTAACTTTCTTGTAAAAGAGTTTTCTAGAAAAAACGAGTTTTAAAAATAAAAGTTGATGTTATAAAGAAAATTTAATTTAATTAACCTTCAAAATTTTTAGAATTAATATTGGACTTACCGCAGGCACGAAGAATTGGCGGTAGAAACTCAGCGAGTAAATTTTTCGATTTTTTCCCTCAGAGAAACTCTCGGGGTTCAATTTCCGAGTCAGGCAAATCAAAAATGTGTTTTTTCAGTTTGCTGATAAAAACAACGTTGCCCGTGATTGGAAAAGTACCCAGTTGGTGATAGACTGGTCACCTATCTCTGTCTGTAGTCTGTAAATGTTTGACCTTGCAAGCCATCCCTGAAACTTCCCGCTAAATTAACGTATATTAAGCTCAAAATAGTAAAAACTATAAGCATAGGTTTTTTCAGTATAAATATCTATTTTGATAAAAATGGCAGTATATTTATTTTTGAAAAGCAGTATATTTTGGAAACGATAATCGATTTTGATCTTTCAAATGGCATTCAACTCAATTTAAATATTGCTTTAGCTAAAAAATCGGTAGGTTTAAAAATTTCGAAGCAATGTCAAAAAACATTTTTTTCAAAAATTTTCATTGATAGATCCCAAACAAATTGACCGATTTTTATCCAATTAATGGTACGTGGCGCAGTTTTTTAAAAGTTAAAGGAGAAAAGATGATAAGATTTTGAAGTCAATCGGTATATTAGCATGAAAGTTATTTAAAAAATATTAAGTAACTTTGCTAAAGAAAACGAAATTTTAATTTTTGAAAAGCTGTAACTTTTGAAAATAAGATTCGGTTTTGATTTTTAAAAGGGCATTCGACGTAATTTTTTTATTATTAAAATATCGTAGAAAACAAAAAAATGATTGGTTGAAATATTTCGAAGTTATGTCGAAAAACACTTTTTTCAAAATTTTCGTCAACGATTACTTCCAAACGAATAAACTGATTTTGACGCAATTTATGCATTAGACGTAATTTTTTGAGGAATAGAGCTGATTAGTTTTTGTACTCAATCGGTACATTAATCTGGACGTTATTTAAAAAAATTCTCTTTCTCCACAATTTTTTTTTAATTTTTTCAAAATTTCTCAAAATCTCTTTGTCCCATTTGGTTCAAATTTTTAGGAATTATAAGTTAAGCGGAATCCAATCGAATGCCATCAACCGCGTTTCGATCGGTCCAGGCGTTCAAAACTTATGAGTACACACGCACACATACATACAGACATACTGACGTCATCGCAAAAATAGTCGAAAATGGTTCCTAATACCACAAAATGTGGACATATGGTGAAAACTTCATTTTCGAAAATCGGAGCAAAATCAGTAACCTCCCTATCTACATACGTAATGAGAAGTTAAAAAGTACAAGTGTTTTAATGGATTAATATTATATTAAAATGGAGCGAATGAAAATGAATTAAATGAAATAAAACTACCTCGTACACGTACGTAACAATAAAGTGCGATATTTTTCAGTAAAATATACCACTAAAGGCCACAGATCGTCGCCTAGTGTAGTTTTGTAGCATTTTAACTCGTTAGTTTTATAATAGATGGCGTTAGCAGTAATAAAATTCTAATACAGAATGTATCTTCTATTTTTTAATGTTTATGAAATAGCATTTTAATGATAGATAACATATCTAGACATGAATTTAAACCACCACGTCAAAGCTCAAATCTAAAAGTGCGATACTTTTTTAGTAAAATGTACCACAAAAGTGCATAGAAAGTGGCCTAGTGTAGGGCTCGCTTCGCTCGCCCTAACAAACTTACAAAAAATTTATGTGAGATTCTTATGAGAGGCAATTAACTCCAGGCTTTTCTGACTTCTAAATAATCTGAGATTTTATAAACAAAACTGTACAAATAATCTGATTTTTATACAGTTTAGTTTTAAGACATTATTTAAATTTATTGACTGGTCGATCCCTTATAGTTTCGGGAAGTTTATTGTAAAAGCGTATACATTGCCCCATAAAAAAGTAAATATACAACATATACGATGTGTAACAAAAACCCTGACCGACATGAAAGGGGTATATAAGTACGTCGATGACAATATTTTTAAAAGATAATCATCTTTGATCAAAAATCAAAAAATGGTTCTATTTATAAAAATATTAGCCTATTTTAAAATAATCGTATTTATTCTTCAATTTCGCTAAAATTTAGCGAATACTTTAAACTGGATGTCCCTATAGCGGCGGCACGCGTTGATGTTGTAGCGGCCTCGACATGGAGGCGGTTACGATTTCTAAGGAGCCGCTTATTTCTAAGACTCACGTAATTCGTAAGTCATATTTTGGGTTGCCACAGGTAAACTTTAAAAATGTTACTAGGTGGTAGAGTTCTGCATTGTCTCGCACGGGTCTGTTACCACCGCCTTACCTATTCCAGCCGCAATAGCGTCAGTGCTTGTCAGAGTCGTGTTCCGGTTTGAAGGGTAAGGTAGCCGGTAAACTTATTCATGTGGCATTAGACCTCGTCACAAGATAGCTACGTACCATTAACGTGTCTATATGCGATGGTTGACTCTTTCCATCGAAAGAGCCATCCGCTTGTTTGCATTTAATGATATAAAAAATATTATATTTTGTTGTTATTATTCTCAATACTAATATCGTTGGACAATTTACACAAATTGATCTAAACCTAAAGTAAGCAAATTGTTTGCTTATATTATAGGTGTTAGTCAACGATATAAATACAACGAAAACCCAGAAATAAGAATATTTATGCTCATCACACAAATTTCTGTCCCTGTCGGAAATCGAACCATAGCACCACAGATTTGTGATTAGGTTCGTTAATCACTCGACCGACAGGGCCACCAAATAATGACACATTTATGATTGTATCTCGTGGTACCTTAACCAAATAATGCCTTTGACGATAGGGTTTTTCTTAAAGCTCTATTATCATAAAATTTATCTAAATCAGTTGAATAGTTTTTGCGAAAAAGAATAATAAACATCTTTGACAAATCACTTTACTTGGGAGCTCGAATCGTCTACGACCTGGCTATTTCTAATCGTCTTGATTTATTGACATTTTGTAGATCGCGCCGCATCTTTGTATATGTTATGGGGAAATTATCGAGAGCTTCACGTTGAAATTCACTTACCTTCTCAATATCTGCTTGCTCAAAAATATGCTATTCTCGAGGCACTCTTTACCTCGCACTACTCCTCCATGGAACAAAGTTTCGACAGGGCCATTCCGAACTAATAAAATGAACTTTAGTAAAATTAATTTAAAAAAGTTTTTAAATAATTTGGTGCAAGTATGTCTGAGATTTTTAAAAAAGAGATAACTTGTTCTTAGAAAGCCAGCAATACAACTGTAAGAACTGCAAATGTCTCCTTTACACTTGTACAAATATGAGATTGAATTTTTTAAGCTTTAATACCAATAACACCAATAACACACAGCCAAATAAAATGTTAAAATGTTGAGTCTGGACTTCAAAAAATATTCTTTGGCTCAACATTTTTCTCTTTTCATTACTTTCACAAATTGAAATAGGCTCTGTAAGTACGTGACTCGAACATCGGATTCAGCATTTAGTAAAAACAGTTATTAAATTTTTCTTTAACAATAATGTAAAACAAAATTGTGTTGTTTTTCGATAAATTATTTTTCTTTCATACAAGCTTCAGTTTTTCTGGTTGTATTATTTGATATGAAAATTTAAAAAATCTGAATAGCCATAAAATTAACTAGATTTTCTAGAAACCCCAACTGTTTTAGCTTTTTAAAAAAGCTGAATTCTAAATGTGCTCCCACAATCGTGTTACAAACCTTTTTTAAATTTAGCGGCATTCGGTGTGGAAGCAGATAATAAAATATTTAAAAACGTTAGCTATTATGAATTAAAACTAGCGGGGCTAAAGATCCGTTCCGATGTTATTTTTTCATGTAAAATGGATTATCATGGAGATGACAACTAGATTAATTTTAATAGCAAAAGACTTCTTAACTAAATACAAAATTTCGTCAAAATCGTGTGATGATAATTAATACCTAAGCATAGACTGACCGTCTTTATTTTTAGGTCCCAGTCTTCCTTAAATACATTTCATGATTACTTTTTGTAACGAATATATTCTGCCTTCCTGCCACTTTACCTATTCCTGCTGCAATAGCGTCATTACTTGTAATTTTCGAGTTCTGGTTTGGAGGTTAAGGTATCCAGTAAACTTATGCATGTGGCATTAAAATGCCGCTATAAGAATACTAACGCACCAATAATATTTTTGTCTATAGGTGATGGTTGTCTCTTTTATGATATAAAAAAGCTCTTAGGAGGTTGAAGAAATATATGCAGGAACAAACTTTTTCTTTTCATATTTTTGTAATCTATATCTGAGAGGTGTCGTGGTGATTAAATCTTAGCTAACTTAAAATCCATACTAATATTATAAATCCGACAGTAACTGTGTCTGTCTCTTCTTCACGCTTAAACCACTAAACTGGTTTGAATGAAATTTTGTACAAAGATATTTTGAGACGCAAGAAAGGACATAGGATCATTTTTATCACAGAATTCCTACGAGTACGAAAACTAAGCGGATAAAAACTCGGGACTGTCTATATTTTATACCACGGTAATAAGGAATAACTTAGGCTACTTTTGTTTTAGAAATTTTTCTGTGCGGACGAAGTCGCGGGCACAGCTAGATTAACTACTAGCTGTGCCCGCGACTTCGTCCGCACAGAAAACCTAATTAAAAGTTTGGATTCACAAGCTCTTTCCAACACAAATCTGCAAATCCGGTGAGGTGGTTAGTTTTTTTTAACCTGATTTTTTAAGCTGACAATTTACTCTGTTTACGTGATCCGCAAATTTTTTGTCAAAAATTCTTGGTTTCTTTTTGACATAAAAGTGTTTTATTTAAAAAATATTAATTACTATTTTTTAAATAAAATACTTTTAGTTTATTATTTTATATTTATTTCCCCGTGTTGGTTCCGGGCTCCTCTGAAGAATAGACCAACTGCCGTTCTGCCAGCAGGTCGTAAAAGGCGACCGATTGGCTATGCGAGTCACTACCATCGTGGCTACTAGGTGGTAGAGTTCTGAATTAGCTCGCCCGGGTCAGGTACCACCGCCTTACCTATTCTTGCCACAATAGCGTCAGTGCTCGTCGCTGTCGTGTTCCGGTTTGGAGGGTAAGGTAGCCGATAAACTTATGCATGTGGCATTAGACCTCGCCACAAGATAGCAACGCACCATTAACACCTTTGGTGTCTATAGGCGATGGTTGACTCTTTCCATCAGGAGACCCATCTGCTTGTTTACTATCTTATGATATAAAAAAAATACTATCAACGAACAACTCACGTATTGATATTATTTAATTCAGAAAATAGGCAGCTAATTTTCACCTAGTGCTTACATGGCTTACGTATAATTTTGGAGAAGTTTAAATGAGAAATTTAATTGAAATTATTTCTGTTTTCGATTTTTTTGTTTCAAAAAATTGTTGACCATGCAGATAGCCAATAACATCTAACTCGTAGTACAGAACGTCGTGTGATAACACTTATAGAAAAAGGTTTTTTCGACGACATTTTTTTCAACTTCCGCTTTGCATTTCGTTTTATTTAGACATTCTAAATTTCAATGCATTATTTTATAATAATACACTTATGCTGTTTCAAAATGCGGAAACTTTTATTTTGAAACAGTGCGTGTGTATTAAGTAACAAAATATTGCATTAAAACGGAGTATCCCCAAGTGCCGATAATGAAAAGTGTAAAATATCCTAAATTTCAATGACTTGAACTGACCCCAATGTGCTGGAAAATACCTTGGATATCGATTACGTCTCAAATACATAAGTCCCTACTGGCAAAACGCCTTCTGTGATACTGATTGAACTATTCAATTTAAAATATGTACCTAATGAAAAATAATTTAAAAAAAAGAAAAACAATTAATATTATTTGTCATTTTTGGGAAATCCAAAATAATACATACACTATTTAAGTTATGCTGTGTTAAACACTGACAAATTTAATTAATACCTATTTCCGAATTAATTTTTATAATAAAACTTTCCTATACCAAAAATCCGTGAACACAAAATACTTTGTCAGATAACTCGAGATAATCAAACGAAGATTTAATCATAATAAAATCTCTGAAAAAAATATCACGTAGCAGAGACTACGTAAACATAGCAGAATAAATATTAGATCATTTTAAGTTCATATCATAAATATCCTATAAAGGCAGCATAGTAAAGATTTCTATCAGTAATATTGAAAGACTTTAAGGGACAACGAAGAGGAAAGTTTGGAAAAACCTTCAGAATATCATTATACCCGCACCCACATTACGTATTCATCCGGAAATGGAAATTGTTTGTTGAAGTCCATCAAATATTTGGTAAAAGTTTGTTGACTTTTGCTGTTTTCTATTTTCAGTTAAGGCAAGTTAAGAATATCTACTTCATAGCTGCCGGGACCGGCATCACGCCGATGTTGGGTCTACTAAAGTTTATGTTAACAAGATCTAACCCCAGATGGTAAGTTTTTAGATTCTTGCAAAACTCATGTAATTTCCTAAATTGTTTTAATCTGTACATAAAGAGAAAAGTACTGCCTCACTGACGGACATATCAACCCCCAGCTTTAACTCTTGGACCAAGAAGCCTGAACTTTTTACAGGGACTGCTCTTATGATGTAGACGAGGAGTAAGAGGATTTTTGGAAATTCTCGAGAATTTCCCCTAAGATGGTGAAATATGTAGTAGAGTTCTGCAACTCTCGCCTGAGTCTAGTACCACCGCCATATCTATTTCTGCCACAATAGCGTCAGTGCTTGTCACTGACGTATTTCGGTTTAGAGCCCGTCACATTCTTTTTCCGTCAGGAGAGCCATCTCCTTATTTGCTATCTAAACAAATAGAAAAGTCTACCGCCTACCTTACTCTCCAAACCGTAACAAGAGAACGATAAGCATTGACGCTATTGCGGCAGAAATAGGTAAAGCGGTGGTACCGTATATCCAGGCGAGACTTTACGGAATCTGGTAGTCATAATGATAGTGACGAATAGCCAATCGATCACCTTTTACGATCTGCCTGGCAGAACGGTAGATGGCCTATTCATCAAAAGGGGGCTCGGACCAACACGAGGTAATAAGTATTATAATGTATAGATTATAAACAAGAAAAGCATTTCTGTTTATATTAGTATATCTAAAATAAAGAAGAATCATATGGATTTTTAAATATTATTTCAGCGAACACGCTCAACTAATCTTCTTCAATAAGACTGAAGATGACATCCTTTTTGGAAAATTTTATGATGAACTGGAAACACAAGATGAAAGGTGAGAATTTATTGCTATTTGTGGCCACGTCTCTCTGTCATACGTGATTTTTATTTTTAAAAAGTACGTGACTGAAATTTCTTTCGGTTGGGAGAAATAAAGCTGCTTAAGGCGAGGCATCGTGACAAACGGGAAAAAACTGGTTTGTTTAATCACGTTTTTTTGTATTGATTGTTAAATAACAATTTTACAAAAATTACACGATGTACCTGAAGATATTATTTAAAGAATGTGCTAACTCATTACATATAAAATTCCGAAAACAGGCTAAAAAATCTTTAAAACAAATAATTTGTTAATAATATTTCTAATCTTCCACTTGATTTTTATATGGTGATATTTAGTTGTAAATACAAAAAAGAATGTGCTAAATTTTAGTTTTCAGCTGATGTCCTATATTTATTTATCCGAAAATTAACACGTTTCCCAACGGTTTCAGAACATACCGCGCCACCCATTTTGTATAGAATTGACGCGCGTCGAAATACCTCGCCTTAAGCAATACCTACATTTTTCATATCATAGAATAGAATGTATTACTTTTTTTATATACCATAACATACCAAACAAAGAGATGACTCAACTGATTGAAAAAGACAACCATCGCATAGATGTTAATGGTGGCTTGCTATCCTTGTGACGGGGTCTTAATGCCACATGCATAAATTTACAGGCTACCTTACCTTCCAAACCGGGACACGATTGCATCTGGAATACGTGAGGTAGCGGTACCAGACCCGGGCGACACAATGCGGAAATCTACCACCAAATAGCCAAGATTTTAGTGACTCACATAGTCAATTGTTCACCTCTTACGAACAGCCCGGCAGAACGGCAGATGGTCTATTCTTCAAAAGGAGACTTTCCTACCTCGATTAATGAATTCAACACAAAGATCGAGATTTGTTGAATTCAAGCTCATGCTTGTATATGGGCGTACGGAGTGGGATGGGGAGCAGGGAAGGGCAGTTGCCCCTCCTGGAATTTGTTTACCTCCCTTCTAACTACATTCGCTTTTGACCGAAACTGAAACAGACGCTGAAGTTTCGGTTGCAGCCGAAAATCCAGTTTCGATCGGTCACTATTTATAACCTGATTTTGAGAAATAATAGAACTTTCTACCGAGCAGATGGTGATTAAACGTGACCGAACCGTGAAAACCATATCTAAGATTTTTGGATCGAATGTTTGAAAGAAAGTGCCTCATCGGACGGTAGGGACTCGGCGGATGGAGTGAAAAAAGTGTAAGAATTTTCTGCCACGAGTTTCCGTAACGAGTCTTTCTTTAGTGCAGATGATTTTAAAAAACTTTTTGCGAGTCTTTACTAGTTAGAAATTCGTAACAATAAATCTAAGAACAATAGGCCTTTTCATCACAAAAATTTTTTGTGCGCATGCGTCAGAATCAGCCATCTTTTTCGTACTGTTTTTTGTAAACAACCATGCTAAATTGTCCGCTATCCGTGTATCAAAAATTAAAATATAAATCAAAGTTGATTAATTGTAAAAAAAGTGAAAAAAAAAATAAGTAGTAAGTCAAAATAATCGGAAAAAAATTTTTGTACTCCATTATAATTATGTTGTCTGTACGAAAAGGAACAACAAAACGGTGTTGTTATGGAGTATGTAAAAGTGATACACGATACAAATCATTTAAAACCAATAGATTCTATTTTAGAAATTTTCCAAAGCCTTGTCTTGAATATCGAAAAAAAATAATCAAATCATCAAGCAAATTACACATTAAAGCATGTGTAAAATGTGCGAAATGTGAGTTATGGGTGAAAAAATGTGGCAGAAGTGACCGAGGTTTTAGATCTATGGATAATGTTACTAAGGATACTTATATTTGCTCACTACATTTTCTTGGAGAAAGTGGTCCAACTGAACAAAACCCTGAACCTTTAAGCTATCAAGAGTTTCAACATATTGATAAATCAATTAATAAGGTAAGGTATAAAATAAATTATACAGAAATACAATTTTCGGAGTTATAACCTCAAACCCATGACATTTTAGCCACCTTTTCAATTGTTCACAATTATGAGCTTCAACTGAATCATAAATAAGTGAAGCACCATCGATGGTTTTTTCCAATAATTTATTTCTTTGTGGAGATAATAGTCCTTGTCCAGCCATTGTTGATTAAAACAGTACGAATTTTTTGAATTACCGCCGTTTCAACATGGCGGCTACGCTTGCGCTCATCTGATGATGAAAAGGCCTATTAAGTAGTCGATAAAATAGGGTCAGAGCTAGAAAGGGGAAGAGCAAGATAAAGGGGTGAGCGGGGTGTAAAAGTGGAGAAGATGAGTAAAGTGAAGAAAAAAGGAGGAAAGGGAAAAGTAGGAATTTGTGGTAAAGGGGCGGAAGAAGTGAGAAAGCGGAAAAAGAGGGCGAAATATGGGGGGAAGGAAAAACGAGAAGAAAGGGAAGGACAAGAAAGAGGAGGACAGAGTAAATAGAAGGAAAGAGGGGGAGGGGTTAAATGCGGGCCGATGGGGGAAGGAGGGGAAGGAGGGGAAGAAGGTAAGGGAATGTAAGGGGGGAAGAGGCATAAGGGTAAAGATGGCGTAAGGGAGGAAGGTGCGTAAGGGGGAACGAGGGATTAAGAGGTGGAGGGTAGAAAGGGTGGAATGAGAAAGAGAGGAAGAGGGGGAAGAAAGTAACAAATAATAATTAAAAACTTTATTCCAAACAAATGTTTCACGACACTCACGTATTTTTTATATATGTACCTATAATATGTAATAGTATAGCAAACAAGCACATGACTCACTTGATGGAAAAAAATAATTATTAAAGATATTCATAGTGCGTTGCCATCGGTGTGTCAGGATCGGAAGCATTAACGCTGTTGCGGCAGACATGGGAAAGGCGCTGGTACCAAATCCGCGCAAGACGTTACGAAAATCTACCATGTCGTAGGCGCGATGACTCGTATAGCCAATGGCTTGCACTTTACGAAGTGGCAGAATGATGGTCTCTTCTTCAAAAGGAGCCCGAACCAACACGGACATAAATAAAGCGTATAGATATTTATTTGCATTTATTATAAATTCCAGGTTCCACGCCACGCATATTCTATCAAAAGCGAGCTCTTCGTGGGCAGGGAAAAATGGAAGAATATCTATGGAAATACTTGCTGAAGTATTAGACAAAGATATTTTGAATAATCTAGATGGAAATTCTTATATGTTCTGTCTATGTGGTCCTACAGAGTTCACCCACGCCGGGCTAGATTACCTTAATAAGATGGGAATTAAAGAAAATTGTATACATGCTTTTATGGGTTAATTTTACAAATTAATGCCTTACACAGACGACCGATTTTATAAGTTTGCGATTCTTAACTTATCATATTCTATATCTAAAGATAAATATCGATGCTGGAAAGCGAAAACGTAGTAGTCCACAAGTTACGAAAAAAAAATGTATTGCACGATTCGAATTAAAGAAATCCACATTGCGGCGGCTCTTGAGTTAAAGTAATTTTTTTTAAATGTCATTTTATTTACCGTTTATCGTACATCTACGAAACCGAGATGGCGCATTTTTTTTTTCATTCGAACAGTTCAATAAAACTTTATTTCGTAACTTGTGGACTACTACGCTTTCCGGCGTCGATATAATCAACTAGCTAACCCACGCAGCTTCGCCTACGAAAAGAGTAACAAGTCGGCAATTTAAACGTTTATACACGCTTTCATCCCGTATTTCAGTCACTTATGGATAGCTTTTGGAATTATTTTTTGATATCATTAGCTATCAAACAAGCAGGTGGTCCTCCCGATGGAAAGAGAAACCATCGCTTATAGACAACAAAGATCCGGCTACATGGATAGCAACGCACCATTAATATATTTGCAAAAGGAATGCCAATGCATAAGTCTACCGGCTACCTTACCTTCCAAACCCGAACACAACAATGACAATCATTGCGGCAAGAATAGGTAAGGCGGTGGTACCATATCCGGGTGGGACGATGCAGATTTGTACCACCTAATAGTTTCGGTGGTAGTGACATATTGTGCAGCCAATCAGTCGCCTTTTACAACCTGCTTGGCAGAACGGCAGTTGGTCTATTTTTCAAAGGAGCCAAGACCAACTCGGGGGAATAATATTTATACCATTTAATATTTGATAATAACAAAAGTTCTATTTTTTTATTAATTTAATATAACTGATAACCTACGAATTTATACATTTATGTAATAGGTCATAGATAATTATTCCGTTATTCTTTTAAACTATCTGATAAGCGCAGCTTTGCCCGCGAGTAACATCTAATTAATACAATCTTTCATACAAACTTTCCATTCCCATTCTTATTAGTGACTGATTTTTAAAAATCATATTTTTATAAATAACTAGCGACCTGCCCGCGGTTTCACCCGCGCAGCTTTTGTTCCCGTAGGAATATCGGAAAGGTTTATACACTAAAACCTTCCTCAAGAATCAATCCATCTATCAAAAAAAAACGCATCAAAATCCGTTGCGTAGTTTTAAAATTTAAGCATACATAGGGATAGACAGAGAAAGCGACTTTGTTATATACTATGTAATGATAATTTAATATTTGATGATAGGAAAAATAAAAACACAATTACTTTATTAATTTAATATAGTTATATTGTTTAATACTTGATGATAGGAAAAATAAAAACAATTACTTTATTAATTTAATATAGTTATATTGGTTATTTAATATAGTTATCGGTTCATAACTTTATGGCTATACAAACTAGCGATCGCCCTTTGATCAAAATCCGACCTTACTCTAATAACTCAGATTGACCTTAAGCTCAGATCAGACTTGAGCTAAAACAGTAAATAAGTTTTTTTTTATAGAAGAGGGGGCAAACGAGCAGGAGGTGCACCTGATGGTAAGTGATCACCGCCGCCCATGGACACCCACAATACCAGAGGTCTTGCAGTTGCGTTGCCGGCCTTTTAAGAATGAGTAAGCTCTTTTCTTGAAGGCCCCCAAGTCGTATCCGTTTGGAAACACCCCTGCCGATAATTGGTTCCACAACAAAGTAGTGCGAGGCAAAAAGTGTCGAGAGAAACGCACAGTTATGGATTTCCAGAGATCGAGATGGTGAGGATGGAATTTCAAATTTTGACGCGATGTCCGATGATGGAATTCGGCGGCAGGAATTAATCCAAATAACTCGTCGGAACACTCCCCATGAAAGATACGATAGAAGACACAGAGTGAACCAACATCTCTGCGCAATGCCAAAGAGTCGAGCCGTTTCGAAATAGCCAGGTCGTCAACGATTCGAACCGCTCTACGCTGAATGCGATCAAGAGGAAGGAGCTGGTACTGAGGAGCTCCGGCCCAGAGATGAGAACAGTACTCCATGTGGGGCCGAATTTGAGCCTTATAAAGTTGAAGGCGATGGGCCGGCAAGAAGTACTGTCTCGCTCTGCTGAGCACACCGAGCTTTTTGGAGGCTAGTTTAGCCTTACCTTCCAAATGACTGCGAAACTGAACGTAATTCGATATGTCGACTCCCAGAATCTCGACACTAGCTGAGGCTGTCAGGAGAGTATCCCCAAATCGAGGTAACACGACAAAGGGTGTCTTTTTAGCGGAAAACACGCAAAGCTGTGTCTTCTTAGGGTTAAAAGTGGCCAGGTTTTGACGACCCCATTCCGAGATATCGGTTAGTCGATTCTCAACTTCGGACACAAGCTTGTTTCGGCTCTCTTCGACGTGTTCCCGAGAAATACCGCTTCGGCCGGAGTATGTAGCATCACCAGTACTATCATCTGCATAGCAATGTATGTTGCGAATTCGCACCATGTCATTGATATGCAGAAGGAACAGTGTCGGTGATAGCACGCAGCCTTGTGGAACACCAGCATTGATAGATTTAAGTTCAGAGCACGCACCGTCAACTTGATGCTCCGATCAGCCAAAAAACTGGTGATCCACTTGCATAATTTCTCGGGAAGCCCATAGGAAGGCAGCTTCGCCAGAAGCGCTTTGTGCCATACCCTATCAAAGGCCTTCGCTATGTCCAAACTAACTGCCAATGCCTCCCCCTTGGACTCAACTGCTTCCGCCCACCGATGTGTTAAGTATACTAGAAGATCACCAGCTGAGCGGCCGCGACGGAAACCGTACAGGCGGTCGCTAATCAGCTGGTGCTCTTCTAAATACAAACTTAATTGTGAATGACAGTTTACACGTAAATTGATTCCCGATATCTTAATAGTACTTTACAATACCTATTATGGCTCGGCGTGAATATGACATAAGCTAAGCTGGCGCTAAGCGCCGCGATAATAGAAAACTTCAGACGTATATATTTTTTATAGCTGGTGTGCCATAAACCCACACTTTAACCACGCTTTTCGGTGTAAAAATATTTAGTTCGAGAAAAAGCCTGGCTAGAATGTGTTTAGGTCACACAATGCTATGACATTTGCCAATATTTTTTAATATTTACACCAGGATAGAGAAGAAATTATTTGAAGTATCATCGTTTCTACCAAAAACAACACGTAAATTCAATTATAATAATCAGTCCTCTGTGAAAGGCATAACATTTATTTTCCTTTAAATGGTGAAGCTCTATTGTGATGTTAGTTGTAAAATACGCTTGTACCCTAGGCAAAATGATTAATATGGTGTGGTGGAGGTAATAGGCATAAGGTAATTTAAATTATAAATAAATATTTGATATTATGAAGCCCCAACGTTACATTAATATGAAACACAATTTTGAATTACAGAAATGTATTATTAATGTATTAAATGTATCTGCCATAAAAGTTCATTGTACCTCTATGCTTTTGCCTTTAAATATGGTTAAACACTTTAAGGAGTGACCTACATATGTCATTACGGTATAGCCTTTTTTCATCACCCTATCCTTTTCTGTCGCTAAGAATCGCCATTTGTTAAAGCGAGAAAGATAGTGAGCATGCTATAAGTACACGGCGGCGGAGATATCGAAATGATATACTATGAAAGTACCAAAGAAAATGTATATTCACTCAAGATGGCCCCAAGATTATCTTCACAATTCTTTAGATAGTTTTATTACAAATAGAAATAGATCATGTAAAAGGTGTTCAAAATCTCAAATATTGTACTTATGATATTGTAACCAAGAAAGTTTTTGAGGATGTTTGGATGTATGTTTTAACTCGAAGACCAGTCATCCATACAGACATAATTAATAAAAAAAGACATGTCCAATGTGATTATTACGCTCAATATTGTCCGAGTAACGAGAGAGAACGTCTAATAAATAATTAATTTGTGTTAGTTTTGTTACTTTCCTATAGTCTAATAAACTGAATAGTAGTTATGTTTTTAATAATTGCTCATTTATGCTGGGTTCTTATAATTTAAGATACATTATTTGCAGCGTGGCCGTTAGCCACCAATTTAATAATAATGAGGCGTTCCAAAATTTGTTTGATTATTTGGTAAATTTATATTTATAGGAACAATTTTAAATTACGCCTCATAGAAAATGTTACTACTCGTAACTAAAACGTGTTGTTTTACCGGGCATTTGTAATCTATACTTATATTATAAAGTATCTTCACGCCCGTATCCCTGAAGAGGTAGGCAGAAGTGCAACAAGTGCAAGCACAATTAGCCGAAGATACTTGGTTCCACTATGTGATAGGTGGCAAGCCTATCGCAAACCGGGTACTTTCCAATCCCGGGCAACTTTTTGTATCAGAAAACTGAAAAACACCTTTTTTAAATTGCCCGACCCGGGAATCAAAACCGGGAACCCCATGGGGTTAACACCTACACCGGACCACTACACCGAAGAAGCGACTTATAAACTAAAGAATTTGATTTTGGTTTGAACGCGTTAATCTCCGGATCTTTATTTTTGATTTTAAATAGTTAGGTATATTACGCCGCGTTTATAACGATACGCGTGTTATAAACGCGGGTTCCAATGTCATACTTCCCTCCCGTGATGCGTAAATTATTTTTATCAAAGTCGGATTGACCATGGAACTAATTATACATCCGAGGGATTGACAGTAATATTACGCAGCTCTATAAATTATATTAAATTATTGAACTTAAAGACATTTTAAAACTTGACATATTTTCTATTAAAAAGTCAAAAGCTCTTTAAAAGGTTAAACCTTTTAAAGAGCTTTTGACTTTTTAATAGAAAATATAATATTTACGCATGCACATTAACCTATTTAAACGGAAGACAATGTGGCACATTCGGCCCTAAAAGTATCAGAATATGAGTTTTAGATCTAGATTTAATAAAAAAAATATTTTCGCGTTTTTTATAATTGATAAGATAGATTTTAAGCTGTCACGCTATGGCAAAACAATAGCGAGAGAAACCGCGGGGCACAGTTAATATCTCCATAAAATAACTACGTGTCAACATGTTTCCTATGCATTTGCTACTTTTTCTCTTCAAAAACTTAGCGATTTGATTTATTTATACTCTTGTAGATTATGGTGTACTCGGCATGAAATAACACGACGCGATGATCAGAAATGTATCAAGATACCTCTGTAAGTTGCTTCGATAAGTTTTTAAATCAATCCATATCGATAATTCAAGGTACGCTCAGCAGTGATAGCACATCCTACGTAAGTTGTCGTAACTTTAAAAATGTGATTTTTGTTTTATTTGTGAACATGATTCCACTTTTATAGATCTTTTAATAACACGAAGAATAAAAAAATATCTATTAGAAGTTGCATTTTTCTAATACAAATTTCATTTTTATTCTTATTATTTTTAAAAGACATATAAAAGTGGAGACATTTTCATAAATCAAACAAAAAAAGCATAATTTAAGTTGCAACTAACATAGGACCCATCAAAATGGAAATGTCTAAATATCGATAAATATCTCAGCGGCACTAACCACTAAGTACCACACAGTTTCAGTAGGTGAAATCAGCAGTACACAAAATATATGTTGACGGATAAGTTAATTATGTGTTAACATTTCTGATGTTCGCACATAATCAACTTATCCATGCACGCTGTGTTAATAACGATATCACGCCATTACTTCGTAGTGTGATGCTTTTAAGCCACGTTACATATTTTGTGTATTTTTTATCTCATAAGATTGCAAACAAGCAGATGGAACACCTGATGAGAAAACCATCCAACCATCCACCATCCACCAACAATCACCCATAGACACGAAAAATGTTAATAGTGTGTATTCTATTTCAAAATTACCTACACGAATTACATGTCTAGAAAGCATTCATTGTTGCGTGTGCAATTTTTATTACTGCAAACATTATGAATCACTGCTAAGTGTTATCGCTTATATTGATTCTTAATAAATTACTCACGATTGTTTGTTGATTCAATAATTGATATAATTCGATGTTATTAAAAACAAAAATTAACTATTTGTATTATATTTTAAAGCAATAAAAGCGATTAAACACTCCTATTATCGATTTTATTGCACTCTAAAATACAGGGTGTCCCAGAACTCAACGTCAAGCCGAAACGGGGTAACAGGATAGATCATAACCATCACGAGAAAAATCAGAAAAAAAATCTATCCCATGCAGTTTGAAAATTATGGGCATTTTAAGAAAAACCTAGAAATTTGGTCTAACTGTACCATTTTTCGGTTATTGTGGTTAATTTTTATTATTTTTGTTCATTTAAACTTTGGAACCGTAACCCTAAATAACATCTCGAGAATCACAGTCTAAAATAATGACACAATTACCCCAAGTTTCCTAGAATTTAGACTATTTGTTAAACTATGAATTTAAAATTTTCAAACTTTGTCGACTTTGAAACACCCTCCTTTAAAAAAAATGTACTAGAGTGCCTTGGCAAGTGCCATTAAGAGTTGGCGCATTTAATCAGGATTGTAAAATGGTACAATACTTGTTAGTTTCATACTAAAAAAAAACGAGTAAAAAATAAAAACCTCAAGTAACCCGATTTTTGCTAACCCATTTTACTCAGTTAAAATGTTTTTATTCGCACAAGCCTTTAGTAGATTCTTTATTTTACGGCAAAATGATGAGAGAGATGGATAGTGGACATGTTTTCCATGAGCGAGCGAGACAGATAGTGACGCCACGCAGTGAGACGGAGATGCGTCGTTTAAACGAGTGCGAATGAAACAGATACTGGACATGTTTGCCATGAGCGAGCGAGACAGATAGTGACGCCACGCAGTGAGACGGAGATGCGTCGCTTAAACGAGTGCGAATGAAACAGATACTGGACATGTTTGCCATGAGCGAGCGAGACAGATAGTGACGCCACGCAGTGAGACGGAGATGCGTCGTTTAAACGAGTGCGAATGAAACAGATACAGACGCCATACCAAGCAAATAGCTACGCTGCCAGTCTGACACCAGTTAGTACATTTCGCTCATTCGTCTACTGCGCACCTTTCCGTATTCGCTTGTGTTAATTTAGTACTGACAACTTTGGCTTTTCTTTTTGGACTTGGATTTTTGTGAATTGGACTTGTTGATTACATACCGGCAACTTTGGCTTCTCTCTTTTGGAATTGGACTTTTGTGTTGACATCCTTGTCATCACTATGCCTACGCGCTACACTTCACAAGGATATGCGAACATGCATCTCATTTATGGGGAATGCAGATGCAATGCAAGTGCCGCCGCTAGACTTTATCGTGAAAGATATCCAAATTTAGAGCGCTATCCGGATCACCGCGTGTTTGTTAATGTGCACCGTTCACTCACAGAGGGCGGCCATTTTCCGAATCAAATACGGGCTGGAGGTAGACCTCGCTTTCCTTACGAAGAAGAAGTGTTGGAAGAGGTCGCAGATGACCCAAGTATTTCCGTTCGTGGAATTGAAGAAAGAACGGGAATACCCAAAAGCACAGCACATCGTATTTTACAAAGAGCTGAAATGCATCCGTTTCACGTACAACGAGTTCAAAGTCTTCTCCCTCGAGATTATCCTGAAAGGATTTCATTTTGTAGAACAATGCTACAGAGGCATAATGAAAATCCCCAATTCATCCAAAAAATTCTCTGGTCAGATGAATCTACATTTAAAAAAGATGGCTACATAAACTTACACAATTTTCATGAGTGGCATGTGGAGAATCCACATTTAATGCGAGAAGACCGATCCCGATATCGCTTTAAAGTTAACCTGTGGACAGGAATTTTAAACGGCAAAATTGTTGGGCCTTTTGAGCTGCCTGAGAATTTGAATGGCACGAATTATCTAAATTTTTTACGAGAAAATTTACCAAGTTTGTTAGAGGACGTACCACTAACAGATCGTCGCCACATGTGGTATCAACAAGATGGCTGCCCAGCGCATTACGCAGTGCAAGTAAGAGATTTCCTTGACCAAGTTTATCCGGGAAGGTGGATTGGACGTTCAGGCACTATCTCGTGGCCAGCCCGTTCCCCAGATTTAAATCCCCTGGATTTTTTTTATTGGGGCGTTCTCAAAGAAAAAGTTTATTCTAAGCCCATTGAGAGCGTAGCCGAGCTGCGTGAACGAATTTCTCAAGCTGCTGAGGACATCAACTCTCGAGGATATGCCCGGCTAATAAGTAGATCTTTTTTAAGAAGATGTAGGGCGTGTGTTGAAGCTGATGGTAAACAATTTAAACATTTGTTATAATAAAAAATGTTATTTTCAAATCTGACTTTTATTCCAATAAACCTAAACAAAACAAGGTCAACATTTTTCATTATTTTATTAGTATTTTGTTGCTTTGGTAAAAGTGGCGTCACTATCTGTCTCGCTCGCTCATGGCAAACATGTCCACTATCCATATCTCTCATCATTTTACCGTAAAATAAAAACCTACCAAGGGCTTGTGCGAATAAAAAACATTTTAACTGAGTAAAATGGGTTAGCAAAAATCGAGTTACTTGAGGTTTTTATTTTTTACTCGTTTTTTTTAGTATGAAACTAACAAGTATTGTACCATTTTACAATCCTGATTAAATGCGCCAACTCTTAATGGCACTTGCCAAGGCACTCTAGTACATTTTTTTTAAAGGAGGGTGTTTCAAAGTCGACAAAGTTTGAAAATTTTAAATTCATAGTTTAACAAATAGTCTAAATTCTAGGAAACTTGGGGTAATTGTGTCATTATTTTAGACTGTGATTTTCGAGATGTTATTTAGGGTTACGGTTCCAAAGTTTAAATGAACAAAATAATAAAAATTAACCACAATAACCGAAAAATGGTACAGTTAGACCAAATTTCTAGGTTTTTCTTAAAATGCCCATAATTTTCAAACTGCATGGGATAGATTTTTTTTCTGATTTTTCTCGTGATGGTTATGATCTATCCTGTCACCCCGTTTCGGCTTGACGTTGAGTTCTGGGACACCCTGTATAAATTAGGTAGTACAATGTTCGCTGTCTTAGTGGTGCCGCTTGTTAAAACTCGACCTTAACTTAAACATTAAAAAAGCTAAGGTTGGTTAAATCTTTGTAAAAATTGTAACTAATTAGAATAATAAAACAATTTAAAAGACAATGTATTATAACTAAATCTAATCTCGTCCAATAGTGAGAATAAAATAATTAGGTAATATTACGGAATGTTTAAAAATAGTATATGTGTAATTTAAATAATTTCAATCAAGAGATGTTTAAATATTGTTTTAGGACGGGCACACACGAAACACGATAAAAACTAAACGTACGAACTGAAATGATTCGTTAATATTTGTGTGGCTGGTTAGTTTTTCTAATTAATAGAATTGTTTATTCATTCTAAAAAGTCAAATATATAAAAAAAAATGGAAACTTAAAATAATTATTAGATACGCCTTTATTAGGGATAGGTACGTTTCATTCAGTTTAAATATGTTTATAAATAGTGTTTAAACGTCATTACTAGTAAAAATGCTGTTAGGAAAAAATTATTAATGTTTTTAATTTTTAGCATTATATTGATGCTGTAGTGCCTATTTCATCCATTACGCTTGATTAGCATATTTGATTCGGTTCACTTAATTATTAAACACTAGTCACTATTATATATATATATATATATATATATATATATATATATATATATATATATATATATATATATATATATATATATATATATATATATATATATATATATATATATATATTGTAGAAAATATTCGATTTGCTCGATCAATATTTTAATGACTACTGAGATAAAGACTATTATCTATTTGTGCACTTGTGTACCCATTGGTTGCGTTTTAAAACATTTATGACGAAAATACTAATGGTATGATTATTCACACCTTCTTTTCTTTAGCCTATACATTATACTTAGATAACGAAATTCAAAACGTGTGTTTCGTTTATGCCCGTCCCTATAAATTTTAATACCTACTGATCACAAAATTTATGTCTATAATACGTAGGTAGGTACGTCCGGTAGATTTAGTACCTTCGTTTGTATAATGTGTACATAATAATTTATATCTCCTTTAAATTACGAGTCATTCCATATGAAATCGTCTAATTAGCAAAGTCGACTCATTTTAGATTTTGGTGTAACTTTGAGAAACTCTTTTCTAGGGTCCCAAAGAACAAAATTTACACGAGTTTGATTTTTACAAGCGCTTGTTTTCGCCTATTTAAATAAAGACTTTTAAAAATCGATATTTTTAAGCCTTATCAACTTTTACTGTGAAATTTTTCTGTTTGAAGCTATCTGCATGATCAAGATGGAATTCACAGTGGGAAAGATAGTAGTTTAAGGGTAAATGAAGATAATTGGCTCGGACGAGCCCTTTGAATATAAGCAGCATGCTGAAAATGAGTGTTTTTTAGTCAATTTTCGTGAATTTCATTCAACTCTAGCGTCGTAACTGTTGAGAATTAAAAACTCATGCTCCGCGGGAATTAAGTATTCATGTCATAGACAAAATTCAGCCACAAGTTGACTTGAGCTGCCCGCTCTTCATAGAAGAAAACTTTGCTCGAAGTTTTGAAATTTAAAAAAAATCCAATTTTCAGGTTATGAAACGATCGTGTTGACTGCGAGATAAAAATCTGATACTCACAGAATCTATTGTTCTTACCTTCAACTTTAAACGACTACATCACTTGTTTTGTTATTTTCATTTTTAGTGCATGTGCGAGCCGTTTTTTCTACAGCAAAAATCTGGACGTTTTTACAAATGGATTAAAATTACTTACCATCAGAAACAATTATAAATATGAATAATTTTTCTAGTTTCAATAAAGTTATGGATATTTGGGGTATAAAAGTAAGTGGTAAGTAATTTTAATCCATTTGTAAAAACGTCCAGATTTTTGCTGTAAAAAACCGGCTCGCACATGCACTGAAAATGAAAATAACAAAACAAGTGATGTAGTCGTTTAAAGTTGAAGGTAAGAACAATAGATTCTGTGAGTATCAGATTTTTATCTCGCAGTCAACACGATCGTTTCATAACCTAAAAATTGGATTTTTTTTAAATTTCAAAACTTCGAGCAAAGTTTTCTTCTATGAAGAGCGGGCAGCTCAAGTCAACTTGTGGCTGAATTTTGTCTATGACATGAATACTTAATTCCCGCGGAGCATGAGTTTTTAATTCTCAACAGTTACGACGCTAGAGTTGAATGAAATTCACGAAAAATGACTAAAAAACACTCATTTTCAGCATGTTGCTTATATTCAAAGGACTCGTCCGAGCCAATTATCTTCATTTACCCTTAAACTACTATCTTTCCCACTGTGAACTCCATCTTGATCATGCAGATAGCTTCAAACAGAAAAATTTCACAGTAAAAGTTGATAAGGCTTAAAAATATCGATTTTTAAAAGCCTTTATTTAAATAGGCGAAAACAAGCGCTTGTAAAAATCAAACTCGTGTAAATTTTGTTCTTTGGGACCCTAGAAAAGAGTTTCTCAAAGTTACACCAAAATCTAAAATGAGACGGCAACAATTTTATTTTTTTTCAGACGATTTCATATGGAATGACTCTTACCTATGTACTAGTTGTTGTAATTATGTACATAAACTTATGTAACACTATCCTCAAAAAAATATTTTTCTTAGTAACATCAGGCACTAGATAATGTACGTACACTCGTAGTACAAATTTTATGTCACAATAGTTATCTTACCTACTATGTACCTAAGAGCTAAGACACACATTCTTAATTTACTAATATCACGATTCACGATGCATTGTAAAATTGATTTGCTAGATGTTGGTCATATTAAGCTTTCATTAGTTATTTTTTTATTAAGCTGACTAGTGTCACGTTAGAGTCGTAAATTTGACATATACTAAAATGATTGTTCCACCCAGCTTATTTACGAAATCTAAAACTTTTAACATTAAGGGCGGCCTGCACCAAAATGCTTAAATTCATTTAGTCCCTTAAACATGTTTAGCAAATGTCAAATCGCCTTAAAAGCTGCCACTTTAAACGTAGGTATTTAGTGACTTAAAATGATTTAAGCATTTTGGTGCCATTATTCATGCACTAGTTTAGAGTACAAGTTAACCACACGTCACAAATTGAGGATGTTAGATAGTAGATACCCATTACCTCTTAATTATTCATGAGAATTTAATATATTTATAGCTACATTATAATAACATCTTACTTATGCTATGTTATTTAGTTTAACTGACTATACTTCCGTAAGTAAGTTTTCTGTAAGGAAATTACAGACCCTATCTTTTTATTTTGTTATCCGAAACGAAATTAAAAAAATCCGACGCACACTACTACGTCGTTTTCTCATCTAATTCTGATTACCGTGTAATTGTGAATATCACACCAAAATATGATTTTACATTAAAAAAATAGTGCAAAACTAAAATTCAAAATTCAAAAAAGATTTTTGAGTTAAAATTTGACATATTGACGTTGCTTTCCTTCCATAGATATTAGTTTGCTTACCTACAATGATGTGAAAAAGTAATAATGTCATTGCTTTCCTCTATGAAAGTATCCTTTTAACCCTTTGACATGGTAGTAGTTTACTTCATCTAAGTTTTAACCACATTTAACATTTACAATATTAACAAATCATGACACGTCCATATCAAGATTTTTTTTATATTTGAGCACATTTAAAAAAACTTTTATCTAAATATTTTTATATATTATAATAAGTAAATTAAGTATGTAGGTACCTAACTATCTTAGATAACTTTTTATTGTTTTGAAATAATAATATATTGTTTAATAGTAACAATTTTAAAAAGTGCCTACATTCCTGCTAATTTTAAGTAAAAATGTTTATTATTTTGGGTTTTGAATTATACGTAATTTAAAGAAGTGATATACTATTGTATTTTTTTTATTTCTCCCATGCGTTGGCGTAAAATTACAACTTCCCACCTAAAAAGTTGTAGTTTTGTTTCGTTTGGCTCCTAGCTAACGCGCAGTGCGGCCGCTTACGAACATATTAGAACTTTCGTTTTACTAAGCTACTCGCTAGGTGGTTCGATATACTCCAGGCACTAAGCAAGCCGCCTGTCTGTGCGAACGTAGCCTAAGGGTATATAGACATTATGCAAGAAATAAAAGGCAATAGGTACATATCCTCACAAGACCTAAAAACTTTATGGCTATCAGATGGCCACAGCCTTATCAGCAGAAAAACAGAGCTGGTACTCTGGGCGTTTGTGTCAACAACAAGTTGCCTCTATTTTTTTAATATAAAAAATTGTTAGTGAATTATAATTGTGAAAATAACAATGGTCGATGAACGACGACCGGACGTTTACCTATATATGAAAACAATTCTATGTACATTTAAATATGCATATTTGTTTTATTAATGAGAAGAGTAAGGCTAAGAACTCACGGAACGGTTAATAATTGCGTCCAGCAGCAGGACCGCACCTCACATAGAATGTGAAATTGTAGATAAATCGACATAAAAGTCTGCGCAGATGAGGGACTATCCACGGAGTAAATTTTTGACCATCAATATAGATCCCTTATAAACTGTATCGAATAACGCACACAGAGGACTACAAACACCTCGTACAAAAAGGCCCCCGTATAACCGAGGAGGCCGAGAGATCGGACTGGACAAAAGTATGGTGGAGTCCCCGAAAAAAATAGAACTAACGTGACTAGGAGCAGCAACGACACACGAACTGTAATTTGCGTTGAGCGCTTGAGAGTGACTTCTTTTAAAGTTATTGACAGTCTTTCTTCTGAACCATGTCTTCATCACTGTATCAAAAAAACTTATAACAGGTTTTACAATAACACGTAACTCATAAAATGTTTCAACCGACATGGCTGAATATTTGAAAAATCTTTTTGTATATTGTTTTATTGAGTTTGATTCGCATGAAAGTATCCATTCAATAATCGATTGAAAATCACAAATCTGACCCAGTATTTTCTTTTGAAACGTCTTATCCTTTTCCAAATTTTATGTAAATTACAATACAATGTTAACTCAGAATATGTGCCTTCATAAATTGCGTTGTTTTAATCCGGACAACAAATGATCACACACCGTGCGCGTTTAGTTCGTGGTAATATCTCGACAGACATTTTTTCAAGATTCAGGTATTTTTGTCCTCTTCGGTCAAGTTCATCTGCGCAGGCCTTCAGCAAATTTGACGAGATTTGTGTGCGAGACCCGCTGGAGCAGCGGACAATTAGTAGGAACACGCGGGGCGCGGTCACTCGTAGCACAGAACACTAGACTAGAGAGTATAAGTGCTAGAGACTAACAATGTACACACAAGTAATATTCGATAACTTAAACATAGACACCTCTCAGGTACGCGATATCTCGGAATGGTTCGGGACAGTTTGACCCGAGAGGTGTCTATGTGTAAGTTGTTCGAATATTAGTTGTATGTACATTGACTTCCGTCAGTCTCCAGTATTCTGTTCTCGAAACCTCGGAGGCTCCTCCCACGCATTCTGCGATAAGGTCCATATTAGTCAACATAAGCAGAAGCCACCGCCCGATCTTCTCCCGCCACACAGACATACAGACGTTCGCACCGGCGACGAGACTGCACAAAACTGCGTTTTCGTGAGTTCTGAAATAAAATAGCTCTCCCGCCGTCGTGGCGGGGTGCGGATAAAATCATGAGAATCATCAATGAGGACCTTATCATACGAATACTAATGTCTTATTCTACTTTCCAATGCTGGTGGAATCAGATAACAGTCTGGCATACTAACAGTAATGATCAAACTGCTAATATGAGTTACACAGACGACTATCTGAAAGTTTGAAGGAAATCTAGGGTAATAATTAGCAGATTCAGATCAGATGGCTATATATTTTGTAATTCGATCAATCTTTTCGCCTTACTCTCGTATATGGCAAACAAAAACTGTAAAGTGCAAGGTGCATTTAATCTAAAATTCAAAATTAGAGGTAGTGAGATAACATTCAAACAAATTCGTAGTAAGGAACAATTTTATTATAACAAAATGAAATAGATATTTTACACATTCCTTTACTAAACTTCTATTCAATCTTTGTCCCATACCTACACATTTTCACAATTCACCAAAGAAACAATTCAAATAATTAACAACATATTTTTAAAAATGCAAAAAATTATCATGTATCTCCTTGATTATAGATAAAACGAATCAACTTAAACAACAAATACAAAAAAAAAAACTTAAATATATTATTTTACAAATATGATGGAATACTTTCTGTACATTAACAGTAACTCGGGTTTGAACTCAAATATTTTCTTTTCGTGCTTTCTGTGTCTTCAAAAGTTTAGGTATAGATCTATGTGATATTTTCTTGTTTAAATTTTACAATCATATTTTAATTTTGCTAAATATGTAGCAGTCCCTCTCTCGAAACGACCCGGGTCCCTTTTTGAAAAACAAAGCATTTGCCATTCCGGCAGGCAATTCGTAAAAGGCGAACGATAGGCCAAACGTATAACTACTATTGTGATTACTAAGAGATAGTTTCAAACCGTTTCGCCTAGTTCTGGTAGCACCTCCTTACTCATTCTTGCCGCAAAAACTTCAGTACTTGTGTTTTGTTCCGGTTTAGAATATAAGGTAACCGGTAAATTTTCATATGGCATTACACGCAACACGGATAGCAACGTACCATTAACATCTTTGGTGTCTATAGGCAATGACTTCACTTTCTATTTGGAGAGCTATTTGATGATTTTTTTAATCTTTTTAGTGATGAAATCATGAATAAGGCTGAATGGCTAATTGGCATAGTGTTTTTGTCAAGTAAAAAAAAAACAAATATATTAAATGACCTAAACAAATATACTGAATATACTGATGTTAGGCTATTCGGCCTGACTGCTGCATATTTAGCAAAGCTATTTAAACATTTTTAAGACTAGCTTTATGTTTAAGATGAAACGAAATTCCTTTTCAATCATACTTTTACGTCATGTCAAGCAGTATTTGCATGGAAATCCTTTACAAATTTGTTTAGATGTGCAGCAATCAGTTAAAGAAGTTTTGCCCAGTTTAAATTATCAATAAATACAACCAAAAAATATCTTTTTTTATTACAATATATACAAATCGAAAATTTTGGAATGAAAGAATTCATGTTTTTATTGCGACCTTCTGCATACTGTTTTACATCCACAATACCTAACCGTTGTTTTACATATTATAGTACAAAAAATAACATGTTAAAGACACATCCCCTAATTTAAAAAGTATTTTAGTTTATACATACATGTACATCACGCCAATTTTTTGAAGAGGTTTTTTTGAGTTTTTGAGTTTCTAGTACCATGAGAAAATTGAGTTTCTAGTACCAGACATTTGTTTATACCTTGATAAAACAAAGTTAAAATAATTTGTTGCAATTCAAAATGTGTTTTTTCAGTTTTCTGATAAAAACAACGCTATCCGGGATTGGATAAGTAGGACTAAGTATTTTCGGCTAATCGTGGGTGCACTGGTTGAACCTCTGCCTCACTCTTCGGAAAGATAAAATAGATATATTAAATCTAATATATATATTTGTGCGGCGCGAATATGCCGTCACAAAGTAAGCATTCGTCATATATTTAGCATATGCTGTGCATGTGTGACACATTTAGGGTTGCCATCCTTTTATATAAATAATGTATTGTTTCAAAAACCTGCCCCACTATTTCGAAACACACTGTGAACTGTGAAGCGTAATATTCATATTTTAATGGCAGATGCGCATCGGAGCACTCGCCACCTTTTTAGCATATGCTATATATGTGTGACACGATTAGGATTGCCATCCTTTTTTATAAAAAATGTATTTTTTTCAATAACCTGCCCCACTATTTTGAAATGCGACTGTGAAGCGTAATATTCAGTTTTTAATGGCGGATTCACATAATTTTAACCAAAACAAGAAAAAAAAATGCTAGAACTTAGAATTATTTTGTTGTCGAGTCTAAATTATTTATTTCTACACACACATCAATAAACTCTTCTTAGGCGTACATTAAGCGATCAATTTAACATCAAATGAATTTGACAGTGGAAAGATTAACCGTCGATTATTTTTATAACAAGTGGAAGACATATGCATCAGGGAAATAAGAAGAAAGAGGGAGAAAGGCAATACCTACTCTAATAATACACAAAATTAATATCTCTGCAATTCATATTAAAAATTTGTAAATAAGTTGATGTAAATAAGTTGAACTTTAATATTTGTATTGGTGACTGTAGATTGTATATTGAAGATATTCTAGTTTCGGCCATTTTATTAAGATCCCAATTTTCGTTTGGAATCAACAAATTTGTCTATTGCAGTTTTACTATGTTTAAATTATTTAAATTACCGGCCCCAACTTCGCACGGGTGCAATGTAAGTGTTCAATAATATTTTTCTCGTCAAATCTTGGAAATTCTCAGCTTTTATTCTATTGTAATATGCATGTATTATACATAAAAACGTTTCTCTTGAATCACACATCTATTGATGAAAAGCATATATAAATTAGTTGCGTAATTTACAAGATGTAAGCGAACACATAACGGAAACGAATTTGTTTCATATTATTTAAAGATATAGAAATAATCAAAGTGTAAAATACCATAATTGACGAAACCAATTCGTTCAGTAATTGATAAATTAGAGAGCTTATGAGACGACTGACGGACGGATCTATTTGGCTAAGGAGATTGGCATAACTACCGTGTTACGCTTAAGAATTCATATCTATACATATAATAAAATCGTAGCAAAGTCAACACTGTACATTGAATATTTTTTTAAAAGAATACTTGGGGCGTGATCTACAACCGATATCGAAGCCAAAAATATAGTTTATAGAATTTTTGTCTGTATGTATGTCCGGGGTAAACTAAAAAAGTACTGCATGGATTTACTTCAAATTTTGTATGAATATTACTGACAGGTTGGGTCAACATATAGGCTACATATTATCACGCTATAACCTACGGGGGAGGAGCTGTGCGGAGTAAACGAAATCCGCGCGGACAAAGTTGCGGGCAACAGCTAGTTTTTAATATGACTTTCATTTCGACACTAACGATCAGATTAATGCTGAGTCGAAGAGAAGCGACGCGTCGTGTTTTTAAACTTTAAAATATATTTATCTCTATTTCCATATCGTAATGTACAAATTGTGTTATAAAAATACAAAAGCGCGCATTGATGCTTTGTTGGAAAACAAATTTGTACATTACCTAATGGAGATACAGGCGATATCTGCGTCAATAAAAGCTGACCCTTATACCCTTGCAATAAATTATTAATTTAAAGCAATATTAAAATAATAATATTAAACTGTTTGATACACGACCTTATGTTCTTCGAAAAAACTCGTTTTACACGTCTTTTCAAAATAGACGACACGTGTCTTTGGAACCAAAGATAAAAACAATTCCTTATTTCAACTTATATATCAACACAATCGCTGGGACGTCTAACTCATACATATTCACAATACACTACTAAAAGCCGCGTTTCTTCATTTTATTAAAGTGGTAACGAGCAAAATAAAATACTAAGTTAATTCTCAATAAAAGATATATTTACCGTATTAAATAAAATACGACAAAATCTACATTCACGAAAAGATAGTTTCCCGTTAGAACATCCAGGGGTCTATAAAAAGATTGTCCAAATGAACGTAGTGATGTAGTTAGTGTGTATTATCGAGATGACTTTCGTACGAGTTCGTGAAGCAAACGAGCAAGAGATGAAGAGGATGACAAGCTTGTCTGCTTATAATATTTTTAACGTTAACGTATTTTAACGTTGGGTGTATCATCACTATAGTCCCCCCATAAACATGATCCTTTTGGCCTTTAACAACGTTGAAATATGGACAAAAGAATTGACCAACTTAAGGCGGTAGGTTTTCGTGGATCTGTAACTAAATTTATGGGAAAAGGTCGCTAAATCTTAAAATTGTAAATTAATTGATCGTCTAATGAACGCCTTACAAATATATTAAAATCTCACTAACATTAGTAAATTGTCCATTTCAATTTGTCATTTGAAAACAAGTAAAGCCCTACACAACATTACATAATTTATTATGCATTGGTGTCATTGACAAAAAGTACATCCCGGTCTTTGAGACCAACCTCAAACAACTTTTCACTGCCTCGCAATAGTACACGTTTTGGAAAATTTGTGGTGATTTCAAATTCTTCTGGTGCTTGTGGATGGCTAAATACGAAGTCATATAAGTCCTGAAAAGAAAGAAATAAAAAAGATTAAAACAGTTTCATTTCGTTAGCCCAGTCTTATTGCAATAATGCAGGATCATGTGCGGTTAAACCGATGGGAAACCTGTGTATCTGTGTAGCGAGGTGTGGAATTAATTTCCATTAGTTTACCGGCTAACTTACCCTTCAAACTAGAACACGACAGTGACAAGCACTTCCGCTATTGCGTGCGGCAGGAATAAGTGAGGCGGTGGTGCCAAAGAGACAATGCCAAATAAAATCCCACCCTACGCCCTAGTTGTCTCGATCATAGTAATGCGTGTTGGCAATCGATCGCCTTTTACGATTCGCTTAGCAAAATGGCAGATGGTCTAATCTTCAAAGGGAACCCAGACAAACAAGAACAATATTTTGACCAAAACCAATCACGATTTTACGTTCAGTTCTATTTCAGTTCACCAAAGATTAAAGTACGGAAAGAGAAAGAATTATAATAGAGACAGAAAAAAAACAAGTAGATAATTTATATTGACTGCTTCGTTGCTCCAGATTTCAGCTTGTTCGGCTGAGTTGTGATATGGTCAGACTTTGTTCGCCTTGTATGAGCAGTCTGGTAGCAACAGTCTGAACCGATACAGAAAAAATTCTACATTTCTAAAGCTTCCACATAAGATTAAACTTATAACGTCACATGTAAAACTGTTAAGTTTCGTTTATGATTGAGGTGTATGAGCCAACATCTGTCGATACTTTAAGGAAGGCGGTAGTATTAAGCCTGAACTAGACATTGCAGGACTCTACCACCTAGTAATCACGACGCTAGTGATAGGTTTAGCCAATAATTCTTTCTAATAGAGAATTTGGCCTGGCAGAGAAAGGTAGATAGTCTATTCCTGAAAGGGAGTCCCGAAACAATGCGGGGGCTTACTTACAACGCGTCTATATTTTACTATGAACATTATCAAGTTATACAGGATATGTTTTATACATACGTAACTTAATTCGATTTTTGCATGAGGTGTCATTTTACATCTGACATCTCAATATCTCGACTCATATGACAGTAATTAGATCTCTTTTCTGATGTTATGCAACTAGTACATATATCTTAACTAGTGACCTGCCCGCGGTTTCACCCGCGTAGCTTTTGTTCCGTGGGAATATCGGAAAGGTTTATACACTAAAACCTTCCTCAAGAAACAATCTATCTATTAAAAAAAATTGGCATCAAAATCCGTCGCGTAGTTTTAAAGATTTAAGCATACATAGGGACAGACAGAGAAAGCGACTTTGTTTTATACTATGTAGTGATGATGCGCGGAATGACTAAGATTTAAAGACGTCGATTTTACTCACACAACTGCATATTACCGCTGCTTATAACTGTGTAATCTAATTTTATATTTACGACACGTTGAATAAGGTTGAAAATTGCAAAGCAAGGCAAATAAAAATATTTTATTAAAGCTGTAACTAGACTGCAAATAAACATTTAATTCGCGGGATTTCCTTAGATAATTCAGAATATACGCATTTAATTCAATATTTGTCTGGTTAAAGTTTTAATAAAACCATATTCCGATTATATTCTTTTAAAAAAAGTTGTTGTTACAGCTGAAAATGCAGAGAATATCAACGCCGAAGTTTATTTTTATGAAGCAAATTACGATTTTTTTATTGAAAATATTAAACAACTATTTAATATTCTATTCGGTTAACATTTTTCTTAAGAGCTTTTCTACGCTTTGTACTTTTTGCGTGAGATATTTCCCTTGGGTTTCCTTGTACTAGAACGTTAAAGAAAATATAATAGAATACTAGAACGTTTTGTAAATGTTGAGGTAAAAATATTAAAATACGTATATAAAATAAAAACATGTACATATTTTACATTTAAATATTCTGAAAAGATGCTCTTTTCATAATTATAGTTTTTGTCTGTCAAGAAACATACAAGGATATAATTTAAGTACTTAAGAACTATTTATGTAAAGTTGAATAACTTATTGATACGTACATTTGATTTAATTAAAGCAAGGAATGATATATCGTTACAGTTACATTTTCGTAATAATAACTAAGTTTAACATACAAAGATCATATCCAAAAACAGGTCAAAACATTTTGTTCGAATTATACAAATAGAGGAAGAACAATAATATACACAAGTTTAGTATTTATTTATCAACAATATTATACTAAATTTTGAATTTGATGTTTACTTTAAATAATATTGACAACAGTTCAGAAATTGTTTTGGGTAATTCATGTTCCAATCATACCATGGCAATTTTTCGTATACTATGGCTTTTGCGTAGACTTATGGCTTTGTTGGATACCATAGATCAATGTTCTTTAGTGTCGCGAACCCCAGGGGGTCGTGACCCACACTTTGACACGGCAGTTATCTCAGTTCCCACTTTAGCAATAAAATACTATTTTATTAAAGTGGTTAATATCAAGTAAATTTTTTCGTAAAGACATGGAATTTTTCAAAGGAAATCGCTTTTTCATCTCGCCTTTAAATAAAATAATAAATAATAAATATCACTGGATAAATTACACGAATTGATCTGACTCCAAAGTAAGCAAATTATATGCTTGTAGTATGGGTGTCAGTCAACGATACTAATACACAGAAATACATATATAAATACTCTAATATATTTAATACACACCCAAACCCAGAAAAACACATCTGTGCTCATCACACAAATGCCTGTCCCTGCCGGGAATCGGACCCGGACCCATTGATCGCGTAGTCAGAGTCGCTAACCACTCGACCAACGGGGCGGGGGCATTAATTTAGAAAGAAATTCTAGTTTTATAAAGAATCCCAAATCACAAAAGAATTTGGAATATTCTAAAATCGAACGGATTTAATTTAGGTGTACAATGCAAACTAGAAGGCGAAGAGTAAGCGAATGCAATTTTTTTTACATGCTAAGGGTTTCTCGCAATGAAAAAGATTATAAAACTGTTATAGACCATGTATAAACCTACTAACTACATGTTCATTGTAGAATATCAAAATATATATTATTGAAACCAATAGGTCAAAACAAAAACCCGTTAAAGTTTAAATATAATTAACCTAGCAAAACGTTTTTTCTTAGAAACTATTTTTGAAATTATTTATTAATTAAGGGTTCATGTTTTGTGCTTTATACTTGTTTTTTTTCATAGAATTAGCAAAAAACAAAATTTGTTTTTGCAAAAAAAAAGATTTTTATGTTTAAAACTATTTTTTTAGACAGCTGTCGTCGTCTGAACAGTTTCAAGAATCGGGAAATTTTACCGATGTTGTATCGGGCAGTCAAAGAATGGTCATACCAATGTTTTAAAAACAGCAAATTGAACCTGAATAAACGTGCTATTGGGTCCATAACATGACTTAGTTGAAAAAAATACCAAGCTTGCGAATTTCAAAAAAAAAAGCGCGCGGATTATGTAGCTTTAATAACATTTGTACAAATCATCTCAAAACTAAAAACTTTAACTACTTTTATTAAAATCATGATACAACTATTTTTCACTAAGAAAGCTATATTCTAAAAATGACGAAAATACCGACAATTTTTTTACAATTTGTGTTTGTAGGTCTGTCTGTCTGTTTGTTCCGGCTAATCTCTAAAACGGCTGGACCGATTTTGACGGGATTTCCACTGGCAGATAGCTTATATAATAAAGAGTAACTTAGGCTACTTTTTTTTTTGAAAATTTTTCACGCGAACGAAGTCGCGGGCACAGCTAATTAGTTTATAAAAACAAAAGAGAATTGTCGTAGCATGCATATTAGAATAAAAGAGATATTAGTCGACATCAACAAATATCTCTTCTCTAGCGCGCGACATATGCTAAGCGGGTTATACTGTGCAGTGTGGTGTGGTGTGTTGTGTGGTGTGTTGTGTGGTGTGGTGTGGTATGTGATGTGTGGTGTGTGGTGCATAGTGTGATGTGTGACGTGTGGTGTGATGTGGTGTGGTGTGTGCTGTGGTGTGGTGTGTGCTGTGGTGTGGTGTGTGGTGTGGTGTGGTGTGGTGTGTGATATGTGGTGTGTGGTGTGTGGTGCGTAGTGTGATGTGTGACGTGTGGTGTGGTGTGTGGTGTGGTGTGTGATGTGTGATGTGTGGTGCGTAGTGTGATATGTGACGTGTGGTGTGGTGTGGTGTGGTGTGATGTGGTGTGTGGTGTGGTGTGGTGTGTGGGCACTGACCGCGGTGGTGTTCCCGCGCAGGAAGCGGCGCGTGAGTCTCTCCCCGCCGGGCAGCCGGATGAGCAGCGCCAGCGCGCCCGCGCCCGCCGCCGCCTCCGCGCCCAGCCGCGCCGCCGCCGCCAAACGCGCCTCGCCCACCTGACATCATACATTTTATAAACTTAACAAACAACAAATTTTGGCAGTACTCATTCAAAACAGCGACCTTGCCTTAAGAGCGTGTATTCGATTCGCAACGAAAACTTCATATTTTCAAGTTTTTTCCAAAACAATATCGTAATAATGTGAGCAGATTATTCGAAGGATATTTCGAAGGATATTACGAAAGATATTACAGTTTGATTAAGTCTTGATTTAGTGCAACACAGAGCAATAATATAATTTTTGACAACGGTTTTTTAAAATGAAGACAATCCCTTCATAGCGTTTTACGAAAGTAGGGGTCAGAGTTATCTTTCAACACGAATACAACCATTGTAATGTGCCAAAATATTTTATTTTATGCATTTTTCTTCACAGGATATATGGTTCTAAAGTGCAACACAGAGTTAAGACGACGAAAATATTATTGTTAGATATTAAAAAATTACAAAATCAGTTCACTTTATTTATTTTTTTCACGAGTAAGTAGTTCAATAAAAGCATAAAATATTTATTATATGTGAATTAAGGTAATACTCAATATACTGATTTTTTTTCAGTCCGTTATATTGGTGAAGTCGCTGCCGTACGATAAGTTGGAATACGATTCGTATCGGTGTCCAACACTAGCGGCAGTGACGTCACAACGTCACAACGGGCGAATTTAAATATTGCAAATCATAATTCGCAACGAATTACGAACTGTCGGGCTATCTGTACATTGTGCAATTAATATACTCTTTTAAAATACAGTCCACAATTATTTCAAGCCAGAATTCCCGAGCTAGTAGCAAAGGCACTGGCCCCAACATATATGTCCTCATTTATTTAGACGAATTATTTTAAAAACACTATAAATCCTCGCACGCAATCGTTTGCCGATCAGATTTTGATCCTATGGAAAAACGAATAATCATCAAATATTACAGTTTTTGCAAGACTTCTCTTGCAAAAACTGTATAATCCTTTTTTTTATTATTGACTACGGGCTATCACTCTCCCCCACACGTTTACCCACCGCCTTTCACTCTAGCACAGACCTCCCTCTCATGCCGCTCCTGCAGCTCCCTCTAATTCAGCGTGTAGCTTCGCTGGCGGTCCCTCTGCACGCGCCGCCACTCTCCTCAACATGTTCCCCGCCCTCACTTACTCTAGCACTGACCTCCCTCTCGTGTCGCTCCTACAGCTCCCTCTAATTCAGCGTGTAGCTCCGCTGGCGGTCCCTCTGCACGCGCACCGCCACTCTCCCCAACATGTTCCCCCGCCCTCACTTACTCTAGCACTGACCTCCCTCTCGTATCGCTCCTGCAGCTCCCTCTAATTCAGCGTGTAGCTCCGCTGGCGGTCCCTCTGCACGCGCGCCGCCACTCTCCCCAACATGTTCCCCCGCCCTCACTTACTCTAGCACTGACCTCCCTCTCGTGCCGCTCCTGCAACTCCCTCCGATGCAGTGAGTCTCTCCGCTGGCGATCCCTCTCAGCACGCGCCGCTTCCCGCTGCCGCTCTTTCTCCTGGTCAGCTGCGAGCGACTCCGCATAGGCTTCATCCTGCGCAGCTCGTAACCGTGCTGTTACTTCACGTTCTACCCTGGATATGAATAAAGTGCATTTATTTAAAACATCCTTGCCTCAATACTATGTCCTTACTTGGGGTTGGGGTATTTTACTTTCATTATGCCATCCAAACCAAACCAAACAGATACAAAAAACTGCAGGACACCGTGATTTTCAATAGTTCCTAATAAAAAGTTAACCACCTGTTTCGTAGTGGATATAATCTCATTAGCTAATAAAGACATAATACAGATGCCCATTTGCTCCATTTGGACATAAATTTTTCACTTTTATATTTTTGGTGTTTTAAATGATCAATAATTTTTTCTCCATGACTTAAACCATAGGAATAATTCTTACTTCTTTGTTGTCACCTTAGAGGCCATTCATAAATTACGTCACACGTTAAAGGGGGGGAGGGGGTCGACGAAGTGTGACATTGTGTGACATGGGGAAGGGAAGGGTCCCAAATTTTGTGACATCACATTTTTTCAAATTACCTATAATATTTTATATTTAATTATTACAACAATAAATTTAAGAAGAATAGACAAAAAATAATCGAATGAGATCATTATTTCAATGTAAAATTGCAAAATATGTGACATCACACTTGGTAGCTCTTCTTTTTTTTTTCAGGGGTCTTTCAAATGTGATCAGCTGTGACAAGAACGGGGGAGGGGTCAAAGAATCATGAAATTGATGTGACGTAATTTATGGATGGCCCCTTAGTGGTCATTGGATATTAGCGGCGTGCACATGATTATGACACATTTTATTCATTTACTTACTATTAATTAAAATCATCTAAAACGTACGAACGTTTTATTAAAATATCTGTGAATGGCAAGTAAAGCACTGCTTTTCTGCCTATAAGGAGCGCACGCGCCTGCCATACCTGACCATAATTCCATTTACCATTCCAAATTATGACCATACCAAACGCAGATAAGCAATTAGCCATTGCACAGCTCTACTACCTTATGTGAGACTTGTTAGTTCCATCAATATGAGATCCAGATAGCATTTAAATTTTCTCCAAATCCTATAATTTGTTTATGTATAAAACAAGTTTTTTTTACATTGTTACATCCATCTTTACATTAATTTTCATAAGACCGAGTTCCTATAAATGATCATTTCGACGCCCCCCGCAAATATTTCGTTAATAAGCTATTACTGAGTTTTTCGTGTTTTGTGTTTTTTAGCATTTAGAGGTCATGATTCACCTTGTCAATTTTTTCCACAATTTTTCCATTGATATTTACAAAGATATGAAAATACTATTTATCTTTATGTAAATGAATAATACGGTTTTAATCTAATTTATACTCTCTATCAATGAAAAACATATCGCACTTTTGTGAGCAAGTGTATTTTGTCTTGATATGAAGACAGCTTAAAAAATTAGCTTTCTTTTGAGATGCAAAACTATTCGAAAAGTAAATATTTAAAAAACACTATTTTATTTTTCCTGAACAATTTGTGTTTTTTTTATTACCGGAATATTCGCGGGGGGTGTAGATTTGCATTCCTGCCAAAAAATTTGTAAGAGGCAAGCTAAGACCAAACATGGATTTTTTACATATCATTCAACTGTAAATAAGCAGATGGCTTTCCTCATGCTAAGAGAAACCTTTGCCTATAGACAATGAAGATGTTCATGGTGCATTGTTATCCGTGTGACGGGATGTCAATGTCACATGCATAATTCTACTGGCTATCTCACCCTTCAGACCAGAACATGACAATGACAAGCATTGACGCTATTGCAGCAGAAATAGGTAAGGCAGTGGTACGATATACCTAAGCAAGACATTGCGGAAATCCTATGTAGAAGCCACAATAGAAGAAATAGTGATACATATAGCCAGTAGTTCACCTTTTATTAGCCATCTGGTAGTATAGCAGATGGCCTATTCTTCAAAGAGGAGAACAATATTTCATTCAATATTCTACTACTAGACACAATGATAGTGTTTGACCTAAGCAGGTTAGATAAAATCACCTTACTTTTTCTGATAGCAGTAACATCAGTTATTGTCACTGACATAAAAGTACTAAAAGTAATAAAGCTGATAAAATTATGCAGGCAGATTTAAAATCCAACCACGAGGGGAGGAATACATTGTTACGAAAGAGTCAGCTTCTTATTTACTATAACATTTATAAAAAAAGGTAAAAAAATCTCACCTATCAGCTCTAGCTGCAGCTAGATGAGGTTCGTTGTCTGACACAACCCTTTGTAACCTGGTCAGAAGCTGTTGTGGTGAACAGGCACCTTCGCTTCTTGCTACCACTGTCATTCTGTGGTCCCTTACACACACAACACAGAGTAGGGGGTACCTCCTACCCCCTACCGACTGGGCTACACGCCAACCTTCAGGCGTGTCTACTGAGCAGCCCCAAAACAGGGCATGTGTGTTTATATATTGGATTACATTTTGGTCTGCTAATGTGGTCCTAAAATTACAAAACAGAATATAATGAATAACTTACTACCCAGTGGCCAACATCTTTTAATATTTTGAAAATGTTCTGGATTATAACAAAAAAAAACTGATGAAGAAAGGGATAATAAATAATAGGCTTTAAAATTTATACACAGTTCTGTTTTTATCCGCCTGCAGGGGGTAATATGTTTATTAGTCTATGTATGTATTTAACATGTAAAGAAATGAATATCAAAGCAATGGTATTTGCAACAGCAATTGTAATATTGATCAGTATAACCTTAAGTCATAAGAACTTATTTTTATATAGTATTAATTATGGTTGTATTAAATTTCCATAGCAAAATTTACTCAGATTCATTTAGCTGTATTAAAATGAAGAATACATACATATACAGATAAATGTGCAGTCCTCACACTCACACTTTCAGCTTTAAAATATAATAGGATTGTGATAATTCAATAAAACCTTTAGTTCATAATTTATATATGTACATAATATATATTTTGTCTATCTACAACTGGTACTACAAGACATTGTGTGTATTTGATATAGCGGCTAATCCTGCCAAACCAGGTTCTTCCAGAAGTTCAGGACAATATGGGGTTGTTCAAATATCTCCACAAACATAGTCCCATTCCTGAGAAACTGAGCCCTTAGGTAGTATAGCACCAAGCACTTTGACAGGATGTTAATATTGTTTTGTTGTTCATAATTAATACGTAGTTTTTTTCGTAATTTTTAAATTATTCATTTCTTTTTCAATTTTACAGCAATGTTAATTTTTTTTTAAATATCATTTAGGATATTTCACATTCACATCATATGATTTTTTTTGAGATCTTAGATATCAATACTAAAATTTACGAAAACAATTAAAAATAGGTACCATCATACCCAAAGTGCTGGTATCATCAAGTTGGTTGTTAACAAAGAATATGTTTTATTAATTGATATTCATGGTTTTTTGAAAAATTATTATCTAAATTGGTAGATCTTGAACTAATTTTGATTATAAATAAAGTTTGATTATAAATAAATAAATTAACCTGTATTATAAACTGCACCCAATGCATAACACACAGCACGAATCAAAATGGCAGACTAAATTTCTTTTATTTATCCCCAAGAGCGTACTTGAAAAAAGAGTGCCAATTTGATGTTATTCTGTACATGTTTCGTTCGAAAACGATAAAATACCATAGAGTATTGTATTAAAGCTGGTAAATAGTGAAAATATTGTTCTTTTTGAAGTTAGCGTTGGTCCCTATAGAGACCATAGTGTATTAACGAAGTTCTCTCGAGGTTTCATTAGTTACCAAAGTGAAGCGAGCAGTTAAGCACACTCTAAATAAGGGATAGTCTGTTACATGCACATGTTTATTCATTGGATAGTATCCCATTGTCAGATCATATATTTTTCTCAGATCTCCACTAGGTAGTCTAAGTAACTCCCTAGTAAGTTTGGGAGATGCTAATTTGGATTGTCTACATTCATTCATCAGTGTTTCTATCCATTCCCTGTGTTTTTTATGGTTTTGTTGATTTTTCTTGTCAGTGTTCTAAACAAATTGAATGGCAGGGATATGATTGGCTGAGGCCCTATAATCTTCTGTGCTAATTCATCAGTGATGTTGTTTCCAACTGAGCTACTGCGTCTTTTTATCCATTGCACAGTGACTATATTTAAGATACATATATTATAACTTAAAATGTTGAATTAAAATGTTTAAAAGATTGAATAAAATTACCTGCAAAAATTTTGTGTTTCAGTGGCAGCTTCAGAATGTAAGTACACAACTAAAAATCTCAATTCATTTTTGGCATCATTAAGTGCTTGTGCATATGTGCCTTGGTAAAACACAGGATGAGGGTTGAATCGTGATGTGTAGTTACTTATGAATCCCATCACATCCTCAAGGGGATCTGTGGCCACTAAAAAAATTATCTTTGTAAGTATATTTATGTTTTAGCACTCCCTCCGAACTTGGGAAATTAAAAAACTTTAAAAATAACAGAGAAAACTTTCGACATGTAGGGTTTGAACCTACAACATTCCCTCAATCTGAGATGCCCCATCAACTGAGCTAGTGTCGACAGGTTCGAAATGGCAAAATTGTTCTTTGTTATGTGATGGATTACATTGATTGTACTGATCGCTAGATTTACAAACATATAACTAGTTAAATGAGTTCATTATTACAGATGAAATTCATATTTATAATTTTTGATCAGTACTTTCATGTTTCTGATTGATAATTATATTTGTGTTTTAGCACTCACCCCGAGCTTGGGAAAACTTAAAAAATTTTGAAAACAACAGAAAAAATTTTTGACACATAGGGTTCGAACCTGTGACATTCTCTCAATCTGGGATGCTCTATCAACTGAGCTATTCTCGACAGGGAAAACTTGAAAAACATTTAAAAACAACAAAGAAAAATTTCGACATGTAGGGTTCAAACCCACGACATTCCCTCAAGCCAACTTTTCTTTGTTTTTTTAAAGTTATTCAAGTTTTCCCAAGCATGGGGTGAAAGCTAAAACATCACAAACAATGTAATTAGAAACATGAAAGTACTGATCAAAAATTATAAATGTGAATTTCATCTGTAACTATGAAATCATTTAACTAGTTATACGTATGTACTAGTTATATGTATGTATAATTAGTTAAATGAGTACAATCAACGGAATCATTCACATAGCAAAGAAGAATCTTTGTAAGGATTTACACAATTTTTTTAATATAGAAACCTGAGTCCTTAGGAATAATATGTAGTGACCAAAAATCACAAAATAAGGAAAGAAAATTGGGACAGGCTGATATTTACTATGTGGTGATGTACTATAAGAATAAATCACATTAAAATTAAACACAGCTTTGGCAAATACAAATTTTGAGTAATATTTAGTGTATATTTCATCAAAATATTTTTTTTTAATTCAGTTGTTGATATAGTTACAATGTAGGATAAAACAAAAATTGTCACGCCCACTATTTTTTCATATAATTCTTTCAAATGTGTAAATGATTTCTTTAATATAAAATTTGTTTGAACCAAGATCCAGCATTTTAGCCTCATTTAGCAAAATTATTTCATTTTTAAAATGTTATAGGTACATTGCAAGAAATGAGATTATATTCATTTATTTTTAGGTTATTTTATATTGAAAACTGATAATAATAAAAATATTTTTTCCTATTATGCAATATACATGTGTTATGATTATGTCTATGTGTATTTGTAAACTATAATAAATTTTCTACTTATTGACCTATAACTTTATAATTCACAAGTTTAAAATATAGTAGTCCTTATATAAAAAGTATAAGTGAAACCTAATTCATATTACATCTAATAAGCAAATATCAAGCAATAACAGAATTCTCCTATTTAGAAAGGCTAATAATTTGACTAATGTGAGTATAACTTACATCTTCTATCATCGTTGCGAACAAAACTTAATAGCAAGTTCAAAACTGATGATATTGTACTATAGCACATAGACACCACTAAATTAACAACATAACGTAGCAATCCCCGCACGCCTCCTGGACTCTCAGGTCCTTCATCTGTGAATACTTGCTGAGCTATATGGTCATGGACAACTGTAGGTGCTCTGGCCTCGGTAGCAAATACTGACGGGCGACCTTCTCTTATATTAAGCTGCTCTTGGATGGCTACCTGAGGAAAAACCATTGGCAATTACCCTACCATACAAAGCTCTGTAGTTTTTCAATTTTTGATGTGTATAAATTAACAGAATTGTACCTCCAAATCCCATTGATGCCTTTGTAATACATCTCTACATATGGACATATCCTCAATGCCGGTTAAATCTTGAAACTGTAATATTTTATCGGTCTGTTCTTGAGTCAGACCCAATGCATTGTCTTCAAGATCCATTGCTTTATTTTAGTGAAAGAAAAAAGCAATAGAACTCGAAATGGAAAAAACACGTAAATCTACATATATATTCTTAAAATTAGGAAATAACACAAACAGAATTAAGAAAATTGTAGAAAATAAGATAAAACTTTCTGTACAATCAAACATCTATACAACACACATTATCAATTTGACAATTGACATGTCATGCAGCCAGTGCTGCCAGCCACTACAGAATAGAGCACAGATTATTTATGTTAAGTATGGAATACAGTCATTGACGTGTATAATAACACGTCAATGAATACAGTACAAATTTTTTCATCCAAGTACTTTTTTAAATTCGCCTATCAACTCCTAAATATTTTTTTAGTATACCTAGTATCTTTAGGTTTATTCTATACCTAGTATAGAACAAACCTAGAGTCTTTGGAGTTATTGATGTAGCAAGAATAATATGAGTATCTACTTTATAGATGTCACAGACTGACATGCCATGGTCAAAATCGCCGGATGCTATCCGAATTTGATGTCAAGAGTCAATTTTTTCAAAATTTTTGTTTTTAAATGTAGTTTTCGAAAAAAAATATGAAAAATTTTCAGAATCCCAGATGTATGAAATATTTTAGTTTTTTTGAAAAAGACGTAATTTTCTCAAAGTCCGACCGTTTTTTTTTTTGTTTTGTTTTTGCTCTAAAATACTTCAACTAATTCTGCAATGATCCCCGTTAATCAAAAGATGTGACCACAATCGCTTCTAATTTTTTTTCTTGATTATAAAAAAAATGTTGAATTTTTGCTGATTTTATATAACTTTGTTATGAATTTTTTTTTATTTCCTCGTGAAACCTCAAAAGTTGAAAAATAAAATTTTATTGGAGAATTTCAAGTGATTGTCGTCCAAGAAATTGTTATATTTTTTTTAAAAAAGAAACAATCGACGTTATTTTTTTACTCTTATGGACGTTTTTTTTTTGGTACTGAAATATGACAACTTCAAAAATACAATGGGTTTAAAAGTTACCTCCAGTTGATACAATGTGACAATTTAAGACAATTTTAAAATATATATATATATATATATATATATATATATATATATATATATATATATATATATATATATATATATATATATATATATTCGCAATGAACTTAAGCAGTTGGTCCAAATGACCGCTACTGCGAAACTGGGCGTTTTGCTTTTGGGCGAGCAAAGTGCTCGGCCAGAGCTCAGAACTATAAAAATATACAAAACATTATTATCTAAGGAAATAGCCACTAGCTAGCTTAATTTTTTTATTTATTTTTTTTATTTTTTTATTTTATTTATTTAATTTTTAATTTTTTTATTTATTTAATTTTTTTTTATTTCCTCGTGAAACCTCAAAAGTTGAAAAATAAAATTTTATTGGAGAATTTCAAGTGATTGTCGTCCAAGAAATTGTTATATTTTTTTTAAAAAAGAAACAATCGACGTTATTTTTTTACTCTTATGGACGTTTTTTTTTTGGTACTGAAATATGACAACTTCAAAAATACAATGGGTTTAAAAGTTACCTCCAGTTGATACAATGTGACAATTTAAGACAATTTTAATATATATATATATATATATATATATATATATATATATATATATATATATATATATATATATATATATATATATATATATATATATTCGCAATGAACTTAAGCAGTTGGTCCAAATGACCGCTACTGCGAAACTGGGCGTTTTGCTTTTGGGCGAGCAAAGTGCTCGGCCAGAGCTCAGAACTATAAAAATATACAAAACATTATTATCTAAGGAAATAGCCACTAGCTAGCTATACTAGCGTGATATATTTGTGTGCAGCGACATCGAGATCAACATAGCGAACTATTTTGCGTAAAATTTTAAATAATTTGTACGTAAACAAATGACTTATAACTGATGTAACGATAATGTACTTGTTACATCAGTTTTACGTAAAAGTAGGGACTTTTGTCTTACATACAAATATGATGGCAATCTTATATCATTTTTACATCAGGAACCTGACCTGTACCGTATGTAATCATATGACTTACTAATTACGTAAATCTATATTCTATATTATCCGTACTAATATTATAAATGCGAAAGTAACTCTGTCCGTCTGTCTGTCTGTCTGTTACGCTTTCACGGCCAAACTACTGAACCGATTTGGATAAAATTTGGCACAAATATAGTTTGAGACACAAGAAAGGACATAGGATAGTTCTTATCCCGGAAATCTCACGGAAACGGGAACTATGCGGGTTTTTATCTTAGAATTTTTTCCACGCGAACGAAGTCGCGGGCACAGCTAGTAATATTATAAATGCGAAAGTTTGGATGTTTGGATGGACGTTTGTTACTCAATCACGCAAAAACTACTGAACACATTTGAACGAAATTTGGTGCACAGGTACAGTCCATTTCTTCTTCCTTGTCCATTTTAGTAAACAATAATGGGGCCTGGGGGTACCAATAACTCAAATTGGTCATAGACAATTAATATGGTTAGGAAAAATCGAAAGATCTGTTGAACAAGTATGACAAACTAAATTGAATGAATGATATTAATTGTGTTCGGTAGTTTACTTTTGGTATGATCTTTTTGCATTATTTTGTATAGAAGAAGAAGAAACACTATAAAAGTTACTTAGGTATGACCTAGTTTAACTTATTAGCACTACGCAATAAAAAAATCACCTCTGCTGATAGACGCCACAGATTTTTTTTGTCAATAAAGGCATTGACTTTTCTGCCATTTCTTATCTTAATCCCAAAGTCAGTATGCTCTAGAGAAATCGAAATCCACTAAACACAATTTGGGGGCTGAATCACCTTCGTCCGTAGGAGAAGACCCGGAATTCTGTATCCCTACACGTGGCCCCTGGATGGTGCTAATCAGGTGATATAGTGAGAGACATATATCACGGATATAATGACCACCCATCAGGTGATAGACCAAATATCTAACAATGATCATCTTTTAGCTGCAGAACATATATTACAGAAGCTCCAAGATCCTACTACGATATTATTTTTGGAATTTTTAGATTTTGTATTATCATTATTTACCGATTTAAATAAAGAAATGCAAGCAGAACACCCGAAAATTCATAATTTATATGAAAAAATAACTGGAACATTAAAAACTATTTTTGATTGTTTTTTAAAAAGAGAATATTTAACTAGCACTCCAATCGAAAATGTTGATTTTGAGAATCCCAGAAATTTTATGGATATTGATGACGTATACTATGGTGCTGCTGCGTCTAATACACTACTAAGTAGTTCAGAAAATCTAAACTCAGATCAAGTAAATTTGTTTAAATGCAGATGACTATATTTTTATATCGAAGCTTGTAAGCAAATAACCACGCGATTTCCATTGAAAAATAACCCAATAAAAGGTTTAGACATAATTGATCCAAAAAATGTTAAAATTGGCAAAACTGCTTCGATAGTTCCTGTGAGTAGGCTCTTTCCCAATATTTTTCACAGCAACGATTTTCAGGAAATTGATACAGAGTGGCGCATTTTAAGAAATTGTGAACAAATAAAAACATTTCCTGGTGATGTAGAACTATTTTGGGATGAAGTAAGTTTGCTAAAGCGTGGCGATGAAACTCAAATGTTTCCTTTGTTGTCTAATTTCATCTTTAATATTTTATCACTTCCCCATTCATCCGCTAACGTTGAACGCATATTTTCACATATTAATCTTTTAAAAACAAAGCAGCGAAATAGGCTGTCTACTGAATCAATCACTAGTCTATTACATTCAAAACGACTCTTTAATACAGCTAATTGTTACGATTTTGAAATTAATTCGAAGATGACCGCCGCTATGGCCAAAGAATATTAGTATAATAAATAATTATGATTGTTACAAATTAGTCTGTAAGTTTATTTTTAAAAAATAAACGAATTTATTTTTTTTGTCAAATACCGATTTTGGGTACAAATACACCGATTTTAGCTGGCAATTCTACCGATCTCGCTCTATGAAGTATGACGTTCGAGACCACTGATCACAGAACAATATAACTAACGGAAGAGAAATGTACCTTGGGGCGATTTTTTTCCCCCCACAAATGTCACTTGAGTATAATAGTTTAGGGGCAGAAAACGAGATGGCGTTAGTAGTAGACGTGTATGTGTGCGTGCGTGTATACATATATACACATCCATATATATATGAATGATTATAAAAGGCTCTAAGGAAAAAATATGAGCATAATCAGTAAGTGAAATGAAAATCGTTTCCATGATTATTTTGTTTTTATAAGGCACAAAAATCCCAATAAAATAATTTTCTTGCTTGCTTGGGAGATTTGAAAACTCAAAATAATCACAGAAAAGGCATTTCACTTACTGATTATACTCATTTTCTTTCCTAAAGCCTTTTATAATCATCCAGTATATATATATATATCTTTTCCATTTTTTGAAAAAAAGGAAAAAATACGGTCTTTGCGGTGGATCCAAGCTGATTGCAAAAAACCAGAATCAATCAACTTTATTAATATAATTTAGTTGAAAGTTATATATGCAAATAATTTCAACTATCCAATTTTTTACAATCTTTCTAGGATTATCGCAAAAACGCAACTTTGCTAGGCTATACTGGATGGGTTCAGAAAAAATACAATATATTATATACATATTTCTTTTTTTTATTTGGATACATTATAATTTTACTCGAGGTTCTTTTGACTGGTTGACAATTTCTTAATTACTGCCAGATTTAAAATGCACTAACAATCTAGTAAAGAACATATAAAAGCTCCGTAATCTGTGTGCATGATTCTTGGCATTCTGTTCTCTGTTTTATTCTGTAAGAAATTTGGGGGAAAGATTGTGTATGTAAATAAGTAGACAAAATCGATACATAAATAGACTAAAATTATCAATTGACTATATTTTTGGTTCATTTCAACACAATAAAACGCAGAACAGAAGAAAATTAAATAAGATGATGGCGATATCTGTATATATGCCATATAGTGATCGTTCCACCCGGACAAAGTGGTTCGACTCCACATTCTTCATTCGAACCGCAAATGACCGGAACATGCTTCCTGACTCTGTGTTCCCGGACGAGTACAATCTGGGGATCTTCAAGAAAAGAGTGAACTGGCACCTTCTAAGGAAGCGCGTTCCATCTTAGGCCGCATCTTAGCTTACCACCAGGCGAGATTGTGGTCATGTGCTTCCCTATAGATAATTAAAAAAATATAATCTTTATTATTTAGAAATGCAAACAAACTTAACATTTTTTTATTTACAACTAGCTACACCGTTTATTGTGATAAATGTGAATCCCACTAAAACAACTCATTTTTTCAGGATTAAAAGCAGCCTATAAGCTATTTCAGGTTATCATCTACCTGTGTGCCAAATTTCATCGAAATCCGCTCAGTAGTTTTTGCGTGATTGAGTAACAACTATCCATTCATCCACATACGCATTTATAATATTAAATATAGATAATAAACAAATCATCTGTATCACGTGCATATTGTTGCTACTGTACGTGAACTAAATTAGTGAAAGTGGATAGTTTGCAATGGGAAGTCCCGCGACCGTAGCTCGTCCAGCTCCACACACCACCCTTTTAGTTACACAAAACAAAAACAATCTAGTCACGCACTCTGCACATTTTGCCGCAAAAACCGGCAGACCGCAAACAGCAAAACTCTCAGAGAATTTTGATTGTACCTACCGAAATATTTTTCGATAAAATCTATTTTGCTGAGTATCAAGATTTCGTGCTAATATTAATAGTTTTTTTAGCCAATTTAAAAAGGGCAGTGTCTATTGATTAACTAAACTAAATTTTAATAATATTACATACATACATGAACTGATGGCCTTCGTCTTTTCGTCGTTTGAAATATGTAGTGGTTTTTCCACACCATTAAAGGTCTGATTTTTTTTTGTTGAGCAATATCAAAAAAATATTGACACGCAATAGGACACCGATGAGAAAACTTTAGGTACGACTTACTTTGAATTGATTATCATTATTTTATATAAAAAATTTAAGAAATTAAGTAGCAATCAAATCCCAAGTTTTTGTCATATAAATAATCTAAGATAACACCTCCCATTTGAATAGTTTTGTAACACATTTTTAACGTGTTTACCAATAGACTTTTATAGCTTGGAAAGTTTGTATTTAAAGAGTATAGATATAAGCCACAAAAAGCAGTAATAATTCTGTAGACAAGATGAATGCTCTAGATTGCTTTTGTTCCTTGTATTTAGCAGTGCACATAACAAGCAAATATTTTAAGAATATACATTAAATTGTCAAACTAACTAGGAAATTAGAATTTAAATATTGATTTCCTTAAATTTTTCTCTAAGGAAATCATCCGGCTAAAATAATTGCAGCTTTTTTTGTAAAACAAAATATAGTACTTATTTCAGTGGAAATTCCTTAGAGAAGAATCCCATTACTCAAAGTAACTAACATATTCGTTAATATTTTCGTTCATCAGTTAATTAAGTCTGATTGATAACACAGGTCAACAAAAAAATATATTTTTTCTGAGTCTGTTATTTAGTGACCATTTTCTGATTATATACATCGAATAGGAAACAGAAACGCTATTAACAATCAATAAACTTTGCTTTTGTACTTTATAAAATGAAAACTAAATGTAAACTAAACTAGATTTTTTGAAGAGCCATTGCATTTATGGTGTACCTGAGAGAGGAGTGAGGGGGACTACTATTCATTTTCTAAAAGCTTTTTTGTATTTTTGTGTTTAGTTATGCCGTATTTTATAATTAAATTAATAAAAATGTATGATTGATAACTTGATTTCCTTTTAAATATAATTGAAATTTAAAAATAGAGCTTTTCCATAAAATTTGAATTTTCGTGCTGGTAGCTACAAAAGCAAACTTTATTAGATAAAAATATTTTTTCATTCTTTAGTTAGGCATAAGTAATCAGAATCAGAGGTACAGAACTCAGACTCAAAATTCATGTTGACCTGTGTAACTTATTAAAATGCGGTCCCGATTGCATTCTTTATCAAGAGTTATACCTAAAAACACAGAAATCTCTTTTATTAGGGATAAGCTCGCCCATTGTGCAGTCTGTTTTTAATAAGTCTCTATGTATTACTTCTCTTTTAATTATTATGTACAATAAAGCATTAAATAAATAAATAGATTTCCCAGTGTTTGTAGGTACCACCTGGTCCAGTTTGTTTCTATTAAATTGTACACTGGTATCTACATGCCTTATATAGGCAGTGAAAATTTGACACGTTTAGTTCTAATTACCTTTTAATAAAAGATTATTTGTAATGGACCAAGTGTACAACTTCTGAAACCAGCTGGTCATTGAACTGTGTCAAGTCACAATAGAGCTAGAAGCGTTATCCACAAGCAGTACAATTTCATGCTTATCCCCCATGTAGTATGATTAAAGTTGTCCATGTTAACAGCAGCATAAGTAGATCTTTTCCAATACTTATGAATAAAAGTTTACTTTTTAACGTTTTGTTGTTTCAATAATAATACATTTTTAGTCCTTGTCAACATCTCTGACGAGTTTGTTTGTATGTCTGGGAACTATTGAACCCATTTTGATAATTCTTTCACTAGTAGAAATCTATAATTTATAGCAAGTTTCCCGCGTGGATGTCAACCTCGCGAGAAACTTGTTATTATACAAAAGAACTATTTTATTTTATGAGTGTTATAGTATACTTGTACTGCTTTTTTGACTTCATCCACACCATCATAAATTAATTTTCCGGATAAAATCCTATTTATAGAACGACACCAACTGAATATTACAATATTTATCGTACAATTTTCGAAAAATATTTTTAAATCACTTTTGTGTGTAGGACAATCGCATGGAAATTCTAGTAGGCATATCTGCCAACATTTTTATATTGTTTTTAATTTTAAATTTAGGACCATCTTTTTGTAAAAAAGACTGTAATATTTTGAATTTCTGAAAAATATAACTCCAATTCTTTTGACGGATATGCTAGCCACTTTTTATTTTTAGTATATTTTTGGCTCTAGTATACTCATTAGCATTCGTATCATTCAACTCAACTAATGTTTTTTCACATTTTGCAACCTATAATTTTTTTTAAGCATTTAGTCAGGACCCATCCGCAAACATAATTCCTTTGGCCTACATCATTATCATAATTATTACAAAGATTTAAAACTTCTTCATTAAAATTTATGATATCATTATCTTTTTCTTTGGGAATATTGGAAACAGTATCATATTCTGTTATAAAATTACTAAAATTTTGCAAACAAGAATTATGATCTTCTTCACAATTTGCATTAACTGCATGCCTAGAGTTAAAATTATTTATTAGAAGAGCTTTGTATGCACCTTCGAAAGCTATTGTGTTTGGTGCAACATTTCTTGTACCATAACTTCGAATATTACCAAAGAAATTTTCTAATGGGTCCTGATTAAAATTTCTGGTGAATAAACAGTCCAAAGAACACTTTTGTGACACAATATTCCATAACGATTTTATGCCTTCAATAGTGATTTGCATATTCTTTACAGTTGGTGTTACAGATTCTACAAATCTAATCTTATTCCCATTTTTTATCTGCTTGATAAATTTAACAGTTTTAAATACGTTTAAGGCGTTATTCCACAACTGATGGTGTGGAGAATTTCTCTTTTAACACCACATCTGTATATTTTCCATTTTTTGGATAAAAGCTACTAGAATTTAACGAATCAAATAAATTATCAAGTAATTTCACAAAAAAAATCATTTGCCTGCATTCTTGAGGTAAAAGGCCACGTGCAGATAAATGTTCAGTTGCAACGCGGCACTGTGGCTAAATAATTGCGTAGCAGTTTTGGCGCGCATCTTTTTAATTTTGTCTTTATTAACATGTTCCTCAGTTAATTTTTGAAGGCATCTTAATTGACCAAAACTTTTATCTGCTTCATATAATTGTTCAAAAAAAACACCATTTTATAGTATATTCTTCGTTTTTATTAGGTTCACAATATATAAGGTCTTTTCCTATAAGATTATTTCGGATACCTTTCATTAAATGAGGAACATCATAAATGATTTGTTTTTGTGAAACTTCACTCATATTACATTGAAATTTGTATTTAGAATCATTTTTTAAATAGTTGCATTAAGTTTCTTGTACCATTTCATTAATACCACTTACATTTACTGGACTTTGATCACATACCATACATAGTAAGTGTAGCCCTGTACTTTGTATGTGCTCAATTACATCTTTGATGAAATGTTTTAATTGAATTTTTGTTAAATTATTCGTAAAATAAAAAGCGAGTGGTTGTTTAAAACTTTTTTTGACACCTTTTATCATAAAAACCAATGCATGATTTGCGATTTTTTTGGGATCATTACACGCAAAACCCTTTAGCTCATCCTTATGTGCATCATAGTGAGTTTGTGGTGTTAATGACATTTCATCAAAAATTAAAATACTAAGACGGTCTTCTATATTTAGTTTACTAACAGTATCTTCACGCCCATATCCCCGAAGGGGTAGGCAGAGGTACAACAAGTGCACCCACGATTAGCCGAAGATACTTGGTCCCACAAATGTGATAGGTGGCAAGCCTATCGCCAACCGGGCACTTTCCAATCCCGGGCAACTTTGTGTTTCTCAGAAAACTGAAAAAACACTTTTTTTTAAAGTGCCCGACCCGGGAATCGAACCCGGGACCTCATGTGGTCAACGCCAACGCTGGACCACTAGACCACAGAGGCGATTTACTAACAGTTTTTCTTAAATTTTCGAATATATTTTTATTTATACCAGTCCCCAATTTCATTTTACCTAAAAACTTTCTGAGAGTTCTTGCAGATGGAAGTGTAAAAAGTTATGAAAGCAATGTATAACTTTTAGGACTTCGTTTGAAAAGAGAAAGGGAAAGAATTTTATCTTCTACAGTAAAACGTCTCCCAGAAGGTTTTTTGGGAGTTTTGTAATACTGCATAGCCGTAAATAATTTACCAGGCTGTGTCATAATCATTTGGAATGCGGTAATCTTATTTACGGCTTCAGCATTTTTAATTCTACATTTTAATGTTTGTCCCATTTTTTGCAATCTTCTTATTTCCTTCTTTAAGTTTTTAACTTGAAAATTAATGTGCTTTGCCTTATTATCTGCCAAAGAAGAAGGTCCTGCAATAATAAAGAATCATTAACATTTCTGATGACTGCAAAATGAGTAACACCGGTCTAGAACAAAGTGGTCTATTTATTTATTAACAAAGTGGTATTAAAAAAAGTATCTTCACGCCCGTATTCCCGGAACAGTAGGCTGAGGTACAACAAGTGCACCCCGAAGATACTTGGTCCCACAAATGTGATAGGGTAGCAAGCCTATCATCGCCGACCGGGCACTTTCCAATCTCAGGCAACTTTGTGTTTCTCAGAAAACTGAAAACACTTTTTTTGTATGTGCCCGACCCGGGAATCGAACCCGGGACCTCATGTGGTCAACGCCAACGCTGGACCACTCGACCACAGAGGCGACAGTGGTATTAACTGTGTTTTCTCCATCTCTTCCACAAAATTAATTATGTAAACACATTGAAATATTGAAACATAGGGAAAATCTTTACGTTTATACTGCCAGGTGAATCTAACCGAGTTCTGGTTTCACAGGAGTTAGTAATTGGTGTGGTAATAGACCTTTAATTACAATAAGATCCTTTTGCATGAATATTCTCAATTCTGCACCACACGGGAATATGACAATGCGGATTACTGTCACAAACAGCGCCCAGCGCAGTAACTAGCGCTATCAACAAATGGCGACCGGGACTGACAGCTTGACGTGCCCTCCGGACGACGGACGTAATCATCTTTCTTGTCAGTTCAGGCAACCAGGTGATTCAACCTGCAATGTGCTAACTAAACAGCCCTAGCCTATCTTAACTGAGAACAATCTGACAAGGAGATTTTTTTCACTATGTGCGCCCCCCGTAGGAATCGCACCCACAATCTCTTGGTAATTTCTGCATATATATATATATATATATATATATATATATATATATATATATATATATATATATATATATATATATATATATATATATATATATATATATATCTACAGATATGAGACGTGTACAATTATGTAGGAAATACGATTGCTTACTAACTGCACCTAATTTCGTTTTACTACGCCCTCATAAGTTATTATTTCGTAAATAGTAAATACATATATATTTTATTCTACGTTCCACCACACCCCACAGAAATGCGCCTTGAACCATCATTTAAGGAAGACAGTTGGCTACTTGTTTTTAACCTAATTTTGTTTGTGTACGCCGTGGGTAAAATTCTCGAACAAAATGCCTATTGTCTTTTATCTGCTACATCAATTTCCAATATCAGAAACATGACCGCCCGCCCGATTAACCACCCCGTCGGTCGAATGGTTAGCGACACTGACTAGGTAATCGACGGGGCTCGGGTTCGATCCCCGACAGGGACAAGTATTTGTTTGGTGTGTTGGTTTGGTTTGGTGTGTTGGTGTGGTTGTGTTGGTTTGGTTGGTTGGTTAGGTGGTTGGTTTCGGTGTTTATTAAATATATTCCAATATTTATATATGTATTTCTATGGACTAACACCCATAACACAAGCAATAATTTGCTTACTTTGGGGTTAGATCAGTAAGAGTAATTTGTCCCGTGAATATTTATTTATGACATTTTCATTATTGCAATAGCAATAGATGGCATACATACTATCACTTGGAGGAAAGCTTTCTACCACAGTTTGGTGCTCTAAACATAAATTCTTAAATCAAAAACCCATTGACAGTCACTTTCCTTAAGAGCATGTTAAATTTATTTGGCACCATTCATTAATTACATAAGACTTTGCACTACTTATTGACCCCCTCCCACAGATAATGAGGCTTGCGTATCCTAACAACCAACAAACAGTTGGGGCTTAGTTAATTATAAATTCTTACATGTGTTTGTATATAAGTAAAATTTTTGACAGCAATCAAAGTTACCTTTTCAGTATTTTTGGAAAAGAGAGATTGAACACAATGATGGGGATAAGGATAAAAATGATATAGGAATATAAAGATCAAGTGTGGGGATGAGAAGTGATAAAAGTATGAAAACAATCTTAATGTTTAAATTCAGAAAATAAAAACAAATAAAATATATTACTTACTTTTTTGTCGAGTAGTATGAGGTTTTAATAATGTATTTAATGTAGTTTTACAGTAGCTGTGATCTACATGAACACAAGACACACAAGTTGCATCTGAAATTAATAATTACACATTTGTATATTTTTTTAGCTGAGGTTTTGTTTAAAACGAATAATATGGCAATTGTGTGGTAAATGAGTTTAGGTTTGATGTAATATAGGCCGCATTGTAAGGGTTTACTGTACTTTTTTAACATTTTTATCATCCCACTTAGATGAAGATGGATATAGCGTCTTCAGTTGGTGGTGAACAATTGCACTTGTTTTGCAGATTTATCTTATGATTGATTACACCTAAAGAGTACAGTGGCAAGTCAGTAAATGAGCTCTTGGTCCACAGAGTTGCCGAACTGAGTGGGTGGTTATACATATTTACTACAGTGGCGAGTCAGCTCAGTTTAGATCATGCTTCAAAGGATCTGCATTTGTAGCACTGAATAAATTTTATTGTTATTTTCAAGTTCCATTTTTTATTAGCGGACATATAAATTGATATTAGTATAATTTGAAAACAAAAACATAAACACGCATATTGCTTGGTGACCAAAGAAAGAGTGGCAAGTGGCCGAGTGACAAGCGAGTGCGTGTTCATGCGTGCCGAGCGCGATGTCGAGTCGCTGCGGGGGCAGAAGCATGAAGCAGGGAGGTGGGTACTCAGCCTAAAAACAGATTGGGATTCTAGTGACTCTCTCGCCTCTCTGCTCGACCTAGCACTGGGCCGAGCACTCGCTAAAGTATTTATACCAACCGAGGATACTGACTTGCCGCTGTATTTGTTAGGTGTAATCAACCCATTAGTTGCTAAAAAGCTCATGAGCTATTAAGTATGCAATAGAGTTATGATGTACACCAAAATTTAGTAAAGTGCGACTTGGGCCACGTGCAGTGTAGAGTTCTGAAGTTGCCCTTTTAGAAAAATGCGGACTAAGAAGAGGGCTTTTATTGTTTCATATTACTAACTTCTAATATCAATTACCAATATTTCCCCACCACATGTTCACCTATTATAAAAACTTCTACAAGTATATTTTAAAAGTTGGTCAACTAATATTCCAAAAATTTGTAAAGCCAGCAAGCCATGATTGTTTGGCTATGGATGTCACTACCATCGTGGCTATTAAGTGGTAGAGTTCTGCATTTTCTCACCTGGGTCTGATACCATTGCCTTACCTATTCCTGACGCAATAGTCTCAGTGCTTGTCACTGTTTTGTTTTGATTTGAAGGGTAAGATAGCGAGTAAACTTGTGCATTACAGGTTTCTAGTAATAAGGATCTGTGAGCAATCGTGAGGACGGACGGACGGCTGGACATAGCGAAACTATAAGGGTTCCTAATTTACTTCGGAACCCTAAGAATAGAGATATTCAAATAGTCTCCATATTTGATTATTAACTTACTGATTTCACCTAAACTTTCTGAAAAATCATAAAATGTAAAGCATAGCATTTGTGTTAAATTACCCTCTAATGTAGAGGGTAAGACTTAATAAAAAGTGAGTGAATGTGACTGAACTCAAATAGTGTAGAAACAATGTTACTACAGTGGTAGCACACATCTGTGCTACCATGCTGGTGGTTCTCTTATACTTTTTGCAATCTGTTTTTTTGCAAGATTTTGCTATTAAATTTATATGTATATAGTTTCGATTTTTGTTGCCTGCAACTCTGTATTTTGATCTGTTATGCTTCTGCAGCTGAATCACAGCACTAATTTGGATGAAATTAGATATTTATCCTTTTGAAAAACTAAGTTATAACTAAATAATAACACAACAAAGGACAAGGGTGTCAATAAACTTCACAAGGAAATCTTAGAAGTAGCAACTTCTGGTTAACAAATCGGTTTGTTTGCTTCATTTTGTAATGGTTTTCATGTGCTGAAAATAGGTAAGGTTAATTAATATAACTGGAATAAAATGTAAATGGAGAAAGATGTATGTACTGCGCAACTGATCAAACATGCACTGTCAACGTCTTCAAATATTCATGACTAGCTGTTGCCCACGACTTCGTCAACGCGAACTTCGTTTAATCCGCACCGCTTCTCCCCCGTAGGTGATAGCATGATAATACATAGCCTATATATTGACCCAACCTATTAGTAATATTCATGCAAAATTTGAAGCAAATCCATGTAGTACTTTTTGAGTTTACCTCGGACATACATACAGACAAACACAAAAATTCTATAAACTATATTTTTGGCTTTGATATTGACTGTAGATCACGCCCCAAGTATTCTTTTAAAAAAATATTCAATATACAGTTTTGACTTTCCTACGATTTTATTATATGTATAGAGTATAGATGTTGCTTAAACATCAAAAGATAAGAGTTAAATGCAAGGTAAATCCATAAGGATCTTGATATTTGGAACTTAGTTCTCTCGGTTTTCTTTATAACATGACATATGGATGGTGTCATTATTATAAAAATAATGTATAAGCTTGAAGGAAATACTATAATAATCCCCCATGTTGGTCCCGGGCTCCTTTGAAGAAAAGGTCAACTGCAGTTCTGCCACGCAGGTCGTAAAAGGCGACCGATTAGCTATACGAGTTACTAACATTGTGACTACTAGGTGGTAGAGTTCTGCATTGTTTTCTCCAGGTCTGGTACCACCGTCTTACCTAATCCTGCCGCAATAGTGTTAGTGCCTGTCACTGTCGTGTTCCGGTTTGGAGGGTAAGGTAGCCGGTTAACTTATGCATGTGGCATAAGACCTCGCCACAAGATAGCAACGCACCATTAATACTTTTGAAAATGGCTGACTCTTTCCATCAGGAGACCCATCTGCTTGTTTGCTATCTTTTACTATAAAAAAAAACAATGTAACACAAAATCCAAATTAATATCTGTATCACTCAGGACACTTGCTAGTTTCTTAAAATCTATTCCACACACAGAACTGCTTTTTACAGTAAAAGTGTTGCCTTTATGATGCAGCATATTTATAATCATCTACCAGCCTGGATCTCAGACACAAATGACCTGTAGCTTTTTAAGAAAAAATTAAGATATTTTATGTAATAAGTCATTTTATACTATTGATGAATATTTTGATTGCAAATGGTAAATAAATGCTGCAAACAAACGACATACAATTTTAATATTATTATAGAATTAAGATATGACATGTAAAATATTATTATATTGACTATGCTCAGTACCTATATTTAAGTAAATATTATTAGTTTAGTAATTAAATTAATTCAAACTTTAAAATGACAATGTAATTAAAATTTCAATTTTATTTTATAATTATCTTACGCCAAAACGGCAGGTCGTACCGTCCTTATTAACATTATGTATATTCACACCTTCACCTACTACCACAGAATAAAAGAGTTTGAGTTTGAAAAATAATTACACAAATGATAAATAATTAGTAATTATGCATGTGATGTACCATACCTGTATTAACTTGATATGAAGTGCTAGCATGATCTTGAATATTAATAGTCCTAGCAGTAATATCTGTTATGCCTCTGTGTTCTCTATTAATGAAATTCCCTAAAATGAAATGTGACATTAATAAAAGAATGATAGAAATTCCAGATTATTTTTTGTTAGCCAAATGCAAATTTTTAGGAATAATATTGCAATTTACCTGTTGAATAAAGAGATGGGACAGCATTTCTTTTTAGCCTATTATTTTGATTCCAATCATTATCTGTAAAATGTTGAGCACAAATTCTTTGATGTTTATAAACTTCTTCATAATTAGTTTTCTTATCAATAAACCCTATTATATTTATCCAATTTGCAAATTCCAAAGGATATTTTTTTGGATTTGGTAAACAATGAAGGTCCAGACCTGAAAGCACATGTATTTCTTGCATAAATGATTATGTGATTAGAAAAAAAAATTATTTGTTTAACCAAAGTGTGACTTACATTATGAACTACAGATATCAAATTTAAAAGTATACTGTAATTTCAAAACCATACGGAAAATATATAAAATTAAAAATAATTCAAGGCCAAATTTCAAATAAGTCATCATCAGTCATTCAAATAAGTCATCAATTTCAATAAGTCAAAAGTAAAATATTTTTATTCGAATTATCCTTTAAGGTACTTTCTGATGAGTTTACATTTTCTGAGGTACAAGCAGATCGGAAACATGGCCATACACTGAGATCTGGCCGAACAAACTTAAAGGGATTGTCTTTTTTATACATATATATTTTTTTATATAATGTATTTATAACAATTTATTATAATTACTATGCAGTTCGTATGAGGAGCAATTAATCCCATACTTTACTTTTTTTTTACTAGGTGGTAGAGTTCTGCATTGTCTCACCCGGGTCTGGTACCACCGCCTTACCTATTCCTGCCGCAATAGCATCAGTGCTTGTAGTTGTCGTGTTCCGGTTTGGAGGGTAAGGTAGCCGGTAAACTTATGCATGTGGCATTAGACCTCGCCACAAGATAGCAACGCACCATTAACATCTTTGGTGTCTTTAGGCGATGGTTGACTCTTTCCACCAGGAGACCCATCTGCTTGTTTGCTATCTGATGATATAAAAAAAAAAAACTATTAATTTCCAACTATTCAGATTTTTGTACAGAGTTTTGATTTTATATAATTTTTCTGTATTGGTAGATAGACTGCCCCCAGTGTTACTTATTCTGTGGAGACGTGACACATGCAGAGCAAGAACAATAAAATCATTAATTTAAATTTTTATAACAAAAGATAACAAAAACACATGGAGACCCAGACATGAAAGGAGACAACAAAGGACAAAACCAATAGTTAACATCTGGTCTCCAAGTCATTGGTGTCTGTAGCAAGGATACATTGCTATCCAGAATAGAATATCGTATAGACTCACAACACAAAAGAATGGTATACAATCTGAAATGGAATTCGAGATCAAAAATGTAAACATGTCAATGTCACTTCAATTTGTGTGGCCGCATTTCCGTTCCAGTAATAGTTTAAAAAAATATATGTTGACGTGTCAAAATAACTTGTAAGAAGTTTGCCATTTGCCACCATTACCAATCATATATACTCAACATTTTCCTAGGCAGCTGCAGCATGCAGCCAGCTGAATTATAAGTTTTTGACGAATCCTGCAGGATCACCTAATTTTTCTGGGATGAAAAGTAGCCTATGTACTATTCCAGGTCATTATCTACCTTTGTGCCAAATTTAATTCAAATCCATTCAATAGTTTTTGCATGATTGAGTAATACACATCCATCCATCCAGAAATCCATACTTTCACATTTATAATATTAATTAATATAGATTTATAATTATAATAATAATAAAAAAGTTATCTATTTGATAACTTTTTTTTAATGAGACTACAGAAATATAGCAAACAGAAAGTAAAATATCTGTTTAGATTGGGTTGGGATATAACTAAATATCTATACATCAAAGAAAGTCAAAATTGTACATTGAATATTTTTTTTTAAATTATACTTGGGGAGTCATCTACATCGATATCGAAGTCAAAAATATAGTTTTTAGAATTTTTGTCTGTTTGTTTAAGGTTCAAACTATGTACAAGCCCACACTATTTAGTGAGTATTTTTTTCTTATGGAAAAAAGCAACCTAAAAACACATTAAGTTCTGATGCAGTTTATAATATGCAGTAGTTTGTTTAAGTAATTTTTTAAATACTATAGGTTGTAGTCGATATGTGTGTGCTTCGGCACTGCGGGAAGTGCAGCCCCTCTGTCCTTGTGTAACAAAGCATAGGCGCCAATGTTTGCCATCGCAATTCTTCTCCCTCCACGCCTTCGCAATTTCTAAAAACACTCTAGGGGTAGGGCAAACAAGACCACGAGCAAGTCGGTGTGCTCTGATTCGGATATGTCATCAATTTAGCTATATTATTTAAACATCTTATTCCCATACTATAATAATTTTTTTCTGGAAAATTATGAATTTCCACAACTTATTTATTCTATTTGCCAAATTTCAATTTGGCAAATAGAATAAGATAGAATAAGCCTATTTACAAAAAAAAATGAGCACTAACCTTGTGACTCACAAAACGTTTACATCAGGTTGGTGAGTTCCTTTTCTGTTAGAAATAATATACCACCCGTATAGGGTGGCCTTGTATGTCAGCCATTTGATCTCCCCCCCACCTCCCATACAATACAACGCCAAAAAACTTTTAAAATTTACTGTTTTCATGTACTACATCATATATTGCCACCCCTTTTATTATTAAAAAAAATACCAGGGGTGGTTTCCCTCTTTGTAGGATGGTCTAGTACCCTCCACCCTTCCACCCCCACCCTCGAAAACACAGAAATTCATGGGGTGCTAAAGTACAGTTTAGCCCCATCAGGTGCACCCCTGCTCGTTTGCGCCCTCTACTATAAAAAAATGTTTTATGTGAAATTAAACATTTTATTTTAGAACAACAAGCAAGCAGATGGCTATCCTGATAGAAAGAAACAATTACTGCCTAGACAACAAGGACGTTAATGATGCGCCGCTATGCTTGTAGCAGGCATATGCTTAAGTTTACTGGCTACTTTATTCATATCATAATATGCCAGTGAGAAGTATTAACGATATTGCGACAGGAATAAGTATGACAGTGGTACCAAACCCGGGCGAGACTTCTGGAATTCCACCGCCAAGTAGTCCTAGTAGTCCCGATGGTAGTGACACGTTCGAATGATATTTGCCTTTATAGCAGACGATTCAAAGGGGCCGAAGGAGCTGGTCAAAATGTTTTCTTCAAAGTAGTGTGTATCCTTTTTGAATTTATTAGTCGTCATTTCGTGATTATGTTAGCTGATAATTTAGGATGTACGACTGAACAAATGTCATACCTGTTAATAAACACCGCACACAAAACGGAACGGAAAACAAAAAATATGTAAAAACTTAATTTATAAGAGATTATAAATTTTGAAATCCGTTTCTGACTATTTTTAAAAATACAAATTAAAAATGGCTGAAAATGCCAAACACAAATTTCTTTTCTCTTTGTCATAGTCCAGGGCTACCAGGTGCAAAAAAGATTTGATCGTATACCATCACAAGAAATACAAAAAAAAGTTATACGAAAACGAAGTTTTGAAATATAGTGTACTTTTTAGAAGTTTTTACCAAAATAAACGTTTGTTTAATTTTAGAAAGAATATTGCAATAAAATTGTTTAATATACTTCTGATTATTTAATAATTATTATAATATTTGCTGTGGTCATTATGTTTAGTACTTCTGTTGGCTTAACATTTGTACAATTTACGTTTATTTTTGTTACCTACTTCACTGTCATTAATATTAGGCCACTTGTATCTTTATCAAAAAAAAAAATTAACAGACTGGAAAATTAGTTCGTTCACAGTTATATGATACTCAAATTCACAGATTATATTCAAAGTGTTGTGAGCTCTTTAAACGGCTGTAAATTCCGTGTTACAAAAGACCCCTTCCGCTGAGATCGTGATCTTTAGCGATTTTAATGCCTAACACGCCGAATAGCTATGTTCACTCACTACCGATCATGTGGGGAAGTCTGTTCAAGATTTTGCCTTGGCGTATGGTCTAACACATTTGGGCATTTCGCCAACGCGAGTTCCCGATGTGGACAATCATAAGCCTTCACTGCTGGACCTTCTGCCGACCTCTCATCCGGACCATTAAAAGGTATCTGTGGACGTCCTTCTTGTTACGCCAGACCACTGCCTGATCCGGAGTAAAATACTGGTTACGTGCCTATCAGGCCTTCTTTTGCAGGCTGTCGTCGCGTTTAGCATTATAAGTCAGCAGAATGGAACGGGATGTGGCCTTTTTTTGCGTCCTACTCATGGGGGCGGATGTGCTTCTCGCTAAATGATCCGAGTGTCATCGCTGACTCTAATACTGATGTGGTTCTGCATGGCATGGAACTTTTCATTCCATTTTCTGCAGTATTGTTTTGGTCGCTTCTGCAAAATGTCTTCACGCCAAAAGCGGAAATGCTACCGGGCTTGGCTGCAGCGTCAACATCTCGTGATGAAAAAACCAGCGCATTACGTAAGGAGTATAATTCCGCCTCAAGGTTCTTCAAAAGAGCTATCGCCAGGGCAAAATCTGAACACATTAGCAGAAATGGTGAGAAATTAGTTCATCTTCCTTCGGGAACCCGTGCATTTTGGTCTCTCGCCTTGGGGAATCTCTCATAGTCCTCTATTCCATCCTTACACGTAGATGATGATTCTCTGGCCCACACTGCAAAGGAAAAGGCCGATCTTCAGGGCTCGTTCTTTGCGGCCAACTCGATTCTGGATGACCAATAATCCGGCTAAAATCCCGCAGTGCTATAGTTCTATGACGGAATTAAAATTCCTTAAGTCTTGCATGCGTAAAGCTCTTTTTTCTTTGGACGTCCATAAGTCAAGTGGGCCGGATGGCATCCCTACGAGTGTATTTAAAGCATGTGCTCTAGAACTGGCGCCGGTATTAACATGCCTATTCAGGCTCTTCTAGCGACAAAGACAAAGCGCTTCTCGCGACGCTGCCCTCCTATAGGCTTCCCGTGAAATTATGCAACTGGATCACCAGTTTTTTGGCTAATCGGAATATCAAGGCCGTAGTCGACCATGCGTGCTCTGACCTTAAATTTGTCAATGCTGGTGTTTCACAAGGCTGCGTGCTATCACTGATACTGTTCCTTCTGCATATCAATGACATTATGTGAATTCGCAACATACATTGCTATGCAGATGACAGTACTGGTGATACTCCGGCCGTAGTGGTATTTCTCAGGAACACGTCGAAGAGTGCCGAAACAAGCTTGTGTCCTAAGTTAAGAATTGACTAACCGATGTCTCGGAATGGGGTCGTCAAAACCTGGTCACTTTTAACCTCAAGAAGACACAGCTTTGCGTGTTCTCCGGTAAAAAGACACCCTTTGTCATGTCATCTCGATTGGGGGATACTCTCCTGACAGCCTCAACTAGTGTCGGGATTCTGGGAGTCAACGTATCAAATTACGCTCAGTTTCGCGGCCATTTGGCAGTTAAGGCCAAACTAACCTCCCAAAAGCTCGGTGTGATCAGCAGAGCAAGAGACAGTACTTTTTGCCGACCCGTCACCTTCAACTTTATAAGGCTTAAATTCAGCCTCATATGGAGTACTGTTCCCATCTTTGGGCTGGAGCTCCTCAGTAACAGCTTCTACCTCTTGATCGCATTCAGCTTAGAGCGGTTCGAATCGTTGACGTCCAGGTTATTTCGAAACGGCAAAGAGTCACTTTGGCATTGCGCAGAGATGTTGATTCACTCAGTGTCTTCTATCGTATTTTTCTTGAGGATTGTTCCGACAAGTTATTTGTACTAATTTTTGCAGCCAAATTTCATCATCGGACATCGCGTCAAAATTTGAAATTCCACCCTCACCATCTTGACGTCTGGAAATCCACAACATTTAGTTTCTGTCGGTACTTTTTACCTCGCACTTCTCTGCTCTGGAATCAATTACCAGCTGAGGTGTTTCTAAACGAATACGACTTGGGGGCCTTCAAAAAAAGAGCTTACTCATTCTTAAAAGCCGGCAACGCAACTGCAAGACCTCTGGTATTGCGGATGCCAATGGGCGGTGGTGATCACTTACCATCAGGTGCACTTCCTGCTCGTTTGCCTCCTCTTCTAAAAGAAAAACACGAATTAATTTAACTCCAAAGTAAGAAAATTATTTGCTTGTGCTATAGGTGTTAGTCAATAAAAATACTGGTACATACATAGAAATACATATATGAATACTTTAACATACATAATTAACACCCAAACCCAGAAATACAAACATCTATGCTCATCACACAAATGTTTGTCCGTGTAAGGAATTGAACCCGAATGACCTTGATTCGTAATTAGGTTCGCTAGCCAGTCGATCAACGGAGCGGTTGCTTTTACATAAATCAAGCCTGGAGGCTTCGTTTCTGAAATTTCTGTGGAATAGCAAAATTTAGAGGTTATCAACCTTTTTTAAGCTGCATTAATATTTACAAATGAAGCAAAAACCAAAAATAAAAGAGGTACAATCATTTCACCCACGATTAGTCGTAGATACTTAGTATCATAATGTGATTGTTATTAACTTAAATTATGTTTTGTTGGTAATAAACAAATAACGGTGTTTTGAACGGTGATGGTCTTGCGGTGACTCGCTTGATCCGTGGTTTGAATACCACCATCTTCCAACTATTACTGCCGCCATAACGTAACTACAAAACGCTACGTATCGAACGAACATCCAAACAAAAAAAAAACCACATTTATTTAATGTACTTATTTTTCAAACTTTTATTTTACAAAAGGCTTGCAAAATCTGAATAAAAAAGTTACTTATCTTCTATTTTAGGAAAACAGTAAACTTACTCAAAAATTACTCAAAACACCGTAATCTTCCGTTTACACACATGATATGGTTTCAACTAAATAAATCAAGTCTAAACACGTGTAAAACATTAAATCTTTTTAAACATGACTGGTGGCACGTTAGCCATGTCATCAACTTCTATGACGTTTGACACGGCAGCCGTGTCACAAAATATTTATATTTCGCCAATGCTAAAAGTTTTGGAAAATATGGGCCGCAAAGAATCGGTTAAAATTTTTCTTTGTCGTTTCGGGAACATATCGTCTAACATGCCTAATTTGTATGACAACAATACATCTGTATTGATTTATCTGTGTGTGTATGCAACTTCTCATAACTTATGAATGAGTAAACCGATCGTAACGCGGTAAGTAGAATTTGATTTGGTTCTACCAAATTACGATTAAGTGCGTTTATTCGATTAAGTGTATTTCAAGAAATTATATAAAAGTCACTGAAAAATAGATATTTCAAAATGACTTCCAAACTTATGTACCTACAAATTGATTTCAAAATTAAATTAAAACTATTAAAACTGCAGTGAATGCTAAATAAAATAATATTTCTATACACTTTGGTGAATGCCATTATCTGGATCGAAATAGGAAACAGTCGAAAAAAGAAAATCAAAACTGACAATGGAATTTATTTTAAAAGGAGGAAAAATAAAGTTCTTTTTTTAATTTTTACCCTTCTTTGGCTAATCATATCATAACCCACAGTATGTTGTTATATAAGTTTAACTAATTGCAACGCATAGATATTCACTCACTACATAGGTGCAGCATTGTATATTCTAATATCGAGCAATAAAATTAGACACTGTATAACCAAAACAGGTTGTCTAAGCAATAAGTTATGTTAATTCGTACATTTTCCATAAGATAAGGCATAATGCCAAAAAATCATACAAATACGAATATGAAATCCCACATCTGGTAGCCCTGTAAGCACAGACTGGAAATGCCTATAAGTCTAAGAATTTTAGACCGGTGTTTACAGTGCAAAATATTCATTAAATGTTCTATATTTTTTTGTTTTTATTATATAATTACGGTACATTTTAATTAACTTCTGTAGTTTTTCTTCTAGAAATATTTATTTTACTTTGAGAAATATAAATTTCATCAAAATACTGGTAACATTTTGTGTTGATTGTATTAGTGACATCTAGCATAACACAAAGAACTACGTAGTAACTACGTAATTAGGGGTAGTTTCCTAGTTGTCGCTAGTTTCCATACATTGTATTCAAGATGGCCGACTGACATTAAGCTTCATCCCACTGCCACTGATTTGAGGACTGAAATTTAAAAGCTTATTCCAAATATAATTTTCTTTGGATAATAGGTACTTTGTCAAAATCCGATATCCCAAGGTAGTAAAATGTCTACCGAAATTAAGGAAGAACCTTTTGATAGCGTTTACCTTGAATCCGTCATCGAAGATACAGAAGATAAGTTACCCTGTGAAATGGAAATAAAAATAGAGTTAAAACCCATTGATGAAAGCCAAAATGTAAACTCCGAAGATAGCGTAGCTACATCAAAAGTAAAATCGGAATTCAAGCACACACAAAGTGGTGAGTCCTGAGTCGTGAATTTGCATTCCGAGAATTCATGTCTTATTAAATGATTTGAATGTGTGGCAGGCGTATTGCCACATTTGTGTCATTTGTTCAACACTAGTTAAAATATGAGATGGTTAATAGTTAATACCGTTTCAGGCTTGTATTTATATTATGGAGCTGATCTTCTTGATTTTAGTATAATAAGCAGTATAACATCTGGTTTATTGTAGTGATTGCTTCTATCGGTATCAAGCAATCTTAATAGTATGTGTGGTATTCTCCAATACAGTTTCAAGTTTGTATTTATAGTATGGAGGGTTAGTATTTTGTATCAATTGATATTTAAGTGCTAGCTACTGGTGTTAAAAATTTGGTTGTGTCCGGGTAATCTGTTTGTGTGAGTATTGGAGAGGCTCCGGTTATATCTTGGAGGGTTGGCATTAGAAATGGGTTCGCACGATTTTTGTATTTCTGAGTGGTGGGTTGGATAGGGGTTGGCTTCCTAACCCCTATCCAACCCTTCCTTTCTAATGATACTACTCCCGCCACACGGAAATGTCTAGTTTTTTTTATAACCATTTTCCTCCATCCATAGTAAGTGTAAAAATATATATAAAAACGTGTAAATGGCAACCCGGATGGGGGAGCGAAAGGGGCGGAGCCCCCCACCGTGGGGGGATCGGGTGGGTAGCCCCCCACCACTTAGGAAAAAATTCATTCAATGCCACAGTTGAAGTAGGTTAGTTAGGTTCTCTTTAGTTCCCACACCCAGAAATAGGAGCCTCCAACCGTCCGACCGTCGACACACTCCTACCCGACTTGTTACAGTAATAGGTAGGATTTTATTACAATTATGAAGATAAAAAATTTATTATGAATTTATGAAAAAATATGTTGTTATGAAAGAATTTTTATGATTTTCTACAATATGTTATATATTTATGAAGTACCATATTTCTTGGGATTAATTTTCTTAATATTTAAAATATTGCAAATAATGATTATGATTTTAAGTTAGACAAAATATACTTATTAATAACATCTCATAAAAAATAGTGCAAAACAATTCAAGATAGATATTTGATGTGTTTTTAAGTATTTGCATACATTTTGAGGTTAGGTTAGGGCACACACACACACTCACTCACCCACATGTCTGAGTGAGTGTGTGTGTGTGTTTGCATTCATGTGTAAACATCTCATAAAAAATAGTGCAAAACAATTCAAGATAGATATTTGATGTTTTTTTAAGTATTAGCATACATTTTGAGGTTAGGTTAGGGCACACACACACTCACTCACCCACATGTCTGAGTGAGTGTGTGTGTGTGTGTGTGTGTGTGTGTGTGTGAGTGAGTGAGTGAGTGTGTGTGTGAGTGTGTGTGTGTGTGAGTGTGTGTGTGTGAGTGAGTGTGTGAGTGTGTGTGTGTGTGTATATGAGTGTGTGTGTGTGTGAGTGAGTGTGTGTGAGTATGTGTGTGTGTGTGTGTGTGTGTGTGAGAGAGTGCGTGTGCGTGTGTGTGTGTGTGTTATAGTGATCGTTTGATCTTTTTGACCTATCCCCCAAAAGGAGAAGGTGATCAATTTGGCTGTATATTTTTTTATGTTTGTTCCCTCAGAACTCACCCATGTATGAACCAATTTAATTTTTTTTTGTTTGAGAGGATATACTTTGTGTGTGTTTATATCATTTTAATTTGGTGAAATTTGGTTCTGGAGATATATGAAAAGGGAAGTAAGTAACAGTTACAGCAATTATACTGTGTTAAAAAAATATCATTGATTTAAAAAACCCAAGATGCATAGTCCCAAACAAAACTGACACTCAAAACTGTCACTAATTTCACATAAGTAGTTGTAGATATGACAAAAACATATGTTTTTGGATATCCAACCTTAACCACAAGATTTATAGTTGTGTTTACAAAGCAATGTACAAAAAGTAATCAAATTGCCAATGACGTGACCAATGTGATTCTATTTGAAAGAGCACACCATTTAAAATTGTACTCTCATTTTTAGAGGATGATTTTGAGACACTGAATGTGCCTCTTGGGTTTTTTATATCAATGAAAAATATTCATTATATCTTGTTAGTTGATATTATTTTTTGGCTTAAGTATAAGCAATCGCCAGATTATAGAATATAATGTCAAAAAATCACTATAAACTGTTAACAATAGTAATTACCAGAATTTAATCCCCATTCAAAACACCTAGTACCTGCATTTGTTTACTTTGGGGTAAGATCAATTCACGTAATTAGTCCACCTATATTATTATTATTAAAAAAACTGAATTAGTCCACCTATATTATTATTATTAAAAAAACTGATATTTGTTGCTTATATTGGGAAAATAAATGCAAATTCTAATAGAAAATAGTATTCCGATTGTACATATTTTTAGTATATATTTCCATGCATATTTTAAAATTTCGTTAGTCCATAATATAATCCAAATCATCAGGAATCAATTAATGCCTTCTCATATTAAAATGGTTGACCCTTAAGGGCAAACACCTTACATATTGTTGCAAATAATTTAGAAAAGTGAAGAGTGAGAAGACTGGAAAAATCTAGAAACAAAAAAAAGATAGCTACTTCTATTGATAAACAATAGCTGCTGTTACCCAAACAGCTATGCCATAATTGACCTTTTAGCGTAGGGCATAGCGGTGAAAATGGCGTGTACTATGACTGATTTACACTTAAATTGTTATTTTATGAATTTTCGGGAATATGGTCGAACTTTACCTTGGGTATAAATAAGGATGTGTTGACGGATAGCAACTCAGTTCTAAATAGCGATTCGGAAACGACAGCTCGGACGATCAGTGTAAGCCGATATGTTAATTACAGTCTAGTGATACAGAAAGTGTTTTAGTTTAGTGATTCAGTGTAGTTAGTTTGTGTGATTGGTGAGTGTAATTAGCGTTGTCAGTGTATTTACGTATTGCATTGTGGTTTATTGTACATTGGTGTTGTAAAAATACAGTTTTAATATAAGTGGTATTTCATTGCACAGTATGGACTCTAAGCTCGTAACAATGTTATATAATACTAACTCTTGCCCGCGTCTTCGTTCGCGCGGACTTCGTTTACTCCGCACAGCTCCTCCACCGTAGGTGATAGCGTGATAATATGTAGCCTATATGTTAACCCAACCTTTAGTAATATTCATGCAAAATTTGAAGTAAAACCATGCAGTACTTTTTGAGTTTACCCCGGACATACATTGACTTTCCTACGATTTTATTTAATGTACTAGCTGTTGCCAGTGACTTCGTCCGCGCGGACTTCGTTTACTCCGCACTGCTTCTCCCCCGTAGGTGATAGCGTGTAAATATGTAGGTTTTATGTTGACCCGACCTGTTAGTAATATTCATGCAAAATTTGAAGTAAATTCATGCAGTACTTTTTTAAGTTTATCCCGAACATACATACAGACAAACGGGCAAAAATTCTAAAAATAAAAATAAATTTTTGGCTTTGATATCAATTGTAGATCACGCCCCAAGAATTCTTTTAGAAAAATATTCAATGTACAGTTTTGACTTTCCTACGATTTATTATATGTATAGATATAGATTAATAACAATTATTTTTTGATTATGTTTTAACAAACATCCTTTTGTCATCATTCTAAATATTTTTTGATGTTTTTTCCTTATTTTTATTTGTATAATGTTTCTATTACTGGTTTTATAGGCTTAATTTAAAGAATATGAACAATTTTGGCTGCAACAACAAATGTTTACTGGTAGAGGTTTTCTCATAATGGTAATATTAAATTAACATATTTACTTTTAACAGGTTTGTTAGTATTAGGGATGGGATATCACAGCCAAAAGTATTGATACATCCCTAGTATTGGTATCAAAACAAAAGTATCAAATTAGTAATAGCATCCAAACTGAATTGTCAATATGAGTAAGTGTTGAATAAATTCAGTTTCCCTACTGCACTCACTCACAGCAGAGGTGTGTAGACCATGACTGTGGTTATGTTGTGGTTTAATGAGAATCAAAAACAAATTAGATACAAAAATAGCTTTTATTTCAGACAAACATAAAAAAGAGACAAGAGCACTTAAATGTTCCACTCTTCTTCAGTGCAGTCACTGAAGAACGAGAGTTCTTTTTCCTTTAAGTCTGTTCTTTGCTATACTTATAGTTACTCGTGCGTTTGAAAATTACCTCTCTGAGGGTACAGATATTGCAGGTGAGTAAAGATATTGCTGAGCCTGTTTATACAGTAATGGAAAAACAATTTTTTATATCTTGCCATTGTGTCATAGGGTTGAAGTCATGAGGGGTTATTAGATTTACTAAATACAGAGAAAATTCTTCCTTTCAGTATCAAATCGACCGCCCCGTTGGTTGAGTAGTTAGCGACCCTGACTATGCAATCAACGGGGCTTGGGTTCGATCTCCGATGGGGACAAACCTTTGTGTGATGAGCATAAATGTTTGTATTTCCGGGTTTTGGTGTATATTAAATATATTCCAGTATTTATGTATGTATTTCTATGTATTAATATTGTTGACTAACATCCATAACACAAGCAAATAATTTGCTTACTTTGGGGTTAGATCAGTAAGTGTAATTTGTCCAGTGAATATTAATTTTTTATCTAAATCGAAAAGTAGCTATATGAGTAAAATATTGGATTTGATAGTGTCCCTAGCTAGTATCATGTGCAACGTATAATTAATACATATAATAAAATCGTAGGAAAGTCAAAACTTGTAACGTGTAAATCCCGTTACCTAATAATTCGTTATAATGTTCGGACAAAATAACCTTTGCATTTAGTATAGTCAATTGAGACTGTAAAAATGTTTAGTCCTCCTCAACTTATATATTACAATTTACATAATATGACAACACTTTGTCTATGTAATAACGTCAAATTCTGACACTTGGTTTTTTGTTAACAATGTAATTCGCCTAAGTTGTGTCTAAAATATTTAAAACTTTTAAAATTAGATAATGGGCAGAGTTCGCCTAGATTTGGTCGAAAAACTTGAAATACGGCCCTAGAAAATGCGTGCCGTATAAATTTAATACATTTGCAAGAGTTTACATTTCCACAAAAATGTGATATTTTTCATGCACGTGTCCGGCACCTAACTGAAAAATATACTCGGGAAAGGAAGGAGGGGTCGTAGAAGATCGCCTAGAGCGAGAGCCCCGATTTTTTCAAGCACGATCGGAGGGATATCCGCGGGCACTATTTGATGCGTGTCCAATTTTCTGAAGGCCTAGTATCTCCCGTCGCGCCGAAAGGTTTGCTGATTCCCGGTATGAGCTCATTTTTTTTGTGTGATAATTTTGGGTGAGGCAGTGTGTGACTATGAACTTTGAACTCTCTTATTATAATTATAGTCCGTAACCTATTATAAATGCGACCCTAACTTATAGACCAAATACATACAATCCATCCGAGTCAGTCTCCTCATTTCACCTCCTGCCTTATTGTTCGATTTTGTTTTTCAGATTCTGAACTTATTTATATTTTTTTGGTAAGTGATCACCTTATAGTTTGGTAAGTGATCACCTCACCCCCCTTATGATTAAAAGCCAATCCCCCTTTGCTATCTGGCTATATGGAGGTAGTCTGTGTGACGCCACTGGGTGTGGCGCTCGATATTGATAAATAACACCTAGAATCCACCAGGTACCAAACCATCGTATCTGTTATACAGACCATTATTACCTTCCTTATATAAATTCATAGACACCTCGTCCAGGCATAATAAAACAACTATTATTTTTCTTTATATTTGCATTTCGAGGATGTCGCATTTGGCTAATGTATAGTTTAATACATTTGGCACTTTTCACAATAAATATTTATAATACAGTTTGGCTTCGCTTCCATAAGTAATAATTTTTCAATATATTTGGCTTCTCTCTAATTTATTAATATTTTCAATACATTTGGCTTCCCGAACATAGGGACCTGAAATTATTAGGAAATCACTTGTTACCTGAATTTATATATATTTTTTTTTTGATAAGTGATCGCCAATCTAAATAAATATTATTTCAATACATTTGGCGTTCGCGAACAGTGACATGAAATTTATTGGGGTAATACATTTGTCGCTTGTCTAAATAAATATTTTTTTAATACAAACTGTACATTGAATATTTTTTTAAAAGAATACTTGGGGCGTGATCTACAATCGATATCGAAGCCAAAAATATAGTTTTTAGAATTTTTGTCTGTTTGTCGGTATGTATGTCCGGGGTAAACTCAAAAAGTACTGCATGGATTTACTTCAAATTTTGCATGAATATTACTAACAGGTCGGGTCAACATAAAACCTACATATTATCACACTATCACCTACGGGGGAGAAGCAGTGCGGAGTAAACGAAGTCCGCGCGGATGAAGTCGCAGGCAACAGCTAGTATAAAATATATCATTTGCTAGTAATAATCTTTATTATATAGATATCTGTAAAATTAATGTTTAAATGTGTGGATATACAATTTGAAACAAAAATATCACTTTATACTTAATTGCATCAGAAGACAATATTTTTAAGTAGGTGTTTAGTAGATTACTTTTAATGACATGTCTTTACATTTTGTTTCCATCAATGCAAAATATATATTTCATACTATTTAACATCCACCATAGTATTGTTTTTTATTTAGTTATTTTTGTTTATTTTCAGATCAAGCTGAGAAAGACCTACCGTCAAGTAAACAGGATACCAAGAAAATGATTGAGATTAATGTGAAAGAATTTACATACCCTGATGTCTTACTGCCGACGTTGAAACAGCCTATAACTAAAACAAGTAAACAGCCTAAACCCAAAACAAACAAACAACCTAAACCACAGACATCTAAAAAGCAAAAGGTTGTGAAAACTGAATTATCTTGTCACATCTGTAAAGAAGTATTTAAGAAAAAAATTGAATTACAAAGACATTTATCAAAAATTCATCAAATTAAGAGATCTTTTGTTTGCAATGTCTGTAACAAAGAATTTACAGATCCCAGAACTTTACGCGATCATAAATTGTCTCATACAGGCGAAAAGCCATTTTCTTGTGATATATGTGGAAAGTCATTTAGACTTAAAGGTCACTTAAAAATCCATATAAATATACATAGTAATTTAAAACCGTTTGTTTGTAAAATATGCAACAAGGGTTTCAAAAATCCTGGTAATTTATATGAACATAAGTTTAAGCATGTTTCTGAGAAAACATTTGCTTGTGATGTCTGTGACAAAAAATTTTGGATCAAAAGAAATTTAACTGTACACAAATATATACATGCTGATACAAGACCCTATAAGTGTATTGTTTGCGGTAAAGGTTTCAATACTCAGTTTTATTTACAACAGCATACATTACTGCATGGTGATGAAGAACCATTTCCTTGTCCAGACTGTGAGCGCACATTCAAGACAAAAAGCACTTTACGCAGCCACCAAAGGATGCATAATAATTTAAAGCCTTTTCCATGTGATTTATGTAAAAAAAGTTTCAAAAATTTGAGCCATTTAAAAACTCACCACAAATATCATACTGGGGAGAAACCATTTTCTTGTGATGTTTGTGGGAAATGTTTCACCTTGAAAGGAACTTTAAACCAGCATAAACATACCCATAGTGATGAAAAACCTTATGGCTGTGATATATGTGGCAAGCGTTACACACAAATAACTCATATGCGTACTCATAGACGTACCCATGCTGGACTTTACCCAAAACTTCATACATGTAATGATTGCAAAAAGAATTTCTCATCTTTAACACATTTACGTCGACATCTTTTATCTTTAACATGTCAAAAAAAGAAAATTAAAAACACTTAAAAGGATTGGTAGTATTAATTTATTTATATGTTGAACAATCAGCAAGTTGTGATGATAAAAACACTTTTATGGCAATTTTACTTGTTCCAATAAGTAAGACAGTGTGTTAAGGGCTCTATTAAAAGGCCCAGTTACACTTTGATAAATGCGAATGCGAGTTGAATGCAGGTGCTTAGTATTAAGCAAAAACGTGTAGACAGCCGTTGATTAGTGTGATTAGTAATCAGAGTAGTAAAGTGAATAGACGCTGATTATTAAACCACTCGCACTAATCAACGGTTGTCTTCACGTATTTTTTGTTTAATACTAAGCACCTGCTTTAAACACTCGCACTAATCAGAGTGTAACCGGGACTAAAGTAAATAGTGCTAGAGGTTGAGTTCAGTTACAAGTCTTTTAGTTTTTTTTATTGAGAGCTAAATTCAAGGGATCTAAGATTAATATTCTACAGAACCCCTTGTTAGGTTGCAAACATTTTTACTGCAGCAATAACCAGGCGAATTTGATTTTATAGTAGGGGAGCCCAAGAGGAGATTTTTGGATTTACTCAAGCGCGTCAGATTAACATACGGGGGGGGGGGGGGGGGTTGCCTCGCATACTGTTGAGGCTCTCCACCAAATATAAGCCCTTTATATAGAGGCGGGTTATTAGGGCAGAAAAAAAAACAAAATTCCATTAACTTCGGCTTGTGGAAATTGTCAGATTATATTTTTTTGTTATCCTTACATCATTTCCTATATAATAAAAGGAAATTCAGACGCGCTCGAGAATGTCAAAACAACATTTTCTTTCTAACTTTATGACCCTCCCACTCACAAAACACTTGAATCGTCAGATTTTCTAAATTTTAGGTGGAAATTAACGCACTATACCTTAATCTGACACGATTTAGTGTTTCCATGTCAGTTTTTTTTATTTTTTTATCCGTAGATTTTCTCTCCACCATTGAAATGAAAAACACCATATAACCTTTTATTTTTCGTATAATTTAATCTACAAAATCCAATAGGTATCCAACGCTCGAGTAACTACCCATTTAGCATCTTGGGCTCCCCTACTATTAAGGATATTCGCCTGTAAAGGAATTGCAAAATAGTGGGTGCCACATTGAGTAGGATATTGATTTAATAAAATTATATTTTTGTTTATATTTATTTTGTGTTTTTTTTTTTTATATTACAAGGTGTAGAAAGTGCCGTTTTTGTCTGGTTTTGTTAACTTTTATTTACACATGCAAAAGTGGTTAGGTCAATTTTATTATCAAAAAAAAATTAGTGTAGGTAATAAAACATAACATTCTCGTTATGGCATTACTGACTAATTAGTCGGTAATGTAAAATAAAATAAAAAATCTTTTTACGCTGCAAAAAATATTTAGCAAAAGAAAATAAAATTGTTACTTAATTAAATATCGTCAAATTACTATAGTTGATTCGCCTTATTTTTTATTGGTGCATCGTGATATAAAGGATCAAGCACATTGAGATGGGCCGCATCGCAACGAAAAATGCAGCATAGCACATTAGGACGGGCCGCAACGGAGCATGTTATTCTCCTTTATTGATAAAATTATAACGTGGATCTTGCGACACATAATATATCTCTTTATAGTCTGTAATTAAAACTAGCAAAAAGCAGAGCTTTGTAAGGGCTCGCAAAGATATACTATCTAGTAATATTGTTATAAAAGTATTTTTATGAGAATTACATCTTTTAATGTATGGACTTTATTTATAATTATCTAACCTAAAAAACTCAGCGTATTTTCACCTAAACATTACATTTGCATCAAAGGCCCGCGTCGTCAGGCTTTGGACTAGGAATATATGGTTTTTGTTTGTTGGTATTTTCAAGGAAAAATATGTATCAAAAATAAAAATGAAGGTTGATCTTATAAAAACACATTTTTGACATTTTGCTGAAATAATTGTTTTTTTTTTCTAAAATCAGGAAGTTCCTGGTTTTACGTCGATTTACGAAATCAAAATCAAAAAATGTTTTATTTAAATAAACCTTCAAAATTTTTGGACTACGCAGGCACGAAGAATTGACGGTAGACACTCAGCGAATACATTTTTCGAATTTTTCTCTCAGAGAAACCCTCGGAGTTCGATTCCAGAGTCAGGCAAATGAAAAAATGTGTTTTTTCAGTTTTCTGATAAAACAACTTTGCCTGGGATTGGAAAAGTGCCCTACTGGCGATAGGCTGGCCACCTATCACATTGTGGAACTTAAGTATCTTCAGCTAACCGTGGATGCATACGTTGTACTTCTGCCTACCTACGATACGAGCTACGGGCGTAAATATACCTTTTTTTAGCTTTTTACCCTCGCCCTCGGGCTAAGATTGGAAATTGATCTCAATACAATATAAATCAATTAATACATCTGTACTGTTTCTCAATAAGCATATTGTGAAACTCTCTAACGCTCTATTTACTCTGTTCCCAGCAAACATCCCTGCTCTAGACCTAAATTCTCCTTGTGCCTCCCACAATATTACTTCGAACTTCCCTTGCATTCTCCTTTTAATGATTTTATCATACACCTTCGATGCCAAACTGATCAAACTGATGGCCCTATAGCTATTGCAGTTTATACTTGAACCTCGCCTTTAGGGCACGATAACCGCGCGCCGCCAGTCAAATATGAAGAAACAATTCATGAAGTAGGAAGTCTCTGAATAAGTTCGAAAATTCTAATAGAAAATGTATCTTCTATCATTTTTAACTCGTTAATTTAATAAGAGATGGCGTTAGTAGTAATAAGATTCTAATACAAATTATACCTTCTATTTTTTTATTTTTATAAAATGGTATTTTTATTGTAGATAACAAATCTAGATATGAATATAAACTACCACGTCGAAGCTCAAACCTAAAAATGCGAAATTTTTTCAGTAAAATGTACCACAAAAGTGCATAGAAAGTGGCCTAGTGTAGGGCTCGCTTCGCTCGCCAAACACGGAGGAACATGTGCGCGCAATTCCACCTTTCCATCGCACACTGGACGGGGTGGGTGGAGGCGCATCGTATACGCCGAATTCCGCCGAAAATAATCCGCCTCGATGCGCGTAGTGTGTGATAGACGATAATTCATATAAAATGTAAGTTCAAATAAAAGCTATTTAGGCGAGTATGTGCATTTTGCAATGTAGCCTGCCTCAGTGTGCTCGAACTTTAACGGGTTAAATTACAAAATGGCGACATATCGTGCGATACTTAGAAGCTGGAACTATTCACGATATGGTTGTAACGGGCACGATAGAACACGTTCGTGCTCAGATATGTTATCGCACCACATTCTATCACGCAGCCGTGCACGTGAATTATTAGTATATAAGGTTAAGGAAAATCCCAGTAAAATCACAGTTTCAGATGCGTGACTGTCATATTTTAATCGATGTAATAATGGTTAATTCTAGAATGGGATGTCGACATGTTAATCTGTATAACTGTTTTCCTATAGCGTGGCTTTTATTACTACAATATTTATATTTACATTCACGTTCTAGGTAAATAACATTCAGAGGGTAGTAACGCAGGTATGTGTCATATACCAGAGAATAGGTAATATATACGTAAACACAAAAGATTGGTTGTCAAGAAAAATCGGACATAGGACGTGCATTGTCGGAACTGGAACGGGATTTACGAAACTGTGTAACCTAGTGAAGTATACGTTTTTCACTAGTAAATATGTATATGCAGAGAAAATATCTTTAAGAAACTTTCGTACTCATTAAGTGTTTAAGTACGCACTAAATGAGCGCGGGAATGTATCCACAAGGAAATTATTCAATCCAATGTTTCTGAGATTTTGAGAAGCTAACGTTCTCGGATTAGGAGAATAATCGTAATAAGGGAGTTATTTGAAAATCCGGCTACTTTCTTGGATTTTATTAGTTAGCTGGAGTCATTGATATAAAAAACCCAAGATACACAGTGGGTCAAAAACGTCCTCCAAAAATAAGCGCACAATTTTAAATTGTGCGCTCATTTCAAATAGAATCGCGTTGGTCGCGACACTCAATTTTATTTCTTTTCGTACATTGCTTTGTACAAACAACTATAAGTCTTGCACTTAAGGTTGGATATGCAAAGACATATGTTTTTGCCATATCTATAATTACTTAAATGAAATTAGGGTCACTTTTGAGTTTCAGTTTTGTTCGGGACTGTGCATCTAGGGTTTTTTTTATATCAATGGCTGGAGTAGCCAGAACGCCTACCATTACTAATGCACAGAACAGACTGTAATATGACAAAATATAGTACCTATGCCCACATTGATGCCTAGATGGGTTACTAGATAATGCTATTGAAAAGTAGCCTTCAAAAAGCTCGATGTGTTCAGCAAATCGAGACAATACCTTTGTCGGCCCATCGTTTCCAACTTTATAAGGCAAATACTCTGCCTCACAGGAAATATTGTACTCATTACTGATGGGACTCGATTAGCTTTCTTACTCTACTCGCACTCGAGTAAAATATATGATAACTCGGATTACGAGTGACTCAAGTCAACTCGAATGACTACCACTTGACTGCTCTATACCGAATGTATCTTCCATTTGAAATTCAGTACAAATCTGTGCAGGATGACGACTAATGTAGTAAAATATTTCATTTTATTATTTTTATAATACTTTGATATAATATATATACAATATTATTGTTAAAGTAATGCGAAAGCCTAAAAAGAATTTATGTTAAACATAGGCACCTACTATAGACTAAGTAATTTTAAATTTATGTAATAATATAATAGCGATTTGCCATAGAAGAAGATAGCAAAATCTAAAGATTTGGTTTGATGGATTTATAATATTTTACTTATTTTTTGTATTTTGTTTACTATAAGAAACCGCACTTTACTCCAGCAACTCGCATCATATCCTCCACTCGCGTGAAAAAAAAAGACATTCGACTCTCAAATTTAGTCGAGTGGCACTCGAACGTTTCGGTTTTGACTGGCGAGTGATTCGAGTGAAAAGAAGACTTTCGAGTCTCATCTTCACTCGAGTGGCACTCGAGTTAATCAGTTTTCACTGGTGAGTGACGAGTGAAAAAAAAGTCACTCGAGACCCATCACTAGTTCTCATCTCTGGGCCGGAGCTCTCCAATACCAGTCCTCCCTTCTGATCGCATTCAGCGTAGAGTAATTCGAATCGCTGACAACCAGGCTATTTCTAAACGGCTTGACTCTTTGGCATTACGCAGAGATCGCTCAGCATCTTCTCTCGCATATATCATGGTGAGTATTCCGACGAGTTGTTCGAATTAATTCTTACCGCTGAATTCCATCATTGGACATCATGTCAAAATTTAAATATCTCACTATCTGGATATCTGAAAATCCACAACCGCGCTACTCCTTTATAGAATCAATTAATGGTGGAAGTGTTTCCGAATGGATACGGCTTGAGAATCTTCAAGGAAAGAGCTTACTGATTCTTATTAAAAGACCGGCAAAGCAACTGCAAGAATTCTGGTATTGCGAAAGTCGATAGGCGGCGGTGATCACTTTTTATCAGTTGCACCTCCAGCTCGTTTGCCCACTCTACTTTTAAAAAAAAAAACCGAGAAACATCTGAATTCTCTTTCTAAACAACTCATATTAAGTAAACCTAGAAGTTGACAAAATAATAAAAACTACAATTGTTGTTTCATTATATATTATTTTTTCTTTCCTTTTGCCGGTTTAATTTTTGGTTGTGGTTGTGGCGGTGGTGGTGGTGGAATCTCTTGCTCCACTACTGGTGGTTCTTCAACAGGTTCCGGCGGCATTGAGGGGTCTTCATCGGGATCATCGTATAGAAATTCGACCTTAATAATAAAATATTAGGCGGAATGTTAAATGTCGTGCGTTTTACTAGATGGTAGAGTTCTGCAGTGGCTCGCCCGGATCTGGTACCACCGCCTTAGCTATTCCTGCCGCAATAGTAGCGCTAGTCACTGTCGTGGTCCAGTTTGGAGGGTAACGTAGCCGGTAAACTTATGCATGTGGCATTAGACCTCGCCACAAGATAGCAACGCACCATTAACATCTTTGGTGTCTATAGGCGATGGTTGACTCTTTCCATCAAGAGACCCATCTGCTTGTTTGCTATCTTATAAAAAATGCGTAAGTGTTGGTACCTACTTAGTTGGTAGGCTTAAAAGTTCCCAAGACTATCCCTATCTCTTTGTCACTCATTGTTTTAGGCTGGCTTTCTTTACCTAACTGTGTACCTGCGCAAGTGCATACGTAATATAATGATTTGGCTACGGATGAGTGATAGGTTTTAGGTCAAACCAAACTGTTTTTAATTTTAATTATAAATAAGAACCTGCAACATTCTAAAATAAATTTATATAACAATGTATTATTTCTTGGTATTACCACAGTGAAAAATTTAGTAATAGTATGAAACAATAAAAAAACCTCTCTTAATCCGTATTATTGTGGTGGGCAACTACGGAATCCTACATTATACGTGCCGCATAATATTATGCACTTGGCCGGTTAAGTATTTCTATTATAACAATAATATGCATACATACGAATATCGCTCTTAAATTACGCTATTGATGAAACCGCATTAAAATACGTTGCGTAATTTAAAGACATATAGTTTCAGCTTTAGGTATCAACTATAGATTACACACATACACACACACAAGCGCGCATACACAAACAGTTATACTAAAGTTAAAACAGTTTTACTATTTGTACATGTACAGTGCCGAAGGTCTCGGACCTGGAGTCCTGAAATACAGGTTTTTTCCTAGTTAAGACTCCAGTCCACTCTGCGTAAAGTAATTAAGTCGAATTGTAAAGCATATTTTTTTATAGTTTTATTCAAATTGTAGTGGTGGAAATAAATATTTTTTTTTACTTTCAACATAGAAGATAGTAATCATTTAGCCAAGTCAGCCAAGGCCTTAAATTCTTGATGGAGATATAGGTAGGTATGTACGCGTCTGTAAATTATTCAATATCCAGTATCCACTGCCACAGAATATATAATAGTACACACTACGTAAGCACGGAAGATGTAGGTACACTATATAAGATAAATAGGTAAATGTAATTCAAAGAAACAATACCTTGATATCGTATAATTCTGGAGCAAGATTAAATAAACTTTCTATGAAATCTTCATAGAAGACGTTACCATCTCCTCGTACATTAGCATCTCTCAGCATTTCGATAGCTTCTGCGTCGCTGAATACATCAGCATAATTGGTCACAATTGTTTGTAGTTCTTCTATGTCCAAGAAATCTCTTTTTTCGGTATCAAAAACCTTAATAAATAAACTAAATATTTTGTACGCATTTATAAATTATTATGTAATGTAAATACTTAAGTCAATTAGCTAATTTGAAAATTTCAGCGATAGGCAAGGTAGGTACACCACTTTACCTACCTATAAAATTGGCGGATTAGCAAACTCTTCACCAATCTGTCGTTTGGTTAGGGCAGTAGCATGAAACCATACTGTTCCGTGACAATATGGTTTACACCATCTAATCAGGATGTGTAGGCACGTAGCAACATTTTATAGTACGTTATTGAAATACCTCAGTACGAAGGTAGGTACTATTTCACCTGTAGGTAAAATACTTAAATATGAGACATTCTAGGGGACAGTGGACACTGAGATAGGGACCCGGATTTGATTTATATTTTCCTGACATATTTATCAAGTTAAACACTACCAAATTCTTCCTTTTTGCTTTATTAGGGCGGTTCGTATATCTTTCCTTTGATGATTACTAACTTTTATGCAGTCCTGGCGCTAGAAGGGGTATGGATGGGAGGCGACGGCCCGGAGCGCCAAATTTAGGAAGCGGAGGGGTGATTTGAGTACTAGGCTCTCGTACGTCCCGTGCTGCGTATCGTCAAATCTCATTACGGTGCCATAGCGTAGTCGAGTTAGGATTTAACACGGCAAAAATTATAAGTTTAGGTATTAATTACATAGTATATAGATAGCAATTTTCCTAAAAAAAGCTACAAAATTTTCTACGACCACGGCATTAGCTCTGGATAATGCTAAACGAAAGATCAATTTTTTTTATATTATATTTACATTGGTTTAGCAAAAAATTAACATTCTATAGTGATATCTTGAATTAAACGCCAGAATATTTTGGCCGGGACGTCAGTTGCTGTAATACCGGCACTGATTTTATGACTAAAATACCTACTCCCCTTAGAGATTAATTTTAGTACCTATATGATTTATAATGGACAACAAAACAGACTTAAGTAGGCAAGTCCTGCTTTTGAGTTTCGGGATATCAAGCTGTATGAGTCGTGTCATTCTAGGGAATATGAACTTTCATGACTAAAGCGTAGGTACTCACTTTAAAGGCTAACTTTAGTTCATGCCTTATATTAGGCATCAAAACGCAAGTATTTAATATGTATAAAACTTGGTCTTTTGTTAACATCCGGGTTACTCCAGCTTTCAAGGTTTCTGCTTCTGTCATAATTTCACCATAACTAGGGTAATGAAAACTTCTTCTGTGAAACCTGCAAAATGATCATTATTTTTTGTATATAAACTAAAATGTGAATTTTTACAAAATTATAATTAGCCAAGGTATCAGTTAACCAACTCTGTAGACAGTATCAAAATTAGTAATATTTCATTTTTTCTTAATGATTCAAACAAAAATCCCTTTTACCAACAAATTGTTAGCATATATAGAAAGGCAAGAGAAGCTAACTAATACTGCCCTGCTAATTTAGTCGACCGTAAGTGCATGTTGGACGCAACAGAGAAAATCGTGTCCAAAAATTTGCATCTTTATTTTTGACGCTACTAACTAAAAATCTATATAAGAGATGGAAAAATATGTTGACCTACCTACATTCTCTTTTATAGGTTTTTTGTAGCGTCAAAAATAAAGATGCAAATATTTGGGCGCGATTTTCTATGTTGCATCCAACATGCACTTACGGTCGACTATATTAGCTAGGCAGAATATATGTCTAAATATCTATGAAGGAGAAGGCTAACACCATGAGTCATGGCTAATGATTACTAACTATTGGTAGAGTTCGTAGGAAAGAAAATGGTATATTTTTCCAAAAAAATAACTTATACTGTTTATCCTTATCCCTTTTTAATTCGAACTCATTTTAAAAAATATGTCAACTGCTTAATTACTAGGCATCTCGTAAAAGGTGAGAGAAGGTTAATTTATGTAACTAACATCGTGACTTAAACTACATCGAACTATTTAGATACTACTAAAGTAAAGGTAGTTCACAGGAAAGTAGATGGTTTATTTTGCCAAAAGCTCTAACTTATGATAGTTGTCCTTTTTTATGTCATTAGAAAGCAAGCAAGCAGATGGCTCTCCTGATGGAAAGAGTCAACCATCGCCTATAGACACCAAAGATGTTAATGGTGCGTTGCTATCTTGTGGCGAGGTCTAATGCCACATGCATAAGTTTACCGGCTACCTTACCCTCCAAACCGGAACACGATAGCGACAAGCACTGACACTTTTGCGGCAGGAATAGGTAAGGCGGTGGTGCCAGACCCGGGCGAGACAATGCAGAACTCTACCACCTAGTAGCCACGATGGTAGTGACTCGATAGCCAATTGGTCGCCTTTTACGACCTGCCTGACTAGTTGATAAGTGAAAATCTCCCATTTGAGAGTAGGTACCATATTTTTTTATATCATAAGATAGCAAAAAAGCAGATGGGTCTCCTGATGGAAAAAGTCAACCATCGCCTATAGACACCAAAGATGCTAATGGTGCGTTGCTATCTGGTAGCGCGGTCTAATACCACATGGATAAGTTCAATGGCTACCTTACCCCAAACCAATTAACACGGGGAGGACAAGGGGATCCTTACTTTTACTGTGTTGATTCGAATCCATCTTAAAGAATATGTTAACTGCCTTACTCTTAGGCATCTCATTAAAGGCGAGAGAAGGCTAATTCGTGTCATAAACAGCGTGACTACTAAATAGCTAGATGGTAGAGTTCACAAGAAAGTAGATGGTTTATTTTCCCAAAAACCCTAACTTATGGTGTTAATCCTTACTCCAAATTGATTCGGAGCCATTTTAAAGAATATATCAATTGCCTTACTGCTAGGCATCTCGCAAAAGGCGAGAGAAAGCTAATCCGTATCACTAACGTAACTAGGTACTTGGTAGAGTTCTGCAACGTTTCGACACTCTCGACCAGGGCTTAGGATAAGCAACACGATAAAATTTTATTTCACAGGTTTAAATTCCTGCAGCAATTGTGTCGGTAAGTGTCGCTGTCGTGTTCCAGTTTGGACGATAGCCAGTAAACCTATACATGTGGCATTCTAGCCCCACCGTACGGATAGCATCGCACCATTATTATCTTAAGCATTTATAGTGTTGGTTAACTTTTATCATCCTACCATTTGCTTGTTTTCCCTATGAAATAAACGTAAAATTATCAGGCAGTCAAATATTAGGTATTGTTATCATAAAAAATGAGACTGTATATCTCACTATTCTAAATGTGTAGGCAATATAAATGAAGTAAAATGTTACTTTTTCAAGGCCAAAAATTGCCGTAAATCATCAATTGTAACAACATTAGTAGCTTCCTCATTAATAATCAGTAGAGGTTTTGAATGTTCATCGAACCATTCAGATATTTCGGCTATTTGTTCTGCAGTAAGTTTGAAAGTAACATTTGCTAATGGATTAAAAACATCAAATTTCATCATGTTTTGGAAAAATGTAGGTGTAGGTACATAATAATATTAAATACTGTTAATTTAAAAATATTACAAAATAAATGCTAGAAATTATAATGCATACATGACAATTTGATACAAATGCTTTGAAAAGAAAAACAAATAATGTCGGTGAAATAGACTAAAGACAAGATATCGGATAACAATCAAAAAAGGTATTACATGTATATTTTTTATGTATATATAATTATATATGGTAAATTATAATGTAATAGATTACAAATACCTTTGAGAATAATATTTCTACGACAAATAATTATAATACACTCGTAGTACCTACCTGTTTCTGAACGATTCCCCGAGTTGATCTCATTGGCGTATCTAGAGTTTTTTCCAAGGGGCCTGAGGCTCGAATACAACAAAAAATCGGTCAAGTGCGAGTTGAACTCGCATACTGAGTGTTACGTACATATCATCACGCCGCGTCCGTATCCCCAAAGTGACAGGCAGCCGGCAGAGGTTATAAAGAATTGCACTCACGATTAGCCGAAGATACTTGGTCTTACAATGTGATAGGTGGCAAGGCTAATGTCAACCGGGCACTTTCCAATCCCGGGCAAAGTTGTTTTTATCAGGACCTCATGTCTACACCGACACCAGACCACTAGACCACAGAGGCGATTAATTGTATTTTTTGTGATGTATCTACCTAAAAATAACGGCTTTCACATTTTTTCCTTTATATGTGCTATAAGACATTACTTCTTGCTAAATTTCATAATTCATAGGTTTTGATTCCGTTTTGAAATCACAATATACACGACATAAATGGTCATGTCTCTTGGTCGCGTGAAATTAAATTTTTTTCAAGGCTGAGACCGTAGTCCGTAGACCCGAGTGTTTGATATAAATTTCGACTTGATACCTCTACATTCCTGAGAAAAAGGGACTTGGCAAACGGACAACGAAGTGCTCATATAAGAATCCCGTTTTCTTTTTCAGATACGGAACCCTAAATATCAAACTATGACAGTTAGGAAGCTTTCGTTTCATATTATGTTAAGGGCTATTTTGTTCTTAAAAAAGTATCATCACGCTCGGTTCCCTTATGGGGTAGGCAGAGTAAACCTGGGGTAGACTTTCGATTCGGACTTTCCGGTTCACCACAATTTACTGGTTTGTCAGTTGGCGAGATGAATGGTGATCTCGATCGCCACATTTTACCTACCTGCAGGCCTACTCTTGAAAACAATATAAATCTTTAACCAATGTTGATAAAAACAATGAGTTTCGAATATCGTCAAAAAACGGTACTCTTGAAACCAAATATTGCCCACATTGATTTTGCTTAGTAACGATTTAATTCAAAGAGTATACAATACTATGATCTAATTATTAGAAATAGATGTCATCGTTACACGTCAAGCTAGTGTTAAAAGTGGAAATTTTAAGTACCGTTTTAAACAAAATACTGAATAAAAGCAATAATGAGTAGTTTCCAAAAATTACGAAATCCGTGTGGCGCTGTCGCCGAATCCAATAATTGAATATAGTTGTCTAGAGTGCGAAATACTTCAAAACTCATTAAATATTTCAAATTGAAATCGGTTTTCAAGAGTAGTCCTGCTGATAACGGTTATCGACTATTTGTAGCGACAACGGGACCGACCGCGACGCGACGGCTTTACCTACTTATCCGATGCAGAGGGGTGGTAACACACCATCCCGCCTGACTCCGAGGTGCTACTTAGATTTCAAATTTTTGAAAAGAAAACCTCGAAAAATCTCAATAACACTTGCCTGACCCTCGACCGCACCCGGTACCTTATGGTCTGAGCCAAGTAAGCTAATCTCTAGAGTCTTGACCACGAGGCACCAGTGCCTCGTATAACAAAATCATATTTTGTTAACTTAAAAATTTGTGATTTTTATTCAATAGAGGTATTGTAAATCCTTTTGATTACTTCTTGTCTCAGGATGATATCTTATCCTGAACTGAAGTTATACACGTTTGTATTTTCAACTTAACAATTTTGAATAATTATATAATTGTTTTTTGTAATCTGTCTTTAGTGTATTTTTTAGGCACTACAAGAGCTACAATTTGCTAGAACTGTAAGTACTTAGTTTAAGTTTAGCAATATAAAAACAAAATTGTTTTGCAAAAGTTTATCCTTCATGTCATTTTGAGGCATATCCGCGATAATTGCAAAAAAACTGAAAAGGCGGTTTATTTTTAACCTCCCGCTAAAAGAAATTATCGATTTCATCCCGATTTTTGGAAATCGAGATTTAGTGAGATTTCCAGGGTTTGAGGTTCTAGGAACCTTTTCTACTTTAACGATGACGTCAGTATGTCTGTCTGTATGTACTCCTCCATTAACTTTAAACGGCTTTACCAATTAGATTCCACCAAACTTAGACTTCCTAAAATCTATCTGGCTCAGTCTAAGAAATTTTGAGAAATTTTGAATGAACCTCAAAAAATGTTTACGAAACAATGTTTTTAAGCTATTGCATAGCTTCTATCGCGGGCCTTGAGCGTGGAGACCGAATCCAGAAATTCCGTAACGAAAAAACTTAACACCCCCCGCTCCGACCGGCACAGCGGTGATACTTTTTAGTTTTTCCATCTATCGATAAATACCAGAACTTTTAATGACTTTTTGAAAATCACGCTTATCTCTTTAGTTCAACAACCCGCCTTTAGGTGGCATTGGTTATATTGGAAAACTACCGTAATCATATATATAATTGTAATTGCATAAGTTGATAAAAAATGCTATGCAATAGCTTTACCACGGCAGTCTTCGAGTGCCACACGTCTTTTTTTAAATAATTTTTTGATTGATTACAAAATCAAATCAGCTCATTTAAAAAAACTGCATCCAATGCCATAAATTAGATCAAAATTGCATTATCTTTTCGGAAGTTATTGCCGACAATAACTTTTGAAAAAGGTGTTTTTTGAACATACTTCACGCCATATTTATGTACTTAAACATGGCGCTTCGCTCGATACTCGATTCTATATAAGTGTATACCGCTGACTAGTTGATAAGTGAAAATCTCCCATTTGAGAGTAGGTACCATATTTTTTTTATATCATAAGATAGCAAAAAAGCAGATGGGTGTCCTGATGGAAAAAGTCAACCATCAACTATATACACGAAAGATGTTAATGGTGCGTTGCTATCTTGTGGCGAGGTCTAATGCCACATGCATAAGTTTACCGGCTACCTTACCCTCCAAACCGGAATACAGCAGCGACAAGCACTGACGCTATTGCGGCAGAAATAAGTAAGGCGGTGGTACCAGACCCGGGCGAGACAATGCAGAACTCTACCACCTAGTAAAATATATAAAATATGTATAAGTATGTATTAATTTACTTTTTGGAGAGCACCTAATGTATAATACGCGTGAGTTAACATGTCACCTGGCTCTTGCTGGTTGGCAAAGTACTTTACTGCACTTGTGCAGTAAAGTACTTTTGTCTGTGCAAAAAAGGTTTATATTTAATTTTAAAGCGTAAAATGCAAATACACATTGTGCAAATATACAAATAAAATGCAATTACAACAGTGACAGAGATGCTGTCGCTACTTCCCTCGAACGGCTACGATGTGCAATGGGGTGACCCATCGTAGCCGTTCGAGGGAACACATGGAAGAGCACATGGTAGAGTGGGGAGTATCGAGTAAGAAGCCAGGCGTCATGTTCACTCGCACGAATTGTACAAAACTCAAAAGAAAAAGCAATAATATGACTTAGCAAGCAATTATATTTACTTAGAAGTTGCATCTCTTTGTAACGCGTAACTCTTATCCTTTCTAATGAAATCGGGGTTGTCTCAAAGATTCCCTGTGTTCTGCCAGGCAGGTCGTAAAAGGCGACCGATTGGCTATACGAGTCACTACCATCGTGGCTAATAGGTGATAGAGTACTGCATTGTCTCACCCGGGTCTGGTATCACCACCTTATCTATTCCTGCCGCATTAGCTTCAGTGCTTGTCACTGTCGTGTTCCGGTTTGGAGGATAAGGTATCCAGTAAACTTATGCATGTGGCATTACACCTCGCTACAAGATAGCAGCGCACCATTAACACCTTTGGTGTCTATAGGCGATGGTTGACTCTTTCCATCAAGAGACCCATCTGCTTGTTTGCTATCTTATGATACAAAAAAAAAGATACTCTATCACCTATAGACACCAAAGATATAAATGATGCGTTGCCATCTGAACAGCAGGATGTTAATGCAGACACTCAAAACAGAACAAGATAATGACAAGCATTGACGCTATTGCGGCAGGAATAGGTAAGCAGTGGTACCATATACCTACCCGGGCGAGACGATGCGGAACTCTACCACCTAGTAATCACGATGGTAGTGACACGTATAGCCAACCGGTCGCCTTTTACAACTTCCCTGGCATAGCGGCATTTGCTCTTTCCTTCAAAGAAACTCTGATCAACACGGGGAAAATAAATTTGTTAACAATAATTAATTAATGTTAAAATATAATTTATGGCGCATTTCAAGTTGCAATACTGGGGTATGATAATATAAACGGGTAAAATGGGGTATGATAATGATAAACAAAAAATAAATATTTATTACGTTTCAGAATGTTACGGTAAAGTAAAAAACGAAAACTTTGCATCCTTCTGTTTATTGGGACAACTATCCACACAGCAATTATTTTATATTACGAATCCCCCATTTTATAAGAGTTCCTAGAGTAATAAACCTTACATCGCGACGATGATCGGCTGGCCGTCGCTCGTACATGAATAGGTACGCATAAGCACGGGGTGGCCCCGACTGATTGGCAAAGCCGAGTTGTCGCGTGCTGTAGGTGCTTATCGCGGTAGGTATAGGAGAGTGTCAGAGGCCTGGTATAGATATAAACGGATATAAATTTTAATCATAAATGATTGATTAAATATAGGGTTCATTAACAAACATGTTTTAATTTAATTCGTATCTACCCAATACGGCTGACGGAGCAATATTACTCTAAAAATAATCAATACATATAATAAAATCGTAGGAAAGCCAAAACTGTACTATGAATATTTTTTAAAAAGAATACTTGGGGCGTGATCTACATTCGATATCGAAGCCAAAAATATAGTTTTTAGAATTTTTGTTTGTTTACCTCTATGTATGTCCGGGGTAAACTCAAAAAGTACTGAACGGATTTACTTCAAATTTTGCATGAATTACTAACAGGTCGGGTCAACATATAGGCTACATATTATCACGCTATCACCTACGGGGAAGGAGCTGTGCGGAGTAAACGAAATCCGCGCGGAAGAAGTCGCAGGCAACAGCTACTTTATAAAACGTAACCTAGTAGATTTTAGCAGTGTCTTTGATAGATTCCTCACTAAAAAGTGGTCACCATAGAGAATGGGAATTTTTATATTTAATGGTCACTCTGTTGTCCAGTGTCAACTGTCAACACTCAATTATCAATTGTAAATTGTTTATTTATGTTGAGGTGTGAGGTGTTAATTCTTAATTTAATGTATTTAATCTGATTATCGTATGCCCAATACAGACTAATTTCTTGATATTGTTGCTACATTTACCTTTCTTAATTAAAATGTTTGAGTCTGATGACTACGATGAGGTACTGTATGTTACAGTATCGATATATTTTTTCTTAAAGTATAAATTAAACACAGTGTTTACCCGTTTTTAGGTTCTATCAGGAATTGATTTGCCAGATTTCGCTGAAATTAAATCTAATACATTAAATACTAGCGAATGTGTTGATAATTCGAAAATTCAAGACGTAAAACTACTAGAGACGAAGGAGAATATTAATGTTACTAATGATACCGTAACTAGATTCAGTACAACTTGTTCTCCAAAACATACAAAACGAAAGATTATTAATTCACATTTTGATCATAAGAATAAGAGGAAATTTCCTGGACCAGCTGGTTTGTTAACAGGTTTAATGAATGAATCTAAAGATGAAACTATATATCAAATAGAGTTACTTTCACAGGTACAAAATTGGCATTGAAATATTAATATTAATTATTTATAATTTCAGTGTTGAAAGAGATTAGCTATTAAAATTAAGATTCCAAAAGTTATAAGTAAGCTTTTAGTTTATTAAATGTTATGTTTTGCCATCTTGTGGCCCAGTACTTTATCATGATTCTAAAAATTAAATGTTACATTTTAGAATCCTGGAGAGTAGTTGGCTAAAATGTATAATCATTGAGTATTGGGTCTTATGTAGTCCTAAATTATCTGATATAGCAGTGGCTACCTATTTTAGACTAAATTTTACACAAAATGTGTATATTGTATATATATAGGCTAATTGTATCATTTCTTGTCACTGACATATTCCAGTTAGGAATATAGAGTAATTGATAGATATGGTAATTTTCCATTTTTGTCACAAACAGTTGTGTAACCGATACTCAGTTTGGATATCAATATAAAAAATGATTTTTCAGATACCAGCCTCAGTAGAATGATTTATACACAATAGATTGATAATAAGACGAGTATTGTTGTAGTTGTAACTAAATACATAGAAACTAGGCCTCAATTTAAGCTCTTTTAAGATACGCTAGCGATTGCCTGTGGCCGAAATTAGACCCATAGACTAAACAATAATATCTCTTTTATGTTTGACAACTTTAGCCATAAAGAAAATAATATGTACGTGTGCATAATATCATGTATATCACATGAATGTAGTGTAAGTAAAAAATAAATTTAATGTATTTCTAATAGATTTTATTTAAAAATATTATACTCGGAATTTTAATTCGATTCCAGATTTGACAATTTCAGTATTGCAACATTATGACAAGTACTAAATAGTGACATTGCAAAATTATTCGATACGGAAATGCAATATTTCGGAATCGATACCTCTCGTTCATAGTAGTTTAGCGGGAAATTAAATATTTCTGAACGGATAATTTAGTTATGATGATTAATTTTATTAGGGACCTGAGAGTTTTCTTTAATAATTGTGTATGAAATAAATAAAAAAATGTGATCATGAAGGAACATGAGAAATAAAACAAATAAATGTATTATGATAATATTTTATTTTATAAATCGTTGCAGTCATCGCTATAGCTATTGTTGTCAGTTTTTGTAATATTTATTATAAATGTATCTGTGATGTTGTAAATTAACATATCTAGCCTCATCATTTTTTCCTCTTCTTTGACAACACGGGATACGCATTTAGACCATTTGGTAGCTGTAATTTTTTGAATGCCTTCCTCAAATAAATTTCTTACATCTGTCATCTTGAAGGTTATATTTTGAGCTACATGCCCCTTTACCTGCTCCCATATCAATTCGATAGGGTTCAGCTCGCAATGGTAAGAGGGCAGTCTTAAAACCGTGATCCCATGTTATGCTGCCATTTCGTCTACAGTGTACTTATTAAAAGACTCGTTATGTGGAACCAGTTCTAAAAGCCTTAAAAGCCAATCTTGAATGGCAGCTTTTCTCCAGCTCATTTTTGGTGCGGTTTCCAATTTTCGGGAGTGGTAAGGTGCATTATCCATCACCACAATTGAGTTTTGTCTTAATTTTGGTAAGACTCCAGCGAACCACTCCTCAAAACAAACTGCATTCATCTCATCATGGTAATCTTCACAATTTTTCTTTGCTTCAAAAATCATGAGCCCTCTTCCAGGTAGCCTTCTTCACTCCATATATGGCTAAATATGAGACGTTTGCCTTTGCCAGATGGATTTTTAATCCAATGGAAAAAGCTTGCCGAGATGATGTGACTTTCTTGTCCACCCAAGTTTTTTTACAGTATGACCAAAAAATAAATATAGTACATGAACATTCAATATTACTATTAAATTTAATGTAAAATGTATATGAATTCAAAATGCTAGCCTTACTTGTGTTAACCCAAGTTTCATCTTGATAATATATATGTCTCCCTTCTCGTTGAAACTGACATATAGATCGCAAGTAACGCTGGCGCCATGTTATTATATCATTTCATAATAATTATGTATTTATATAAAAATCAATAATTTGATCTTTAATTGAAACACCAATATTATCTATACATATAATAAAATCGTAGGAAAGTCAAAACTGTACATTGAATATTTTTTAAAAGAATACTTCGGGCGTGATCTACAATCGATATCGAAGCTAAAAATATAGTTTTTAGAATTTTTGTCTGTTTGTCTGTATGTATGTCCGGGGTAAACTCAAAAAGTACTGCATGGATTTACTCCAAATTTTGCATGAATATTACTTATAGGTCGGGTCAACATATAGGCTACATATTATCACGCTATTATCTGCGGGGGAGGTGCTGTGCGGAGTAAACGAAGTCCGCGCGGACGAAGTCGTGGGCAACCATGAAACAAAGAAAACAAGTGGAAGTAAAGAGTGGGCGTGCTGCGTGCTTCACCATTATGCGGTGTTACTCTAAATTGCCTTAGTGATACTAACCATATCTTTAGGAAATAGTCGTCGTGCGAAAATCTATTATACACTGAATTATGCCGTATTGTGCCATTCTTGAATGCAGATATGATAGTAGAATACAGATGATTAAAAATGGAGATATTTCATATCATCCGAAAGTACAATTTTCAATTTATTTTAATTAAATTTCTGATTTAATATAATCTCTAATTATATAGTAGAAAGTCAAGCTAAAATCAGCCGTACACCTTACATATAAAGTTCATTTTAGGTTGACCTAATTTTTCTAGAAAGATATACGTAATGACAGTCATTACGTATATCGTTCTAGAAAGTTCTCTACTCAAATATGACCAACTGAAAACTACGGAAAAAATCAATACTGCCATCTATTGTAGAATAGCGAAACTATTAAGATTATAGTTTCACTATTGTACAAATAGATGAGTCTATTTTCAATAGACTACAAAAGGACGTAAATACTCCTTTTTTGTAGCAAAATAAAATTTATTGTAACGCTGTTTGGTATATTTTTAAATGTTCTATTTGTGTGTTTCGGATTATTGATGTTTAAAATGAAAACAACCAATGAAACAATGTTTGCATTAGTAGTTTATATGCAATAATGCTTATTTTATGTGAGAGTATGGCGATCGCGGTCCTGATACAAATGTTTGTACTTGCCAATTCCGCTTGTTCTATGTTCCATGTGGGCAACAGCTAGTAATTACATAAACATAAATCGCGATTGTTTATCAATTTTTGTGTTCATCACTCCGCGCACAAGTCCGCGCGGACGAACAGCTAGTAGACAATATCCTTGTTTACCAGTAAATAAATGTATGTATATAAATAAATAATAAAAAAATGTAACATTAATGTGCAAACTTTTGAGAAAAATTAAAAAACAAGTATAGAACACGGGCGGGACTTCATACATCGTTTTTTTATTAGTTATTACCTAAAAGTTTAATATATTTTGTACGATTCTATATCAACTCTTTAACTTATACACATTTAATAAATATTTTTTAAGCTTGGATACTAGTAGCTAAATAAAGTTGGAATTTAAGTAAGGTTAACGTAAACATTCAGTTCTCTTCTTAGTAATCTGTGGTTCAGTACTTATTTTGTCATTGGGTGTCTTTAGTACAACTGCTAATTTTAGAAATCTAAGTTAGATTGACAAAATTCTGAGCTAAGATTTTGCCAAGACACTTTTTAGATACTTAAAATAACAAAAAAGAAATTAGCTTTAAACTATTCTTTAGTACAAAAAGAGGGAGAATTTTTATTTGATACTTATAATGGAAATTATGTTATATAAACTTTTTGACATTTAAATTAAATGCAAGTATAATTAAAGTTTTATACAACGGTAACACTTAAATATGATGATAGAAGTCAATCAAATTAAAGACTCTATTTTATATTTTTGTCCCTACCGATATATTTAATTTAACTAATTCAAAAAAGTAGAAAATTATTCTAGTTTATCTAATATCCTAAAGTCCTAAAGACACAAGGGATATACAAAACCAAAACCGCCTGTGTTCTTTATTACCTAAATTATAACATTTGAAGTCAAAACTTTTTAACAACAAACATTTTAATCAATATTATTTAGTAGGTATCTGTTGGACCTTAAGGTACAGAGAAATCAATATTGCAGGGATCTATATTATTTTAGATGACTGTAATGTTTATTTAAAAAGTTAAAATAGGTATTCTAATAGAAATAGGGTATACCACCACATGTAACTGTTTTTGTCAGAGAAGTTAGACATATTTCATGCTCTTAAATTATCGTTTCTATTGTTAATATAAATTGCCTTAAATGTTAATATTTTTATACATTTTGCAGGATATTGATTATTCTTACAATACATTAAATGATATACATGAAACACCTCTATGGAAAAGGTTAGAAGAAGACACAAAAGATTTAAAAGGAATAAACACAATAAAGGCAATAAAAAGCCAAGCATTAGCTGGCCACTTACGAAGTAAAAAAGCACAAATAGTATTAGCCTTTGTGGAGGCAATTGATAGATCTGGGGTTGATCCATTAATAACATTAAGAGATGCAACAGGTGTGTTAAAAATTCAAATTTGTAATGATTCCAATAGTTAGTTATAATATGTCACATCTGACTCTGCCTTAGGCTTTATTCACACTTAAGATGGAAGCAGACAAGACACTTTTGGCGACTTCTGTTAAATGCCACCTTTAGTGAGCTTTAAGACATTTTGAGGCATTTTTATTTTAGATTAATTATAATTATATCTGGGAAAAATATTGTATCTTGTATACACATTACTTAATAACAGCAGACAGAAAACTTAGTTCAGGTATTGGGATTTGGTAGCAATTTGAATATAGATGCAAACTATACTATAAATCACATTTTCTTTACTTAATCCAAACACTAGATAATATGAAATTAGTTTGATTAGATATTTTTTTACCTTACACTAATGTTAGTGATCTCTAGATAATCTTGGGCATGTTACATATACTCAAAGTGACCTATGAGTAAAAAGCTTGGGACTTTTGTGCAAGTAGATCTTTTCAAGACCAACTAAATGAACCAAGAAGTGGATGAACAAATGGGGGTTAAAGCTAGTGCCTCCAAATCATCACATTACACTCACCTCACGAAACTGCCCTTCAGTCAACCAAAGCCTTGGTCTGCGACAGTCCTTATGCGTTAAATATCTGGGATTTTACTGGATTGAATGAAATGAAATCACCATATTAAACACAAGAGAAATGAACTCAACTTTAGATTCAGAAATCTGCTCTGACTTCTAGGCAGACAGTCAAATCTCTCATTAAACAACAAACATTAAACACAAAACAATATTTTAAGAACCATAGCATGTGCACCATGGTTTGCTCGTAGGAATGATATTCATGAGCACTTAGAAATGCCTACAATTGCTGAGGTAATTAAGCTGTATAAAAAATATAGGAATCAATTGGGAAAACATCTAAATCCCTTGTCACATGCTCTCTTGGTTTCACAAGCAGCTAAGAGACTTAAACGAGCCAATGTGCTTACTGATTAGGAAAGTTCAGGGCCAGGTCCTGATTTTCAAAAAACAATTAATAAACATCACACAACAAATATGATTAGTCAATTTTTTAATCATAACATATCAAACCAAAAGACCCACCTGCGGTCTCCTGATATCTGCTGCAATAGCATCAGTTCTTGTCACTGTCGTGTTCCAGTTTGGAGGATAAGGTAGCTGGTAAACTTATGCATGTGGCATTAAACCTCGCTACAATTTAGCAACACAACATTACCATCTTTGGTGTCTATAGGCGATGGTTGACTGTTTCCATCAGAAGACTCATCTGCTTGTTTGTTATCTTATGAAATAAAAATTGGAAAAAGAGAGACTGAAATATAATGTAAAGAAGTGAGATTTGTTTGTAATTCAAACTCAATAACTACTGAAACGATTTTGAAAATCCACTCACTAATATATTTATACATTATCATTGAGTAACAGGCACCTTTTTTACCCTACTGAAAACAGTCTAGATAATGCCACCATAATTATCAAAACCATTTATTTGTATATTATTAAGATAGGACATAATGGTTGTGACTAATTGTAATTACATTTCTGTTTTTGTAAATGAAGTTCAGGTATTTTTTTACAAATAATTTTATTTGGAACCAGAACAAGTATTCATGAATAATATGAGTGTTGACGACACACGCAGAAGTAAAAAACTATGTTGCGTATATCAACGCCCTCCTCCAGAAAACAGACTCAATGCTAATTTTTAACTAGAGTACTTACGTACTTTTTTCGAAATTTTTCGTCAACGATTACTCCCAAACGGATAAACCGATTTTGATACAATTTATGTATTAGACGTATTTTTTTGAGGAATAGAGCCGATTAGTTTTTGTACTCAATCGGTACATAAATCTGGAAGTTATATAAAAAAAATACTGTTTCGTCAAAATTTTTTTTGGTGTTTCTTCAAGATTTCTCAAAATCTCCTGGACCGAATCGGTTCAAATTTTTAGGAAATCTAAGTTGAGCGGAATACAATCGAATGCCACCAAGCGCGTTTCGATCGGTCCAGCCGTTCAAAAGTTATGAGATGTTTACATACATAACACACATACATACATACAGACACACTGACGTCACGTGTCATCAAAACGTGGACATGTGGTGAAAACTCGATTTTCGAAAATCGGGGTAAAATCAGTAACTTCCTTATCTACATACGTAGTAGGAAGTTAAAAAATTGGTTGTGTTCAACTTTCAACTTCATCCAAAACCTTGCAAAATTTCATTAAAATCGTTCGAGCCATTTAGCTGTGAAAACGTAAAAGATAGGCAGACTTTAAATAAATATAAATAAATAAATGTTCACGGGACAAATTACACTTACTGATCTAACCCCACAGTAAGCAAATTTTTTGCTTGTGTTATGGGTGTTAGTCAACGATACTGACATAGAAATACATATATAAAATATTGGAATATATTTAATAAATACCCAAACCCGGAAATACAAATATTTATGCTCATCACACAAATGCTTGTCCCCGTTGGAGATCGAATCCGAGCCCTGTCGATTGCGCAGTCAGGGTCGCTAACCACGCGACCAACGGTGCGGTCGAAACTTTCTCATTTATAAACTATATTTATATTATAAATACAAAAGTTTGGATGGATGGATGATGACTTAATCACACCAAAACTACTGAATGGCGTATTTGCGATCTGCCAGCGATCTGCGATGACTGAACGTAACAAAAATCATCAAAATACGACGCTAAATGCTTGGTGATCGCTGGATACACTTTTTGCGATGTTACAATACCGAAAATAAGTGGGCAGCCACCTATATAGGTACAAGTATATTATGTCCTGCAATTACTGAACAATTACGATGATTACGCATTGCGAAATACGTGATAGCCCCGCAGATTTGAATGAAATTTGACACACAGGTAGATGATGACCTGGAATAATAGTATTTTTAATTATATATTATATTTTTCCGCGAGATGCACCAAAAACTTTTATAATGTAGCGGACTGCACGGTAGTATTAAATATGGATGTTTGGATTTGTCTTATATTTAGCTGTCGTTTTTATACCAATAATAGAGAAAATAGTGTGATAATATGAAGAAAGGATTTGCTAATTGCAAATAAATACCAAACAAGCAAATGGTTCTCCTGTTGGAGACAACCATCAAAAAAGGCTAGTGGTGCGTTGTTATCCTAGTGGCTAGGTCTTAATACTAACGGTGGTTAATATAACGCATAGCGTTAAATTATAGCGCGCTATGTATACTCAACGTATAGCGTAAGTACGCTATCTAGATTCGCATCCTGCGCTAAAACATAACGTCACGCTATAATACCTAGCGGCTAGCGTAGGCCGTAGTTATAACATTACTAGCTGTTGCCAGCGACTTGGCCCGCGCGAACTTCGTTTACTCCGCACAGCACCTCCCCGCTAGGTGATAGCGTGATAATATGTAGCATATATGTTGACCCGACCTATTAGTAATATTCATGCAAAATTTGAAGTAAACCATGCAGTACTTTTTGAGTTTACCCCGGACATACATACAGATAAACACATACAGACAAAAATTCTAAAAACTATATTTTTGGCTTCTATATCGATTGTAGATCACGCCTCAAGTATTCCTTTAAAAAATATTCAATGTTTTGACTTTCCTACGATTTTATTATATGTAAAGATAACCTACAAAGTTACGAACTACGCGATCTAACACAGTTACACGTTATAATATAGTCTATAATGTGGCGCGCTAGAAAAATATAGTTTAGAGTCTACAACGCGCTATATAGCGCGCAAAAGTCTATCGGCTACCTTACAAGTGACAGACATTGACGCTATTGCGGCAGGAATAGATAAGGCGGTGGTACCAAATCCGAGTGAGACTCGAATTGTTTGCCTCTTACGAACAGCCTGGCAGAACGGACGATATAGGGGTCCCAGACCAATACAGTTACAATTACTTATATATTTTGTTTTATTTCAGGTCATATCAAGTGTACCCTACACAGAGATGCTTGGTCACAATTTTCAGCCTACATAGTTTCAAAATATTGTGCACTAATTTTGTACAAGCCTACTGTATTAACAACAGGGAGTGCATTCAAAAAACATTATTTAAATATAACACTTAGCAACATATCGGCTATATATAGTTCAACTGTGATCTCAGATAATGAACAATTACCAAATGGTTTTTTAAAAACATGTGAAGAAGATTATACTATATTAAAAACTGAAAGGAATATTTCAGGTAATATATGTTTGCATGTTTAACATTTTTGATATGAAACTTCTATAGAAATGATTTGAAAACATCACTACACATACGCACGCACATACACACACACCTATATATATATATATATATATATATATATATATATATATATATATATATATATATATATATATATATATGAGTGGTGAGTCCCGTCGTCCCGTGGAGATTTTGGATTTTCGAGTAAAACCTCGATAAAACCTAAATCGGGATCGATACTAGAACCTCCAGATCTAAACCGAATAAGCTATACTGTAGACCATGACGTGGCAGTCAACACAAAGTTGTTTACAAACAGTACAACCGAAGAGATTTTACTGTAACTGTTTGCTGTTTCACTTCCACCATATGCGAGCTTACACTCAATATTTATTAAAGCATAACAGACAAGTAAGTTGTTCAAATTATGGCAACAGATGACCGTTTTATATAATCACTAAAATATTGTGGCAGCTGGGTTATCCTTTGTAAGCATACACCACAAGTTTACCGTCTACCCTACCCAGCAGGTTTATTTTTATAGAAATTGACGACATACAAGAAAGTGGACTATTAATCATAAGCAGTCGCCACTGCCCAGGACATTAAAAGGAGCTAGCCGCCAATACATGCCGAAAACTGCAAAAACTGTTATTTCTCCTCTTAAAAACACCTTTTAAATGTCCGGTTGGCGATAGGCTTGCCACCTATCACATTGTGGGACTAAGCATCTTCGGCTAATCGTGGGTGCACTGTTTGTTCCTCTGGCTACCTCTTCAGCGATACGGGCGTGAAGATGCTTTTTAAAAACACCCATGTCAAAGCTCCTTAGAAACCCTGTGTAGGAGATCACTCCGTAGTTTATATTTCGGACTTCAAGGAGGAATAGATTTTATTTATATCATAAGATAGCAAACAAGCAGATGGGTGTCTTGATGGAAAGAGTCAACCATCGCCTATAGATACCAAAGATTTAACATCTTTGGTATCTATAGGCGATGGTTGACTCTTATATGATACCAAAGATGTTAATGGTGAGTTGCTATCTTGTGGCGAGATCTAATGCCACATGCATAAGTTTACCGGCTACCTTACCTTCCAAATCGGAACACGACAGCGACAAGCACTGCCGCTATTGCGGCAGGGATAGGTAAGGCGGTGGTATCAGATTCGGGCGAGACAATGCAGAACTCTATCACCTAGTAGCCACGATGGTAGTGACTCGCATTTGCAATCGGTCGCCCTTTTACGAAATGCCTGGCAGAACGGCCGTTGGCCTATTCTTCAAAGGGAGCTTAGTGAAATGGCACAGAGATTTTAGTTTTACATTATTTATAACATTATAATTTTGTTATTCTCAATGTGGCAGTCAAGTCAGTGAATGTTGGGACGTGAGTTGCATTTAAGTCTTAGTTTAAGTGAAACAATTTTATTTATTACAGGTGTCAATAGTTCTCCAGAAAACGATTCGTTACAAGATGATTTACAATTTCTCCAGGATGACTTGGAAGATGTTTTTGCTGATGCTTTCTGATCATATACAACAAAGTGATAAGATGTGAAGAGTATGAGCCAAGAAACGGGGGTGGTGATAAAAAACTTTTAAGATTATCTACCCTAATCTCATTTTATTTCATTTAAGAGATCCAATTTCTAGAGATACAATGGAAAATATACAATGACATTGAAATTCTCAGAATAAGAATATTGGCTTAATTCATAAATTTCTACTGAAAAAAATTATTGAAAACTGGACAGCAAGCAAAAAATTATGTAACACCAAAATTATTGTGTTGTATGAACTTTTAAACTAACGCGTTCTACTATCATTTTTAAATATATAAACGGGTCAATAATGCGTACATATATAGAACTTACTTGTAAAGCTCGACGTTTCGGCCAAGTTACATTGACCGTGGTCACGAGCAGACTGGAGCAGCGAGTTTCCTCCGTCGTTCACGTCGGGATCGATTTTCATCTACTCCCTTCTGGTCTTGTTTTTTCGAATTTAGCCTACACACAACAATAACCGTATCTTGGACTTTATTTGTTATTGTGTTGTTTTTATTGCAAAAAATATTAATGAAATGGAAACACGTTAAAATACCCAGATACTCGAAATTTTGAACCAAACTGGAAGTGTTATAAAAAAATATTTCTCATCAAACAAATGTCAAAATAGGCAATCTATTTTGTCTAATGTGCACCTAAATGGAACAAGCAGGTGCACTCAGGGCAAATATGCCTCATTTATCTTAAATACTGTAAATAATTATGCAAATATTTTTATTAAAAAATAAAAATTATTAATTGGAATATAAAATGGTTTTGTTCCATTTTCACCTTACCCGGGTTGGTTTGGGCCCTTTTAGAGGAATAGATTATCTGCCATTCTGCCAGGTATTTCATAAAAGCGAACGAATGGCTATACGTGTCACTACTATCATGATTATTAGATGATAGAGTTCTGAAACGTCTCGCTCGGGTCTTAATACCTGCCTTACCTATTCCTGCCGCAATAGCGTCAGTGCTAGTTATTATCGTGTTCCGGTTTGGAGGGTAAGGTAGCCGGTAGACTTAGGACTGTGGCATACCACCCAGTCACACGGATAGGAATATGTTTGGTGTCTACAGGCGTAAGTCGATGAGTCCTCTTTCCATCAGAAGAGCCATATAATTGTTTGCTATCTTATGATATAAAAAAAGAGTTACCTACAGATTACGTGAAAAATGACGATTCCCTTCTCACCGACAGCTATAAGGACCTCCGATGCATATTCGTCTGGATCTGGCGTCTTCATTGGTTTTAGATTTTTTAAAGCATTTGTCAATTCTGAGTAAATAATTTCTGGTTCTAGCTCGTGCGCTCCCTAGTCTAGACCTACATAATACATTAGCGGTGTCGCGACAAAGACTGGAATACAGCTGCTAGCAGTTTGCTGCGCCATGTTTCCGCTGCACCCTCTAGAACGTAGATGAGACTTCCATCATTCCATTCGAATGACCATGTGTTTTGAGCTTAAATTGCCTTGTGAGCAGCCAGACTTTTTTGAAAAGGTCTGTGGTGTGGTATCGAGGGAGTGATCTTCAATTTCACAGCAGATGCTATCGAGAAAGTTACTCTTGTCTTCCTGACAGTGTCGGCGGATAGCTCAGTTTAAGTCATCGTGTTCCAAGAACCTTGCCTTTAGATCCTTTCTGCGCTGGATACGTTCCCACGTGTGGTTATAAAAACCCAAGTTTTTTTTCCGATCTGCTGTCCTCGCCTGAGTGATATCCTTTAGGGCACGGTCTCAGAAATTTGCGTTTTGTGCACCTCCCATTTTTTATTTTTGTTAGTTTAGACTATGTTACGTATGATAAAGCTGTCGGATTTCGGAATATACTCTTCGCTCTGAAATTCTTAATGCCATATCTATTTAGCTTAGCATTTTTATTGGTTAAGCATGTTTTTAAAGATGAGTTGTGATTTGTTGCCGTAAAGGCGAGTAATGCTTTTCCTTATACTCTTGACTTTGGAGCTTTGAACATTGCCATAATCGTACACACATGAGCGTACACATGATGTTTTATGAACTTTTGATGGCAGTCGAAATTCGAATAAAAATTACGTAACTCTTTGATTATCTTGAATATGAAATCTTAGTATATGGTAAAAGATGAAATATCCTTATAGGCACCACAACTTGACATACCGGATAAGTTTAAACCAGTGCTAAAAATAAGTTATGACGAGTAGTTCTTTCATTATCGTTACATCTTGTAACTTAACTATGCTGTAAATATATTCGAAACACTACTAAACTTGTATACATCAACGTAAAATTCATTAAATAATTATAGAAATTTCATAATTTGGTTGGGTTAGGCGTTACATTAAAATATTACTAAGATAAATTATAATCTAACGGTATTTACAATTTTGCCGTGACGTATATAGGGCAAGGTAGTATGAGACGATCCCCTTAAGCGGGAGTCGCTGTGAAATGCATATCTTTTAAGATTGACCAAAAATAAAGGCAATTACTACTATTTTAATTATTTATCTAACTTTCCTCGTACTCAAAACCAGAAAGTAACTGAGGTGTTATTAAAATATTTATTTTTATAAAAAACCTTACAAAGTAATCATCTTGTACACCCCTATGGGTAAGATGATCCCCCAGGTAGAGGTAAGATGATCCCGATGATTATCTTAACCCATTTCGCGTAAACAAATATTTTAATGAAGAAAATGGATATAAAAAACAAAAATCTGTTCTGTGATAAAAAAAACACAACAGTAAATGGGTGATTCCGTTCTAACTGTGATATAATGTCAGTACCGTGTCATGTCTATTTTTAGAATTTATTTATAAATTGTTAGTTTTTTTTGTCGTAAACATTAGAATTTATGAGGTAATTAGTTTAAATCATTTATTACGACAAAAAACTAACAATTTATAAATAAATTCTAGAAATGGACATGACACGGTACTGACATTTAAGTGGTATATTGTAAGTTTTCTGTAAGTGGCAAGTTATATTATATGAAAATAATGTTGAAATATGTTTATTATTTTCCAATAAGTACAAAAATTTCATAAATTAATTATTAATTAATGACCTGTGAGAACAAACAATACAGGACATTGAATATCACAGTTAGAACGGAATCACCCAAATACATTTAACATTGTTTAAATAAAAGTAACATAAGCTCAAAATTATGCCTACATTACATCAGCGCACAAAATTTTTATTTTTTCTCGTTAAAATCGATCTTGCACCAACATAACGATTAGGCTGAGGCGGGGGGTTGTCCGAAGTTATGTATAACCAGTGAAACCGACTCGATGACGTTAGTGGTTTCGACAAAATCGCAAAGGATCATCTTACCCCAAGGGATTATTAAGGGATACTTTCCCTTAAGTAATTTTTGACGTGACAACGTCTTATAATTCGATAGAGCTGGCTGCACGCACGAAAAAACATGACTCATGCGGCGTTACCTCGCTCTGAGGCGTTCCGTAAATGCTACCATTCCATTAGTATTTTCTTAAGACGTTGTCACGTTCAACTATCGTCTGTAAACCAACTTTACAGACAACCGATTTTTTTAATTTATGATTCGATATGTTTTGCTACTCTTTTTTAATGTTTTGCATAAGGATAAAGCTATTTTAAAAATGTTTGAATTGGTTTGTTAAAATCTGCATTTGCTTTTGATCGACGGGCTGTGACCGCACCGTATTAAGAGCGCGTATTCGATTTGCAACGAAAACTACATGTTTTCAAGTTTTTTCAAGAGCAATATCGTAATAATGTGAATAGATTTATTCAAAGGATATTACAGTTTTTGTAAGATTAAGTCTTGATTACTACAAAGCAAGAATGTAATTTTTGATAACAGTTTTTTAAAACGAAGACAATCCCTGCATAGCGTTTTACAAAAGTAGGCGTAAAAATTATTTTACAAGACGAATACAACCATTGTAATGTGCCAAAATATTTTTTTATGCATTTTTCCAACAGGATATATGTTCCTAAAGTGCACTAACGAGGCAAAATGACGAAAATATTGTTGTTAAATATTAAAAAATAATATTGAAAAATTACAAAATCAGCTCACTTTAACATTTTTTTTCACCAGTAAGTAAAAAAGTATCTTCACGTCCGTATCCCCGAAGAGGTGGGCAGAGGTACAACACGGCACCCACGATTAGCCGAAGATACTTGGTCCAGTAAGTATTTCAATAGAAACCTAAAATATTTATTATATGTGAAATAAGGTAATTTTTAATATACTGATTTTTTTCAGTCCGTTATATGAACTCATTTATTTAGAAGAATTATTTTTAAAACACTATAAATCCTCGCGCGTAATCTTTTGCCGATCATATTTTTAACCTACGATGAATCGAATAATTAAGACTTAATCTTGCAAAAACTGTAAAATCTTTCGAATAATCTACTCACATTATTCTACTACTCGACTCTATTGCTTTGGAAAAAAATTGAAAACATGAAGTTTTCGTTACGAAACTAATACGGCGCCCTTAAGAATTTACGCATTTCTAATAGAAATAACATACTTCAAGTATTATATCCCATTTCCATTGGAATTTTTCGTCGTTTGTTTATACTCATTTGCTTCAAAGAAGAATGTCAGTATAACATTTATGCTACTAGACTAAAGGTAGGGTCAGAAATAAAAGTCGACATATAAGTAAAGGTTTATTTGGACTGGACTCTAATGTGTTTGGTGACAATATGCTTGGATAGTGACGCTGCGTGAATGTAGGTACTCGGACACATTTTACATTTGAACACAGACTCTGGCTTTGAACTGGAGGACAATTCTTCTGTACCTTCCCCACTTTCTTCCTTGGTATTTATGAAGTGTGTTCCAATATGCTTTTGGCAATTGGTAAGTTTTGAGAATATAGTCTGGAAAGAAAATTAAATTCAAATTTTTTTATATAAATAATCAAAGATTAATCAGAACTACAGCACCTATGATGTAAGGTGTACAAATACAATGTAAGCATTCTCTACTTTGTTAGTTGTTACCCAAAACATTATTTTTTGCTTAGTCGGGTAATAAGTTTATGATGGTCTAAACCAGGGCTGTCCAAGCCAGATACCATCCTGGGCTATTATAATTTACTAAAGAGATATGCAGATACACTGACGATATGCAGGAATACTATTGCGGGCGAGATAATGCAGAATTCTACCACCTAGTAGCCACGATGGTAGTGATTCGTATAACCAATCATTGACCTTTTACGAATTGCCTGGCAGAACAGCAAATAGTATATTCTTCAAAGGGTGACTTTTATTCTGCCTTACGTTATCGCATTTTCTATTCTATTAGTGCTGCAACAATTTATTAAATACAAATGTAAAACATATTTTTATAACGGTGTGGTTAGACATATCGGGCTACGGCGAAGATTCGTGTTATCACGATGTGATTGACCTATCTATCACAAAGGGTTCAGTGTGTCACTGCATTGGTCGTCAAGCTGCGGCCCGCAGGTGATATTTGTGCGGCACACGACAAAGAAACACTAATAATAATAGCAAACTATAATTTAAAGTTTAATAACTTAATGAGTACGTCATATTTTAATATTGACGTAGTGTATCAACTTATTTTATTCCAAGTGTATCGACTTATTTTGTTCCATGACAAAACGAAAATAACATACAACGATATGAGCCTTGATGGTTATGAATGAGTATTGTAATTTTGTAACATTTGGGCGAATGAAATAAGAAGAAACAGTAGCATAAAATTGAACTATTTAAGTAAGGAATGAAAGAAAAAGTTAGTGATTTAAGAATTTACGGAATGTTACAATATTCTTGTTTACTTTGTCACGGGCCGCAGTTTAATGACCACTGATATTATGACGTAAGCAGTTATTGCGATATAGTTCGCGATAGCACGAATCTTCGCCGTGGGCCGATAAATATAGCTGAGAAATAAGAATATATGCGTAGTTCTTCGCCTTCATAGTTTCACAAATTTTGATATTTTCTAAATAGTTACGGTTGTATTGAACAATCATTAGACAAAAATGGAGCGAATTAACATAAAAAATAACTTACATTACATTGGTTACACACATATTGTTTGAGTTTGCCTGATTTTACAACAGTATACGTGTTTGTGTTACTTTCCGTTTCAATGGTCAAGGCGTCATCAGTGTCCATACACTCAGCCTATAACAAAAAAGTTATTATAGTGGGAGCTCAATAAACAAAATAATTTGTTGAATCACGTTTCTTCACTATCGTTTGCAATCCATAATTAATATTATAAATGCAAAAGTATCTTTTTGTGTAAAATTTGACAGGCAGTTAGTTGTTAATAGTTGAAGATCCAGAACATCGGGTTTCATTCTAAATCGCGACAAAAATGTCCCAGCTACACATCACAAGAATAGATATGTTAACAAAGTAATTTAAACACTAAATTATTGTGTCAAGGTTTAATTTCGACTGACGCAGAATTTTAGCTCTATTTGTGTTTTGTAGCTCATTTGCCTCGGACATTTTCTAGCGCGGACCCGAAGTCCATAGTAATTATATGTCAATGATCAAGGGTAATGCATACTTAGTTTTTTTCGAAAATCAACCCTTGGGGGCTAAAAATTTGTATGAAAAAGTGTGAGTGTAATAGTGTACATATGTAAGAAGTGTAACTTTTTTATGACATCAATTTTCTGCTATTTACTACTTAATAATTAAACATCATAATGCATGATGGTCGAGCGTAACAAAAAAGTGTGATTTTTTAAATATTGCTTGCATAAGTTACTCCCATACGTCGAAAAAGAAGTTTCAATTCAAAAACAATGTCGACATATTGTTAATATATTCGCGGCGTTAATTTAAAATAGTGGCGTCCTTATATTTCCTTTCATCTGAGTATTCAAAAGGGATTGGGATCAACACGGTAAATTGAATGAATATATCATCACGTCAGGTTCCCCTGTTGGGTATACAGAGCAAACCGAATGTCTAGACCTTTCGGTTCACCATGATTCTCCGGTTTGTCGGTTGGCGAGGTGATTGGTGATCCCCATCGCCGCATTTCCCCGATATAACGATTATTGACTACGATTATCTAGCGATACTACTACTAAGGATTATCGATTATCTAGCGATATCCGGGACCAACGGCTTTATGTGCTTATTCGAGGCACGCGAGTGGTAACACAACACCCACCAGACTCCAAGTTGCCATTGAGACTTAGATTTTCGATAAAACCCTCGTAAAGACTTTAATAACATTGCCCGACCTGGATGAACCCGGGACCTCGTGATCTGAGCCGAATAGGCTAGCTCCTAGACCAAGAAGCATTGAATAAATAATTTGTGAAAGTATAAAATAGGTTAAACGTCTGCAAAAATTTGACAGAACTGATTATGACACATTTTAAATGTATACCTATAGTCCTAAATACATAGGGTCCATATTACGTTATTTTCCATACCATTTCAAATTACGATCTTACTAATAAAAGTTTAATTAAACATTCATTCATTCATTCATGTATTGCTTCATCGTAGTCGCTGCGATAGAATGAGCGCTAAAGCGTGTAGACGCATCCTCAAATAAGTTTAATAAAATCTTTACTGTTGATGGTCAGTATACACGAAAAGCATAACACAGCATTTTTTGAGAATACTGAAAGATTAACTCAATTACTATAGTTGTACAGTGCAAAATTGAATGACTTCAATATCCAAATTTAAATTTTGCACCGCATGATACATCAGTTTTGCACTGTATGTCAATTAGCATAAAGTTTATATTTCAAATTTCAATGTACTCAGAAAATGTTCATAAAGCAGTAAGTTATTTAGTGTTGAGTAACGTTACCTCTTGATGTATCTTTAATTCTTGTTCTGTGCGAAACACGGTCGCGCAGGCACTACAAGCAAAAACCGTGCCAGGTTGCCGAATGTAAACCGTGTTGGCAGGTCGTTGTTTTGCCTCATTAATTATTCTTGCGGGTAGATCTTAAATCAGTAAAATCAACATTTAACATATGCATCACAGTTTTAATCAAGAAATCAGAATTTAATTTTCCAAAGATTTTCGATTCTAAATCACAATTCAAACTTCCCGTTTATCCATCGGAAATATCCTAATGCATGTCAATTGTGTTTGATAAAAGGAAGAGAAGTTTTGAAGATTTATCAATTCCTGAATGTGTACATTTATTCGTCTTTAAGGAATCTAAAGTCAAATCACAAATCAGATTTAACACAGTTTTAATCAAGAAATCAGAATATAATTTTCCAAAGATTTTCGATTCTAAATCACAATTCAAACTTCCCATCTATTCATCAATTATCCATCGGAAATATCCTAAATAATAAATAAATAATAATAATAAATAAATATTCACGGGACAAGTTACACTTACTGATCTAACCCCACAGTAAGCAAATTATTTGCTTGTATGATGGGTGTTAGTCAACGATACTAATACATAGAAATACATATATAAATACTGAAATATATTTAATAAACACCCAAACCCGGAAATACAAACATTTATGCTCATCACACAAATGCTTGTCCCAGTCGGGGATCGAACTCGAGCCCCGTCGATTGCGTAGTCAGGGTCGCTAATCACTCGACCAACGGGGCAGTCAATGACGGACCTGAAAAAGAACCTGGCCAAGAGTAGCAATTTAGGTTTAAAGTTCTAAAGGGCATCGCCAAATACTTTTTCAAATTAAGCAGGATATGTAAAGGGAACTATTTTAACTGTGTTGCCAGTTGATTTTTATCAAAGATCTATTGTTTCATCTATGTAATATATTTCTTAGCTATTCACTTTGTATCTATTGAACGGGTTTTCAAATATTATATTCGTGGCATAACATCCCAGATCCCTAAAAGTATAATCACGCCCGGTACCCTTGTGGGGTAGGGGCAGAGTAAGCCGAACGTCTATAGACTTTTCAGTTCACCACTATTAACTGGTCTCTTGGTTGGCGAGATGAGTGATGATCTCCATCGCCGCATTTTACCGATCTTTTTACCTTTTGTATACGTTTGACTTTGGCTCGTTGTTTTGGATTATTGATCTGCCTATCGGTTGGATTTAAACAAATGGATCGCTGCGTAAATTGTGGTATTGCGAACTCTTTCTGTAACACAATAGGTCGGCGAGTCTTAGATGATGAATTTGTTTTGTCAGTGATAAGATAATTGCGCTCACCACAGCCTGTAAGTACCTACTTGCACTACTGTTTATTATAATATGTCTGCTGGTTCCCAACTAGAAACTATACTCGTAATAATTAAAAGTTCGCAATCTAATATACATATATTTCCAGTATTATTTATTACGCAGCAATTGTATCATATTGTATGTCTGCGTTACAATGTATGATTGGCAGGTTTATTTATTATTATAAAATTTATATTCTCAAAAGTGTTTCATTTATAAAATTAAATATTAGATAATAGATATTATACATAAACCTGGCGTATTTAGAAGTTCATATTATGTACATATAATCCTATGGCCAATTTCGAGTTCCACTCCACTCGTCGGCGTCGTGAATATGATATCTATTTTGGTTGCGATCAGCGCACGAAACACGAAACTAACAGTCCATACGCGAACGTTATAAAGATGTGTTACATAGTTCATTCATATACTAGTTTATCAAATAACGTTAGACTGTTTATTCGTTCACGCTAAAGAAACAGTCTAAAAAAACCATTCGTTCATTAAACGTCCACCACTACCTCTAATATAAGAATCAGTTAGTCATATACAAGTGAACTGTATAATTACCTAACCTCACTTTTATTGAATGTCATATGAGATGAGAACGGAGATCTCAGATTGCTAAAATCTGCTTAATATACAGATTTAATATAATAATAAACTAGCTATTAGTTGACATTATTTTTATCTTATTACAAAAGGGCCCAAGATTGTATGGAGGGGTATCCATCTCCTTTATTAGTTATCTATCTATATATATAAAAATAAATTGCTGTTCGTTAGTCTCGCTAAAACTCGAGAACGGCTGAACCGATTTGGCTAATTTTGGTTTTGAATTAATTGTTGAAGTCCAAGGAAGGTTAAAAAGGTGAGAAAATATAGAAAAAAAAATAAGAGTAGTTAAAAAGGCATAACAAAGTTTGCCGGGTCAGCTAGTTTATCAAAATTTATTTTATCGCATTCAAAGTATGCTCCTTAAGAAACGATACACTTACGCTAACGAATAATTAAATCAACAAAACATTTGTTTTAAACGCTTTTTCGGGATTGGGTTCACGCCGCGAATTCTTTATGTTTTCTAAAGAATTATTTTTATTTTGTTGAAGTGTTATAGCTATTTCTTTAAAGTGCTGGGGTTTTTATCCTATCTTTTTTCTTTAAATCAGTAAGATTACTAATAGTTCTTATTATGTTATTGACCCCGGCTACATCCTCCAGATTTTGTGCAAAACAAACGAAATATCTAATTAAACAAATCTAAACACCGGTTCCCTTGCGAAAAAAGCGAAGTGGATAGAACGTCTATAAATTTTTCGGTACACCAAGATTCAATATTGTGTCGGTTGTTTTGACAAGAGAAGATAAGGACTTGGAATTAATTTCCATAAGCAATCAAAATTATAAAATATCATGCATTCCAACGCTGAATATATAAAAATGGCTTTATCTCTGTCTAACAAGTTCGAATTTTCATAATAGACAAAGCTAACAAAAATTTTGTCAGTGCTCTTATTTCAAATCATTTAAGAAAATAACGTCACCTTAAACAGCTTGCGGCCGAATCGCCATTACTATTTGCTATCTGTCAGCTTAAAAGCTGTCAATGTTCATAAAACGTCAAATGATTATGTGTATTTAAATATTTACCGATTTTAAGTAAATGTGTGTACTTTAAATATAAACGTGAAAAAAATATTAAAGGGTGATGTCTAATTGCAGAATTATAATAAATATATATTATATATAACGAAATCGCCAAATGAATCATTGCACCGGTACGTATTGTTTAAATGTATTTGGTACTTAAATACAACATCTTCGTGTTCTGTTTTTAACCGGTGTTTTATTCAATTATTTGAATAAAAATTATATTAAAGATATTGATCAACTGTCGATATTTTTTAGATTTAAGTCTTGACATTTTGTCAATTGTTAAGTAGACAGCAGTACTAAGTCCGCCATTACTCGTGATGAAATTACACGTTTTTTCCTTAGTTATTTCATATCTAGTAGTTTTCTTAATCTAAGGTAGGTTTGTGTGATAAGTGTTGATACCCATCGCTGCATTATTACCCCTTATTTCTAGCAATTATCGGAACCGACAGTGTTACGTACTCACCCGAGACACGGGGACGTTAACACACCACCACCAGACTCAAAGCTGCCGAGATTTGAATTTTCTAAACAAACCTCAATAATACTTTTGCCCCTGATATTACCCATTTTACCTCTGGACCTCGTGATCTGAGTAAATTAATTAACCTCTAGACAATGATGCTAGATTTTATGTATTATTGCAATTTATATAGTTTGAAAATATTTGATTATCTCCTTTAATTAGCCTGACTATACACTGTTCGATAGTGTGTGTGACTGACTTTTGGGTGAAACCAGATAATTCTGAAGTTGTATATTTTATTATAACAATATGTATACTATAAAATGTACTTACGACGTTTGTTTAAAGTAATAGATATTCTAACGATACCATCCACTCCCTTGGATTCTCGTATGTGTATGTGGAGAAAACTGCCTTCATCTGATTCTTTAGATGTTCTTTTCTCACTATTTTTTTCTAAAATAAGAATAATTATTATATACTAATATACTACACTACGTATAATTTAAACAAATAAATAAAATTGGAGTGTCTGTTTGTAATATTAAAATAACTACTTTTTACTAAATGCATATGGATGTAAACACAGTACATATACCAAAATAACATTTTTATACAATATTTCTGTTTAGTCTGTCTGTCTGTTTGTTCCGGCTCATCTCAGGAACGACTGGAACGATTTTGACGGGACTTTCACTGGCAGATAGCGGATGTAATAATAAGGAATAACTAAGGCTAAAAGTAGCCTTTTGTTTATATTTTCGAAACTTTTGTTTATTATATATCAATTTTTTCAAACTCATATATTCAAAAAATGTTTGTTGCATCTATAACTTCGAGACAAATGTTATCAAAATGATTTTTTTAAAGATTTAGAATAGAATGTAAAAGTTGTGGCTTTTCTGTCAGATAATTTCTTTCAGAAGTATGTTTCTTGAATCTGTCTTGGCTGTAAGATTTTAACTATTTGAAAAATTGGGCTTTTAATGCTTTAGGTACGCAATTCACACAGTCTATTTCTTCTTACGTGTCTTTTTAGGTAAACAAACTCCACTTGTTGTAAAAACACCAAAATTTCACATCAATCATATACATTGAATTAAATATAATAAGATTATCGCATTCATTAATTGTAAACAGTTTTTTTGGCACTAAAAGATTTTTCTAATATATTATTTTATCATATTTAATTTACGAAAACTTATTAGAATACAAAATTTATTTTCACGGTTGAAAAATATCATATGAACTTGACATGTCGAATTTCCGATTATCTATGAAATTGATAGACACGTGCAATAATGAACGAATTTGAATGACTAATTGAAAAACATTCATAAAATACGACAAATAGCTTATAATAATATATAGAAAAATATACAAACTGTCTTAATGTGAAATATTAATTTTTTGAATCTTTATTGAATCATTATTTTTCAAAGATTAACACTTTTAAAGTAATAAAATAGTTTTACAATCGCTTAAACAAGGATTTAAATATCGGTATTTTGTGTTAACGTTATTGCTTGTAGCATGACAAAACGTTATTTTCAAGCATAATATTACCCAAAAATGATACAGTATTCGTTGCTGTTTAATAACGTTATTCATTACATTCTGTTATACACTACGAATTAACATTATGTTATATGGTATTATGACGTTGCCCCGGTGAACCAATCACGAAACAGTATCGGTATTATAACGTTATTTAGTTAACAATATCGTTCTGTTATATGAGTAGCGATACAACACATATAGTGTTTAAAAATAATTTTGTAACTGAGGTATCGCTATATTAATAACGTTAAGTATCATAAAATAAGTTCTGTTATCTGAACGTTTTAAATCCTTGCTTTTAAATGTAAATAATTTTGTAACAGTAAAATCAACTGCTGTTAATAAAATAAACTCTTATTTTTATTGAAGGGAGGTTATTTAAACGATTCTAAAAAATCGTTGTTTTTAAACAAGATTTCGATGATCTTGTAATGCAAAAATACGTAAGTATTGTTTTTTGTTAATAGATACATTTAAATTCATTTGTCCCATAATATTATAAAATTAATTTAATTATTTAGGATGTATGTATCTAATGATACTCCTCCCATCCCGCGAAGATTCCTAGTTTTTGATACTTATTTTCCATTTTAGTAATGGAGCGACTATTTATAAATAAAAAACGATTATTTATTATCTTTATTTTTCAATAAGAAAATTCGATGCCTTTAGTGACAAAGAAAAATCCTGTGGCATCTACCAGCAGAAGTATTTTAGTTTTTTTTACAGCATAGTACAAACAAGTTTAACTTATCTAAAACAAAGACAAACAAACAAACACACTTTCGCATAGCATACTAACTGCAGCACGCAGCTTTCTGCATTATAAAAATATTTGATGAATCACGTGGGAACTCAGTTTTCTGAGATAAAAACGCTTAATGCTATTCTAGATCATCATCTGCATGTGTATCAAATTTCATCCAAATCCGTTCAGAAATTATTTCGTGATTGAGAAATAAACATGCATCCATCCAAACTTTCGTATCACTACATAGTATAAAACAAAGTCGCTTTCTCTGTCTGTCCCTATGTCCCTACGTATGCTTAAATCTTTAAACCTACGCAACGGATTTTGATGCGGTTTTTTAATATATAGATTAATTCTTGAGGAAGGTTTTATTATATAAACCCGATTCCGATATTCCCACGGAAACAAAAGCTACGCGGGTGAAACCGCGGGCAGGTAGCTAGTTTATAATATAACTAGCTGCAACTGCATTATAATTATAATAGTTTTTGGTGAATCCCGCATAGCACATAATTTTTCCGGGATAAAAAGTGCTACTTCAGGTCATCTATATGTGTGCCAAATTTCATTCAAATCCATTCAGTGGCTTTTGCGTGATTGAGTAACAAACATCCATTCAAACTTTCGCATTTATAATATTATAATATGGAATATGGATAATATTAATATAGATAGATTAATATAGATTATAAAAATTGTAATACATTGCAATATAATAAAATGGATGAATAGTATTAAATATCATTCATTCAATTTAGTTTGTCATACTTGTTCAATAGATCTTTCGATTTTTCATAACCATATTGATTGTCTATGATTAATTTAAGTTACTGGTCCGCCATTATTGTTTACTAAAATAGACACGTAAGAAAAAACAGCTGTATATATATAAGCATTGTAAATCCACGTCATATTTTGTGCTGCGTTTATATGCAACGCTCAATCTTGACATTCTTGATCAAAGGGACGAAATAAGACCGCACATTCGTGCCTTTATTTTATTAACCACTTAAAGGCCGTGATTTTTAATCTGGTTACCTCTGATCCAAAACCACCAAGTTAAATCATAGCTCAACATACCTTCATGTTCCAACAGCTTATTGAGGAGATCTGGCAAATATATGAACCTCCAACCACCATGCTCATGTACAAGCCGACCCATCACAAGAGTTGGTATGCTTTCTTTGCATATATTGGAAGGTTTATCTTCTAACACAATGACCTACGAATATAACCAAGTATAAAGACGAATAGTTTTCCAACTACTGGACATGCAATTCTTTCATATCGCAAATAACAGAAAACGAGTAGAAGGCTCGCCTGATAAGAGATAAATCTCAACTTTTTTATATTAAATAGGGTACAAACAGGCAAGAGGCTTACCTGATGGTAAGCGATTACCTCCGCCCATAAACAGCTACAATACCGAGGGTCTTGCAGGTGTGTTTCAGGATTTTAAGGAATAACCTCTTTTCTCAATGGTTGATGGAATAACCTCCTCTCTTGATGCTGAAGTAATAACGGTTCGGAAGCAATTTACGCGATTGAATAACAAACATCCAAACATACAAACTTTCTCATTAATAATGTATATGGAATTTATGACATATACTAGATTTCATTCGTCCAGTCGTTGAGGCGTGAAGGTGTAGCAAATATAGAAACTAAAAAACGCTTACACGCACATTTTTGCATTTACAATATTATTGGAATATAGAAAATACTGTCAATACAGTTAAATATTTACCTTTGTCACGATTAAGTAACGTTCAATGACAGCAGGTTTGAATGCCGGTACCCTTAACAGCTGGTGTACTACTGTTTCTGCTGCATTCATATCCATGATGGTGCACTTATGCCCAGTGCTTCTTAGTCGTTGCTGAATTAATTTTTCAAATATAGATTCATTTAACCCCGTGTCACCTAAGAAAAAAAAAATTATTAAACCCGTCCCTTGCAGTGTAGGCAGAGAGCACCGAATGTCCGTTATTTTTTTTTATATTACAGTAGAATCCGTATATAACGGCCTTCAAGAGAACGGCGATACTATGTCGTACTAGCCGGATGACGCACAAAACGGCAGGATTATTTCTTAAGTTGGTTTTCCTATTTAGTTAAATTGTAGGATGAGATACGCCAAATTCCTTTACGGGGGTTGCATTTGATTTGCCGGCTTCCAATCGGTGTAATATTGTACTTTTTTTTCAATTGTAAAACACTTTCGCTTCACTGAACTCATTTCGTCGAGCTTTATGAACCACCACTAATTGTGATTTACGCGCGTCAATAAGGAGAGGTAAAGCGCGCGGGGCGGGGGTGCGAGTGCGTTAGTAAACAAAACATTGCGCGTGTGTCTTTTTAACCGGACGTATTATCATAAATAATGGTCGCTATAAGCAGTTGGTCACTTAAAGCAGAGTCGCACTAAACGTTTATATTTTTTAGTACCTATCTACGAAACCTAACTTCAGTAAACATCGTCGCTAAAACCGATTAGTCGTCATTAGCGGTGCCGTTATATGTAAATTCTACAGTATATCATAAGATAACAAACAAGCAGATGGGTGTCCTGATGGAAAGAGTCAACCATCGTTAATGACTCGCACAGTGGCGTGCACAGGATTATGAGACTGGGTATGCGGCGGAGTATAGAAATAGAAATTTCTTATATAGATTTTTAGCGTAACCTCAGCCACGCGACGGATCTCTAAGCCGGAAACCATGCCAACGGAACATGTCTTAGATGTACTACTATTTATCTACATCTTCTACGGTAACGCAGAAAAAACAGCGGTCGGTCGTCGCTAACTAAAATATTATAACAGGTAACTACTTACCTAGACAGCTGTATTCTAGGTATGTTTCCATGTTCAAGGTTACGATTTGAATCTTTTCACTAAATGACAATTGTGAGAACTTGTTACTTTTAATTTTTAGTAAGCACACATTATCAAAACATACGTCACAATCAAATAACATTTTAAAAAATCAAGAAACGCGCTAGATTAAACAAATCACTAATTATTTTAGATATATATAACTGTTTAATTATTTACTGTTTATTTAATTTAATTTACACACTTTCAAATGTTAAAATAATAATATCATTAATATATATTTTAAGAAAACATATACAATAATAAAACATAATAATACACAATGCATATCACGTATCACATAAAAATTTAAAATGGCTTCACTTTTGTCAATAACATTTCAACAAATAAAACCTTACTAAACAAAAATGCATAATGTGAGCATACATTTTGTCAATAATATTTCGTCTATTATCTTTACCCGGATTATAGAACAAGGCCGCATTACCTGCTTTATAACATAGAATCATTGTGTGAGTGAGCCAATTATGTGCGGATAGGTAATTATGTCTCGCACACATTTACAATGTGAAGCAGATTTCTAGCTGCTTTACTTCAATATTATTTATCGTTTAATAAACGCCTGGCAAACATGTTTGAGTGCTTTGCTTGCAAATAGTTTAAGTTATTATATTTTGTGTTTAAGTTATTATATTTTGTTTATTCATTTATTTATAAGTCATCTAAAACGTATGAACGTTTTATTAAAATAAAGCACTGCTTTTCTGCCTATAAGGAGCGCACGCGCCTGGACTCGCATAACCAATCGGTCGCCTTTTACGACCTGCCTGGCAGAACGGCAGTTGGTCTATTCTTCAAAAGAGGCCTGAACCAACACGGAGATATTCTCCAGTATACAAGGATTCAGTGGTTTGTCAGTTGGCGAGATGAGTGGTGATCCCCATTGCCGCAAATTTACTGACCTGCACGGGGTGGTAAAAATAGTGATTTTTGATTTTATATTCCTGGGTATTAAACCTCCTGATCGTACTTTAATTTCTGGGTCAAAAAGAATAACCCTAGATGAGGAGTCACGAGTCATCTAAGAAATAATAGAAATGAGAAGTATCGTCGGCCCTCTTGCAGGGTAGGAAGTAAACAAAACATCAATTGATGCATAAATTTACCACAATGCACTAAGTTGCACCTTAATTGGCGCATTTATCAACTTTTACCCATTATCACTTTTTACTTGCGATGACCCAATATGCAAACCATTCTCAATCTCTAGGCTGCTAATGAGTTTTTGTTCTTAAAAAAACTCCAGTAACCTTCTTTGATTCCTCGATTCGGGAAACGGACGCGTTCTTTTCTGATGTAAAAGATTTAGAAGTTACGATAGTGATTAGATAAGTAAGGTTTTCATACTAGATTATCATAACCCCACCTGTTCAATAAATTGAATCCTTTATATCCGTAATATTGAACGGAAAAACATAGCATAGAATTATAGAAAAGAAAATATAGTAGATAGTTTTTAAATAATTTGGAAAAAACAAAGTTAAGACGTCTTTAGCCCAAAACTACAATTTATGGATGAAACTTACACATTTGTTGATTGTTTTGTTCACTAACTAATTTTGCGTTTTCACTTTGTTTGTTTGGATCCATCATAGGTTTTTCAGTCTTAACTACTCTTGCTACTAAATTTTTGCCATTAACAGTCTTGCCTAAAATTATTTCTGGTGGAATATCTGAAATAGAAATGTATTATAGTATTTAAATAGTTTTGTCACTCTATTGAGTAATTTAGGTTGTAAAGGTCTGACATGGTCAGAGACATTAAGGTGGAATAAGCTACCAAGATAGATCATTCTGTGTCCAACATGAACTTAAGTGGTAATTCGTGATGTTTTGTAATGTTATGTATATAAATAACATCATGACAGTTTCCTTGTGAGGTGGGCAGCATTAACTGAACACACAGATGCTCTTAGTACACCATAATTCAACATCTTGTTGGCTGGCAATGCAGATACTGACCCAAATGTTGCAATTTGCCAATTTTAATGATTATTTGTTTTGTTGCGATAATCACAATTGTAAGCTTTACACGCTATCATAAATACGGACGTATCAACATACCAGGATAATTTGCGATGAAATATATCGCAGCGGCCTATTCTAAGCACCGGGAAAATGCTCCCGGTATAATTAATATGTACGAGTTGTAACAGCTGGACGTTATATTCAGGAAAAAATTGAAACGTGTAAAATGTCCAACAATAGAATTTAAGACTTCAACTTTTACGCAGACATTATTTAACAGCCTTGAAAATATGACACAACCAATATTTTGGCTTCCTGTAGAAAATTTTATATATTACCTTTAAATAAATACTTTGTTTTAATTTTAATTGTACTAATTTCTCGCTTCATGGAATCCTTAATATTATTATTCAATATGATATCATTCTTATTGCGAGCACGTACCAAAGGCAAATCTTGCGCGTTTATTTGAGATTTACTATTATCTGAAATGAGAAAATAAATTATAGATTAATTGATTTAACAAAAGTATCAAAAAAGCGAAACACTGTCCATAGAAGAAAGTACATATGTATTATAACTTATACTCTCCATCGTCGTCCCTTGGTGAAACTCTGTCATAATTATTATTTTATTTTAAACACTTGTACTGTTTCACGATCACACACTATATATTTATTTTTAATTAAATAGCCAACCGGTTTCACATTTCACTGCATCTTCAGGGCTTTAATGTAACAAGTAATATAATAAATTTTATTACTTGTTGACAATATAAATTTATTATATTACTTGTTGACAATTTAAGTTTTAGCTCTGAAGATGCAGTGAAATGTGAAACCGGTTGGCTATTTAATTAAAAATAAATATATAGTTTGTGATCGTGAAACAGTACAAGTGTTTAAAATAAAATAATAATACATATGTATTAGTCCACACAAAAACGTGCGATGTTCGTAATACTTCTCCTTTATGGCTTGATTAGTTTTAATTCATTTACTTAGTAAAATTGCCATTTACTTAGTAAACCTGCTTCACAGTAAGGGACTTGCCTTATTGTATTGTTTGTAGCAGCGGTACAAAGGCTAAACATGCCGTTTACATCATGACCACTAAGTGGTATAGTACTGAGAAGACTCAACTAGATTGATATTCACTTTACTGCCGCCATCATGTCTTGGTTTACAACTGTGGCATCATGGTTTACGTCCCTCAACAGTGAACATTTTGTAATGAGCGTAGATTGAACACCTTCTATAATTAGCTTATGTAGCCACTGGCCGGTTATTTTGAGGTTGAATGTAGTAGAAAAACTTCTCACGATTATTACACGAATGGTGGAGTATGAAATTTGACTCAGTAAGTGTCGAAGGTACGCGGCCGGTTGTTTGGCATGATTACGCTTTTTTCATATCATAAGAAAGCAAACAAGCAGATGGGTCTCCCGATGGAAGGAGTCAACCATCGCTTATAGACACCAAAGATGTTAATGGCGCATTGCTATCTTGTGGCGAGGTCTAATGCCACATGCACAAAGGACATAAACCACGTTGTATAGACCTTTGGGCTAAATACGGACAGTAAAACCAGGAATTGGTTTTAGTTATTTTAGGTAGCTTGAACTATTGCGATAATATTTGTATACATATTTTTGTGTACAACATTACACTTTTTTTATAACTATTTATTAGAATATTGAACTTTATACACATCAATCACTTTGTAAGTAACATTTTTTAAACGTTGATAGTAAAATACCTATCTCTATTATAATAGATGACAATTAACACAAGTACTTAAGTATTAAAATAATTTCTTCCTTGAGTAATGTTAGATTCACAATTATCGCAATACACTGATTTGTGTAAAATCGTATCCATCTAAGTAGTCATTACTTTTCGTAGGTCACAACGGGTGCAGTGTCTCGGGCATACGGGCCTCGTCAAAAAAAGGCATTATGAAAAATCACCAGGAAAATCTAGTAATAAAAAGGGCACCGAAAACAGTAAAAACATACACAAACGCATGTATCTAAGTGAAAATATAACAATTCAAAAATTGACATTTGATAGCCGTCAACAATTAAAAATGTTGTCATTGTAAAAAAATTCAAACTCGATTCCAGTAATCGAGAAAAAATATTTTATAATAGTTACATACTTCATGTTGATATTTAAGTAATATATAATAAGTAACGGTATAAAAGACGTTTATTTAATGATAACTATTATAATTGCAGTGTTTCAGTATTTATGTTATACTAATTTCGAATGAATGTTTTCTTAATTAAGCAATATGTTTTTTTTTCAAATGTTACATACTGTATATTGTAGGTAAAATGGTATGTGCTGTCTATACATTTTAATCCAGTTTCTACTTACAGGTTCCAGCTACTTTTATTTTTTTTATTAATAAAAGATTAATTGAATTGCTTTAAAATTAATATTTTACTTATTTGTATGTAACAGCTACTAGCTATTGTTAGATACTAGTAAATAAGTAACATACTAATTTACTTGTAGTTGACAGCAGCTAGAAGCATTAAGTAGAAAATAACTTTTTTGCGTTATTGCAAAAACTTTTAATATGTTGGAACCGGTAAATGTCGTTCAAATTCAGAAATACCTCTCCAACAAACGAATATTATGAAAATCTTGATTAGAAATAATATTAACAGTACAGTCTAAGTGGAATATTAGTTAAAACCTAAGAAATAGGACAAAATTATAAGATGTCATGAAAATCGATTTCTGATTGATAAATCGATTTTGATTTATGAACTAAAAGTTTGGCTAGCAACATTGGCAAATAGAATGGTAGTCTATACTCATTACCATTTTGATGAATATCAGTTTATGTCCTTTAAAATAATGATTTTTAATATAACATGTGGTCACTCCATATTTAAGACAATATTTACAAAAAAATATATAACAATTTTTGGCAAATATTACTTTTTCATAGAGTGCTGTTCGCTAAATAGCCCATAATGGCTTTACTCCTTTACCGGCTACCTTACCCTCCAAACCGGAACACGACAGCGACAAGCACTGATGCTGTTGCGGCAGGAATAGGTAAGGCGGTGGTACCTGACTCGGGCGACAAGACACGACAATGCAGAACTCTACCACCTAGTAGCCACGATGCTAGTGACTCACATAGCCAATCGGTAGTCTTTTACAACCTGCCTGGCAGAACAGCAGCTGGCCTATTCTTCAAAGGAGCCCGGGACTAACACGAGTAAATAACCCGGGACCAACACGCTTGCATTGCTATTTGTATTACTGACGACATGTTATGCCGAAGTTACTTTGCGTTATAGTGTACAGCCGAACTTCGGTCGGGCGTAAGTTAAGCACCAATTCGGCGGTAACGTTTTGTTACCGACCGAAGTTCGGCTCGCCCGCGCCACGAGCGTCTGGCCTACGTGTTTCTTTCTTTCTGTCTGTCTGTCTGTCTGTCTATGTCTGTGCACGACACACGTGCTGTTGTGTCATTAAAACATAGGTACCTACCTACTACCAACCTAGTATCTACATTATAGTAGGGGAGCCTAAGATGGGATTTTTGCATTTACTCGAGCGCGTCACAAACATAGGGTGGTACCTCGCTTACTGTTGTGCTCTCCAGTCTCCGCCAAATATAAGACCTTTATATAGAGGCGGGTGGCTAGAGCAGAAAAAAAAAACAAAATTCCTATAACTTCGACTCGTGGAAATTGTCAATTATATTTTTTTCGTCATTCTTAAACCATCTCTGTAATAAAAGAAAATATTGAGGCGTTTGAGAATGTGAAAACAACGTTTTATTTGCAACTCTGTGACCCTCCCACTCCTTTACGCTACACTTGAATCGTTAGTATTTCTAAATCTTAGGTGGCAATTAACCCACCAAACCTTAATCTGACGCGAATTAGTGTTTCCATGTCAATTTTTTTTATCTGTACCGTCAAACGGGGTGAATAGGAGAGCAGGGTGAAAAGGGATGAAACATATTTCGTAAAGATAAAACTAATTCTGTAGGGTTTTAGGTTTCGTCCCTTTTCACTCCTGCACTCATATTCACCCCGTTTGACTGAAGACTTTCTCCACTATTGAAATGAAAAACATTATATAACCTTTTATTTTTCCTATAATTTAATCTCCAAAATCCACATTACGACGCTCGAGTAACTACCCATTTAGCATCTTAGGCTCCCCTACTGACATGACGCGACGCCATCAAAAAGCTTGAGACAATGAACACACACAAACAGGGCTTGGACAGCCCTGGTTTAGTCTAATTAATTATGACGAGAGGATGATCATGAGTCTTGTACATATAAAAACATATGTCAGTAAGAATAGAGACACAAAAGTGATGTCGTATAATTAGACGTGTTGTCAAAACATAAGTTGAAAATATAATGTAACATCGAAGACGTCACAAAAAGAACGGCCTCCGATTGGGCCGCAGGATTGCATGATGCCCATTGCGTGATTCACGACTTTGCGTACTGTAGCTTTAAAAGGGTCTTCATCGGTCTTTTCTGCTTGACAAAAAGTATAGGTATATTTTAGTAACATTTTTAAAACTTACCACTGGGTTCATTATTATCTACTGGTTTGACTTTCTCTACCTTCTCTACAACCTGCATCGATTCATCATCTCTCATTGTAAAGTGAACTGTTTCATTACTTTCATTAACATTCTCTTCTGAACGTTTTAATAAATCAGTTTTACTGTCATCTATTAAACTGAAAAATGTGTAAGACACGAAGTTAGAAAGGTGGATATTATAAAGTCATTTAAATTTTGTAACCAGCATGTTGGTTTATAGTATGATAAAAGAACACGGATGACCAGGCATAAATGTTAGTAGCTGCAGCGTGCAGCCCACTGCATTAAATACTGCATAAAATTTTTTGGAGAATCCCACGGGATTACCTAATTTTTTCGGGTTAAAAAGTAGCCTATGTGCTATTCTAGGTCTATCTACCTGTGTGCCAAATTTCATTCAAATCCGTTCAGTAGTTTTTGCGTGATTGGGCAACAAACATTCATTCATTCAAATATCCAAACTTTCGCATTTATAATATTAATTTAGATATGAGAAAAAAATATACATGATTATAATGTGAATGAAAAGAGCAGCATTAATTTTTTAATAATATCTGTTATTATAATTTATTAAATAACACCTGTTTGGATTATTTTTATTACTTGCTATATCCTGTTATTTGCAAACAATGCAAAATAGAAAACTAAAGTTCTTCAAATTATAAGAAACTTTTTATATTATAGAACAGAAAAGATGTAAATGATTCTCTTGGTGGTAAAAGATAAGTACCATTGCCTATAAGTATAAAACTTGATCATTTTGCATCGCTTTCCTTGTGTGTGAGAGTTAGCACCCAATCATGGATCCGAATTTCGAACAACTTCTGTAATATAGTATCGGTCTAAATTCTAGGATTTTTATGCACAAGGCAAAGGAGCGCATAAGTTAAATAGTTTTTCTTGCTATTACAGAAATATTCTGCCTACATTTTGTGGTTTCAATAGCTGCTGATTCAATCAGCATTTCTTTGTTATTTACTAGAGGAAGAAAATTATCGCGTAAGAAACTTGCAGAAATGAGAGCAGTAAAGATGGGGAAGACATAGCATGAAAGTACTATATGACTGCTAAACTGAAATATAATATACTAGCTGACCCGGCAAACGTTGTTTTGCCATACATATTAGAAATCCATAGCGAATAAACAATGTGATACGTAATTCATATAAGTATACGGGATTGTCCTTCCAGGCAGCCGAAACGGGATTTAATTTTATATGGTGGTTAAGTATTCATAAATTTTCTAATTTTCCCCGCAATTTTCTTAATATTTTCTTTTATAAGAACCTTTCCCTGATAATTACAAACACAACAAAAAAAGAATTAGCGGCGTGAAAGAGTAACAAACAGCCATACATACATACAAACTTTCGCGTTTATAAAATTAGTAGGCTGTGGTATTGGTAAACCAAGATTAAAAGCTGAAATCAATTAACTGCAATCATAGTAAAGAAGCATCACATCCAAATTCAGATATGATTATTCCTCTGCGTTTATCCAGTAACCTGTAGTATGGAACAACTAAAGGTATGCAATATCGGTAATCTTTGATATTTACCTTATTTCTTCTTCTTTAACCTCTGTCTGAAGTTCACTTCTTAGGCTTTGTATTAGTTCTGCAATAGTAAATATTTCATTTTTAAATAAATAAATATCATTTGGCCAAAATCCTTTGTTAGATAGGTAAAGCGTCAATAGACATCCAGATTTACCGAAATTCACAGTTTTGTGGGTTATTCATAACTCCACACTTGGCAACTGAGTATCGCTTATTTGCAATAACCAAAAAAAAGCCACAAGAGCTTAACAAGACAAAAGGTATAATACATCACTACCAGATTTCAGGCGGCTTAAGATATTTTTGTAGATAGAAATGATCTTATAACTGTCAGTATTAATTATATTTTTAGGATAAAAATTTGATAAAAAGAAATATTAATTCACGTGACTGGGGACACAAATCTGGAAGCGTTACGTTACGCCGTGGTAATTCGTCAAATCAAAGAGTTTGTAATGTACCGTTTTACGTATTCCTACCGCAATAGCGTCAGTTCTGTCACTGTTGTGTTCCGGTTTGGAGGGTAAGGTAGCCGGTAAACTTATGCATGTGGCATTAGAACTCACCACAAGATAGCAACGCACCATTAACAACTTTGATGTATATAGGCGATGGGTGGCTCTTTCCATCAGGAGACCCATCTGCTGTTTGCTATCTTAAGATATAAAAAATAAAATAAAAAATAAGTAATGTACCTAGTCTTGCCATAAACATTGTTACAAAGAAAAAAAAAACATTTTTTTTATTGCACATAACATTTATCACTATTATAGTTTGTTAGTTTAATAGATTCATATAAAGCTATTAAAAATATATAAAGCTTATTCGAAGTAGTCTCCATTGGCTGCAATTCAATCCTTTAAAAGTTGAGGCCAGTTATCACTTGAAGCACACACTCTTTCTATGAAAATTCTGCTAATCGTATGGATTGATTTAGGCACTCCAAATTATCATGACATTTAAAGCAAGCCATACTCTAAAACTGAACATAAACCATAATCCAGCGGATTAAGGTTTAAGATCGGGACAAGATGAGTCAGTCTTCAGCTCTGATGAAGTCTTGAACGTTGTTTTCTAGCCAAGATTGAGTGGATCAAGTTTTATGCACCGGCGCCGAGTCTTGCTGAAAGAACCATTCTTGATTATTAAACATGGGTTTGTTATGGGGCTTAACTACCTTCTCAAGAGTGGTATCTTTATACACTTGTGCCAATGTCGTGATAACTTTTTCACAAAAATATGGATCAGTCACTCCTTCATAGCTAACATCCCATCAAACCATCACTTAAGTCAGATAATGTCCACGTGGTCCTTTGCTAACTAATTGGGAAGCTTAGAGCTTTGAGCATGAATACAGTCATTTTGTTTGTTAAAATATTGCTCTCTTTTAAATCTTTTAAAATATGCGACATGGTTTTAAGTGCTATCTTCCTCTCTCGAGATATTTTTTTTTTGTTTTGGCCAGTACTTCTTCGAATTCTTTCCCTTACTGCTTTGTTCGCCTTTTTCGTACAAACACTACATGGGGATGGCTAGATTTTGTTCAGTAACGAACAGAGGAGATTTCATTGTATTTACCAATAGCCCAATAGCCCATACCTACTTACACCCTATTCCATTTTTATATCACAAAATATTTAACAATGTACTGGTATTGTAATGAGAAAACACAATGAATAATTATAAAAAAATGATAGGTTCCAAATTCAAATGTAATATTTATTATTATTTTAACAGTATATATGGTCAGACTATGTATTTGATGATCACAGCGTGAAGTTATTCAAGTCACCATGACAATGAAAAGCGTTTCGGCAGTAATTAATTTTGAAAAGCTAATTTTTATTATAAATTTATGATATTAAAAAAAATAGTAATTTGGTCAATAAAATAAGTTATTAAGCAGCTTTTCAAACTTTTTCAACTAGCTTATTGACAGATATTTGAAGGTTTCTATGCTACAGTTTTGCACAACTCATCATGCAAAGCATTAGAAACAGCTGTATGGTAAATATATAATAAAAAAATCTTTCACGCTTCCTATCTGTAGTAGTAAAAGTTTTAAAATAGAATAGTTGTAATACTTTTGCTACTACTTAGAATCTACTTAATTCATTTGCCACTGAACAGATAATTTATTTCAAGATTGATTCTGACATTTTCAAAAATTCTCTAAATTTTCACTATAAATCAGAGCAACAGAAATGTGAAAATCATTAAAATAAGTTTAAATATTTTCCCATTTCGCAATAATAACAATTAGAGCGATCGTATTGCCTTATAATGAAGAAATCATTATAAGGCAATATTATTCTATAAAACAACGGTCTTAATGGTTTCTTTTCTTTCTTGAGTTTCAAATCTACGTTTCCAAATAGATATGGACATTTCTACATAATGCGTAGGTGCAATGTTTCATATTTTATATATATTTTGAAAACTCTTACATTCATATCATGAAAACTCTTATTGAACATTCAGTCCTAATTTATATATTATAGTTGTCTACTTGCAAGCCTGTAAGATGGCAAAGGAGATAATCTTTTTGTTGACGGCGTAATTGATTAAAAAAATTTTTCAAACAAATTAAGACCAAATACTGTGATTGTTACTTCTCAATACTCAAATAAAAAAAATTGTGAAAAAAATCTTGTGCAACCTGCAAAAGATTTTTTTCTTAAATTTTATCATTTCGCCTTGTCTATTAAAGCTAACATCATTGTCAATACCTTAAATAGCAAAGTCGGATTCAATTGATAGGGATATATAGCTTAATGTAAATGTATGCTGATAAGCACTACGAAAATGATAATCTAGCTTACTTTCGTCTGATGTGATATCATGCAGTCCTAGTGTATTTAGTAAATATATTTTATCATTTGTTTCTAATAAAATCCATCCTTTCTGTTCTAATAGTTGATATTGATCATCGGTTAAAGTTATCTGAAAATAATATCATATAATTAGGTTCTGTGACGGCGACAACAGACTGGACGACGTAATATAGCGAAGTTTTCAACCAAAAGGACAAAATATGGCGTTATTGCGTGATAAATTAAAAAGAAATAAAGCACCTTATTTTTGGTTTTATAATGAAATAGAAGAATTAAGAAGTTTTATATTTGTAGAGTAAGATCGAACGGCGCTGCTATTACCGGTGTTTCGCAGGTATATATTCTTAGTCCAGTTTTGTTCCTTAAATGTCATAATATTATGCATGGAATACTTGACCTACTCTCACAGCATTATAATATATTATAAGTAAATCCTGTTTGGATAAATTTGGTTGAAATTAACACAATTTTAGTATTACAAAAAGAGCTACAATAGCGATTTAAAGAAAATATTCTACAATTTAAAAAAATATTCATCACATTAATGCTAGTTTTTGAAAAGTGATGTAAAATAGCCAGTAGCTACATGGATAACATCAATTTTTGTATCCATAAGCAATGTTTTTACTGTCCATCAGGAGAACATCTGCTCGTTTGCTATCTAATGAATAATTATTTGTGTGTGCTAATGGGTGTTAGTCTTCTATACTAATACATGTATAAATACTAAAGTCTGGAATATATATTTAATAAACACAAATCCCAGAAATACAAATATATATATATATACTCATCCCATAAATGTTTGTTCCAGCCGAGAATTGACCAGAGCCCTGTCAAATGCGTAGTTAGAGTTGTTAACCATTTGATCAACAGGGTAGTTAAGTAAGTGGTGTACAGTGTGTTAAGAACCTCGATTTTGTTTCACTTTGTTTTTATTCGAAAATACTATAGACTAGCTGTTGCCTGCGACTTCGTCCGCACGGACTTCGTTTACTCCACACAGCCCCTCCCCCGTAGGTGATAGCGTGATAATATGTAGCGTATATGTTGACCCGACCTGTTAGTAATATTCATGCAAAATTTGAAGTAAATCCATGCAGTACTTTTTGAGTTTACCCCGGACATACACATACATACAGACAAAAATTCTAAAAACTATATTTTTGGCTTCAATATCGATTGTAGATCACGCACCAAGTATTATTTAAAAAAATATTCAATGTAGTTTTGACTTTCCTACGATTTTATTATATGTATAGATAATATTACAAATGTCTGAGTAAAACTCCCAATGTGATACAGCTTTTAGTTTTTTTTTTAATAACGCAGAATGAGTATATGATTTTAATACAGATAATAGTCATTTATATAAGCTATCGACTCATTTTTAAATCTGCTTCTAATACGGCATAATACAAGAGAAAAAAAAATAAGACCGGAAATGATAAAAATACATTTTCTACTTTATTTGAACACAGTAAATAGACAAATGTTCAAATGGTAGTATAGTTATATCTGCACAATTAACTGGCATAATCAGTTTCACATTATCCAATTTGGTGTTTTTGAAGAAAATGATTTTGTAAATATTTAGACCCGGATATAGGCAAACTTTAAAACGGTTTAAAAAAAAAACTAAAGGCTGTATCGCATTGGGAGTTTCACTAAATCTTTTGTAATGATATTGACTATGATATTTTAGAATAAAAACAAAGTCAAACAAATTCGAGGTGCTTAACACACTGTGGTGTAGCTACTTTGATTGTGACACAAGTAATTTTTATGGGGAAACTTTCTCACTGAAAGTCATGCAAGAAAGAAACCTTTGAAACAGATTGCATGGCCACACACTTTTGTACAACAGAGCTAAATAATAACTTGTAACTTTTAAGATATCAAGCTTTAGTCTATTTTTATATCTTACATACACAATGCAGTTAATCCAAAATAGTAAACCTGCAATAAATAACTCTTGATTCCCTGTACTTCAAAGTGCCATCATCAAAACTTGACCAAATTTGAGGACAAAATAAAACAAAATTGAGTCATTGGTGCTTAAACACTTAAAAAATAAAGATTCCTAGATAATTTGTGTGGAATCTTTTGTTTTTCGGATGCGGGTAAAAAATGTATGTACCACAAGACATGAGATAATATTTTACTATTAATACTCACCTCTGTGCAATCAGTAGTTGTTTTAGAATCAGAACTTTCTTCATCCACATTAACATCACTTGTGATTTCAGACACATTTTTATATTCATGTTCTTCACCTTCTTCCATCTGAAAAAAAATACACAAATTGCGTTCTTATGCAATGGCTTGATTAAAATCTTAATTTTTTCTTCAGTTAATTTTTTTCAGATGCGTTTCTGATAATTGTTACAGAGAATCTACTACTAGGAACGTACAGTCCCTAGTAGTACAAGTACAAAATTTAACTACCGTTACCAGAAACTGGATAGTTAAAAAGTGTATTTACTAAAATTTCTAAGGTTAGTCTGGCCTAAGTGCATAAAATTAACCTACCTAGGTGCAATTAATACCATGCTTAAAGATGAATAAAAAAATGCTCTTGTTGCAGCAGGTCAAATTTCCATGTATATAAGTTTAGGGGCTAATTCATCTTCCAAATTGGTAAAGAATAATGATGCACAAGCAATAACACTATTGTTGCCGGAATAAGTACTTATTGTACATAGACAATGAGTGTGCAGAGTTTAACCTTATAGTTACACTAGCTGCAGCGTGCAGCCCGCTGCATCATGTAAGTTTTTGGAAAATCCCACGGGATCATCTTATTTTTCCGGGATAAAAAGTAGCCTATGTGTTATTCTGGGTCTTCAGCTACCTACTTACCAAATTTCATCGTAATCGGTTGTTCAGTAGTATTTGCTTGAAAGAGTAACAAACATCCAACATACATACCTTTCGCATTTATAATATTAGTAGGATGGTAGACCACTTGTTTGCATTTTACTAATTGACTGTCAGGAAGACAGACGGCTATTCTTCAAAAGGGGGATCAACACAGAGAAGACTGACTGTAAGTTATGTACAGCATCATATGTCAAACTATCACTACGTAACAAACAAACAGATGGCTTTCTTGAGGGATAGTAAAACCATTGCCTATAGACACCAAATATGTTAATGGTGCATTGCTGTACCCATAGTGGAATGACATGCATTAGACTATCAGCCAACTTAATCTTTAAGCTTGAACATGACAATGACAATTATTGATGTTATTTTGGTACAAATAGGTAAGGCTGTGGTTACCATATGTCTAGATAAGATGTTGCCGAATTCTGTCACCTAATATTCGTGATAGTAGTATAGTACGATAGTAGTGACACATATAGCCAATCCATCGCCTTTTAGGAACTGCCTGGTGAACAGCAGATGTTATCTCTTGAAGGATATACCATATAACTAATACGAGAGATATATAAAAAATATATTTCTTACCTCTTCTTCCTTATGATGTGTAACTGGTTGCAAAAAGTACCCATTAGTATCACCATTTTGAAGTATTAATTGATCTGTAATAAACATAGTTGTTTTAGATAATTAAAAAAAGTAGTGTACTAATAATAGTCTGTTTCAAATCCCCCAAGAATTTCGTGCATTGCTCTCCTGTATTATGTATGCACCAAAAAAAGCGATGGGTATCGCTTTCCATACAATTGTGCGCCACTTAAATGTCATTTACGCGTCTGCTACGTTTCGTGGTACAAGGTAGTGTCGGAGACACGGTCAATCAGTGGCGGTAAACCTGTTTTGTCATATTTCGCTCTATCAGATGGATGACTGATTATCAATTGTACATATTTTTTGTAATGATACTTTTCAACACAAGTGTGTGATTCTATTAAATATTATTAATAATATTGCACATTAATAATGACGCTATTGCGGCAGGAATAGGTAAGGCGGTTATACCAGACCCAGGCGAGACAATGCAGAACTGTACCACCTTGTAGCCACAATGGTAGAGACTCGTATAGCTTTTTATGACCTGCCTGGCAGAACGATTCTTCAAAGGAGCCTGGACCAACACGGGGGACATATTATCAAAATAAATTCCTTTTTCATAACTACTTTTGACATTTGAAAACCATTTTTGTTTTTAATTTATCTATTATTCGTAGTTTTTCGTTTGAAAAATTGCTGAGACATAATGCTAATACGTTTTTGAGTGGGGATGTGCGACGTCACATTTAAATGTAAATGTTCCAGCCAAATTCCAAAAATATGTGTATTTTCAATAATCTACTTGAGGGACACAAAAAAGCTTTGACATCATCCCTATTGTATTAAAAAATACATACTGATATTAAAAATGTGAAAGTAAGTCTGTCTATCTGTCTGTCTCTTCTTTACGCCTAAACCACTGAACCGATTTGTATTTTTATTACAAAGTAGTTTGAAACCTGAGAAAGGACAAAGAATAGATTTTATTGTGGAAATCCGACGGGAACGGGAATTATATGGATAAAACCCCAGGACTTTAATATAAAATATTTTTGCACGCGGACAAAGTCGCGGGCACAGCCAGTACTTTATAAAACTTTTTTCCTGGTACAATATAGTTATTTCCTTGCAATGTGTTTTCTTCACCTCAAACCCATTTTGTTCAGAGTTCCGGTTCGCACACCACGTTGGTAGGACTTACGTAGTAATCTTTAGTAATCTGTTGCAGGACCAGCAATCAATTGTATTATCGTCACTTCGTATGTCTCTCTTTAGACTTTAGACATTGAAGTTGATTAAGTTATATCTTATTAATGAGTTGAAAAATATAGTGTACTCTGTAACTTAAAAAAAAAAAACCATGAATGGATAATGTGGCAAAGGAACTTCAAAAGTCTGTATTCTGAGCGCCACTTAATAGCTTATAAAAAAAATTAATAGGTGGGGGTTAAAATGAGAAAATTTTAATGCCACGTTGTAACATAAAAAAATTGTATTGTAAGAATGATTGGATGTGAATGTATGGCTATTGAAAAAAAATTGAATGAAAGCTAGACTGTAAAAAGAGAAGGGAGAAAAAAAGTTCATACATAACATGAGATGAGATAATAATGTGGCGATAATCCTTAATATATAAAAAATTAGTACATGCCACTTGTCAAAAAAAAAAAAAACAGTAGCAGTCGTGGGATTGCCGATAGAAGTGAAAACGGAACTATTAAGTTGAGAGTAATTAAAACTATATGCAAAACATAGCTATAGATATACTATTATCATTAGCATGTCGGTGACGCGAACCGAGGATTTTACCCTCTACCAAAACGCTCAACGCGCCTAAAGAAGTTTTCACTTCAATTAGTTGAATTAAGCCACTGCAAACGATGGTAGCCCGGCGGTAGTATTTGTTAGTTTTGAGGGCCCTCCTTTTTTTTATTTTTTATTTCCACATAACATTGAATTAAAGTACAAAGTTAAATTTAATGAATCTTAAATGACTATGTTTCGTGGATCCCTCTTTGGGTGAAGGCCTCCTCCAAATCTTTCCATTTATACCTTTTTCTACCCTTTTCTATCCATGTTTTGCCAGCAATTTCTTCTATATCGTCCGCCCATCTCTTATAGGGTCTGCCAACATTTCTTTTACCACATGGTCCAGGCCACGTTGTAACTTTGTAGGTCCATCTTTTATCATGTAGGCGGGCTATGTGACCAGCCCATCTCCATTTAAGCTTAAGAGCATGTGACAGAGCATCTGTGACTTTTGTTTTAGTTCTTATTTTCGAATGTTTTATTTTGTCTAGTTTCCTTATTTTCAGCATGCTCCTCTCCATTGCTCTTTGAGTTGATCTAATTTTATCCTTCATTTTTTTAGTGTAGACCCAAGTTTGAGAGCCGTAGACTAGGCATGGCAGAAGGCAAGTATCACTGACTACTTTTTTCAACTGAAGATCGTAGTTTCCTTTGACAATTTCCTTTAAGGCCCAATATTTTCTCCATGTGATACTTATTCTTCTTTTGATCTCTTCCTCATTGTTATTTTTTGCGAATGATATCTGTTTTCCCAAGTATACGTAGGTATGGACATACTCGATTATTTTTCCTTTGATGTTTATAGGTATCTCATGGCCATTAGTCATTATTTTTGTCTTTGTGAAGTTTATTTCCAACCCTACTAGTGTACTTTGTTCGTCTAATGCACATAGCATATTTTCTAGATCTTTAGGCTTTTCAGAGAAGACTACAACATCATCACCGAATCTTAAATGGTTTAGGTATTGATCATTTATGCGTATTCCTTTATGATTCCATCTATGTTTCAGTTTTTGAAAAACCATATCCAGCACCGCTATAACAAGCTTAGGCGATAAAGGGTCACCTTGTCTGACTCCTCTTTCGATTTTGATTTCTTTGCCTGTAGTTTCAAGTCTAACTCTGCTGACACAGTCTTTGTATATATTTTTGAACACATTAATGTATTTTTTGGTCAACTTGAGAAGATTGTAGTGCTTCCCATATGGAATTGTGGCTGATGGTGTCAAAGGCCTTCCTGTAATCTATAAAAGCTATGTATAATGTTCTGTTGAACTCTTTAAATTTTTCCAATATTTGTTCTACTGTATGAATGTGGTCTATTGTGCTAAACCCAGAGCGGAAACCTGCTTGCTCTATAGATTGTGTGGCATCAATGTTATGTGTGATTTGTTTAAGCAAGATGGGTGTAAAAAGTTTGTATGTGCTAGCTAGTAAACTAATCGGTCTGTAGTTATTTATATCCAAGGGGTTTCCTTTTTTATATAGCAATATTATTTCAGAGCTACGCCACTGCTTTGGTACACATTCTGTTTCCAGCACCATGTTAAACATATTTGTGAGGTGTTGAGTGAGAACAGACATTCCTAGTTTTAGAGCTTCGTTGCTTATTCCATCAGCTCCAGGACTCTTGTTATTTTTGAGTTTCTTAATGTGATCAAGTACTTCATTTTCTTCAATTTTTTCGAATTCAACTTCTATGGTGTTCTTAGTTTTTTCGGTTTTGTTTTCAATGGGCTGTTTTTTGTACAGATCTTTGTAAAAATTTGTAGCTAAGTCTAAGATGTCTTTCCTTGTTTTCGTTTCGTTTGTTGGGGTTCTAAGTTGTAGTATCCAAGATTTTTGTAAGTTTAAGTCTTTATATGCTCGCTTTGTACTTCTGAATTTCTTGAGATTGCGGGTTATGGTGTCCTTTCTGTGGTTGCTATAATCTTCCTTAATGGATTTTTTAACTGCTTTAAACTTTTTACTTAATTCTCTTTTTTGATGCTGATTTTTGTTTTTTGTGTGAATAAGTTCTGTTCGTTCTTGTATTAACTTTTTTGTTTTTTCACTAAATATGTTTTTCTTTTTTTCCAATGTGTTATTTTTTTCTACTTTAAGGCTCTCTGTAGAGGGCCCTCCAACCGAGTAAATTTAATCAATAAGCTATAAACCCTTCACAAAAAATACCACGGAAAACGCTCAGCCAGAATAAGAAGGCTGGCGCACTGGACCATTAATTTAGGCAGGTGATAATTAAAGATACGCCGCTGGAGGTCGCTCTTGACAGAAGTGGTTAAAATGAGAAAAAATATTGGATTAGTTGGTATAATATCTCTTGAACAATAGATTACCACAGCAGAAATTACTTTAGAAATAATAACCTCTTATTTGACTAACACAGTTGTTTTTGTTTTATATATTAAAATGGACCCTTTTTTTATATCATAAGATAGCAAATAAGCAGATGGGTATCTTGATGGAAAGAGTCAACCATCGCCTATAGACACCAAAGGTGTTAATGGTGCGTTGCTATCTTGTGGAGAGGTCTTATGCCATATGCATAAGTTTACCGGCTACCTTACCCTCGAAACCGGAACATGACAGCGACAAGCACTGACGCTATTGCGGCAAGAATAGGCAAAGTATCAGACCCGGGCGAAACAATGCAGAACTCTACCACCAAGTAAACCTTTTTGTATATATAAAAATAGACATTTTATGTATGTACCAAAATAAACATCTTTATGTATTGAAATTGAAAAACAGACACACAAAAAGGTCAAGGTCCGCTCAAAGGTCAACGCATAAGTTTCACGGAGGTTTTGGAACAGACTGTAGCAAAATATTGCATGGTTTACTTTTTACTTTAGTTGGTGCGACAAATTGGCATCATGCCACCTGATGGTAAGTGGTCAACATTGCTAATGAACGTAACTACTTTACCTGGAATTAGCCCCGGTAACTCATCTATGTGTTGCCTATCATGAGACATAAGATGTTAGCTAGTAGCTAGAAGCACGGCAAAAAACAGGATATCATTGTTTTTTTGATACCATTTTTTTCTTAATCCAGGCAGTGTGTTGTAACTTCACTAGTTAATTGGCACAGTTTCGCACACAAGTAGACTAAAATGTAATCTTTATAGTTTTTAATACAAACTTTCATCCCCTTACAGATAGGTTTTTGACAGAAAAAATATTCTATTTTTCACCAATTTTTGTCAATAACAAAAAATAAAAGTATCTTCATATTCATATCCCCGAAAGGGTAGGCAGAGGTACAACAAATGCACCCACGATTAGCCGAAGATACTTGGTCCCACAAATGTGATAGGTGGCAAGCCTATCGCCAACCAGGCACTTTCCAATCCCGGGCAACTTTGTGTTTCTCAGAAAACTAAAAAAACACTTTTCTTATGTGCCCGACCCGGGAATCGAACCCGGGACCTCATGTAGTCAACGCCAATGCTGAACCACTAGACCACAGAGACGACATTTCAAATTTGTCAAAATCAGTTCAGCAATATAGAGTGTTGGATATATGTTAGTTGGATATGCAAACTGGCAGACGTGCCACCTGATTGTAAGTGCATGATGTCACCAATGAACATAAACTAGTTTACCTGGAACTAGCCCAGGTAACTCATTTATATGTTGCATATCTTGAGACATAAGATGTTAAGTCTCGGTGCCAGTAACTACTCTGTCTGTCTTTGCCTTTCTCTCTAAAACACAACAAAGCTGTTTCACTGGAGAAACAAGCGGGATGGTGGTACCCATGCAAACGTTGTTAATAATAATAAATGTATAAGTGTAGGAAACATTTATTACACCTTGAACATATTGTGAAGCATGTGCAGATAAAAAAATTGAATTTGAATTTACTGAACAATGAAAGTAAATGAAATTACCTGGAACTGATATGAGCTGTGAGGAATTATCAGCTTCCACATAAAAATGTGGAGTCTCAACATCATACACAACATTGGGTGCTAATTCTCCAAGTGCTCCCTTGACATCTTCCACTTGAGTAACATATTGAACTGGCCTATTAACTGAATACATATATATTATTACTAAGAAAATAAACTTTCAATTCTCTTATGATGTATTCAGAATCATCAAAGCATTAAGAGATACTCAGTCTCACCACAAGTGACAAGGTATGCCAGCTGGTGAAATAAATGTTGATTCCCATAAATATATTTTCTTTAAGATAAATTGTTATTTCTAATACCTACCCTAGCTAGCAAATGAAGCTGTATACTAGCTAACTAGGAAATCTAAACCAACAGCTTTAGGGCAGTCCATTAACCACGTGAGGCTCGGATGCCCCCCTTCCGGGTCCATAAAAAATCACAAAATATCATGTACATTTATTTGCAAGATACTTATCCAGTTACTAGTTTTGAAGAAAGTCACGCAAATCCGTGGTCCAAGGACACTACATAAATGTTCATGTATTAGTACAAAGAACTTTTTCGCATTTCTTTTATTATAATACTTTCTTTTATTACATATTGTTATAACAATTTCTTTTATTATGACAACCTGCAAACTTTCTGTCTACCTCTAGACGTTATTATTGGTCTTTCATTTTCTATAATAAAATTAAATTATACTTATACCTGTGTTTCCTAAATATTTAAAAAAATTTAAGATTCTTTGTAGGTAATAAAAAATACATGTATTTAAGGGGTGGGGGTTAATCTTAAACATCACTATATATCACCAGGGGGGGGGGGGGGTTTAGGATGCCAAAAAAACACCACGTAATTAATGGATGTCGATGACGATAATTAATGGATGACGTAAAGGTCTGCACTGGGAATCAAATACTCACTGGATAATACTTACTTAAAGATAGATTGTATCATATGATAGCAAATATCCTGTCCTGGGCACAAGTTAACTGGCTATCTAGCACTTGCATCTAAATCGGAACACGACAGTGACGTATATTGGCACTATTACGACTGGAACAGGGAGGGCGGCGGTACCAAATCCAAGATGAAATGTTGCAAAACTCTACTGTCTTCATTAGCAGTCAGGATATTAATGAAAGTGATTAGTTATTTTACGATTCATTCAATAATTCGACATAATAAAGGAAATTTAAAATGAATTTACTAGTACTAGTTCTACTTACTTAGAAATGTACCATTATCTTGAACAACAAAGAATTGACCGGCATCAGCCTCTTCAGCACTTGTTTGTAGAAATTCATACGTTTCATATGTATTTTTTGCCATTATAACAAAATAAGATTTAACTAGTAGTAACTCCAAATTTAATGGAATAACACTAGCTTAAAGTGGCACTAATCATTACAGAGTACTAGATAAACTAAAAAGTTAAATTTCATTGGGTTACGTTTATTATGTGTAATTTTTAATAACTTAAATTGAGGTAAATTTTAACGATATAAACAAATTTTTACACAAAACAATTCACAAGAAACTTACAACAGACAACTTCTGACTCCTGTCATATTGCGATAGTCAGTGTGACCAGATAACATTTTACGAAAATACCGAGAAATCCCAAAAAAATACTGAAATATACCGATCTGCGCAGGACAAGTATTATTATACCAATAAAATTACAAATTTCCATAACGTGTATCAATTACTAATTATCATAAATCATCTCAATGCTTATGCAACTTGTAATATGCTTTGCAAAGGATTAAAATTAACACAACCTCATTCATCCTTAACATCTTGCCTCGTTTTTAAAATTGATTTTAATTTTTATCTATAAATTCATTTTATTGATCAGTTTTTATTATATTTATACGGGATCACATAGATAAAATACCGATAAACCTGCATAACAGTTATTTACTAAATCGAATTAATTATATATGTGTATTATAATATGCCATCTCTGCTTCAAAATTTACCTATTTCCACCCAAAAATGTTCGCAAGAAATGTGTATAAATGTGAGCGAGTATAAGAAAATTGTGTCGCATTTATTACTTCACGACAGTATTTTTAGGCTTTAGTAAAAGCCTTAATATATTACGCACCAGAAAGTTTCTATTACATTTCTTAATCAATGAAACTCTGAATGTGCAGCAACGCTTGGGTCAAGAAATTTAAGTTCCCAGAAATTTGATTTTCAAATGCAAACGTGATTTCAATTATGGACTCAACTCAATAAGCTCAATTGAACATTATTGAAACCTTCTGAAAAATCAAGCATTTGTTTTGTATACTTTTCTGTCTTCCTTGTGTTTGATTTTTAGTCTACCTGGATATCTAAGTACATATGTTTCAATTGGAAATAATTTCAATTAGTATTAGGGTGTGAATTGCTTGAGAAAGAAATAATAAACCCAGGATCATTTACATTCAACTTATAAACTATCAAGTAAATTATGCCCAACTATTTTGCCTTGCTAATATAGTCGACCGTAAGTGCATGTTGGGTGCAACAGAGAAAATCACGGCCAAAACTTTGCAACTTTATTTTTGACGCTACAAATATCTATAATAGACCTAGAAATAATGTTGGTATACCTAAATTTTTTGTAGTGTCAAAAATAAAGGTACAAATTTTTGGGCGCAATTTTCTCTGTAATGTTACATCCGACCTGTACTTACGGTCGAAGCATGGCAGTATTACTGTCCTTTAATATATAAATATATTGGATTTTTGTTTTTTGTAGGCTAGTTTTGCGGTGAGCTCTTGGGGTTTGGGTTTTCGAGACGTGAAAACTGTTCTTTACACAGAATTTCTTTATTCTGCACACAAATGTCGAGACACAGGGAAAGTTATACACAAATTTCTTATTAGAATTTACATGACAATCGATTATGTATGTTCTTTTTTTTTTCTTTTCACATTAAACATCGTAGTGAAACGGCAGCCGGACATTTCTCACCGGCCGACCAATCAGCGTCGCGGCTCGTGCGTAAGGTAAACGCGTGCCGCGTTTGCCTTACGCGGGAAGGGCCGCTATAATTGATGGGATGAGGGCGAGTCGATTTCCGTATCGGTTGCAATTCTAGTACGCGTCACATCTTCTATTATTTTATAGATGTTTCTGCACTTTAGAGTTTCGCAACGCATGCTTTATTTACAAAATGTTACATACTTGTCACTTTATAACGTGAAAATCATTAAGAAAAAGGAATATGTTTCCAATTTACCAAATAATTTTGTTGAAAACTAGAGATTGTGTCCGGATAGGTGCGTTAAGTAAATTAATCACAAAAACTCCCGCTATTTATATTTAAATAAAACACACACTACTATACTGAGGTTTCCCTAACAAACGTAAGAACAGCGTCAAAGAATATGTAGAGTAATGCAAAGCAGAAAATCAATCCTCTTAAATAAACTATGAATTACAACATACCTATATTATCCAGCCGACTTAAAGTCGACTGATTAATATATTTTGTAATTCATATGCAAAAGTATTTTATGTACTTGTAACGAGTATTCATATAACTGGAAACTTAAAATTCAGAGCTTGTTTTGAAAATAATACATTATTAATTTATTGTATAGTTTAATAATATGTGAGTGGTTACGCAAAAAGGGACCTCAAGGGAAAATAATTGATTTCGAGTAAATCACGTTTAAAATGTTGAGTCGAAATGAGTTTCGCCACGAGTGCGGGAGAGAGGCGCGGGGTGTTTTATGTTAGTGTCGTTAGTGAGCGACTTCGTCAGTGAGAAATAGCACGGGTTTGCGATAGCTGTATTATTGGTGACTTATTTATTCGTCTTTTACTTGTCTTTATGTGCGCGCTAGAAAAAAAAACTAGTCTGCGCTGTGTATAAGGTGTAATATTTTCAAAACTGCCTCGGCTTACATAAAAAATCATTTAAAAAAAACTACGGCACCTAAAATTATTTTGATTAGAACAAAACAAAGATGAAGGACCATAGAATCAGAATTTATCAAAAAAAAAAAGAACCGTTTCCAATCCCTTCAGGTCCCTTTTTGCGTAACCACTCACATATTACAAGGGCGGCCTTCAGTCATGTCTTATCTTCAAATTATTTATCTTTCATATTATGATATGAAATTTCAAGACTAAATCTGGTGAATTCCCTGATCAGCAATATTCACTACGTTCGCAAGTACGATGCTTACGGTGTTACCATAACTTTTTATCGGTACTACAATTCCATATCCGAAATACTTATAAATATTGACTTCCAACAATATACCTACAAAAAACTGATGTCGATAAAATATACTGAAAAAAATTAAAATACTGAATGTGGTCACACTAGCCATAGTGATTAGTGACATTTTTGTTTTAGAGCACAGTTTTAGAGTTTCTCAATCTCATTCATTTGTCAATTCTACCATAGATTATAAAAAAAAGTATTCATCATTTCATTCAACTCCAAAGAGAAAAGTAGTATACCTACCTACAATATTATACTCTAAACTCTTCCGTTAGTTATATTGTTCTGTGATATACTCACAGAACAATATAACTAACGGAATATACTCTTTGTAATATACAGTACTAACTACAACTACCTATTCAACTCAAAAGTCAAAACACCGAATTGATATTTGATAGCGATTGTAATAAATCGATTGAAAATCTAACTATAAGTCATGATTCATAAGAGAATAATTGCTTTAAATCAAATAATAAGACAAATATGAATTGGGGGCACTGGCTGCCCCCATTCCCCACGCATCCACATCAGACATTTTTTAAAAATAGGTACTATAAAAGTAACAGTAAACAAAATTTCAGTGATTTTTTATCATTATTATTCAATACTGTATTATTAAGGCAAAGTGAAATCAAATACAAAATTAACAGTTGCGAAAGCTTCACAGTCAACTGTATTTCTTAAAGCATGCACGTAATTTTTTATTTCTATGGGTTGATATAAAGGTGCTACGAGTTTTCCTATGACCATTAATTGAATGATCTCATTCATCATAATATCTCTTTGAATAACTCCAGCAGTAGCACCCCATTCACATAAATGAAATTTGGTAAAACGTACATCTTTCCGTAAACAATATTTGGCCATAGGTAGATCAATAGCACATCCATAATACACCATAGTACCACATTTCTCTAGCAATCTCAACATTACATCTTCAAATCTGCCTCCTAAGCAATTAAGACCTAAAACTGGTCTTTTTAATGATGTGGTAAAGCAACAGAGCTCTTCCGCTTCCTCAAGTGTGTATACAGCTGTTGCACCAATATTTAGCAGGTGTTTCTTTACAGCTTCATATCCACAATGATTGGCCACTATATTAAAAGTATTTACATTCATAGCTTTGCATAACTGTATCACACATTGGCCACAAGGGCTATTTGCTGCATTTTGAATTACAGTTTGACCAGGTTCCAATTTGATAAAGTCTCTCAGTAATCTATATGCTGTGCATGGAGATATTGTAAGCATGGATGCCTCAGGTAGTGGTAAATTTTTTGATATAACATGAACATCTCTTTCATGATAAATTCCGTAATATTGCCATGTACCAAGTAATCTTGAAGTTAGTACTACTCTTTCACCAGGTTCCACTGTGCAAACCTGTTTTCCAATCTCCACTACCTCTCCAACACCTTCATCTCCGGGCACAGACGGTAAGGATGGTAGGCAGCGATTCTTTCCTGAAATAGGACATAAACTTAGGAATGGGTAGGGTTAAAAAAATGATAGAAAAATGGCCCATCTTTCTCAAGAATATTAAATGTAATAAATTAAAACCAATATTGCATAAATACTATTTATTTCAATATTTACAAACATAACTTATATCACATATATTCATTTTGGTCTAACAAGTAAAATCTAAAATATATTTACATCCTGTAAAACCTTTAACACTTAAAGCATTACTTATGGCATCTTCATAGTTCTCGAACTTAACCATCTTATGAACTGGTCCCTTCAATTTATTCTCACACATCAGAGATATGAGATTATGAAACATTTCATCTTTTTCTGTCTTACTTGCCTTTTCATTCCAGGCAGTCATCCAGAAACCATAAAACGACAAGTTTTTAAAAATAAATGCAGAAGTTGGAATATTAACAGGGTCTCTAGACATTCCACCGTATGTTACCATCTTGCCAGAATGTTGGAGATGACGTAGCATCTCCAGAGAACTTTTACCACCAACGCAATTCAAAGCCAAGGTTGGCTTTTCAATGATTTTATTTTTAAAAATATTTGTAGATCTTAGTTCTTCTTCAGTCAAAACTATTGTAGCACCTAATGATTCTAAATATTTCTTTAATGTATCTATTTCTGGTCTATTTCTAACAATATTAATATTTTTAACTCCCCAAGCCTTACATATTTGGATGACATTCTGACCACAGGCACTATTCGCTCCATTTTGTATGACAACCTGATTGTTTCTTATACACTGAAAATCATTTAACATTCTATAAGCTGTGCATGGATTAACCGTAAGAGTTGCAGCTTCAACTAAACCTAAATTTTCAGGAATGACTCTCAAGAATTCTTCATTAAACACACCAATATCTCTCCATGTTCCTTGACCAGGTTTTGCAGCAATAACTTTATTGCCTGGAGATATAGACTTGACATCTTTGCCAACTTCTTCAACTATTCCAACACCTTCATTACCAGGAATGCAAGGTAATGTTACTTTTACAGGATATTTACCTGAAACATAATTAAACCAAAGTTACGAATTTGAGTTAAACAAGGTTAAATTATATTTTAAACTAATAGAATCTGCATACCTTAAATATTATATGCATGAAAGCAAATATTTGATATTATCTTATCTCTTGTCTTACACAAAATAATTAGAAGGTAAATATTATTGTAAAGAACTTTTTGGTAAAGAACTTTGCTAGTACCTTGAATTGTGTTTATATCTGCAGGATTTACGGGTGCTGCTAACATCCGTACAAGAACCTCTTGACCTTTTAGAGGATGAACTTCACATTCCCTGAACTTTACAACTTTCACTGGATCACCAAATTCATTGTATACCAATTGTTTTGACACGAGATTTCTTGCTGTTTTATAAAAACAACTTATACGAAAATTCCTTCTAAAGCTAATAGTTTTAGTTAAACTTAGGCATGCCATTTCTTATCAAAATTATTTATAATATAGTATCACAGGTGATTACTAGTCGACTTTAATTTTTAGAAAGGTGTTTTATGGCATTACATCCAAATTAATGAATCTTTTCTACCAAAACCAAGAGTGAACCTGTTGTCGGAAATTTGAGCAGATAGATATATGTAATTGTTTTAATCTTTTTTACTTATAAAATTTTAAGTTTGAATATTTTGTCTATTTTTTAATTTATGACATTTTTATTTGACAATTGTGAATTGACATTAACATTTACTACAGTTTATCTCTGTATAATCTATGCAGAATAAAGGAAGGAAGACCAACTGTCTGGAAAAATTACCATAAAAAGCATCCATGTTCTCGCCATCGGCGCATAAGTATTTTTAGAAAAAAGCTGTAAGCGGCGCTTTTACATACTATTAAGTTTCCAGTAAACTGTTAAAACTGGGCTACAAGCACACGTATTTGCACTGTGATTTGCACAGTCTAGGGATGGAGTTATAGGTGGTTAATTTTATTTCATTATCACGTTGTTATTTGTTTTTTGTCAATGTTATATCACGATTCACGCATGATAAAACACGACCGTTATATTTTATTAGTGACGATTATTGCCACCGTGGGTGCATTTTAATCTGTCTGTTTCATGTCGCAGTGTTATTGACTTGGTATAGAGTTATTTATACGATTAAAATTTATAAGTAATTTGTAAAGTGAAATAACATAAGACTGAAGACCCTCAGCGTCTCACGGCGTCATTTAAGTTTCAAGTACCTACCTACCTTGTTAAATCAAAAACATACCCTGTTTAAAAAAAATATATTTTCATTTGAAGTTTTACAAAAACTACACAGCGTTATTTACCTAAGCAAGTTTAAAAAAAATCAGATAAACTAAAGTCTAATAACGTGAAAAATAAGATGCTATTTCACTAAAACTAATTCTATCTTCTAGCTGCGGTGGTACGGTGTCGATCAAATGTTGTTGCTTTGTCTTTTTCGCACGATGGAATTCTTCGAATTAAAGGTCCACGCATACGCTCGGTTACCGGATAAGGTTTCCTGATTAGCAATTCAGATTCGGAAATCTGAATGCTTCATTTATATACAAAATGTTTAACAAGGCGCACACGTTTTTACTATTTCCGAACAGAAAAAAACCAACGTTCGTTTCAGAATTCATTTCGTGCGCTAGGTTAGTCTGAGTGTAAAAAATCTAATGGCTTCACCCCGAACGCAGCGCTCACATGTATTTCATATCGTTCGGAGCACACAAACGAAAATTTTCATTCAGAATCGGTTCTAGCATTGGGTCGAAGTGACGTGTTCGTACTAATTTGCGGACAAAATGTTATTGATTACGTTGCTCTTTTGAGATAGTAACTATTGACTCTTCGTTAATCTCTGAGTGTTCAACGGATGTACCCAGTACCGATGTTTTCTCTTCTTCTTGTTTAGCGCCAGTAAAAATTCAATAGCAATCAATTCATCGTCGTCGTCCATTTGTGCTTACACGGAAGCGTCTCTATTTGAACTGACGGTGTAAATTCCTATTTCAGATCTGAATTCCGGATCAGACATATGCGGCTAGCCTTATGCTTAAGTAGTAGCTTGAAGTGCGTGAAATTAAATCACGCTTGCGTTTTATGTAACAGACGGTTTCGATGCTTATAACTGGTGTGGCACGTGAATTATGTTAAACGAGTGATATAACCAGTGATGTGTGAAATATGGCACACTTCACTCAGCTTACAACTGCTTTGTTCATATCATAGTTTATCCTACGTCAACGCTATTCTGGTAGAAAAATTATTTTCATATATCTGGACACTTGTAAGTCCCCCCCTATTTATGTTGGCTCTTTAGGAGTACATCCACTCCATAGGTGCTACACTATGTTGAAGAGGTTTATTATAAGTTATCTAATAATTATATTGATAATTATTCATTGACATATAGAATGAATCCACGTAATGGTCGAATATGTATAATGGTCGAATGTGTTGGTAACATAATTAATTTTTAGCAACTTGTAACACCCATATTCTTGCAAATAAATATATTATTTCTTTCTTTCTTTTACCCTAGCTCCTACGGACATCTTACGGGAAGACTTTCGTGCTATGATTTTATATGATTAAGATGAACGATGATTATTCTTCAAGGAATCTCTTGAAAATCAAGCTACTTTTTGGGCGACTGTTCCTGCGTTAGAAAAGTTATTTTCTAGTTTTGCGAATTTAAGCATGGCTTGAAATTTAAATAATCCGAGACCCGACCGACCACAAACAACAGTGGCCGTAGCTCATAGAAAACGCCATTCGGGTAGAGTGGCTTTTGCAAGATTGAACAAACTATCGATCGGGAGATTAGGGCTGAACTGAAAATTAGGTAACAGGTAGCTTTTATTAATCTTCCTGTACTTACACGCTAAAGTTAGGAATGTTGCTGAATGGAAAATTTCGAAGGATTGTCTGTAAAACGCACCTTGCATTCTTACAATTTTACGAATCTTGAATCTATTTTCTTCTCATAATAAAGCAACACATGCAATAATTAGTGTTTGAAGAGAACGGGTTCCCCACAAAATTTGTTTGCAGTCGGAACATTAATAAAAAAAATTTAAAATAAGAGCTAGAAGACTTTTTAGTATCCAGGTTTTCGATCCGGTATTGGCTATAAAGGAAAAATGTCCGTAAAAGTTAATTGTTAATTAAAAATTGATTTGACGTTATAGGTTTGTATAGAATAATACAAATTACATTGATAAAAATTATTCTTTTTTACTGTTTAAAAAATTATCTGTAAGAAATTTAGAAACGCGTAAGTCCAAATCCTTTCTCGCCATCGGCGCACTACAGCTCGGTGGAGCAACTGCTTCTGGTGGTGGCATTTGTGGTTTTGGTAATCGCAACCGCCTTGCTCGTATCAATTGCCAAGTTGCGCTTGAATTTTTAAAAATCCCTTGCAAGTCATCATCAACTGCTGGGGGAACTGGTCGCGGTTCACTGCAACAAAGAAATTGTGTATCTACACAATACAAATCTATGTAACAATGTACCTATACAAATTTCCTGTGCCAATGGCGGCCTATTTTTTTTAAAGGAAGCGAATAGAGTGCTAATATTTAGGGGCCATCCATAAATTACGTCACATGAATTTCATGATTTTTGACCCCTCCCCCGTCCTTCGTCACTAAATGTGACCAGCTGTGACAGCTATCTAGTGTGATGTCACATATTTTACAATTGAGGGGTATAGAAGCAAAAGCGCTTCAGTCCAAAAATGCATTTTATTACACTGAGTACACCAAATTGTAGCGATAAAAAATTGCAAAAATATATTATAATCGTCACCATGCAAATCCAAATCAATCCTACATAAAATTCACTTAGAAAGTAATGATTACATGCAAAACCACCTCAATCCAAAATTTGTTAGGAGCAAATCCGCCTCAGTCACAATCAACCAATCAGAAGCAGCCATTTCAAAATTTCTAAGATGGCGAATCAATTACTTTTCATAGTAAGTTGACTGCGCATAGCGCGTGTTTAATTTGTGTTTTTTATTAAATTACTTATTGTAATGAAAGAAAAAATTACACCAGCACGTGCAGGACGAACACGAAAACGTCTGGTAAATAAAAATCAGTGGCGACGAGTGAAGGAAAAGGCAGAAAAGTAACAAACAACTGCCTAATATTTTGGCCGTTGTGATAAGGTAAAGTAGGGTTTGCATAGAAAGCTTCTCCTAAATTTTATTTAAATTTTTATTAAATTAATAATTATTGCAAAAAGCTCCTTTTTTTTTTTTATATCATAAGATAGCAAACAAGCAGATGGGTCTCCTGATGGAAAGAGTCAACCATCGCCTATAGACACCAAAGATGTTAATGGTGCGTTGCTATCTTGTGGCGAGATCTAATGCCACATGCATAAGTTTACCGGCTACCTTACCCTCCAAACCGGAACACGACAGCGACAAGCACTGACGCTATTGCGGCAGGAATAGGTAAGGCGGTGGTACCAGACCCGGGCGAGACAATGCAGAACTCTACCACCTAGTAGCCACGATGGTAGTGACTCGATAGCCAATCGGTCGCCTTTTACGACCTGCCTGGCAGAACGGCAGTTGGCCTATTCTACTAAGGAGGCCGGGACCAACACGGCGGATCCTAACATACTAACATTTTATTCACACTATACTGAATTGTTTTTTTCTGCTTTTAGTAATAATGGGTTTTATTTTCTTTTGGTTAAGGTACTCTGCAAAAGATCTCTCGATTTAATTCTTTTATTTAATTTTTTTTACAATGAGCAAGAATATTATTTTATCTTTACTTTCCATAAATAATTATAATACAATATAATGTACCTTACCTGTTACTAATTTGTTAAGAAAATTAATAAAATTCTATATTCTAAACTTTGTTTTATTTTGCAATCGGTGCCTTATGCTATCGCCATTTATTGACAGTTGACGAATTAAATAGTGACATGCAAATTCGCTTCGATCCAAAGCAATGAAAAGCAAACATGCTTTAGTCCAATGCTTAAATGCAAAAACACCTCAGTCCTACACTATTTCTTAAATAATAAAGAATTAATGTATATTTTATTTGATTTGATTATTGTTATTTGAAAAATGTATTCTATTGAATGTACTAACATCCGTTTCTGATAAAAAATACAATTTATTAAGACACAGTGGAAATTTGCGGTTTACTCAGTCTAGGTGTTTTGTGACTGAAGCGCCTTTGCTTTTATACCCCTCAATTTTAGATTGCAATAATGATCTCATTCGATTATTTTTTATCTTTACAGATGGTTTTTAAATTTACGGTTGCAATACTTAGATGTAAAATAATATATTAAAAAAAAAATGTGATGTCACAAAATTTGGGACCTCCCCTTGTCACACAATGTCACACTTCGTCGACCCCTCCCTCCCCCTTAACATGTGACGTAATTTATGGATGACCCCTTATCAGTTATAGTGCTGTCAATTTCGTTATTATAGTTTATGATTTAAATTACCAACAAGTTAGCAGCTACCTAAATAAATATGAAGTAGGTTTGTTAGGTTGCCTAGGAAAAGGAGTCTACCGGTTAGCTGTATAAAAATACTAGCTCACCCGGCAAACATTGTTTTGCCATACAAATTGCTTGTATTGAAATTGGTAGGGTATTTGAGAGGAGGGTTGAGTTAATTGAAATAAAAACTCTCCTATCTTTTAAGTTGCACCCAACAGTAGATATCTACAAAATTTCATTGAAATCGATTCAGTAGTTTAGAAATTCATAGCGGACAAACAACGTGACACGTAATTTATATATATTAAGATTAAGATATTGTTTAATGAGAAAGTGTAATAAAACCAAAATTGAGAACTTACAATCCCAATGCTGTTGATGTTCTTAATCGGGCTGGAGCTATAACAGATGGTAATTCAGATAGTAAATTTCTTTTAAGGCCTGTAAATAAAAAGAAAACATTATGAAAGTTCCAGAATAAGATTTAAGACAAAGAACATTGTACATTTTTTCCCAAGTATTGGTCTGGCCCCCTTTTGAAAAGTAAACCACCTGCCATTCTGCCAGGCGGTTCCTAAAAGGCGAACAATTGGTTATACGTGTCACTACCATTGGGATAAGGCGGTAAAGTTCTGCAATGCCACGTTCCAGTCTGGTACCTATTCTTAGCTATTCTTTTTGTAAGAGCGTTAATGTTTGTCACTGTCTTGTTCCGGTCTGGAGGTTCCGGTAGGCGGCAAACTTATACATGAGGCATTAACACCCCGCGACATGGATAGTAACGTACCATTAACATCTCTGGTGTCTATATGTAACGGTTATCTCTTTCTATTAGGAGATCAATCTATTTGTTTGCTGTATTATCGACATCAGAAATCTTAAACTTACGTGCTCAGTACAAACAAAAGGATATAGTTAAATATAATCGTTGACTATTAGGTGGTATAGTCTCATTCCAGTACGGCGCAATACCTTGATTATTCCAGCCGCTATGCTGTCAATAACTGTCAGTTACGTTCCGGTTTGAAGGGTAACCTTGTGCATTTGATTCCACAGCTTCACGACAAGACAAATGCATGAAGTATTAGGTATAGGTGGAGCTTGCACTCGTATTAATCACTTGAAAAAAATAGTTATTTGTTACGTTCGTTATTCGTCATACCTACGTTAAATCTCATTCTATGACGAGTTCTATGAGGTCTCGCCATCTCTTTTTATACAGCTGGGTGAGACCTCAGAAGATGACAGCAGTATTTAAAGTTGTGTTTCATGTAGGTATTAGAAGTGTTGCCTCTAGATATAATACAGCTTCATGGACAAATGTGCAACGTTAATATTTTTGACACTATACGTTGCGGGCTTCTTTTACCGCCAGAGGAGCTATCAATTTGTTAGCTGCTCTTTGCATTTTTTAATACTAGCGACAGCCCTGTGGTCGAAAGTCGACCAAAGACTACACAATAAAATATCTTTTAAGTTTGTTTTATATGGTTGCAGCCGCTAGACCAGTACCACAGAATATATAATAGTACAAGTACCAGTACGGAGTAGGTACTGCGCTACGATCTGCTGAGGACACCAAGCTTTAACTTTATAGAGGCTAGTTTAGCTTTTCAAATGATGAACACTTGGTTCTCAGTGTAGTATTTTTGTCAGTCTTACTTGATAAATGGCAAAAGTTTCATCACGCTACATTGCTTTCGGGCTCCTTTAAACTAAGATTTACTGGGTATACTTTATATAATACCGGGCTCAACTACTTAATATGCGTCTGAAAAACAAGATAGCTTTTTTGCTCTATCGTAACGGAAAGAAAATTATACTAACAAGTCTTGGGCACTAGAAAGAGTATTCTTATAATATTAGATATTAGTCGTGACTTCATGCGCGTGACCCAAAATCATTACTTACTTTTGCTCAGTCAGGTAAAAAGTAGCCTATGTCACTCCTGGATAATTTGGCTCTCCAAAGGTAAAAGAATTTTTAAAACACATCTTTCCTCAATATTTTTGTGTTACAGCATTCACCCCGTACTTGGGAAAACTTGAAAAACTTTAAAAACAACAAAGAAAAATATCGACACGCAGGAACTGAACAACTTTCCTCTAACTAGCTAATATATTTGAAAAGCAAAAAAATGAGACTATACCGGAATTTTTAACATTGTATACAGAACTTCTGTCCTTCCATTTCTGCGAACAAACGGGGCAAACGGAACGTCTTATGGACCATTTGGGGAATTCTTCTCGAGGTACAACGTTTTGGAAAGCCGGAATTTCTATGTGGGTCTGAAATAATCAATTAAATTTGTTAGATGCAATCTAATTGTTCTTCATTATGTATAGAACAAATCTGTATTTTTGTATTTGAACGTCGCGTCAGTTTTACTTTAACATTTTCATCATACAGCTGTAACGAGTTGTAGATGAAATTACTTATTTTACATTTACTTTTTCTTATTTGTGATATTTTCTTAATACAATTTAATAAATAGGTAAACAATGAAATAAAGAAAATATATCTAAATTAATTAACTAATTAATTATAGTAACATCAGTAAGGGCGCAAGTGAACTACTGTTTTTTTCCGACAGTTAGATCTCGTAGTATCATACAGTATTATGCGTTTCGTCAATTTTTGTGTTTTGTAATAGAATTTTTTTTTTCGAAGGATAGTTAACAAAAGTGTTGTTTCTGATATATGAAGTAAAGCCCACTATAGACGAAGCTATAATATATATTAATATGAATCATAGCATATATTTTTACCTAGATTGATTATAGTGTTACTTCAAAATTTGAACATCCTGTACAGAATTTAAGCTTTAAAACCATGCGCTTGCAAGGACGACCACAGACTGAGTGAGTGTAAACTGTAAAATATATATTATAGCTCCCGTGTGTGGTAGCTTGCTATACTATAATATATATTTCAATATCATTACATAGTATAAAACAAAGTCGCTTTCGATGTCTGTCCCTATGTCCCTATGTCCCTATGTCCCTATGTATGCTTAAATCTTTAAAACTACGCAACGGATTATGATGCGGTTTTTTTTAATAGATAGAGTGATTAAAGAGGAAGGATTATATGTATAATAACATTCAATATATTGTAGAGAAATACTGCAATTTTTGAGTTTTCTGATGTCATGTCGTAAATAATTATATTTTTTTCCGCTTACATTGCAAACGCAGGCTAAACCCTACGAGATTTATCAAAATAATGTACTAAGTATTTGTACAACTTAAAAAGGTCTACAGAAAACTCCGCGATGGTATATGTCTATCTCTTATGGATAACCCACAATAGCATTTTTTTGTCATTTACTTTTTACGAGAAATAATGGCTTTTTTCGAAGCAATTTTAAGCAATACAGCACTAATCCTTATCCAATTAAATACCTTAAATATATTGGTGATTTAATATACATCAATATGGCCGTTTACAGTATGTAATTTAAATGAATATTTTCGAAGATATTACAGATTTAAAATGCAGGGGCATAGCGGTTGCGGGGTGACCGTCCGTTCGGCGGCGCGCGGTATGTTCTGAAACCGCTGGGAAACGTGTTAATTTTCGGATAAATAAATATAGGACTTCAGCTGAAAACCAAAATTTAGTACATTCTTTTTTAACTAAATATCACCATATAAAATCACGTGGATGATTAGAAATAGTATTAACAAATTATTTGTTTTAGAGATTTTTTTTAGCCTGTTTTTGGAATTTCATATGAACAAGTAAAATACATATTCAATCATGTAATACGTTAGCACATTTTTTAGATAATATCTTCAGGCATATCGTATATTTTTTGTAAAATTGTTGTTTTACATTCAATGTAAAGAAACGTGATTTAGCAAACCAGTTTTTAACTTCCCACTACGCATGTAGACTAACTCTGTAGAGTAACTTCCTTATTACAGATTTTACCCCAATTTTCGAAAATCGAGTTTTCACCAGATGTCCACGTTTTGAGGTCCTTGGAATCTTTACCGACTATTTTCACGATTACGTCATTATGTCTGTATGTATGTAAGTGTGTGCGTGTGTGTGTGTGTGTGTGTGTGTGCATGTGTGTATGTAAACGTCTCATAACGTTTGAACGGCTAAACCGATCGAAACGCGGTTGATGGCATTCAATTGAATTCCGCTCAAATTAGATTTCCTGAAAATTTGAACCGATTTGGTCCAGGAGAATTTAAGAAATTTTGAAAAAACATAAAAAAAAATTTTGACGAAACAGTATTTTTTAACTTTAAGTTTAAGTTAAGTTAACTTCTAGACTTATCACAGTGTATCGCGTGGAACATGCTAGGTGGACAATATTATTTTATGTTATATAACGATGCTCTTACTTATTTCAAATATGGGTAGTCATGTTTTTGTAATAAAAAACGAAAAAAATTATGATAGCAAAAAAATATTTTCAAAAATAATATATGAGCAACAATTAACTTAGCGAGTACTATGAATGCTGTAAATTGCATGCAGTTCAGATCGAATAAGTATCAAGAGGTATGTACAATATAAATCTAAATACATAAAATTACAAATAGTAACAAAACAATCATAGGTTTATTTACAATAAAAGAAAATATATGCATGAAAACTAAAACTAAGCAGCAAAGATAATATTTCATAACGTAACCTAATAATCATCATCAGAGTCTTCTGATGAATCGTTTACTGTGTAATCGTCATCATTTTGTGGAACTGTGCGATAATATGATGACGTTTCCAGTCTTGATTCTACTATACTAGGGCTTAAAATTAACTTTAAAACCTCTGAACATATTTTTTCCGGCTTTTTTTGGGGAATCTCTCGAAGGCTATTGATCAAGGGATCAGATGTTATAACCAACATTGACAGCAAGTCTCTGTTCGTGGCAACACGCGAGCACTTGCGGGTGTTGTACTCCCTAAATCTGCGGCAATCTTTATTACGTGCTTCCTGAGCCTCTTCGGAAAGCTGCCCAATTGGAAGCAATGCAGCTTTGATGACCTCTGTACTATGAATTAATATTTTATGTACAGTAGCAGGCATACAGTACCACGAATAGAGACTTAGATAATGTCTTCTGGTTTCAAGACAAAATTTATTAAATTCAACTAAGTTTATCTCGAATCCAGAAGACAAAGTCCTCAATATTACATCGAACTGTTTGATGATTTCAACATCCAATCCCGTGATCTGAGCACTCATCTCAGCATTCTTAAAAAACCGACGAGCCGTGTTTCCATCGTTTGAAGAACCAAATCCTGGCTTTGGTTTATCTACAATAAGTCCCATCTCGTTCTTAAATTTTAACTTAATTTCGTCGGAACGAACCTTGATATCTGCTTTGTCTTCGTTGCTTCTAGCCTGCCATTTCTTAATATTCAACTTGTAGCTGATATGTAAAAGGCATTCGAAGCAACGAATCCAAGCATGAAGTGTAGATAAACCAAAGCCAAAATGATCTTGGTTGCTGTTGAAGTTCGCGGGTTCATCATTCATCGTCTTGGGGGTGGCGCCACAGATGAAACACTTTTGAGTTGAACGAGTTTCCGTTAAAGCGTTGCATACCTTTCCGTCTGTCATTGTCAGCAAAAGTTCGTGTTTCACAGAGATTTGAGAATCACCAAAGTCGATACGTGTTGGAAGAAGATCGTTAACTTCTTCCAACAATCTATTTGTCTCCGTTAACGTGAAGTCATTCGTTTCTTTAGCAAATATTAATTTGATTGGGCGACAATACAATGTTGATGAAGACCGAGGATTTTGCCAAACAATTTTGGCCCCATCATATAATCTAAGGGGAACTAAAGAAAATACGAAAAGAAATTCGTCCGTATCTTCAGTGTTCTCAAATCTCTGTTTGTATGTGCTGTGCCCAGAACTTCCATCACATCCCCATTTACTTACAAGTGTAAAAGACGAACTTGTTGCGAGGACACTGCTGATAACTTCATGCTGTGCTAATACTAAACGTTCCACTGTTTTGTTTAATAATGCTTGCAAATTTATTTCAGCACGTGTTTCTGTTACAGCAATGTGCTCCTGTGCAGGATAACAGGCCTGTTTAGATTTTGTCAAACTATAATATGATGGAAACACATTATGTCCTGCCTTCATAGACCACTTTCTTGTTTGTTTGTACGCATGTGTTGTTGACTTAGAATCTATATAGTAAGCTAACGCTTCGTCACTACTTAACTGCCTAGGATTAACATTACTGGTATCCTTAGACTTAACATTAATAACTGAGCTTTCACTAATGTCTCTAATTACGCTGGCAATTTTCCGTTGTCCTGCTGAACGCGCAGCAATTTCGGCAGCTGTCACCAATTCACTGACACTTCGCGATTCTACGAGATCCACGACTCGACGTTTTTTGGTTTTAAACGACGATTCTTCGAATTCTTTGCGAGGCCTTCCTGCTGAAATCACAGCCTCACTCGAAGTTGATGGTTGTGGCTCAAAAGAACTCACAGTAAACTGTATATCTTCTTCATCCAGCCAGGTCTTATTTTTAATTAAAAAACGCTCCTTCGATTTTCCTGAAGCCAACCATTTGACACCAATTTTATTGGAAAAGTTGGATATCTTCAACTTTATTTCTTTTTGGCTACATTCAGTAATGTTACCAAAGTGAAATTTTGAAGAAAGGTACTCATATATACCCGAGTTCTTTTCATTTTTTGTGGGTTTCAACCACTCTTCAAAAAATTCTACCCTAGAAATAGAGTATAAGCGTTCTGAAAAAAAAAAGAAAAGAATATGTTGTACTGAAGTGTGCTAAACAATTTGTGTATTTTTATGAAGAATAAAGTATTTCCTATGATATATCAAAGAACTAGCCCGGATAAAGGTGAATGTCTGCAAAATTAACTCTTTAAAACTATTCTTTCATAAAAAAATACGTTAAAATATATAAGCTATGTTAAAATTATACCTAAAATTCATTTGAACAGATTCAGATTTTAAAAAAGGTTTTTTAAATAATAGGACTTACCCTCCGTGTTGATATCCATCACAAACACTCAAAATATTAACTATAAGCCACTATGGATGTGTACGAAAGTGTCACTAAACTGCAACTGATTGACTGTAACGATTTCATTAAACTCAATACCTGACTTCTAACCACTATTCCTTATCAGTTAAGCATTTGACAAACAACCGATTCTTGGAATCTGGAGATTAGGGGTGTTGTTTACGTTTTGCAATTAAGATTTCCTGGAAATGATAACATGAATTTTGTCCACCTAGCATGTTCTAGGCGAAATACTGTGCTTATGTACCAATTGAGTACAAAAACTAATCAGCTCTATTCTTCAAAAAACTACGTCTAATACATAAATTGCCGAAATTTGACAAAAAATTTTGAAAAAAGTGTGTTTTCGACATAGCTACGAAATTCAACCAATCATTTTTTTTGTGTTCTACGATATTTTAGTACTAAAATAACTAAGTCAAATGCCGTTTCAAAAATCAAAATCGAATCTAATTCTCAAAACTTATAGCTTTTCAAACATTAAAATTACGTTGTTTTTAGCAAATTTACTTAATTTTTTTGTAGTGCGTAGTGTACGTATATAGGAAGTTACTAAATTTGCCCCGATTTTCGAAAATCGAGTTTTCACCGGGTCTCTACGTTTTGAGGTCCTAGGAATCTTTTACGACTATTTTCGCGATGACGTCAGTATGTCTGTATGTATGTATGTATGTATGTATATGTGTGTGTGTATGTAAACATCGCATTACTTTTGAAAGGCTGGACCGATCAATACGCGGTTGGTGGCATTCGATTGGATTCTGCTCAGCTTAGACTTCCTGAAAATTTGAACCAAGTCGGCCTAGGAGATTTTGATAAATTTTGAAAAAACCCCAAAAAAATTTTGGTGAAAGTATTTTTTAACATATCTTCCAGATTAATGTACCGATTGAGTACAAAAACCAAACAGCTCTATTCCTCAAAAAACTACATCTAAAGCATAAATTGCATCAAAATCGGTTAATCTGTTTGGGAGAAATCGTTGACGAAAAATTTAAAAAAAGTGTTTTTTTATATAACTACGAATTTTTTTAACCAATCATTTTTTGGTATTCTACGATATTTTAGTACAAAAAATTACGTCAAATGCCATTTCAAGAATCAAAATCGAATCTAATTTTCTAAAGTTACAGCTTTTCAAATATTAAAATTACGTATTTTTTAGCAAATTTACTTTAAAAACAACAAAGAAAAATATCATATAATATGTTTTTAAGGTTTATAATAATATGTTTTTAAGGTTTTTCCAGATTCCCAAGCACGGGCTGAGTGCTATAACACAAAAATAAATTTACTTTATATTTTTAAAATCATTTTCAGGCTACTACACCGATGCACTTAAAAATCTTATCAGCTTTTCTCCTTTAAAAACTGTGTCAAATACCGTTAATTTGATCAAAATCAGTCAATTTGTTTAGAATTTATTAATAATGAAAGTATTTGAAAAAAAAATTTAATATTGCTACGAAAATTTTCAACCTATCGATTATTTAGCTAAAGCAATATCTCAAAAATTTAGTTGAATGTCATTCGAAAGATCAAATTCAATCAGCGTTTCCAAATTATACAACTTTTCAAAAATCAATATCTATACTGCCATTTTAACAAAATAGATGTCTGAACTGAAAAAATCTATGTTTATAGTTTTTACTCTTTTGAGCTTAAAATACCTTATAAATTAAGGTATTTTAAGTTTATTAAGCGGGAAGTTTCCGTTCGTCCCGATGCCTCGTCTTAATAAATCTCAGGTCAAACCTTCAACGTTGCAGGCTTAGATTTGAGCGTTGACTGTTTTTCACATGGCCAACTATATCGTTCTTTCAAGAGTAACTTCTAAAGAAAACATGTTTGTATTGTCTAATGGCAAGAAAGTTGTGAACGTTGTATATAAAGATATTCTGTAATATATTAATTGTAAAAATAAAAGAAAGAGGTAAAAATGTAAAACCAAAAAATGTAGTACCTATATGAATTTAGATATTCCAAAGATAGCAGAACCCCAAATTAAACGCGTGCGGGCCACGTGCAGTAATGAATAAATCAAAACTACTGGATCGATTTTAATCATTTTTTTTCACCTAGTGACATAGGTGATATATTTTATACCCGTGCGAAGCCGGGGCGGGCCGCTAGTCTAATATATAAAATTCTCGTGTCACGGTGTTTGTAGTTAAACTCCTCCGAAACGGCTTGACCGATTCTCATGAAATTTTGTGGGCATATCGGGTAGGTCTGAGAATCGAACAACATTTATTTTTCATCCCCCTAAATGTTAAGGGTACAAGGGTAGGGTATAGTCTACCCTTATTTTTTTTTATTTTTTATATAATATTTGTTTTTATTTTATTTATGATACAGCATTAAAAAATACATACAACCCTAATTTTCAACCCTCTACGATCAACCCCTATTTTTTAATTTAATAATTTATATGGCAAAACAACGTTTGCCGGGTCAGCTAGTATTAATATATATTTTAGCTACGTCTGTGGCGGGCTAAAGATTTAACCATCTAAAGACATTAATGGTACGTTGTTACCAATATGGTAACGATGCAATACAAAAGTTTGGCGGCTACCTTACCTTCCAACAGGGGACACGTTAGTGCCCCCAACAATTTCGTTCACGATATTAACCGCCGTGGGCAAGAATGCAGATCCAACCCTATAACAAAAATCCCGCGTAAAAGACATATAGCATACCAATGACATCAATTATCAGATCATTTGAATTTTCACGATCATAATAATGGTACTTTAAAAAAATAATCCGACTTCAAATATATATCAAATATTACCTACCCATATCTCAAAACTATTTATTGGATTGTTCTCTAAGTTGGAACTTGGAATATAACGGCTTGTGGTTCCTCTGAAATTCGTGGACTAAAATACAAACACACACACACTGACGAAATTTAATACACGTGCTTGATGCCTAAATAGATTATCATAATTAAAATATTATCCAATTCCAACAATATTACATACATATCAAACTGATAACATCCGTCCTTGCGTTGGCTGAAAATAAGGATTCTTTTTTTAATAAAACTATTATCGTATTTTAAAACGTTCCAGTGAAGTACCTGTGAAAGTAGAAGTAGGTGGTAGAATTCTACATTGTCTTGCCCGGGAGCTGGTGCCACCGCCTTACCTATTCCTGCCGCAATAGCGTCAGTGCTTGTCACTGTCGTGTTTTGGTTTGGTAAGGTAGCCGGTAAACTTATGCATGTGACATTAGCCCTCGCCACAAGATAGCAACGCACCATTAACATCTTGTTTGCTATCTTGTACCTAATATAAATAAAAAACAAAATTAAGTAACTTTCCCTTAAAATAATTTTCAAATGTTATTCATAAATTCATTTAACATCGTATTGAGCTACCAAATACGAATAATGTCTGTCGATCGGACGGGGTTTTTTTTGCTACCCCTATAATAGACACGTAATTCGGAGGAAATAGATAATGATGATATTTGGGCTCTTTTTAAATTAAACCAAATATTCTGAAGGTGCAAAATTTTCATTATTTGCTTATCATTGTTCACTACAATTAATGACTACGAAAAAAACAGAAGTTAAATATTTCGCATTCAACTTGTATAAATTAGATATTTATTGGGATCGTAGCGTGAAGGCCGTGGGCTCCTGAGGTTGGAGTCCTTGACATAATAGTAATACATGTATTACGGCCCGGTTTCCGAAATGCAAATTAATTTTAACAAGCAATTAATCTGTGTTTAACAGATAATTTGCTTGTAAAAATTATGCTAATTACAGATTATTGCTTGTTAAAATTTATTTGCGTTTCGAAAACCGGCCGTTAGTCTATTGTGCGTCGGGTGCACTGTCCCGGCTAGCCTTACGTTAGCTGTGCCATTTTTGGCCACCTATCACATCATAGGACTCAATATCCTCGGCTAATTAGGGTACATTACACTTCTAACCCTCTCTTCGGAGATATGGACGTGACATTTGTATTTATTTTAATAAATTAAACAGAATTTCATTTAGCTAGCATTTTCTTAAGGCGAGGTATTTTGACCCGCGACAATTCTATAGGAAATGAGCGGTGTGGTATGTTCTGAAACCGCTGGAAAACGTGTTAATTTTCGGATAAATAAATATAGGACTTCAGCTGACAACCAATTTTTAGCCTGTGTTCGGAATTTTATATGATCAAGTAAAGTACATTCTATCGTGTAATAAGCACATTCTTTAGATAATATCTTTAGGTATATCGTATAATTTTTGTAAAATTGTTATTTAACAATCAATGTAAAAAAACGTGATTTAGAAAACCAGTTTTTTCCCGTTTGCTCCGATGCCTCGCCTTAATAAGCCAATCTGGTTATCGCACGTATTTATAGCCTGTACCGAGTCTGTAGCCGCTAGAACATTAAAAGCATCTTCACGCCCGTATTTCAGAAGCGGTAGGCAGAGGTACAAACAGTGCACTCAAGATTAGCGAAGATACGTAGTACCACAATGTGATAGGTGGCAAACCTATCACCAGCCGGGCACTTATCCAAATCCCGGGCAACGTTGCTTTTATTGGAAAATTGAAAAAAACACATTCTTGAATAGCCCGACCCGGGAATCAAACCCGGGACTTCAACATCGATACCGGACCATTAAACCACAAAGACCATTGAGATGATTAAAATATCAGAAGTAATTACAGGTGCAGTGTTTATAGAAGTAGTGAAGGCCAAAATGGATGGGATGTCCATATCACGTTTCGTTGACATTCGGGAGACTCTTGACCGCGACATGCTGCGTTCCGTCCGCATGCTCAAACCATGGACACAACTCTCTGAAATCTGTTTACTAAACAAACAAAAAATAGTCAATAGGTTAAGTATTACTTTGCGAAAATCCACAACTCGAAAAAGTTAAAGTAATTGACTGCCCCGTTGATCGAGGGGTTAGCAAACCTAACTACGAATCGATGGCGATCGGGTTCGATTTCCGACAGGGACAAAACATTTGTGTGATAAGCATAGATGTTTGTATTTTTGGTTTTGGGTGTTTATTATGTACTAGCTGCAACGTGCAGCCTGTTGCATTATAATAGTTTTTGGTGAATCCCGCGGTATCACCTAATTTTTCCGGGATAAAAAGTAGTTATATGCTATTCTAGGTCATCATCTATGTGCCAAATTTTATTCAAATCCGTTTCCGATTGAGTAACGAACATCCATTCATCCAAACATCCAAACTTTCGCATTTATAATATTAATCTATGTAATTATGTACTTATATCTGTACTTCTTTGTATTAGTATCGTCGATAACACTCATAAAACAAGCAAATAATTTGTTTACTTTAGGGTAAGAACGATTTCTGTAATTTTTCCACCGATAATATTACTATTATTTAGTTAGGTAACATTTTTTCGCGTACTTTTACGTGCGTCTGCGTATACGTATATTTGACGTATTTACAAGTACCTAGTACCTATTATTTAACACTAGTTATTGTGTATTTATTTGTGCTACTAAAACATGTAAAGGGTGGTGAACGAATGTCCAGCAAAGGTGGTGGATTGTTCCACTGGAATCTTCTGTTATTTCCAGACTTTTGGTGAGTTGGTTTCATGTTTTCATAAAAATCAATGGAAATTGAATATTAAATTACCTTAGTTGTACTTTAAAAAACATAAAATATTTTTCTCAAAGTACTACGAATTAACTTGTACGCCTCTCTCTACAAATTTGATCAATCTTATGTATAGATAGGTACGTTTACATTGTTTAAGGTATGAAGAAATATTTTATTTTAAAAAACCACGGAGATCCTCAAAAGAAGTAGGTTGAGTAAAAGAAACGCCATTTTTCATTTACACAATGTACAAACAAGTACCAGCTAACTTTTAACTATAATTTTTGGTAATCTTTATCGTCACATTTGTTAAGTACCTATATCGTAAATGCGCGTTTTGGATGCTAAAAGTAGCATGTGTGCTGTGTCTGTTATTTGTACCGGAACCAATAGATTTATGAGATTTTCGTTATACAGTATACACCACACCATTAATAGATTCCATACTACTGGGACGATTTATCTCCATATCTCCGCGATCTTGTATCACGTTGATACAATAGGTGCCAAACTAGGGGCAAATACCCCCGCAACTAATGCAACTAACTAAAACAATAATTTTAAGGGGTAAACAGAGTCGGTACTTGGAATTAATAAATAAGAGTATTTAAAACTAATTTAGACACAGACTAGTTAAGTGACTGAGTCCAAGTTATTTATTAATAAACTAGCTGAGCTCGCGACTTCCGCGTGGAAAATTTCGAAAAAGTAACCTAAGTTACTCCCTATTATACCAGCTATCAGCCAGTAAAAGTTCCGTCAAAATCGATCCAGCCGTTCCAGAGATTAGCCAGAATAAATAAACAGACAGGCAGACAGACAAAAATTGTAGAAAAATGTAATTTTGGTATATGTATCGTGTGTACATTCATATGCATTTAGTAAAAAGCGGTTATTTTAATACTGCAAGCAGACACTCCAATTTTATTTATTTGTATAGATGACATAGCTACGTTATAATTATAAACGTGTAATAACTTACACAGTAAGTAGGTACCTTGAATTAATTAATAGGGAGTAAAATATAAAACTAGACTAGACTCAGAGTCTAGTTTTATATTGAGTGTGTCAAAATTATCTATATAATCTATATAATATAATAATATATATAAATATTATAAATGCGAAAGTTTAGATGTTTGGATGGATGTTTGGATAGATGTTTGGATGGATGTTTGTTACTCAATCACGCAAAAACTACTGAACGGATTTGAATGAAATTTGGCACACAGGTAGATAATGATCTGGAATAGCAAATAAGCTATTTTTTATTCCGGAAAAATTAGGTAATCCCGCGGAATTCACCAAAAACTTATAATGCAGCGGGCTGCTCGCTGCAGCTAGTTTATTTATAAATAAATGACGTAACTACGTTATAATTTTATTGTAAAGATGCAATAACTTTCAGTTATTTGTATTTGATAATAGTGAAGAGACAAATATTTATTTGGCACCAGCTGATAAAGTGAAGAATTTCGTTAGTGTAACAATACATTTACAATAATACCAGTATATGTCACTGCCCAATGCTTATGGTACATTTTTTGCTTTAAATTATTTAAATTTGGGAGTAAAGTCCATCTCCCTACATAGATAGTATGGGTAAAAATATTGAAAAGGTTAGGAACCATTAGTTTAACCATTACGTTGCAGAAACTACGAGAAAGCTATTATCAATACACGTAATTGAATTTAGTGAAAGTTACGGGAAAAAAGATTTTCTTTATCGCGTCATGTGATCTTACGTAACCCATAAACTATTATATTGTCATCTACAATTAGTATTTAATACTACATTGTAGTTCGTATAAATTGAGCGTTCTCATAGAAAATAAACCTGCAAAGTGCGTGCCGGGCTACGCGCAAGGAAGGGTTCCGTCCATGCCCGTCACAACAGTGTGGAATAAGTTTTTTTTATTGTTTCATACTATGAAAATTTAACCTATTTAAAGCTAATGACGGATATATCTGCACCACAGGCTCATCGCCTGTAAAATAACTTACAAGTTTATTTTATAAGTTGGTAGGCTATTACTCATCTACCTATTTGTAAAGCCTACGTAGCCGTGATAGTTCCGTGATAGTTTTTCTTTTAACTTCAAGGTATATATTTTTCATAGACCTAAAATCTATCATTTTGCTGGCAGAGAGAGGGAGGTGCTGACTCTAGCAAAAATATTTTTTTAGTATCGATAGGGAAGAGCTTGACTACGATCTCGCCTGGTGGTATGCTAAAATGCGGCCTGAGATGGAATGCGCTTCCGTAGAAGGAATCTGTTTACTCTTCTCTTGAAGATCCCCAGGTTGTACTCGTCGGGGAACACAGATTCAGGAAGCATATTCCCGTCACTTGCGGCTCGGATCAAGAATGTCGAGTCGAATTCTTTGTCCGGGTACGTGTAACGTCCACCATATGGCGATGCATAGTATCTGTGCGCCTCGACGACCTCTGAGAGATCGGATCTGTGCCGTACTGGCTCGCGTGCTCGATGCGTAACTCTCTACAACAGTGCTATCGTCTGCGTACCCATAGATACCGGGCTTCAGCAGACCGTTAATATGTAATAGGAATAGAATTGCGGAAAGAACTGATCCCTAAGGATATTATGATATTGTGTTCCGTGTTGGTTCCGGGCTCCTTTGAAGAATAGACCAACTGTCGTTCTGCCAGGCATGTCTAAAATGCGGCTGATTGGCTATGCAAGTCACTAACATCGTGGCTACTAGATGGTAGAGTTCTGCGTTGTCCCGCCCGGGTCTGGTACCACCGCCTTGCCTATTCCTGCCGCAATAGCGTCAGTGCTTATCACTGTCGTGTTCCGGTTTGGAGGGTAAGGTAGCCGGTAGATTTATGCATGTGGCATTAGACGCCACAAGATAGCAACGCACCATTAACACCTTTGGTGTCTATAGGCGATGGTTGACCTCTTTCCATCAGGAGGCCCATCCGCTTGTTTGCTATCTTATGATATATATAAAAAAAATATTAGGCTTTAAATATCACTTTAAAGCCTAATATTTAACAAACGGATCCGTTAATCGAAAAATTGTTTTAAAAAAACCCACGATATTTTTAAAGACCTATTCAACGGTAAGACATATTATAGGCTACGCGAAAAAAATATTAACATTCCACTTTACTTCTACAGAAGAGATACATAGCCAATAATACTTTTTAAGATTTTATTTTACGATTTTCTCGGCGTGACTAATATGTAAATTCATGCCATATAAAAGTTTTCCCGTACTTAGAATATGGACGGACATGGCGAAATTATAAGGGTTCTTAGTTGACACCGGAGCCCTAAAAGCATTGTCATGTCATTCTGTTACAGGTTGAATTTGTTTGTCTATAAGTGCTTATAACGCCAAGACAGATATCTTGGCATTACGAGTTTCATATATCATTTAAAGTATTTTTTTTCGTGTTTAAACTAGCGCAAGTGCTTTTTTCAATTTTTAATAAATTCCTTAGCCTTTACATTTGTAATAAAACGATGGCAGAGTTCTGCAATATCTCGCCCGGGTTCGGTAGCAACATTTCACGTATACCTACTACAATGACTTCAATGTCGTGTTGTGACAAGACGTGTACTGGTTTGAAAAGTAAGGAAATCGGTAAATTTTTGGCATCACTATCCCGCCACATAAATCGCAATACACCATTGCAACCTACGGCTAACGTTATTTTGCCATACCAATTACTTGTATTGAATATTTTGATTGGGTCCTTGAGAGAGGGGGGAGGGAGATTAATTGAGGTAAAACTATCCTATCTTTTAAGTTGGACCAAATAGTAGCAATCTTTAAAATTTCATTGAAATCGATGCAGTAGTTTAGGAATCCATAGCGGACCAACAAAGTTCCATGACACGAAACACCTGATGATTTCTAGAATAACTTCGCGTAAGTATAACTGCATATTATGCAATTGCGAGAGCCACACAATTTTAAAAATTAAACATAATATATAAAAATTACTGATCCATGTCGTCTTCATGAGGTAATGCCGGTGTTTGATCATGTATTTCGTCTTCAATTTCCCGACTTTGCGATCGAACCATGTCTAAAAGTAATGTTCCATTCCTACTGAAGTAATCGGATCTAAAACAAACAAACATGTTTATTATATATATATTAATCTAAAAGCCCGTTATGTTTTACTAGTTGAAGGTCACAACTTTGTACATGTGATGTCGAAAATAACATAATGTTATTTTTTCAACTGAGTTTCCAAAAAGGAAAGGTTCTCAATCAGCTGGATTTCTTACGTTTGTTAGAGATATAAGAGACTGGAACTCGGTTGTTTGAGTTTCACCTACTGCGTTTAAATTATATACATTCAAGTGTTGTTTTACAGAAGTCCATAATTGGAAGAAGAAATTAAGGAAACTTAATTTGCAGCTTTCCGCAAAAATTATGCGTGACATTTGTAATGCCATTGAAACTAAAAACGAATGGAAAAGAGCAACAAAGGTATAGAAAGTAAATATTTTTTCGGTGATTTTGACTATTTTTTAACTTCAATGGGAACTAAAAAATAAATGTACAAAATCACCGTAAGCTTAGAAATTAAATATTTTTCGGTGATTTTGTGCTGGACACGCAGCATCGCCCACAAGTACGAGAATTTGTATAAACTCCATTTTAATAATATATTTTTAATAACAATTAAAACGACGAAAATTTATGCTAAGTCACTATTAATAAAATCAGTGAGTGAATAATCAATCATCTCTTGTTTCCGGACGCTTATGGTTGGAATTTAAAAATTTTGAAAAATTTGGAATATAAAAATCGGACCACAAGGTATACCCATTGCAATAAAAAAAGAATTATCAAAATCGGGCTACTCTGTAAAAAGTTATGCGTGGTGTAACATAAAAAATAAATATACACATCGAATTGAGAACCTCCTCAGTTTTTTCGTCGGTTGAAAAAGGATCTTGTGGTATTGTGGTATTGAAAAACTTTATTTACCCTGCGGGCTCAGCGACAATTTACTATCTAGCTTAAAATCAATTTTACTTACTGCTCACTTCCTTGTCTTGTCCCATAGAGTTCGCTTCTATGCGATAATAAGGAGGTGGTGTTATTTGGTGATGAAATACTTGAAGTATCGCAACTGTCTCTTCGATTTGAATGCATTCTAGTTAATAAGGTTGAATAAGGTGTTGAATCATTGTTGTACATAAAGGAAATACGACGAGGTGTTTCCTTCTCGAATCTTAAAGAACAATATTTATTAATAAGATTTAAATATATGAAACTCAAAGCTGCACAAATATGCGCTAGTTTTGCCCAGAATAGTTATTAGTATTACTATCATGAAATTTCGAATAATTAGTGACGTGGCTTCATAGAGGGAGGGGAGTAGAAAAAAGATAGCCTATGTACTCCTTTTTGCAACAATTTAAATGCAGAAACATTATTTATTTAGATTTGGCTACTGAAGATTTAGATAGGTATATGTTTCGAAATAAATACAAACCAAGTAGGCTAATATTTAAATATTTAACTATTAACCTACTTGGTTTGTAATAGTGAAATAATTATTAAATAAATATGAGTAACACTCACGCGCATGTTGCTATCGTTCGCACCATTCGAATATAATGAATTTAATGTAGACAGGTGAATACTTATTGAAATTGGGTTTGTGTGTAAAAGCGGAAAAATGTTGCTTTCGCTGGGGACAGCGGGACATTTTTATTCTAGTAGGGAAATGAAGCTTGAAAGCGGCACGATCCCGTCCAAAGTGGGACGTATGGTCACATTAGTTAAGACTAGTGTAATATTTTTTTTATGGAAGAGGGGATAAACTAGCAGGAGGTGCACATGACGTTAAGTGATCACCGCCGCCTATGGACATCCGCAATTCTAGAGGTCTTGCAGTTGTGTTGCCAACCTTTTATAAATGAGTAAACTCTTTTCTTGAAAGTCCCCATGTCGTATTTGTTCGGAAAAACCCCTGCTGATAATTGATTCTACAAAAGAGTAGTGCGAGGCAAAAAGTGCCGGGAGAACCGCACAGTTGTGGATTTCCAGACACCGAGATGGTGACGGTGGAACTTTAAATTTTGACGCGATGTCCAATGATGGAATTCAGCAGCAGGCATTAATCCATGTGGAACAATCTCCATGATAGATACGATAAAAGATGCAGAGCGAGCCTACATCTCTGCGTAATGCCAAAGAGTCAAGCCGTTTCGAAAAAGCCTGATAGTCATGGAATCGAACCGCGATACATAATATATTTGACCATTGTAAGATCTCGCTACATGTCTGGCCACTTGCATTCTTATTACGATATTGACGATTAAATTTTGGAACACAGAGATAAAAACTACAGCTCAAATCAGTTAAGTCCGTTTTTTAACTAAGTATTTATTAATATGAATAGCAATATATTTCACTGATGACCTACATTCACCACATTTTCACTTTCTTATTATACATAGAAAAGAGACAACCATCGCCTACAGAAATGAGGTAGGTACTTTCTGTCGGTGGCAGGTCTGGCTGCAGCGCAATTCAGGCAAATCCGGTTTCTACTGCCCATGTGGAGTAGAGAAAAGTGCCTGCCGCCTTCCTAATACCAGACCAGCTACTTGCTTGCGTCGGTCCGTGCCCGTGCGGATAAGTGAAAAGACCGCAACAGCCACGTGCAGGTCTTTTCAGTCACTAGGGGCCTAATTCGCGTAATTAAATGCCAATCGAGTCGAAGTGTTTAAGACTTAGATATTTTCTTTTATATTATGCCACGATGTAGCACGTTTTGATGATCTATCGTGTTAATGTGTGTGAGAGCAAGTGCATTGACTCAATTACGTAAACTGGGGGGTAGTTTGGGAGGAAATAGCGTAGAAGATCGGATGATCGGATGATGGCCATCGGCCCCAATGAGAAGTGCTGTCTTTCGTGACATCCACGACGTTACAAGGTAACCAGTACTACTGAATAAGACAGAGACGTTGCAGTACGCTACCACCTAATACTCACGATAGTAGTGACACTTTTGTCCCATCATTTGCTTTTTACGAAACGCCTGAGGTTTCAAAACTTTGTGTTCCCCGTGTTAGTCCGGTCCCGATATGAAGAATAGATCATCTGCCATTCTGCCAGGCAGTTCTTAAAAGGCAAACGATTGGCTATACGTGTCACTAACATCGTGACTAGTAGGTGGTAAAGCTCCGCAACGTCTCACCTGGGTATTTGGTACCACCGCCCGCCTTTTCCATTATTATCGCAATAGCTTCCATGCTTTCACAGTGGTGTTGCGGCATGTGTATCGCCTAACGTTTGCAATCAGCGATGTCTTTTAAACATAACGAAAAACTCATCAAAAACGTCGCCAATTGCTTGCTGGTCACTGGATGCACTTTTTACAATGTCACAGCACCAAAACTAATCAAGCGACAACGACTGACCTAATATACAAGGCTGTTATGTGTCTTGCAATAACTAAACTAAACTTTCGCACTGCGAGTTACGTGATAATCCCGCGGATCGGGTGGTAAATTAATAGCCGGTAAATTTATGCGCGTGGCATTACCATTTTGCTACACGGAAAGCAACGCAACTTTGATGAAGATGATGATGATTTCTTTCTATCAGGAGAGCTATCTGCTTGTTTGCTATCTTATATTAAAAAACTAAGAACTTATGGTGCATCTTTGGCTCAAGTATACTGTTAAAAGTTAAACTCCTTGATACAATAATAGCTTTTAGCAGTGTACGTGGTAATTATACATAAAAATTATTAGAATTATTTCGATTCAAATTATCTCTCTACTTATTATGCAACGGATCAATGCTTATCTTCATAAGTATCTATAATCAATATTACGTAATTCTAGATATTTTTATATAATAATAGTAATGTGATAAAAAAGTAATGTATTTTTTATTTGTTTTATTTTATGTGTGTCCTCAGAACTCGGTCATTGTTCTTATTATAAATAATAGTAATTTAAAAAAATAATACCGACTGCAAATATCAACTATACCTACGTATATCTTAAAAACTACCGAACCGATTTTGATGAAACTTGAACTGTTCCCTAACGCAAAATATACCTTATTTAAAACAAAAGAATTATCTCGAATCTTTAGCTCCCGGGAAATTTGTGGACAACATACACGTTTACGGACGTTCGAACGTATGGACGTATGGACGTATGAACGTACGGACGTGCAAACGTACGAACGTTCTAACGTACGAATATTCTAACTTACGAACGTACATACGAACGTACATACGAACGTACGGACGTAAATATACCAAAATAACATTTTTTATAGTTTTATTAAATTATTTTTTTTATTAATCTAAGCTAATCTCTGAAACGGCTGTACTGATTTTGACCAGATTTTCACTGGCAGATAGATGATGTAATAAGGAGTAACTTGGCTACTGTTATTTTAGATTTTTTTCCATCGCGGGCACAGTTAATGATAATATCGCTGCGGGTTGCGGGTAGCTGAGCATCTAAAATTTTAAATGCAAGTTTGTGTGTTTGATATTTCTTCACGCCTCAACGACAGGTTGAATTTGAACATAATTTAGAATCGGTGCTACGCCGCACGTCGCTGTTCAAATAACAAATGATACATCATGGGTTCATAAATTTCTTGTGAAACTCATAATCGCTAGACTTGATCTGATATTTCTGTCATAACACCGATTACCGGGTGGGGCAGCTGCCCCCCCTGGAATTTATTACCTCTCTACAAACACTATCTACTGTTGTAGATAAAAATATAAGATAAAAACATAGTCTCAGGTTGCCCTCACCTGGCCCAGAACTGGGGTACGCCCATGCCGATTGATTTCTACTAATGTGTTCCGGTCTAGATTGTGCAAATGGAAATATAATTACGGGCACATATCTATAAATCTCGATAGGAAATCGCCTGTGACACTTTATTGTCACTAATATCTGACCGTGGGAGTAAGTGATTACTTTGGATTGACCACTGAAGGTTTGATAGTTATAGAAACGACGTCACTTCGCTTGCGACGTCACCTACGCAAAGGTGGATAAGATGAAAGAAAAGAAAAATCGCCAATCATTCGGGCAACATGAAGGGCTTCGGGGTATTGTCGGATTTTTACCCCGACAACTAGAAATATTAATTTCACTTCGTTTTTGCATCATCGTATTATTATTATGCGTATCGTACACATATATGTTCTAGTTGTTGCCTGCAACTTCGTCCGCGCTGACTTCGTTTACTCTGCACAGCTCCTCCCCCGTAGGTGATAGCGTGATAATATGTAGCCTATATGTTGACCCGACCTGTTTGTAATATTCATGCAAAATTTGAAGTAAATCCATGCAGTACTTTTTGAGTTTACCCCGGACATACATACAAACAGACAAAAATTCTAAAAACTATATTTTTGGCTTCAATATCGATTGTAGATCACGCGCAAAGTATTCTTTTAAAAACATTTTCAATGTACAGTTTTGACTTTCCTACGATTTTATTATATGTATGATATACTTACGTATCTTTATTCCAAATAGTGCTGACCGAGTAGCCGAGTACTTATATGTAGCCGCGTAGTTCGCCGTAGCACGAACATCGGGCCACATTATCGTTATCGCTCAAATGGTCGTACTGCGTTGTCGCGATAAAAATTTGTGGTTGTGCTAAGGCGAGCTATATTTCCTCGACAATAGTCTATTTGGCAATAGTCTATACGCACAGAAAATGTATGTAAGGCCGAAGGTTCGTGAATCGGCGAAGTGGTTAGCGACACCCATCGCGACAATGCAAACCGTCGTGATGACCTATCACGAAGGTTCGCATTGTCGCGATGGCTAATGTAGCTATATGATTTTCTACCACCACTAAATACATCTTGCTTTGCCTCGGTGCGCATCGAAAGTTAAAGCATGTTAGAATATTGTCAACGAAGTATAGTACTCCGTAGTACAGCAACGAAGTTTTGAATGCACTTCGAACATTAGGGCGATAATATAGCCCGATAGCACCACATCACAAAGTTTTATCGCGACAACGCTCCATAAATCTTCGCCCGTAATGTTCCACCGGAGGGAGAGTATGTTCAACTTTTTTATCTGTTTGTTTGTTAGCTTAACGATATAAAAATGTATTATTTTTCATAATTTACTATATAAAAAACTGCAGTATTTCTAGTTCGACAACAAAAATAGTATGTTTTTCTTGAAAAGCTCGTATAATTTTGTAATAAATTAATACTTGAGCACTGCATTCGTACAAGATATCGATATGATTTATAGACAACCAATAAATCTTAAACAGAAATGGAATTACTGCGAACTTACAAAAACACAGTTTCATTTGCGGTTTGTTCAATGTCTCAGGGAATAGTTCAGCACTGAGATCTTAGTGAAATGGGTATTTTGTAAATTATATGTTTTTAAAATTGGGTTTCACATTTAAAGTGAAGTAAATCCAAACGTAGGAATATATAGAATAAAATAATTATCATGTTGATGTGAACTTCTTATAAAGCAGAACTTGACGGCAAGCTAAGACCTTATCATGAGTATGAAAGCTAATCTATCTCTAACGTCGTGAATAGGTATTATGTATTAGGTGGTAAAAGCCTGTGATTCTTCGCCTAGTTATAGTGTCACCTACCTACAGATTCCCTCGCTATTGAGCCAGTGCTTGTAGTTCTGTCTTTTACATGAAGTAACTGAAAACATTATGGTAGTGTCTATACATTACTGTAAAAAAAAATTTGGTGCCAATGTGCCAAAAACATTTGCCTCTAGTATGCTATAAAAATATTCATCAACATATTTAGCATTTGGTGCCTCCCGTAAAAACCACTGTAACTCTTAGTTGTTTGTTTTCAACTCAAAAATGATATCTCAAAAGTTACTGTTAGTCTAAGGTTAAGGCCTGGATTTGGTATCAACTAACGTAACTCTCTGCCGCAATAGCGTCAGCGCTTGTTACAATTGTTTTGTGGTTTCGAAACATTGATAGCAATGCACCATCAAAATCATTGCTCTCTATAGGTTACAGTTACCTCTTTCTATCTAGAGAGCCACCTGATTGCTTGTTATCCTATAACATACAAAAATTCATTACGTGTAAGCCTTTATATAAAAAAAGTATGAATACCTATACAAAATAAATTACATATAATGCTGGTTTAACAGTGCTTTTTATAAAAAAATATAATATTTCTCATGAATTTTCGTATTTTAAAAATAAGAAAATTGGACAGACATCCAATTTTTTTTATATTATAAGATAGCAAACAAGCAGATGGGTCTTCTGATGGAAAGAGTCAACCACCGCCTATAGACACCAAAGATGTTAATGGTGCGTTGCTATCTTGTGGCGACGTCTAATGCCACATGCATAAGTTTACCGGCTACCTTACCCTCCAAACCGGAACACGACATTCACCAGCACTGACGCTATTGTGGCAGGAATAGGTAAGGCGGTGGTACCAGACCCGGGCGAGCCGATGCAGAACTCTACCACCTAGTAGCACCAGTTTTCTTAAGCACCGGAGGTACAACTCTAACATTCAATTATCAACAAATTTAAAGTATATTATCTCGCTAGAATACAAATCAAATAAGAATTCGCAAATTGATTCGTAGATCGCAGAGTATTAAATCTAAACGCACAGATAAATATATGCGTTGCAAATAAACCTATTTTAAGCAATAGGTAATAAAAACATGTAGTTTTGATTATTTAAAAGCGGTGTTAGATATTACAAAAAGAAGCCAATAATCATTATAATAATAATAGCCGAGTTAGATAACCGTTTACATTTTTGTATTTATTTATTTATTTAATGCTTTATTGTACACAATCAAAAGAGAAGTAATACATAGAGACTTATTAAAAATAGACTATATAATGGGCGAGCTTATCTCCAATAAAAGAGATTTCTTCCAGCTGAACCGAATAAGAGTAAACATAATAATTATCAAAATGTTAAAATTATTAAAAAACAGTCTTGACACTAATGCCTTAATACTAAATACTTGATACTAATTTAATTTAGCCACATCATATTTAAAAATGAACAACAATCGATATAAATTAAAAAAAACTGTATCTCCAAACGTACTATACTATCAATTTAATTCTACCATAAAATTATATTGATATTGTGATGCTGTGCTCACTTTTTCTCAATATCGTGAATCATGAGTCATGACGTGACTGAGTCACGTTTGATAACTTTGTCTGTGTAATTTGTTGTAAACAGTCAATTTAAACCCTAGTGGGCCTTGAACATTGACAATATTGCGACCTTAGCTGGATAAGTTATAAATACATATTGTCTATATTTTTAGAACACATATGTCATATTTTCATAGAAAATAAAAAATATAACGACCGTCTTTTTGTAGGGTTATTAGAGTGAACCGATAGTCAGTCAATAGACGCTTCCATTCACCGCGATTCACACGTAAAGACTGGTGAGGTGAAATAGGTGGATTCCCATCGCCGCATTGGCCAACTTTAACCACGACACGAATGCCGAGTCAAAAGCAACAGTCGTAATTACTTGGTTTGTCGAATCACTTTGATGTGAACGAATTTCACCAGGCTTCGAGTACCGAGATTTTTTTAGATGCGGAAATCTGAACTGTAGGGCAGAGTAGGGCCCGAGCTGACATTAAAGTCGGGTACTTAAGTCCGAACGAACTAGATCAGCGACGAAATCATACAGCATAATCGTACAATATGTGAACATAAATAAACAAACTGCATATAAATTTGTCATGTTCTTTGTTCAGATCTCATATGCAAGATCCCGTATCCTATTTGTTAGTTCATAAAAAATAAACGAAACAATGTTACTATAGTAGAAAGAGCTCCGCAATATCTCTTCCGGAAGCGGTGCTATCTAATTACACATTTCTGCCGTCATAATGTCTGCGCTCTTTGATTGGAAGGAGAAGTAGAACATAGCTCTTTCTGCCAGGCAGTTCGTAAAGATGAAGGATTGGTTATACGTATCATTATTATCGTGACTATAACGTGGAAGAGTACCTTATCCTTGAAACCTGATCACGACAGTGACAAGCACTGACGCGATTGCGGCAGGAATAGGTAAGCCAGACATGGGCGAGACAATGAAGAACTCTACGACCAAATAGATATGGTAGAGACTCGCATAGCCAATTGTTCCTCTCTTACGAACTGCCTGGCAGAACGGCAAATGACCTTTTCAAAGGGAGTCCGGACCAACTGGGTTCTAAATAACTACAGAAGTGTATTTTTCTCTAGTTTATCTATATCTTTAGACATATAGAAAAGCATTGATCATCTTGGTTGTTTATATTTTTTAGAGAACTGCAGAAAAGTGTATTTTTACGCAGTTTGTTTAGTCCCTTTTTTAAACGGTTCTATACAATAATGGTGCTATTAATGAACTTATACGTATGATGATCTGAATGACCTCATGTCATCTAATCGGCAACTGGCATTCTAATGAAAGTGATTGTTTAAACGTGTTTATTAATAACGCCCATATAAGCAGGGCTAGATACCTATATTAGGTAATTTACTGCATTTATGTTTAATCAATAATAATAAAAATAATAACATACATAGATAAACCTCGAGACGAATACAAGTTCAAATATCTGGCTTTCCAGTCGCCATTTTTAGTCCACACGGTATCTGATTTCCTGGAAAATTAATAATGAAAGTGAATGTGAATTTAATAACAGGTAATAGACAAATAGACTTAATAACGGTTCCCTTGTGATACATGGAGGAACCTTACACAATCACGTGTTTATTAGGACGTGTCGCTGCAGTGGTCTCTTTTCAACCGAATTTCCAAAAAAGAGGTTCTCAGTTCGGCTGTATTTTTTTAAATTTTATTTGTTATATACGTTGCCTCAGAACTCGGTTATTTATAAACCGATACTTTTTTTTTTTATTTGGGAAGGAGTAATTCCCGTTTGGTCCTATATAAATTTAATGTAGATCCGAGTTTCAAACGTAATTGAAAGTTGGTTGTTGCGAGATCCATATTTTTGCAGATTTTTCTTGCCTCCTCTACATTCATTTATCTGTTCATACAAACACACAGGTTGTTATTGCAGATTTACTGACTTTAAATCACATTTTTAGATCTTCGGTAAGTTGTTCCATTCCTTACACTATTTTTCTTGTTGCAGTGGCATTGAAGTTGTGACGTAAAGGAATTCGCAGTAAGTTACAAATTAAACTAACTTTATTTCGCCTTTGTCCTATTATTAATAATAATAATAAACATTTATTTGAGACCAACTACAAGTATATGAACAACAAAAAAAACAATGTTTTTTTTAATCAAACGAAAACACTGAGTAACAATGGAAAATATACGTAATATAACTTAAACAATAAATAAAATAACTTTTATGATTCATTGTTTGTGGTCTGATGTCTCAAAATAACTTGTTACTCTAGCACCCTTCTAGACACCTTAGCGAGGGGCAAGCAATAATAAAGAAAAAATAAACAACAGAGTAACATTTTCATCTTCAGCTAATCGTCGACCCGCTGGTTGCACCTCTACCCATCTCTTATGGGATAATATTAAAAGTGTGGCAATCTCTTACGACGCAATTTTCAAATTTGACAATTATTATTCCTGTAAATAATAATTGATATCCAAATAATAACTAAATCCATCCTATGGTCAAGTGGTTAGTGATCCTGATACTTAAATGGTTTGCGTAAACGGTGGTTTAGGGGGTTGATTCAAAACAGGGACAAGAGCTGTATGATGAGCATAAATGTTTGTATATCTAAATTTGTGTGATTGCAAAAAAATTTTACTATTACACAATACTAATTTTGTGTATTTTTATATGAATTTCGTAAAAGGAGAACGAAGGCCAAACTTGTTACTTCTGTTGTGACTATTATGGGGTAGAGTTCAAAAAGTTTCTGATTTCTCTTGGGTCTGGTACCATTTTGCCTTACTTTTTCCTATCGCAATAACGTCAGTATCTACTTGTCACCAGTGCTTGTCACTGTCTTATTCCGGTTTGTAAGTTTTTTTTTTAAATATTCACGGAACAAATTACACTTACTGATCTAACCCCAAAGTAATTATTTGCTTGTGTTATGGGTGTTAGTCAATGATACTAATACATAGAAATACATACATGAATCCTGTATTTATATATGTGTTTCTATGCATAAGTATAACGATACTACATACATATACATATATACATATCTTCACGCCAGATCCCTTACAGGGTAGGCAGAGAGAACCGAGTGCCATACATCACGATCCTTGCAGGCTTGTCTCGCTTCTTCCACATTCATCACTCTCTTCATACACACACGCCGGTTGCGTAGACTCTTGACACCACCTTCGGACAGTACTCGATCAACGATCACTCGATCATCAACATTATATAACGATACTAATACATAGAAATACACATATAAATACAGGAATATATTTAATAAACACCCGAACCCGGAAATACAAAACATTTATGCTCATCACACAAATGCTTGTCCCCGTCGGGGAGCGAACCCGAGCCCCGTCGATTGCGTAGTCAGGGTCGCTAACCACTCGACCAACGGGGCGGTAAGTAGTAAGTAAACTGAAGTATTTGACACTTAATCCATTTAGATAGGGTAGTCAATAAACTTGTGCATATAGCCTTAAATCTCTGCTAGAAACTTTTGATGTCTCTGTAGGATGATTATTTCTTTTCATCAGGAATCCCATCTGCTTGTTTGCTATACTATGATATATAAAAAAGTTATTGGATAAGCCGTAAAAGTATGTAAATTCTTCTCCCGAATACTTTCCAGTGTTAACCCAGGCCCTTTTTTGAGAATAGATCAACTGCCTTACTGCTTTTTATCTCGTTAAAGGCAAGAAAATGCTAATACGTGCTCCTACATCGTGACTACTACGTGGTAGAGTTCTGCAACGTCTCGATCGGGTTTAGTGCCACCGCCTTACCTATTTCTGCCGCAATAGCGTTGGTGCTTGTCGCTGTCGTGTTACAGTTTAGATGGTAAGGTAGCTGGTAAACTTATGCCTGTTGCATACCGACGCCGATAGATGAATAGCAACGCACTATTAATATCTTCATTGTTTATAGGCCATGCCTTCCATCAGGAAAACCATATGCATATTAGAAAGATAACTATCCTATGAAATAAAAACTTTTTTTTTGTATCGTAAGATAGCAAACAAGCAGATGGTCTCCTGATAACAAGAGTCAACCATTGCCTATAGACATCAAAAATGTTAATGGTGCGGTGCTATCTTGTGGAGAGGTCTAATGCCACATGCACAAGTATATCGGCTACGTTATCCCACAAACTGAAACACGACAGTGATAAGTACTGACGCTATTGCGGCAGGAATAGGTAAGGCTTCTTCAAAGGAGCCCGGACCAACACGGGGGAAAAATATCACTGGGAGCCCGGACCAACACATAAAAATAAATCAAATAAATATAAGTATAAAAGTTGTTTTGAATTTTCATATTCGTTTGCTTTTTTACATATTTCAATAAATAAACAAACAAAAAAATATAACAATGATAAGAAATAAGCTAGCTCCATGTAACTTTAACTCTACTAGCCATCATTTTGTGGTCAAAATTCGACCATATACCGAATAATAAAATCTTAAGTTAACCGGATTGTCATTGTGCAAGATAGGTAAAGCAAAGACCTACAAAATAAAGATCCCGCATTTTATCAACTATCAGTAGTTTTATGTACCATCATCGACAGCTTTATGTACTCATTAGAAGAAGGAAGCAGGCAAATAAAGGAAACATTGAAGAGCATAGAATAGTAACTTAACGTAAAGTATGTAACTAACAAAAATCCACTGTCATTAAAAAATTCTAGAATACAATTCAGAGGAAGATATTGACAGTGCTCTACCAAAACAAAACAAGATCTTCAAGAACTTAACAAGCGAGACCGCCTTATAGAAATATCTACGGGAAGAAGACCAGGTAAACCACAGACAGTTGCTTTAGTTCTTTGGAAGCGAATGATCGAGCAAGCCCACTTGCACATAGACCTGCACATATAAGAGTGGAAGATCACTCTCCATTCATACAGAGCTCTATGTGCCTTGAGAACGGTCATAGCAAGAATCTGCCTAAGAGATCGTATGAAAATGTAATAACTGCGGCTCATGTTACAGTAAAATTTAACATTCCACCTAAATGCTGTAACTGCTCCCAGGAAACGTTTGAAAATGTAGAGTACACGGCATTTAGAGAGACCGCACACATGCTACTTTTTGCATCCAAACCGCGCGTTTTAGCGAGCAGTGCCCTATGAGACTTATACCAGATTACAAGCGATTGATATTTTTTTTTCGAAAAACATTTACCTGCCACTTTTGTTGATCGCAGTTGGAACATCCCGTTCTGAACCATCAGACTAAGCACTAGGGCACGAGACAGTTATAAGAAAGAAGCGATTTTTGAAATAGATTTAATTACGGAAACTAGCTAATGACAAGTCAATAAAAATGAGTTCGTAATATATTGCTTAAACATTATAATAAGTAGTAAAATACGTGAGTCATACTCAAGACATGTTGGAATTCGATGCTCAATTTGAGTCGAACTTACCTTCAGAGAATATAGCAAATGGCCTTACAGCCGGCCTGTTTGTAAGTGGTGAACAAAAGCTGAATGTGGAATTACTGTGTTAAACCCCGCCTTATGGTAAAAAGGCGTGAGACTTGGCTAAGTGGGTTATTATAAAATAAAATCATTAGAAATCAGAACTACGCTATCATCGTTTCAAAAGTTGACAATCTCCAAACAGAATTGAAATAAACGACTTTACTACAGCCCAGAGCCTTCAATGTATATAATTGATATTTTTTTCAATATTAGATTCAGATCATAAAGGCCTTACATGCAGAATTATATGAAGGTTGGAAAATATTAAAGAATATAATAAAGGCCTTACATGCAGAATTATATGAAGGTTGGAAAATATTAAAGAATGTTACTTACTGCATTGCAATTATCTCTAGTATTTTTGTAAATTAATATAACGTATCAAAATCATAATAAAATAATAATATTTAATATTTTTAAATTATGACAATGACAACTACACAAGTCTTGAAGTCAATGGCGTGTATTCAATACATTTCTTGTCGTAAATCGTAATATATGTTCGAGTAATGCATTGACAATTATCTTTATTTTTAAAGGTTGTATTTGTTTCCAAAACATGATATTATCAAGTAAACAGATTAATATTGCATAAATTTCCACCAAAAAATAAAATAATTTTTTACGTTTTGTTATATATTTCCAATTTTTTTCCAATTTTTTATGCGGAATAGCAAAGGCTATAAAATTGTACAGCCATATTTTGGAATCTATATAAATAGGAATTGTATAAAGTGCCGCTAGACGAATTTTATTCCTATCAGTGACAATGTCGTAAACTGCGTCATATACGTCATACTGCATTATATAGTATAGGTATGGCCTGAAATCATTGATATAAAAAATTCAAGATGCACAGTCCCGAACAAAACTGACACTCAAAACTGTCGCTAATTTCACACAAGTAGTTATAGATTTGACGAAAACACATGTTTTTGCATATCCAACTTTAAGCGCATGATTTATAGTTGTTTTTACAAAGTAACGTACGAAAAGTAATAAAATTGACATTATCGCGACCGACACGATTCTATTTGAAATGAGCGCATAATTTAAAATATTGCGCACATTTTCAGAGGACGTTTTTGAGACACTGATTGTGTATCTTGGGTTTTTTATATCAATGCCTGAAATAGCTATAAATTGGATAGTTTCCATCGTCGGCACTTGGTGAAATTGCATTTTAAATTAAACTGGAAGTACAAGTGAGTTTATTTGTAATACATAATTTGAAAAAGCTATAATGTAGTCGGAAGTTCGCTACCTGACTGGTTACATAAATATGAAATAGGTTTGTTAGGTTTTCTTTAGATCCCACAGCCAGGAAAAGACTACGGTTAGAACCTCACCTAAAATGGTGAGTAATTGACACTGCAATGACGTTTAAAAGATACATAGTTATAGATAGAGATGCAATATTGCATACGATTAACTAATTGAATAATCTGCTCAACACGCAAAGGAACTGGCGTGGTGATAATAGTTATTGAATTATTTACACCTCATGTTGGTTTGGACTCCAATTGAAAAGGCCTAATAATTCACTGTGTCCTTCTGCCTAGCAATTCATAAAAGACGAACGATTGGCTATATGAGTGACCACCATCGTAAATACTAGGTGATAGAGTTCAGCAAAGTAGCACCCGGACTTTATAACTCTGCCTATCTGCCTATCTATATCTATATCTGTCTATATCTGTCGCAATAACTTGAATGCTTGTCACTATTGTGTTCCGGTTTGAAAGTTAAGGTAGCTAGTAAACTTATGTATGCGGCATTAATATCCCGCCACACAATTCTTTGGTGTCTTCAGATTAGGCGATAGTTGTCTCTTTCCATTAGGAGAGCCATCAGCCAAAAAAATACTCTTCAAGTCAGAACACGATGAAGATCGACGTTATGATGGCCCACAAGCAGGTATAAAATTGGTTCTCAAAACAAAAATCGCTGATTTCTTTCACCTCAAATATCTTTAACGGTACTCATTTATAAAACGACAAATAACCTCTTTAGCAATGGATAGAGCCTTCTAGGATCTTTAATAGATGACTAGCTGTTAAACTGTCTTAACTGAGAGTCAAAAATCTCGTGAGAAAGTTTGTTGGGCATTGTATTAGACAAAAGAACATTCGTTTGATGTCGTAGTATCAATAATACAATGAGTTTCGATAAGTTGGATTTTAGTTTGGCTGTTATGACGACGTTTGGCGGGGGCGGCGAGCGCTGCGATGTTGACCGGCTTTCCGCTTAGTCGCTGTGGTCGCGAACTCCACCGCGCACGTTCTATACACTCGCGACAACAAACTTGCTATACGATAACGCACTCTATTTAAAACAAAGTTGTATTTATTTTCAAATCACTAAATACTACGTTTTACGTTTGTTTTTATTTTACAATAAAATTCCAGTCGTAATTGAAAAGTGATACGGTGAATTGCGAACCGGCCCCGTGACCATATGATCCTTATTGGACCCGTGCGACCCTCTCAGATATCAGTGCAGTTATGTTTACCTATTGAAGAGTGTGTATATGGATTTCAAAAGATGACTCAATGCTAGGACTTTCTCTAGTGTTACGGATGCTTGTGACTTTGGCGATGTGTTATTAGTGATATAAGATAGTGCAATGGCTGGTGTTAGTGAGGAAGGTGTGAGTGTGGAGGAGACTGGAGCTGATAAGAGTAAGAGAGGGCTGAGCGGCTCTATGTCAATGAAAACGCGGAAGTTAGGCCGGCGTCTCTCTCGCAGCATGTCAATAGTCGCATTGAAGCTGCCAGAAAAAGCGCACAATATTACTCGTTCGTCTTCAAAGTTAATGCGATCGGCCCATCGTGATAAGAAAAATAGGTCTTTCGATCTGTCCATCATACTGCCGGATAAAACACAAAAACAGGTAAGAACTCTTTGAAAACTTAAAGGAAATTTAATATTTCGTCATTTGCGTGATGATTGTTTTTAGGGTTCCGAAATAAACTAGGAATTAGGAACAAAGTGGTAACATAAAATCCTGAAAAAGATTTTTTTTCAGAGTAGTAAAATAACATCCCCACTTTAAATGTAGGGCATACATTTAAAGTGGGGATGTTATTTTTTTTACTCACGTGTGGGGTATCCTTGGATAGGGTGAGCCTGTGGTGTGGATATATAGAGTGGCCAAAAAGTCGTGGATCAAACGCAACTAGGGGTTAGATGGGGTCATCAGCTGCAAAAAATTGTTCTACGGGAGGTCTTTAAGGTCAACCCCTGCAGAGTTAACATTTTTTTGTGTTTTATAATTTCAGTAGGTTATATATTATTCTGTACCTATGAACAGGCAGTTCCTAAAAGGCGACCGATTGGCTATGCAAGTCACTACCATCGTGACTATTACGAAACTCTACCACCTAGTGGTGGTAGAGTTCTGTATCGTCTCGCTTGGGTCTGATATCATCGCCTTGCTTATTCCTGTCGCAATAGCGTCAGTACTGGTCACTGTTGTGCTCCGGTTTGGTGGGAAAGGTAGTCGGTAAACTTATGCATGTGACATTAGACCTCGCCAAAAGATAGCAACGCACCAATATATTTGGTGTCTATAGGCGATGTTTGATTTTTTCCATCAGGAGACCCATTCTTGTTATGTCATGAGTCATGAGATAAAAAAAATTAAAACTCTCACGGGCGGTTTTCGAAACACAAATTAGGTTTTACAAGCAATTAATCTGTGTTTAACAGAGCATTTGCTTATAAAAATTATGTTTAACACAAATTAATTGCTTGTTAAAATTAATTTGCGTTTCGGAACCGGCCGTCAATGTCCGATCTTCACCTATTTTATATATGCGCACTGAGCATTCAATCAATACACATCGCTATTATCCTAATAGAATGTTGAGTTTTTCAAACGAAACCGAATATCAATGTCTAATAGGCATAGGTTATAGTTATATAAAATTGACGAAAAACTAACTTGACTCAAATAAAATCAATTAAATATTTTCATGTTATACCTACTAACAATGCACACGGCAATTGGATAGTTTTCAATTTCAACATAAATTACGTATTATTTTTTACCTCTTCATTTATATTCTTACACTATAATATGTTACCTACAATAAATGCACTTTAAACATATTCCAATAATATTAGACACTTTTACTACCAAGTGCCGACGAGGGAAAGTGTAGAATATAGTCCAATAATATTTGATATAAGTTTTTTCTTTAAAAAGCTTATATCAAATTCCTTAAAATCCTTATATTGACTACAAAGATGTTAATATTACATAACTATCCGAGCGGCTGGGGTGTAAACTGTAATGTAACATGCGTACAGCGTATTTGGCTACTTTATCCTCCTAGCAAAAACATGACACGACAGCGATAAGTAACAATGCTATTACAGCATAAAAAGGTAAGAGCGAGGTCACTAACGAGGGTGATGCGTTGTAGAACTCTACTACCTATATTAAAGTATCTACGTAATGTATTACATCCAGAATACCTATATGTCGTAGGTCTGCTAGCACCAAAATATTTCAATACTTTTTAAATTAATTTAAAAAGTATTGAAATAAAAAGGCCGATCAAATAATTCAGCCGGTTCATCCGATTAAGATCTACGGTGCCAGAGATAGACCCATACATAAACACATACACATATGCACATACATAGCGATCAAACTTTTTTACGTCGGGAACTAACTAAAGTTTAGTGCAAGCGGACATAGGTAGGTATTTTAGATTTTAGTATTTTCGATTAATGCTGATATAATTTTTAGATCAATATGAAGGCTACCCAAAAATATTTTTTTGAGTAAGATTCAACTTTTTTAAGCGCCATAATTTGCTATTATAGTAGCTCGTTAAACTTGAATTATTTATATTTCATAATACCATTTTCCCTGAAAATTCCTAAATGTATTTTTGATCAGAAAAATAAATTTTTATATACACCGATCTTTTTAAACATAAATTATTATCGTTAATCTGTACGCAGAGTGAATCGAGCATAAAACGACTCTCCTTTTTACCGAGGTTTGATTTTGTCAATTTTGTCGATAGAGAGGTTGGTAGTAAACTCTCACCCATCAGGGGATTGAATAAGCAAATCACTCGACTACGATATAGTTAAAATGTATTTTTTTGGCGAATAAGAAGAATTACCAACTCGCTGATTTAATATGTTTGCCACGACAAACGTTTTCTCGTGATAAAAACGAGATAGCAGTTCTTCTTATTCTTCAAATCTCTGTTCTTTGCGGGTGTGTGGTGTGCGTCGTACTATGCTTATCTCTTTCTTTTAGGAGAGCCATCTGATTTTTTGCGACTCCTTGATATAAAAATATAGCTACAGGTTATATTGATCTATAAAATGAAATCGTAACTGGCGTCGCAATCTTTGTAATCGTTCTGTTATTTTCTGTAATAGTTTATCTTCGTTAATCGAAATATTTTTATTGTTTATCATGTCGCACGATATAGATAAAGATTTTTATATAATTAAAATTGTATAATCAAGTCGATTCCCTTGCAGTGTGGACAGAGTGAACCGTACTTTTATTAAAAAGTACAAATGTAGTTTAAACGAAAACCTGTTATCCCAGACAACTTTTAAATAAAAGAGCATCTGCCATTCTGCTAGGTAGTTCGTAAAATCTGAGCAATTGGCTAAACGTGTTACCATCGTGACTATTAGATGGTAGAGTTCTGCAAAGTCCCGCCTATGTATTTAGTACCACCGCCTCACCTAATCCTTAAATATTTGCACACCATACATTGGTAGAATATGTTGGTAACTTAATTTATTTTTAACAACTTGTAATACCCATATTCTTGCAAATAAATATTTTCTTTCTTTCTTTCTTTAATCGCAATAGCATCAATGCTTGCCGTTGTCACTTTCTGGCTTGGAGGGTACTTGATCAGGAGAGCTATCTGCTGGTTTGTTATCTAATGATATAAAAGAGGCTCTTGGGTATTGACTGTTTTAGAACGAAGAAGTGATTAACAAATACACACGCACGCACACATTTACTACCTCGTGTCGCACATATTTATATTGAATTGTAACTTGTCGCTTTTACTTCGAGTTATATGGAAGAGTTTATAAACTTGTTTCATCTAGATTTACATAAAGTCTATATGCTATACGAATAGTCTAGGCTCTAGACACACTAGTAGTTATGTAGATATGTTTCTTTTTTATTTTAGTGTATAAAACTTTCTAGACATTTCATAGAAATGACTGACAGTGAAAACGCACTAATGGCCTATATTAAGTAGTTGCTAATGTCAATAGAAATTAAGTTTAATAGCACTTAATTAATAATTTTTGAAGTGAAACTTCTTGAGAATCGTTGCGATTTGAAACTTGATGAAACAAAATGGGTTATAATAAAGAAACAAACACATAAATAGATAGGATTATGACGGCGATTGAATGAAATATAACATTACACATACACAGTATTTTAAAATATCGTCTATTTAATGGTTCCAAAACTAGCCAAATATAAATAATACAACGAAGTAGATTTTACTGTGAACTTCTAAACTATGACAAATCTTTTTCCTCGACACTATTTATCCATTTCGTTCTTTTCTAATACATTCAATAAAAAAAATTATGATTAATCGCTATATTTCTCTTCTTAATAGATAGAAAGTAAGCAGATACTCTCCTGATGGAAAGAAACAACGATGGTTTATAGACAACAAAGATATAAATGGTGGGAACAAAATGCCACGTGCTAAAAGTACCTAACACAAGAATATAAGGTAACCAGTAAAACCTTACAATCTTAATCGGAACACGACAGGGACAAGTACTATCGCTTTTGCGACAAGAATAGGTAATACGGTTGTACGAAACCCAAATTAGTAGCAGAATACTATTAGCTAGTAAAAACATGCAGCAAAGGCTTGTTGGATATGCTTTAAAATGGTGTTTAAGGGTCTCATATAATAAATTTATTTTGTCCCAGCTTCACGTTATTTAGCCGGTACGTAATCCTATTCTGAGACGTGGTGTGTTCAGTGGCGAATCCAGATTTTTTGTTAAATTGGGCTTGATTAAACCGTGGTTAGACTTTGTCAAGAAAATCACCAAATTTTCCAAAGTTTGGAAGGCTGAAGGATCTTGAGTCCCCTAGCCCCCCCTGGATTTTCTACTGGGTATGTTAATACCTACATGTTGATCCAGACCTTTTTTGAGAATTGATTAATTGCATTACTGCTAGGAATTTCTCTAAAGGCGATTTGAGGCTTAAATACGAAACAGTAACATTGTAACTACAAACTAGGTAGAGTTATCTAACGTCTTGCCCGGGTTTGGTACCATCATACCTTTTTTGCTGTTATAACGTCAGTGCTTGTCACTGTTGCATTCCGGTTTCAAAAGAAAGTCTATTTTTTATATTATAAGATAGCAAATAAATAGATAGCTCCCCTAACGGAAAGAAACAACCATCGCTTATAAATACCGAAGATTTTAATGGTGCGTTGCTATTCTAGTAACTGGGTCTTAGTGCCACATGCATAAGTTTCCCGGCTATCTTACACACCAAACCGGCAATTGTAGTAGTAACATGGCGGTGTTACGAGACCCGGGTGAGACAATGCGGAATTCTAGCACCTAGATACGATGGTAGTAACTCGCCAAATGTTCGCGTCTTACGAACTGCCTGGCAGAATGGCTCGCAGGCAGCATCCTATTCTTCAAAGTGAGCCCGGAGCAGTACGTGGGAAAAACTTATACTTTATGGCATTAAATTTCTGCTACACTAATTAGTGACTGCACGTAATATCTATACTCTTTAGACGATGTTTATCTATTTCCATTCAGGGAGCCATCTAAATGTTTGATATGAAAACTAATTAAGCACAAATTATCCAACCTAGGAGTCGAACTCTGTGCCTCATGTGTTTATATCGAGGCTAGTACCGCTACGCCAATAACGCGACTAAACTCAGCTATTATATATTTAAGTCTATAATAGATCTCTGTTGATATTTCTGTAGTTAGAAATCGCCATAGACCATTGTTTGCCTTTGTCATTGAACTACCTTTTTTATGTCATGATTGAATAATCACAAGCGTTTGCGTACTAGTTTGAAGCCAGAGTTTTATATAAGTTCTCTGTACACGATTTGTTTTGTTTAAAAATGCTTTCTAACTACATATAAAAGGACTCCTGTACAAAATTTCATTTTTTATACATTATTTATTGGATCGAAGTTCTTTACGGCAGGCTTGGAGGGGATAGGGATTTTGCTGCGCGACCGAACTGAAAAAAATGTGATAGTAAAACCGTAAGAAAAATGCGTGGAATAAAAGCGTTAAATGAGACGTGCGCAGGCGCGACAGTCACGTACACAAGCGAGTAGTGCCGTTTAGCCGAAGGAAGTTCGTTCCTCCTGGTGTCCCGCGACACCACATCATTTTTGTATATATATATATATATATATATATATATATATATATATATATATATATATATATATATATATATATATATATATATATATATATATATATATATATATATATATATATATATATAAATATGTATATAGATAAGAGCAAATAAGCAAATGGCGCACCAGATGAAAAGAAACAACCATCACCTATAGAAACTAAAGATGTTAATGGCGTGGGATGTAATTCCACATGCACCAGTTAACCGGCTACCTGACCCTCTAAATCAGAATATGTCAATGAAAAAGATTGATCATATATAATCTCAGAAATTGTTTGAAGACGGCTAACGTTGTAAAGTTGAAACTGACAAAATGAGCGTGGGCATGAAATTTCCACTTATATCATAGTTACCTTTACCCTCCATCAGAACATATATTCCAATTTCGGGCAAGACGTTGTAGAACTCTTATCTCGTAATCATGACGGTAGTGACATATTTAGCTAATCATTCTGTCTGATAGAAGGGATATAATGGATAATAATGGATGATCTATTATTTAATGGAGTCCAGCAGAAGCTTATGTTTTTTATTTTATTCGCATTAGTAATAGTATTATAAAGAGATAAGATTTATTACCGCCCCGTTGGTCGAGTGGTTAGAGACCCTGACTACGCAATCAACGAGGCTCGGGTTCGATCCCCGACGGGGACAAGCATTTGTGTGATGAGCATAAATGTTTGTATTTCCGGGTTTGGGTGTTTATTATATATATATTCTAGTATTTGTACATGTATTTTCTATATATTAGTATCGTTGACTGACACCCATAACACAAGCAAATATTTTGCTTACTTTGGGGTTAGATTAGTAAGTGTAATTTGTCCCGTAAATATTTATTATTTATTTATTTTATAATACATAAACTTAAAAATTACTCGATTGATTCAAAAAATTCTTTCACCAATTTAAATCTATTTTATTACTGGGTAACTTTAGCTACTTTTTCTTCCTGAGAAAAAGAATGTAATATGTGTGGGCCACATCAAAAAAGTTATCATCACCTTACCTGCCGTAGAAGCGTGGATAATAGTAACGGTGTGCATCGGAATGGCTTTCTTTAAGTGACTGGTGTATCTTTTTCCAATAGGAGAGCAATCTATTTGTAAGCTATCATGTGAAAAATAAAATATAAGTAAAAATATGGCAGAAATTGCAAAAAATTGTGTGTAAAATCAACTAAGTGAATATATCCTAGTTTTGCTACACATCATACTCTACATTAAGTTAAAAAGGTGGAGCTCTGCTTGGTGTAGAAAAAACTGCGTAATAAATCTATTTGATCATTAACCATTAGTCTAAAAACCTTGTGTTAATTATAATTGTTACCTAGTAATCTTCTATCATTAATGATCATACAAAATGTTTGTACATAGAATTAAACAATGTCGAAAATGTAAGGATGTACTTAACGATGTTTATCTATTTGTATTTAACTCAAAACGTAAAGAGTAGTACATAATAAGTCTATAACAATCAACTATCGTTAATGATCATACGATATCTGTTTGTACATGCAATTAACTAATGTCGAGAATGTAAGGATGTAAAGATCTCTATCTTTGTTGTGTTTCCCTAAAAGCTAAATAAATATTACATAATAGGTCTAAAATATTATCAATTTTACAATAAAATATTGTTACAAGACCTTGTTGTAAAGTAAATGGCTGCCTTCACCTAGGCATAACGATAGTGACCTCAAACTGAGGTGTAGATTAGTAGTAAAGAAACAATAACGGAAACAAAAGTATTATACTCCATCAGACGGCCCGCGACTATGAATGAATATTATATTTCATCGAATAGCTAACAAACAGATAGATCTGCTGATGGAAAGAGTTAACTATCACCTATAGATACGAAAGATGTTAATGGTGCATAGTTATCTGTGTGACGGGATTAGAATGCCACGTGTATAAGTTTACCGACTACCTTACCCTCCAAACCGAAACACGACAGTAACAAGCACCGAGAATTATGCGACAGGTGTAGGCAAGGTTGCGGTACCAAACCTGGTGAAGACGTTGCAGAACTCTACCACCTAGCCGTCACGATGTGACACTTATTCTAACACCATTTACAAGACACCTAGCAATAAGGCATTTGATTTATTCTTCAAAAATGGTCCGGAATCAATACCGCGAGAACTCAACAAATATTTTTTAATATAATGAATGAAGTAGTAGTTAATATAATGAAGTTAAAAGGAAAACTACCACGGCTTAGAAGGGTTTACAAGTTTTTGAGTAATAGTCGATAGAAGTTTTTATAGGCGGTGAAACTGTGGTGCGGATAATTGTCATTGACGTTGAATAGATTAAATACTTATGGTTTAAAACTTTAAAAGCCCTCTTCTTAGTCCGCTGTATTGTGATGGGCAACTTCGGAACCCTACATTGCGCGTGGCCTGACGCGAACTTTACCAATTTAGTAGTTATTGTCATAAAATAACGATCATAAAACTGGTTATTTTGAAGAAAAGCAAAACGATCAGTTGACCGTAAGAAATACAAAAAATACAAGGAAAGTAAATATTTTATACATATTATTGCAAATATTCAGCTATAAAGGCTGTGGATTTGTTCAGTTGCACAGTTAAGTTGTCCATTCTTAACTGGTTTGTAGGGCTCAAGGCCGCCGAGTCTAATCTGTAAATCCTATTAAACAACGAACTACATAAATTATGTAGGCCCTAACGACTGAAGCCTCGTGATTATGTGATCGTGTATATTTCTGCAAGTTTATTTTTTAATTTTAATTTCACTAGTATTAAAACAGTTACTTCAAATTATATGACTCCCCTAAGTTGAAGATAATCATCGCTAAGAAACAAATAATGTTATTAAGATACTCGGTGCTGGATAGGTTTTGTAAAATTTATTTACTCGTTATAATGGTTCTATATAATTCCATATATATTTATATTGATATATATCTATATTAATATTATTAATGCGAAAGTTTGGAGGTTTGGATGTATGGATGCACGGATGAACTAATATTAGATATGCGAAAGTTATGATGTGTGGATAATAGATGTTTGTTACTCGATTTGAACTGTTTTGGATGAAATTTCTCACACATGCAGATGATGATCTAGAATAGCACATAGGATACTATTTATCCCGGAAAAGTTATTTTCGTGGGACTAAGCAACAATTTTGGATTATTGGATGTTGTTACTCAATCCCGCAAAACGGCTAAACCAATTTTTATAAATTGGCATTTGGCATTGACTTGCAATAGCACATAAGATACTTTTTATCCCGGAAAAATAAGTTGTTTCCTTGAGATTATCAAAAACTTTTACAATGCAGCAGGTTGCAAGCTGTTTTTTTATGGAAGAGGGGGCAACGAGCGGGAGGTGCACCTGATGGTAAGTGATCACCACCGTCCATGGACATCCGCAATACCAGAGGTCTTGCAGTTGCGTTGCCGGCCTTTTAAGCAGGTGCAGCTAGTAAAATCATAATTTATATTCTCGAGTCTCGGTCATCGGCGTTTGGCTATTTAAGTTCTAGCGCACCGCAGACGCAGTAAAATATGAAAATATAAACATACTTATAGCCATTCCATTAACATTGTCTTAGCGTAGCACAATCCTACATAGTATGCTGTTACTTCTTGTCTTAAGTGAAAATAATGTGACAACATATCACTAAAGAGTGTCCTAGTAACGACAAGGTTAGTGCAATTAGGTATTAGTGTGTAAATTGCGAAACAGTACAAGTGTCTAAATTAAAAAAACTTACGCATAATTTGACTGCCTCGTAGTCTAGGGGTAGCCTGTTTGGCTCAGACCATGAGGTCTCGGGTTGGATCCCCGGGTCGGGCAAAGTGTTACTGAGGTTTTTTCCAAGTTTTCTCGAAAATCTAATCCTCAGTAGCAGCTCGGAGTCTGGCGGAGTGGTGTATTACCACTCGCGTGCCTCGCATGAGCACGTTAAACTGTCGGTCCCAGTTATCGCTAGAAATAGTTGATAATGGTTAACATGTCGGTAAATGCGGCGATGAGGATCACCACTTATCTCGCCAACCGACAAACCGGTGAATCGCGGTGAACTGGAAAGTCTATAGACGTTCGGTTTACTCTGCCTACCCCGCAAGGGAACCGGGCGTGATGATATAGTACAATAAAATCAGACTAATATTATAAATGAGAACGTTTATGTATGTGTGTGTGTGTTTGTGATATGTGATTAGGCCAATAGGGTCGTTGTTAAACCTATTTTAATTGCGAAAATTTGTGTAGTTGGAAGTCTTCAAGTTGAAATAGCTGCATGAACTTAGATTAAAATTTAGTGTATAGGTAAGTAATATAACGTTTCTCTTTTGAAACGTTTTCCTGCAGGATTTAGTTAAAAGAAATAATTACACAATCTGTGGCACACAGCAAGAAAAAATAATTATAGCGCTGGTATCCTCGCAGGTCAACACAGTGAACCAATATTTTTCTGTTTTTATCTAGTCTCATGATTTGGCTCAGATAAATGGTTTTCATCGCCGGATTTGGCACCATTAACGCTTATCGTTATTTGCATACGTATCGTTAACGCTTATCGTTATTTGCACGCGTATCGTTTCTTGCGGTAACCGGCACATACAGCTTTAAATGCACTCTTATGGACGAGTGTGTTAATACACCACACGTTTGAACCAGGTAGAGATTTTTTCAAGTAAAAATGACTTAGAAATAATTTCTCACGTTCTTAGAATTACACATAGGACATAATAGCATACAGTTAAATCGGTTTACTATTAGAAAGTTAAGTCTGTGATCAGTTTTGTTAGTTTTATAATTCACTAGCTGCAGCGTGCAGCCCGCTGCATTATAAAATTTATTGGCGAATCCAGCGTGATCACTTGATATTTCCAAGATAAAAAGTAGCCTTTGTGCTATTCCAGGTCATCATCTACCTGTGTGCCAAATTTCATTCAAATCCGTGATTGAGTAACAAACATCCATTCATCCAAACATCCAAACTTTCACATTTATAATATTAATTAATTAATTAATATTAATATATACTGATATACCTCTCTGAAAGTGATCCTAATGATGTCCATAGATTGAAGAGTAATTGGTAGACATATTTTCCAGGAAGTGGTCCCAAATGTTGGTCCCAGGCTCTTTTGAAGAATAGGCAAAATGTCCTTCTGCCAGGCGGGTCGTAAAAAGCGACCGATTGGCTATGAGAGTCACGACCATCGTTGCCATTAGGTGGTAGAGTTCTGTATAGTCTCGCCCGGATCCCCAAGACTCGCTCAGAAATCTACCACCTAGTAGCCACGATGGTAGTGACTCGCATAGACAATCGGTCGCCTTTGACGATCCGCCTGGCAGAAGGACATTTAGCCCGGGACCAACATTTGGGACCACTTCCTGGAAAATGTGCCTATCAATTACTCTTCAATCTATGGACATCGTTAGGATCACTTTCAGAGAGGTATATCAGTATTTACACATTATAACTTAAATGCTATAAAATATAGAACTACACAATATAATATTATGTGGATAATGTGATTTTTTACGGCAGCCAAAACATAATAATTTAACAAAAATGTAGCATATTAAAAATATGTAGTTACCTTGATTGCAGGGGGGTGCCAAGTGCATCCCCTTGCACCCGACTGCTACACCTATGGTCCAAGCGATATAGCTATGTAACAGACAGACGGACAGACAACATGATAGACAACGAAGCCTTAGATCTTCCGTTTGAATCCCGTGTATGAATAGGATACATTACTCTATTATATTTACATTACTCTATATATTATAGTCATTTCTAGTATAACTGAATCCATATAACTACCAAAGATAATCAATTTTCGAAGAACGAGTTATAAATGTATTCTTAGATTTGTTAGTCTTATATTTATTTGCTTAATTTGAATTTTGAATGCTAATTTTTCGTCGAAATAAGGTTAAAAGTGAAAAGAAAAAATCTGTGTACCGTTTTCTATTATTTATTTGTCAGGGGAATACTATAAAGGCAAATGAATATTTATGATCACTAAAAAACTTATTATGTTCATGCCAGTTTTCTTGCTATATAGGTAGTTGTAGTAGTAGGTATAATAAACTAAACGTCAATTGATTTTTACACTTAACATTAAAAATATAAATAACAAAAATAAAATTTTAAATCTTAAAAAACTCGCATCTGTACATCTTCTATATCTTTAAAAATGAATAAAATTGGAGTGTCTTTTAGTAATATGAAAATAATCGCTTTACTAAAGGCGTGTATAAACAAAGCAACATTTTTTTACTAATTTTGTCCCACTGTGTGTCTGTTTGTTCAAGCTAATAATACTACTTTTATTTTAGCAATTTTTTCACGCGAATGAAGTTACGGGCACAGCTATTTTATTCCTATAACTTAAAAGTCAAATGAAACTAATAATCCAGGCAAACTTAAAATTAATATATTCACGCTAGTTCTCTTGCAAAATAGACATAGTGAACTAAACATCAATGGATAATTTAGTTTATGATTCACAATTTTAGCAAGATGAGTAGTGAATCCACTTTAGCGACCTGAGTGCTAAGTGTGAGTTTTTCTTTTCGCGTTCGATCGTGAGCGCGTTTCGAGTTTACTAGGAATTTGTATGTGATTTGTACAGCGCCACCTAGTGGTAAACTGGTTTCTCACGTTTACCACTAGGTGGCGCTGTACAAATCACATACAAATTCCTAGTAAACTCCAAACGCGCTCACGATCGAATGCGAAAAGAAAAACTGACACTTAGCACTCTGATAATCTGTGCACTACAGCCGGGGGAGCCAGCGGGTACTGTAGATCTGTTCCTCTTCTTCGACGCTCCACCAGCCGTAGTGCCTTTGGTCGTGAGCCGGGTGTCGCCGGGGAAGAAATAGAGACCACAACTGTTCGTTGCAAAGGTGCTTTATTGTAACGAAATAGAATTTATCAATAAAGCTAGAACCGTTGCAAATGTTCCTATTCTATGGGAGAGCCAGTACTTGCCCTGACACTGCCCTACTCTAAAGCCGGTACCCTATAGATATACTAAAGCCCAGGAACTTGTCTGGGAAACTTATTGAGTCGTAACGAAACTGTAACCTGATCGGAACGGAAACTGATTGTATGGCCGCGCTCTCCGGTATTTATAGCCCGCGGCCAGACGGGCGACGTAAATCGACAAAGACGGATGGCGCCATGCGTGGCGCCACGATGTCTGGGATTTGTTAAAATCTTACTTTTCGTAATCTAAACGTAATTATTTTGCCTCTAGCGAGTGCAACGGTACTATCTTTTTACAATTATAAACGAAACAAATTACATAATGCCCTAAGACCTACCGAAAACTAATTACGTAGTGTTATTTCTTATCTATATACAAAGATTTAACACAAATAAACTTATACAATAACAAACAAGAGTGTTATATATATTATATGCTCTTACAGGACCTCGGAAACTCTTACAATTACAGAGTTGTACGCCTTTTCAGGTCGTACTATCCTGTTATCTATCTTTATATCCCCGAAAAGTGCGTAAACATATGCCTAAGGCTTATACTTACATTGTACATACTATTTACAATTGGCAAACAATCATTTTAACAAAGAATTTTGCACTTTTCGGGGTTTTCGTAATTCTGGGTTCCCGCATGTAAATACAATCTCGCAAGAGTCGATTCGTAATTTTGTCGACTGCGTGGAACCCCTTTTGATCGTAATATGCCTTTAGGCAAACAACTTAACTACATAAAGCTTTATTATTTCTGTACAACAAAGCTGTATGTAGGTCTTAGGGCGAATAAAAGACGAAAACGAACATTATTCATTACAAAAAATTTACGAACTAAACGAAATATACAATTTATCCTGCCTTAATATCTATTTACATTTAATATTCATTATGAAATATGTCTGTGCTGCACATAATATTTATCTCTTGTTTTTTTGTGATGACTGGGCCTGACAACGTAACCTGCATATCCGTGGCAAGGTATTGTTATCAAACAACCACTATACTCTAGTCCAAGCTGATACTGAGACTTTGAGTTTCGAGAATAACCCCGAAAAAATCTTGATGACGATTTTGTCCGACCCGAGTCCGCGGTTTCGGTAACTGAGTCAAAGAGGTTAACAGCAAATAGAACAACTAGATCAGGCAGTAGGGGATCCAGGAGGGGAGAGGTTAAGAGACTCATGGCCCTCGCCCCTCCAAACATTGAAAACTTTGATGATTACCTTGATAATGTCTACCCTCAGTTTAATTAAGCACTATCCAAATCAAAAATGTTGGATTCGCTACTGAGATCAGGGTTTCTCTAAATGTGCCTCGCAACGATGTGGGGCGTAGCGCTCTTACCCCAGGGGCATAGTGAGGCAATTCATAATGATTTTGTGACCCCCTGTGCTATTCGTGCTCCTTTTTGGTGAATCGATCAACTGCCTTATAGCTAGGCATCTCGTGAAAGGCGGGAAAAGGCTTATACATGTAATTGAAATCGTAACTACTACGAGTAATAGGGTGGTAGAGTTTTACAACATCTCGACCAGGTTTTGTTACCAACGCCGGCGTTATAGGTATAAGTAATACTGCAACTGTCATAGCGTCTGTACTTGTCGTCGTCGTGTTCCGGTTTGGAGGATAAGTTAGCCGATAAACTTACGGCCGGTTTCCGTAACGCAAATTAATTTTAACAAGTAATCTGTGTTTAACAGATCATTTGCTTGTAAAAATTATGTTAAACACAGATTAATTGCTTGTTAAAATTAATTTGCGTTCGAAAATCGGCCGTTATGCTCGTAAAAATATCGTTTTTGTTTTCGTAATAAATAATTGAAACGTGACTTTAGAACCCTACCGTACTGTTTCACAACACCTTCCTTTTATCCATTTATTTCATGTATTCGAGTGAATGAGATTGTTTTTGTAAACTGCTTAAAAATGTCATCACAAACATCAAAATAAAATAAATATCATCACGTCGTCTTATGCTTAAATGAGTTAAAATTAGTTATTTTGTGTTAAAATGCATTTCAAATATTTTTGTTTTATTTCACGAATACATATTTTTAGCATATTGCTTAACCGGTTTACTTACTAGGTGGTAGAGTTCTACATTGTCTCGCCCGGATCTGGTACCACCGTCGTACCTATTCCTGCTGCAATAACGTCAGTGCTTGTCGCTGTCGTGTTTTGGTTTGGAGGGTAAGGTAGCCGGTAAACTTGTGCATGTGGCATGTGCCATTAGACCTCGTCACAAGATAGCAACGCACCATTAACATCTTTGGTGTCTATAGGCGATGGTTGACTCTTTCCATCACGCGACCCATCTGCTTGTTTGCTGTCTTATGATATAAAAAAAACCTCACATACTACTACTTACTTTTGCCCCGTTGGTCGAGTGGTTAGTGACACTGACTACGCAATCTGCGGTGCTCGGGTTCGATCCCCGAAGGGCAGGGCAGGGTGATGAGCATAAATGTTTGTATTTACAGGTTTGGGTGTTTATTAAATATATTCCAGTATTTTTAAAAGTATTTCTATGTATTAGTATCGTTGACTAACACCCATAACACAAGCAAATAATTCGCTTACTTTGGGGTAGATAGGTAATTTGTCCTGTGAATATTTATATTTATCTATATTACTTAATATTAATATTATAAATGCTTCTGTCTGTATGTTACGCTTTTACAGCTAGACATGACCCGGTAACATAGCCTACTTTGTTTTAAAAATTAACTCTAAGGGGTTGAAATTGGGGCGGAAAATTTGTATGAAATTACTTAAATGGCATCGTGTTTGATGTTACACCACACGAAGGTGAAGCTAAGCAGCTTAGCTAGTGTGTTATTTAAAAAGTCCCGAAAATGCTTCTAATAGGTGAAAACGGTATACATAGAGTTATGTGCAAAAATATTTTTAAAGTGAAACAAAACTGAAAATGCATTTTACTCATTAAACTAAGAGATGGAATTTCACGAAGTGCCGATGATAGAGAGTGTAAAATATATTATCTCGTCCGCATAGGTTACTTTGTATCTAGAATTGCCTTCTTCTAACCTATACAAATAAATAAAAGTGGAGTGTCTGTTTGTACTAAATGCATATTATGGATAAATACACGTTACATATACTAAAATAACATTTTTAAATTTTTTTATATCTATCTGTCTGTTTGTTCCGGCTAATGTCGGAAACGGCTGGAATGATTTTGACGGGACTTTCACTGACAGAGAGCTGATGTAATAAGGAATAACTTTGGCTACTTTTATTTATTAAAAATTCCACGCGGACGAAGTCGCGGACACTGGTAGTCTAAAATAAAAAAAGTCTCAGATTTTAACAACACTAAAATATTTGACACAGCTTCGCACGTTCCCTTACAAAAAGCCTAGCAAAGGTCAAACAAGTTGCTCAGTCAAAGCCGGACATATAAATTTGCTCTGACACGACCAAAAAAAGGCAATTAGTTCCAAAGATAACAACATTACTTGCATCCTAGGCAGGACGAACCGAAAGGAAAGGTCGACCGAAATCGCCTTTGGTTCATCACGATTGGTTTGATGGCTTCCGAGAATCTAAGTTGACACTAATCATTGTATTTATACAATTTTGACCACTATTTTTGGTCTTTGCAGTAATTGGGGCCAACAACTTTCTGTGCTCACCAGAACCACATAACGTATTACCAAAATCCGAGTTGGTGCTGATTTTTTTCTCAAATAGATGCTGTAGTACGGGATCCGAATATAACTTGACCTTCACCGATCTGTTTACCGAATGAAATATTTTTATTATCACATTTGAGAGATAGATAGACAAATACATTTTACATGTGTTGCCTGTCAAAATATGTTCATAGCTATCCTTAATTAAAAAAATGTTAATTTTTTTAGCAAGTTTTTTCCAATTGTTTACCAACCAAATGTTATTGATACTAAAAGTTTTAAACATATGGAATGGGTCTGTGAGGTACTGCCTACGTGTTTACGTGCATGGCTACCACGCAAGCAAGTGTAAAAAGGTATGTAAACACGTAGGCAATACCTCACATATATTTAGGTGAGGTATTTTACCTATATGTTTAAAACTGTTAGTATTAATAACATTTGATCGCTAAACAAGTGGGAGAAACTTGCAAAAAATAATATTTTTTTTAATTAAGGACAGCTATGAACATATTTTGATAGGCAATACATGCAAGACGTATTTGTCTATGTATGAAATTTGATAATAAAAATGTTTCATTCGGTAAACAGATGGGTGAAGGTCAAGTTATATTCGGATCTTAGACCACTGGTAATATTCTTACACTACCCATATACAGATCATATAAATTCCCGTGTTGGACCGGGCTCTCTTTAAAGAACAGACCATTTTTTTGTTCTGCCATACACTTCGTAAGAGACAAATCATGAGCGATGCGATTCACTACCGTCGCGGCTCCTAGGTTACCTATTCTTGCCGAATCAGTGCTTGTCACAGTAGTGTTCCGGTTTGAAGGGTAAGGAAGCCGATAGTTATGCATAATATGTCATTCTGACCCCTCCACAAGAATATCAACGTACCATTAACATTTTTGGTATCTGTAGGCAATGGTTGTATCTTTTTATCAGGAGTGACATCTGCTTTTTTGCTAATATGATATCAAAAATCGCTAGGTATTTGCAATAACCTGTCCAATAACATTTTCATGTTTTTCTGAAGCACTGGGTTTTCAATACACCACCACCATAGATAGGAAAATCCAATAACATTACCTTTCAGTTCATGGAACATGTTCTATGTTCCATGTTTCAGCTCATGATTTTAGATATCAGACTTATTATTACAAGACCAATGAGGATAATATTTGAATTCTATCTCAAATATTATAATAACAAAATATTTAAGAATTCAGAATGGATGTTAAACAATCGTGTCAGTATTCATTTTTTACTATTAAAAGCACGAGGTTTATATAACAGGCCCCATACGTAGCTGCATTCATGCACTAATTCATCAGTGTTGCCATACACATTATAAATATTTATATTTTAATACGAGTTAATAGCTCAAATATTTAAAATTATAAACCAGTTTACATATACGTTAAATTTCCGCGAATTATAGAATTAAACTGTAACGTATTCATATGATGAAACTTACTGACCTGTGTCTGTACGCCTTTATCACACTTTTATTATAATATTTGAAACGATTTTTCTCCGTGCTGTTCCGGAGCTAGGTATATTGAGGAAGATATTAGGCAAATGGTAATAAAAATATACCAGCAATTGTAAAAATACGGGCAAGACTTCATACATCGTTTTTTTTAGTTAATACCTTAAAGTTTAATTAATATATTCCTTAAGATTCTAAATCAACTTCTTAACTTATCCGCATTTAATAAATATTTTTTTAACTTGGGGAATAGTAGCTAAATAAAGTTACAATTTAGATAAGGTTAACGTAAACAATCAGTTCTCTCCTTAGTAGTCTGTGGTTAGTACGTATTTATCTTGTCATTGGGTGTCTTCAGTACAACTGCTAATCTCAGAAATCTAAGTTAGATTGACAGAATTCTGAGTTAAGATTTTGCGAAAACATTTTAAAAGAAAAATAAATTAGCATTAACTATTCTTTAATACAAAAACAGGGAGAATTTTTATTTCATACTTATAATGAAAATTATGACATATAAAATTATTACCGTTTTAATAAAAATGTAATTAAAGTTTTGTAAAATAGTATCACTTAAATATGATGATAGAATTCAATCAAATTATAGTCTCAATTATTTTTTAATGATTGTTCCTAGCGATATATTTTATTTAATTGATTTAAAAATCGTAGAAAATTATTCTAGTTTATCTAATATTCGTCACTCCAAAAGACACGCAAGGGTTGTACAAAATTAAAATGGCCTGTGTTCTTTGTCAATCAGTTCACAAGAAGCTGCATTTTTGCGCGTTTATCAGTGTTGCCAAATACATTGAACATAATTATGTTTTAAGGAGTTAGTAACTCGTATTTGAAATGTAAATAAATCTATATATATATATATATATATATATATATATATATATATATATATATATATATATATATATATATATATATATATATATGCTTTACTATCGTGGATTATGGAGTAAATTCTAATCTTAACACATGATTTAACTACTGATATGTGTTTGTATACTTTCATCGTGCTTCTATACTGTTATTATAAAGATAAAATAGCTTAATAGGTGTTATTCCGAGACACTATTGAAGCATAGGCTACTTCCTCCGGCACGCAGTTTGGAAAAGTTACGCAGTATTCCAGTGCGTAGATATTTTTTATACATAGCAAACAAACAACTACTGATGGAAAGAGCCTATCATCGCCAATGGATACCTATTAGGGCAACTTGAACACGAGTTGTTATAAAAATCATTTGAATGGCATCTCATCGTTGATATCAAGTATATTTGTTTATGTGTAACGGAATTAACTTTTAAGATCTACTCCACCCCTAAAAAGTTAGATAATGAGATATTAACATGCGCTATATCTATATTAATATTATAAATTAATATAATAAATGTGAAAGGACGGACTACTCAACGGATTTGGATGATATTTGGCACACAGGTAGATGATGACCTGAAATAGCACATAAGCTACTATTTTTGTCCCGGTAAAATGAGTTGTTTCCGCGGGAACCACCAAAATCTTTTACAATTCAGCGAGCTGCACGCTGCAGCTAGTTTAATTATAAAATACTAGCTGACCCGCGCAGCTTCGCGGGTAAGTTTTCATACAAGTCGATATAGTTTTCATACAAAATGTTATCCCCTATTTCAACCCCGTATCTTCAACTATCTCTATGGCCAATTTCATTAAAAAATTCAGCGAGTTAGCCATGAAAGCGTAACAGACTGACAGACAGACTTGCGCATTTATAATACTAGCTGACCCGCGCAGCTTCACCCGCGAGTAGATTAACATGTCGTCGAGATAGCTTTTCATACAAATATCATTCCCTATTTCAACCCTTGAGGGATTGATTTTTGAAAAAAAAATTAGCCTATGTTTGACCCCGGATCTTTAAATACTTCCATGTCAAATTTCATGAAAATCGGTCCAGCGGCTTAGCCGTGAAAGCGTAACAGACAGACAGACAGAAAGACTTTCACATTTATAATATTAGTATGGATTAGCATAGATATTGTAACGGGATTAACCTTTAAAATCCGTTTTACCCGTAAATTTACAAAAAAATGAGTAAATAACACAGGCTATATTTAATTATAAAGTATTTTAATCGAAGTAAAATTTCGACATAGCTGGATTGGAACCAGTGCAGCGACCGACTTCGTTTCCAGCACAAACACGCTCTATACAGATTGTAGTTCAATGTGACGAAACCTCGACACTTATATTTTTGTTTAATTCAATTATACTGATTAGTCAGAACGAATCATTCGGGTCTATTTATTTGCATGTAAGTATACTTTTTAAATGAATTTATCATTAAAAATATAATCCGCATTTTTATAGTTGCCATTACCTTCGTTTTTGTTATGATAGGTACATATTTATTTATACATACAATAAAATCGTAGGAAAGTCAAAACTGTACATTGAATATTTTTTTTAAAAGAATACTTGGGGCATGATCTACAATCGATATCGAAGCCAAAAATATAGTTTTTAGAATTTTTGTCTGTTTGTCTATTTGTCTGTTTATCTGTTTGTCTGTTTGTCTGTATGTATGTCCGGGTAAACTCAAAAAATACTGCATGAATTTACTTCAAATTTTGCAAGAATATTACTTACAGGTCGGGTCAACATATAGGCTACATATTATCACGCTATCAGCGTGATAATATGTAGCCTACATACGGAAGAGGAGCAGTGCCGAGTAAAGAAGTTCGCGCGGACGAAGTCGCTGGCAACAGCTAGTACGTAATATGTGTTTTAGCGTCGTCGTTACCGTGCTAAGAAATAGTAGGGGAAAATGCCATCGAGCGAAACTTTGAACATCAAGCAACATAAAACTATTGTTGTGGGTTTTTAAAAAGAAATGGTTTTAATTTTTTTTGGCATTTCTGTCTGCATATTAATAATTTGCGAATCGCGCAAGTACTAGTCCGTTAAATTATATGTGATTTTCACAGTTATATTTCTGTCGGTCTAACTTTAAAACTGGTATATTCGCGGTATACACAATTTGTGAATACCCGCTTAAAAAGCGAGGTTTTATTGACATCAATAATGTGCGAACGGAGAATCTTACAGCTAGTGAAATAATTATTTTTATTTTTTACTAAAAGAATTAGAATGAAAACTTACATGAATAATCCGAGAAAAAACGAATGCAAAAAAAAATCTGCTTCTAGCTAGTGCATTAATTAATTAATTTTCATTTGTTGCTAAAAATAATTAGAATGAAATCTTACGTAAATAATCCGAAAAAAACTAAATATAAACAAAGAAGCAGCTTACAGGTAGTGAATGAATGAATCAATTTTTATTTCTTAGGTACTTAACGAATTAGAATGAAAATTTACGAAAAAATTCGAAAAAAAAAATTAATGCAAACAAAATACAGGTTAATTAATTTTTATTTATTGCTAAAAATAATTAGAATGAAAACTTAAATAAATAATAACCCCCTACTGCCTGTAACAATATTATCTAGGTCTCTAAAATTATTAATTAACATTTTTTAACCGACTACAAAAAAAGCAGGTTATCAGTTTGACCTGTGTGTATGTAATATTGCTGAAATTGGATAGATAGATAAAATTGGATAGATTGATGATTGACTGTATGATTGATGAGGATAGATTGGATAGATAAATAGATTAAAAGTATATGTTGATCTACTTACCAAGCATGTGTAAGTACCAAATTTTGCAAGTGTATGTATGTTTGTCCACAATTTTTTCGGAAATCAAAAGACATATCGAGGTGATCTTATGATTTGAATCAGGTATCAATATACCTGATAATATAACTTAGGGACAATCCAAGGTTCCAATCCAAGTAAATTTTGAGATATTGTAGTTCATTGTAGTCGGTTTAATTGTTTTGAAATAGTTTTATTTTTATTTGTAATATCAAATAGGAGATAAGAGATGCACAATTTATTAAATCGCTTTGTTTATTCTAACACGATTTATAACTATCTAAAGATTTAATAGGTTGAATTTAGAATGCAACAATGGAAAATATTTCACATTGTTTGTTTTTGACTAAAATATTGTTTAGACAATAGTAAAGAATATTTTAGTCAATGACTACTGCGCTAAAGCAATTATAACTGGAGCAACGTGAAATAATTATGATATAATTACGTACAACCAACATTATCTATGTGGCACTACTTACATATTTACCGGTAACCGTAGTATATTGTAAAATTATTCCGAAAAGAATTATGTTTTAATTTTTCCATAAATATTAATAGACTACATAATATTACTATGATATAATAAGATTAAATTTGTACATAACTTTGTATTTCGTATTAAGTGTGGGTCACACGTATCTATAATATGTATCTTTACAATACTTTTATAACCTCATTTAATTCAAACAAACTGTATTATAATAGCGTGTTAGGGACGATGTACCGAAAAATTAAAAAAAGTGTCATTTTTACGTTCTAACATGATGGCAATTCCTTTTTTTGTGGAATTTGCAAAATTTGCTTTTTATGATTTTTTCTTATTTTCACGCCACACGATGTAAAGTGTACATTGCTCCGACTCGTCGTACTCGCAGAATTCTCGAACCAGCCGTTTAAAACGAGGCGCATAATACATTGCTTATTTTGTGGATTACCTTAAGTTTTACTATTTTTTTAAGAATAAGCACTGTAGATGTAGGGTATTAAAATAAATCAAATTTTCAGTTTTTTTAATAACATACCCTATGTATAGTCAACCATCGCCTATTGACACCAAAGATGTTAATAGTGCGTTGCTATCTTGTGACGAGATCTAATGCCAAATGCATAAGTTTACCGGCTACCTTATCCTGCAAACTGGAACACAACAGTGACTAGTACTGACGCTATTACGGCAGGAATAGGTAAGGCGGTGGTACCAGACCCGGTCGAGCCGATGCAGAACTCTACCACCTAGTTGTCATGATGGTAGTGACGCGCATAGCCACTTGGTCGCCTTTTACGACCTGCCCGGCAGAACGGCAGTTGGCCTGTTATGCAAAGGAGCCCGGGATCAACACTGGGAAAATAATATTATGCTCGAATATTACTCGTTGTCGTCTTTGCCGTTATATTTTTCGGCTAACTGACTGGCATGAAACTTCGTACTGATTTGAGTTCTTTTTAAGGCGAGCATTGGGTCGGGCCGCATCGCATAAATCCGCCTGGATCGCTTTCATACATTTTTTATGAACTATCGCACACTACGGTGGAGCTCATCGGGGCGGATTTTCGTGCGGCGGATTTTGGTGAATGCGTTGGGTTTGGCCTGTTGCGCTCCGACGCCAGTGTGCTATGGCAAGAAGAATTGCGTGCATGTGTTTCTTCATGTTTTGAGTATTCATTTCTAAAATCACGTAATTATAGATGAAGAATGATTACTAAATTTTAATTCAAGCCTACAAAGGGCTATATGATCTGTAATATCCAAGTTAAAATAAATGTTTATTTTAGAAAATTATATAATCAGACTAAAATCTATAATTACAAGGTTTTCTTAGATATTTATGATATTACGTGTGCCTGAACTAGGAAAACCTGTGTTTCAGGCTGAAAGAGCAATTGTACTTTAAATAACTAATCATATTTTATCATTTATACTACAAATAAACATATTATAACTTATGATACCTACAAAAAAATACACGTAAATAGGTAAAGTCTACTCTAACCTTATTAACAAATTCTCTGTCTCTTCGTAGGACAAACTTTGTAGGGATGACTGGAAACTTTTTTTGCATTTATGGGAAGTTAATTGATAAATAACTAACAATGCATTTAGTCTATTGTAGAGATATGGGCCTAGAAATAAGTAAAATTTTGTTACAAAACTATGTTTTATGGCAAATTTATGGGAACAAACTATATTTCTTCTTCTTTTGTTAGTAATTTCTGTACAGTAGGGAAGAGCTGCGTGCTGTTTTAGTATTATATTTAGTATAAAAAGACTGTTAGCACTTTACATGATTTATAAAGAAGGTTAGTGGAGAACAGGAAAGGGCGAAATTTAATCACCTTGAGCATTGCTCTCTGCGCTCTCTCGACGGATATTAGTAGCGTTTTAGCTGCACCACCCCATGAGGTAATGCAGTAAGTTATTATTGATTGACATAGAGCAAAGTAAACTTGCTTAATTATTGTAGTGTTAGCAATATAGCGCAGTTTTTTAAAAACAAATATCAGCTTTCTTATTCTATTACATAAGGCTCTTATATAATGTTTAAATGTAAGATTTTCATCTATCACTATACCGAGGTATTTTATTTTATTTGTGATTTTAATTGTTGGACATGCACATTCGTTATTATTGTGGTCATTACAGCAATGAGCGATTAATTTTGAGTTCGATTCGGGTGACTTACGCATTGAAAACTTTATAAAGTTAGTTTTGTCCGTATTCAATGTTAATAAATTATGCCGAAGCCAGCTGTTAGCAATATTAAATCCATGTTGTGCGTGCTTATATAATTCATTTTTTGAATCCGATGAGAAAAGAATGAAAAAATGATCCACAGAAGAGAATAATATTTGGAGAGAAATACGGAAATGCGCTAAGGAGAGACATCTGCTTGTTTGATATCTTATGATATTAAAAAGGTAGTCAACATATTGATTAAAATAAAATCTACCAACATTCTGCATCCATCAAATAACAGTATCACCGCCTTACCTATTATTGCCATAATAGCGTCAGTACTTGTTACTGTCGTGTTCCGGTTTGGAGGATAAGTTAGCCTAGGCGGAGAATTAATTAGAAACTTATGTATGTGGCATTACCATCGCAACACACGGATAGCAAAGCACCATTAACGTCTTTGACCAGGGCGAATCCAGGGGGGGGTTATGCCCCCCCCACTGGGCAGGGGTCTAGGTATAGATTTATTGGGATTAGAGACTATCATGACTGAATATCAAACATGTGACCCCCCCTTGAACCGAAGGCTGGATCGGCCCTTGTATGTGTGGCCCCCCTCTCCCCCCTTTAACCGAAAGCTGGATCCGCTCTTGGTGTTTGATGTCTATAGGCGATGGTTTCCCTTTCCATCCGGAAAGCCAGGTCTTGTTTGTTATGCTATATAAAAAAAGACCTCTCACAGTCATACATTTTGTTGGGTTTATTTCCTAGCCTCATATTTTACATCGACAAGTCAACTTAAACTAATTGGCACAAAAACACTAAATAAAAAGTTGATTACTTAATTTTACTGGCGAAATAAAACATGCACACAATTAACTTTTTACTGAATTCTTCCTGAACAAAATGTTACCTATCGTGACGTTAAATTGTTAGTGCTTGCTAACTAATTTAATGATCGGGAAATTGATTTAGTCTAATTATTAAACACTTTTCTTCTAATACTTGTGTAACGTGAAGTGAAAGTGTTTTATTAAATAACTAGCTGAGCCCGCGACTTCGACCGCGTGGAAAATTTCGAAATTAAAAGTAGCCTAAGTTACTCTTTATTACATCAGATATCTGCCAGTCCCGTCAAAATCGGTTCAGTCGTTCCAGAGATTAGCCGGAATAAACAGATAGACAGACAGACAGATCGGCAGACAAAAATTGTAAAAAATATTATTTTGGTATATGTATCGTGTATACATATATACATATGCATTTAGTAAAAACCGGTTATTTTATAAAAAATACACAATTTTCCTATAAGCTTCTTTTAAATATATTTTTGCTTCAGACGAATGAAAACGTAGGCATCAGCTAGTCTATACATCTGCTGTATTTAATTATCATACAAAAAATACTTTTTACATGCAATTAAATACAATTAATACAATTCCCCACGTTGGTTCCGGGCTCCTTTCAAGAATAGATCAACTGCCGGTCTGCCAGGCAGGTCGTAAAAGGCGACCGATTGGCTATGCAAATCACTACCATCGTGACTACTAGGTGGTAGAGTTCTGCATTGTCTCGCCCGGGTCTGGTACCACCGCCTTACCTATTCCTGCCGCAATATTGTCAGTGCTTGTCACTGTTGTGTTCCGGTTTGGAGGGTAAGGTAGTTGGTAAACTTATGCATGTGGCATTAGACCTCACCACAAGATAGCAACGCACCATTAACATCTTTGATGTCTAAAGTCGATGGTTGTGTAGTGTATGTATCGACGCCTACGACGCCTACGTAGAATACCATATAATATGTAAGGTCTTACTAATAATTTCTGGTACTTAATACTGGTATTAACTCATCATCCGTTGCATTCATTCCGAACTCTAGTCAGAACCCTACATGACGACCCTGCCATTACGTTTATTATTACATTACCATTACATTCGGGTGCCGAAATTCGACCGCGGGTCGAAATTCGACCGGGTGCCGAAATTTGACCGTAGGTCACAATTCGACCGTGGGTCGAAATTCGATCGGGTTCCGAAAATCGACCGGGTGCTGAAATTCGACCGTGGGTCGAAATTCGACCAGGTGCCGAAATTCGGCCACCGAAGTTCCTTATCGCGCGTTGTGAAAGGGGGCTAGACGGAAAAAATTCTTACGTTGTCACGACACTTTTTGTTATAGTAAGGTATTGTAAGCTGTGCGGCGTGCGGATGTTTCACTGTCTGTCTCTCTCTCTATCTCTCTCTCTCTCTCTCTCTCTCTCTCTCTCTCTCTCTTATAGAAAGCAAGCCAGATATTTTCATTTCTATTTCGCATTGAACAGTGTGGTGTCGCGACGATTATTTTTGTTGAGTGTATACAGGTTTTTTGTAAATAATAATAAAAGGAACTTCGTTCCATCTGGGTGTCCCTTGACACCTCTCAAGTTTTTTTATTCGTTGGAATAGCGGCCACATTAACATTTTTCCATTTGAAATTTCTAATGTCTACCTAGTTCCCTGTGTTGATCCGGGTCTCGTCTGAAGACCAGATCATTTGCTATTCTGCCTAACATTTCGTAAAAGGCGAAAAATTGGCTTTACGTGTCATTACCATCGTGACTACTAAGTGATAGAGTTCTGCAAAGTCTCGCCCGGGTCTCGTACCACCGCCTTACGTATTCCTGTTAAAATGGCATCAGTGCTTGTCACTGTCGTGTTCCGACTTGGAGATTAAGGCAGCCTGTACTGTACTATTTGATGCATCTTTGACGTCTATAGGCGATGGTTACTCTTACTATCAGGAGAGCCATCTGCTTGCTTTCTATCTAATGATATAAAAATTCCGTTCAAGAGATAGAGCCCTGTAATAAACAAATGAACAGATAATGAAGTCAGGCAATGGGATACCTCGCCCAGCGCCTTATAGCACCGTCTAGTTGTTCTAGGGTCGCGTTCCGTGACAGTAATGCAATGATTCAAAAACGCCCTTCTAGATAACTTATTGTATTATTGAACTGTTTCAAACACCGCAACATGTGTTACACTGAGAAGTTACTCACAGTTAAACAAAGTATAAGACTTCAAATGGACACAAAATTACGTAAGTTTAAGTACAAAAACTACCATCATTGTGTCTTTGTTAACTGGCTGACATTTTGTACAAGGTCAATATATCACCGGTGCAGGCTGGTAAATGATTTAAATATGAAATTATATCAAGGCTGTATTGAGTATACACTTGCAACCATTGCTTGCAATGCAACTATCGTCAGTAATTAACTTGTTCTATTATCTGTTATAATTTATAGTTGTTCTGTCATTCTTAGTCTAGAGAGTAGATTGGACGTTATTTTTATATGAGACGATAGCAAACAATCGTACCTAATGTTTTTTATGTTGAAAAATAATTCAGTCACCAATGGGCACCAAAGGTGCTTTGTAGTGTAGCACACGGATTAAGCTGGATACGCTTTTCTAGACAATTTCTTAGGTTGTCAGTGCAGCTTGCATTTATACCTGGAAATACAGAGTTATAGAACTTACCGATAAAATAAAATTACTCCAGGAGTATTTCTTAAGCCTTAGCTTTTTATTTGGCATAATATAATAGCACAACATGGAGTATTTCTAGTTTTTTAAGATATATCTACAGACGTTTGAAACATGCAAGCATTTGTTCATATGAGCGGAGCGTAGGTTTACCAGATACTTTAGCATCAAAACCACAATACAACTGTATCAAATCTGAGCAAGAAGAATTGCACTATCGTTAATAAATAATATGGTTGTATATATTATTTATTGACTATATATATATATATATATATATATATATATATATATATATATATATATATATATATATATATATATATATATATATAATATATATATACATATATATATATATATATACACACACATATGTATGTATATATTAATTTAATAATATAGTCGAATAGCACTCATATCACAAGCAATATTTTGCTTACTTTGGGGTTAGATCAATTCATTTAATTACTTCAAAGATATTATTATTTTTTCATATATAATAAATTTTAATAAAGAGGATTTTAATAAAAAGAATAAAAAAAACAGTGTAGTTACAATTTAATTCTAAAATTGTATTTAACTGAGGCCTATGTCAGTCTTTGTTAATTTCAGAAGAAGATAACGTCTATTACTTTATCAACATAATAATAATAATATTCATTGACAAAGCATGCGCTATGTACATATAATAGTTTTAATACTTATGATTCTACGCCAAACAATATTTTCTTGGCTTATAAATACGTTATAAGCCAAGAAATAATATACTTTTAGAACCAACTACGAAGCATAAAAAAGTACGTATTTTGTTAAAAAATATATTTCTATTTTTAATTAAAAATAATACCAGCAAGTTCTTACTAGCTTCAGAAGTCGAGATATGACAGACTTTATCAAAAGTATTAATCTCTGCAGTACGTATTAGTAACCGCAGCGTTGGTCAATATCGAATAGGTATTTATCTGGCTATCAGCGTGGACCAGTTTAATTTCGCAAGAGATTACAGGCAGTTAAAAAAGGTTTTGTGTTCTTTAAGTAGCTGGTTGCTTAAGAATTTCTTATTATTTCTCACAATTACATTTAAAGCAGATACAAAAATTTTGACCCATTGTATTTTATTATAATTTATGCAAAGTTTTTTCTTAAATTAAAATCCTTTCTCTAATATTAAATTATACAAGTAATCGCTCTCTGGTCGAATTTCGACTATATTCAATGATATTATCCAATGATTTCATGACTCCGTTTGAACATAGACTAGACAATAAAATGTCTTCTAAGCTTAACAAAAAAATTTAGTCATAAACAAAACGCACCCCGCCCCAGTGCAACACTGTCACTTTTGTAAAAATAAAAAAAAATGAGTTAAATATTACAATATATTATTTAACTCATTTTTACAATATGTGATCATTATTTATCCAAAAGCAAGGTTAAAGTCGATGATGTAGTATAAGCTATTTTATGAGCTGTCAAAGTTTTAAATGCTTTTCCTTTACCTCCGAACCGGAACACAACAATGTATGTATGTCACATTGACGCTATTGCAATACTCGGGCGAGACTTTGCGGAAATCTACCACCTAGTAGTCACGACGGTAGTGACTTGCATAGGCAATCGGTTGCCTTTTACGACCTGCCTGGCAGAACGGCAGTTGATCTATTCTTCAAAGGAGCCCGGAACCAATATGGGGTGTATAAATATTTTTAAAAATGTTGGTTATGCACTCCAGGGTTTATAAAATTGCTGCGTCGTCGCGTCAAAAGTTTTGACATCAATTGATACTTCGGTGTCGTGCCCCTTTAAGGGTTAATTAAATAAATTGGCTTAGATTGAATAAACTGTTAATATCAGATGAAAGTCTCACCAGATTAAAGATTGAGTCACAGTTGGTAACAATTTTATAAAATATTAGCCGTTACTCGCAACTTCGTTTGCAAGTACTAAGAATATACCAAAAAACTCTTAAGTACAAGAAAAGCAAAGTTACTGTGCATAATATGCATAGTAAGTTTGATACATATTATGTATCTCGTCGCAACGGGATAAGTATCTAAACGTAGAAACTTATTTATATGTTTTTATAATAAACACCTCGGTGCCATTTACCAATAAGCAGATAAAAAGAATGTATTTGATAAAAATAATTTTAAAAAGTTTATTACAAAATATTTGAATATTTCGATACCGTAAATGATTTATTGCTTCTCTATCTAACTATCACGGCTTAGAAGGTTTTAGGAGTTTCTGAGTAATAGTCGACTAACTTATAAAATATACTTCGAGAAGTTTTTATAGGCGGTGAACCTGTGGTGCGGATATATATATATATATATGACGGCGTCCGCGTCGTCAAATGCAAGAATATTGTAAAGTGTAAACAACAAATGCACCGCCTGGGCCGGCAAGCGCATCGTTCGATATCCCTACTACTCAACTTGTTTTGCTACCTGTATAAAAGGCTCTGAGCGCCCGCCGATAAGGCAGTCTCGGCTCTGGCGTGGCTCGGTACACTTGTTGTATCTCGCTAGTCGCTTATCCTTGACTCTTGGATAATTAATTTGTGCAAACAAGTTAATTATTATTGTCAACTATAAATAAGTCGCAGTACAAATTATAATTGACTATCTATTGCTTAAATTATGACTTATTTGTAATAAGGAATAATTAAGTTACTTGGAATTGTTAAACCAGAACTAGTCATTGGTGATGGAAAGCTTTAATAGTGATTTTATGAACAAAATATAAAGAGTTGTTATATTACCACATCCGCATTTTATTTATCATATCTGACCCACTTCCTACATATATATATATATATATATATATATATATATATATATATATATATATATATATATATATATTTTATTTTATTTTTTAGGACACATTACACAGACTGATCTAACCCTAAAGTAAGCAAATTATTTGCTTGTGTTATGGGTGTTAGTCAACGATACTAATACATAGAAATACATATATAAATACTTTTACATATATAATAAACACCCAAATACAAACATTTATGCTCACCACACAAATGCTTGTCCCCGTCGGGGATCGAACCCGAGCCCCTTGCTTGCGTAGTCAGGGTCGCTAATCACTCGACCAACGGGGCGATCAAAGATATATATATATATATATATATATATATATATATATATATATATATATATATATATATAATGTGGCCCTACACGCACTTTACCATTTATAGAATTTAGTAAATAATAATAAAAAAAACGAGCCTACAACAAGTGATCTATTGAAAGTATCGTACGTCACTGCTTTTTCTTACATGTAATATTGCGAATATCTCTAGTATTGCGAATGTCCATGGATGCTGGACCATCGAGCCTTCTAGTGCCCGATTCACATAGCAGGAACGTCAATGGAGTCAAGAGTCAAGCAAGTGTAAATTTTAATTACAAGAACCGAGTGTATCATAATTTTACAATACGTCCAAAGCCGTAGATATCATCTAGCAATGTATTTGAAATTTAATAATATCAAGATTGTTTTTACTCATCGTCGCAGTCCGCTACGTGATAATCCTATTTTACTTATTGCTTTGACTCATTAAATATATTTCAAAAACATTGTAATCTCTCTGTTATTGTATCACGGTCGATTATTGACTTGAAAGTAATGGTCAGATGAGATTGTCATCTGTTAAAGTGCATTTACCGTGAATAAGGAAGAACGCCTACAAGAGTCGACTACAATGAAGACAAACATCACAAGATAAATGCTTTGTAAAAAAAATGGAAATTGCATATCATCGGATTATTTACAGTAAAACAGTTATATAGTTAGCCATAGGGCCATAGCCATTTATCAGTATCAAATAAAAGAACAATAATTACCCATATCATTAAAAAAATATAGAAATTGTGCTATAACTGTATAGCAACACGATAGCTTATAGATTGAGAAACATGTTTCTCGCTCGATACTAGAGGTGTGTAATTCTGGAGGTACTGAATCAAAGGTTCTGATTCCGGGGCTGGATACAATAAGCTTATTAATTATTCCTTCAAATACTTATCGTCTCCGCAGAATTATTCATTCTTGCCCGGTTGGTGAACGACTGAGCGTATAGCGATTCGAATGAGAGAGAGAGAGAGAGAGAGAGAGAGAGAGAGAGAGACGCGACAAGCGATAATCAACCTAAAAAACTACTTATATTACATAGTACTGTGGAATTAGTGGGAGCAAGAAAAATATATAGGGAAACGTTCATTTAAAGATACGATTACAGAATATGATACGCTGCAATAAAAAATAACGTAGGAAGGAAGTGAGCTAAAAGAATAAAGGAATAAATAATGTGAATCATATCCGTGCCTGGAGTCGGAATAAGTAAATAAATTCACCCCAAGGAATAAAGATTACCCACCGCTACTCGATACCATAGCCAAATACCATCGCCGCATTTTACCGACGTGACAGCGATTATCGACTATTTCTAGCAATAGTCGGAATTGATAGCTAACTATACGTGCTTATCCGAGGCACGGTAGTGATAACACGCCACTCGCCAGATTTCGAGATTGATATTTTATATTTTCGAGACAAACATCGAACAAAACCTCCTTAACTCTTTTACCCGGGGATCGAACCCGGGACCTTATGATCTGAGCCGAATAGGAAATCCCTTTAACCACGAGGCAGTCTTTCAAATCATTTAAATCCAAATTTTTATTATATTATGACATGTGCTCGGCAGGTACAAGTTCTGTGCTTTTGAAAAAAATTATCGAAAAATCTATACTAAATTTCAATTAAATACAGGAGATCGAGGGAAAAATCCTCAAACTTTCGAATTATGTCGTTAGTATTAAGTAGCATTAGGAAATTAGCAGTAGTAATGTAGCATTAGGAATTCAGCAGTTGTAGACAGATGTTGTCCTATCTGCTCGTTTTGGAGATCGATAACAATAGAAAGTTGAACTTCAACTACGAACCGCCAGCTGACCTCTTAAGTACAACAAATGGTCTTTGTCAAGTCGCTTAATAGAAAAAGTTATTCTTTTCGTAAGTACATTGGAATCTTCAATCAAGAGTTATTCCTGATCGAAGATTGGAATAATAGGATTTTTATGGAGACTAACCGTTTTCTGTGTCGTAATGGACAAAATTTGAATAAAATGTAGCTTATGTCAGTTAGGATTCGGAAATAATGTATCTGTCTTTCTGAAAAAAAATTCAAAATCGGTGCAGTAGTTCCAGGGATTACTTCTTACAAACAAACTCACAATCTTACAAACATTACCACTGTAGTATTAGTATAGACGGTTTTAATTAGCGATTAAACAGATTAACATTTGATATTGTGATATCTGCTATTAAAATATTTACGCCCCTTAGTTTTAACAGCGGAAAAGTTGAGAGCAATGATCAGTGTTAATTATAAATTTAAATATTAGAGAACATACACAATTGCTATTGTCATTGACCATTGTGTACATTTCAATTTTATAAAGGTCAAATACTTACATGCTAATTTTAAAGCCTCGTTTTTGAACTGAATTTCAAGTACTCTCGTATCATTATAACTTGGTTAACGGTAAAAAATAATATTCCTACATATGTGCCAGTATTTTAAACAAATAAATGTTTTTGCGTGTAAATTATAATAAATTCATAGTATTACATTATAAATGCGAAATTGCCCGTCTGTCTTTCTATCTGTATGCCTGCGTGTTACGTTTTCACGGCGAAACTGCCAAATCGATTTTGATGAAAAGAGAATGATAAATGTCCATTCAGTTCGCCTAGAATCCAACGACTGTTAATAGATAGTTATCATCGTCCAAAAAATCAAAAATTTCTTACATAGTTTTTTACCCAGTATATTACAATATTTACAGACGTATTTCTATGTATTAGTATCGTCGATTAACACTCATATGACAAGCAAATAATTTGCTTACTTCAGGGTAGTATAAATTCCTGTGATTTGTCGAGTGGTATTATTATAATAATTATAAGTATATATACATATCGTATTCTTAAGTGGTAGTTGAAGTGAACCGAACATCAGCAGACGTTTTAGTTCATCACAATTAGTGGGTTTCATAGCAGCATTTTACTGATCTGATAACGGCTATTGCTTGAAACTTGGGACTGACTGTTTTACATACTATACCTAAAGTGAATATCATCATCCCGAATGACATGAATTATAACTGTTTACAAACTGCTATTTCAATACTGTGACTGAGATTCTGATTTTAGAGGTTTTTTTTATTATTTCAGCAGGGAGCAGTTTTTCTTGCACGAACTTGTGCTTGATAAAGATTGAGCAACTGTACCAGGCTGAAATACTACCTCACCTTTGCCAGAATACGAAGCTTTTTGAGGCAACTTGGGCTTTCGATTCGATGTACGAGTGATACCAAGTACCTCGAGGTGGCCAGTTATCGGCACGGACACTCACTGAAATGACGTAGACAGTTGGAATAAACTCCGTTTAGCGGAGAATAGACACGCCTGGGTCTTAGTCGCATTAAACTTGACCAGATTGGCATCGCCCCAATCAGAGACTGCCTGTAAGGGCAGGTTCAGACGATCGACCTCGCCTCTCTAAGAGACCGGATCTGTGCCGTAGTGAATCGCGCGCTGGATGCATAAGATGCGCTTCAGAAGAAAAGTAGACAAGCCACCAGGGATAAGACGCAAATAAAGAATGCTCGTCCTAATCTGCCGATTTTTATCGCTCCTGGTCTGAGATCGGGTGGCGAGTAGACAGATGCAGATTTCACCAGATAGTGATCGGAGCTGCCAAGCGATGAGGAAATCGCCACCGAGTAGCGGTCCGGATCCGTAGTCAGCGGAAGGTCCAAGCAATTGGCTGTATGGCTCTCAACATCAGGAACCCGCGTCGCTCCTTGAACCAGCTGGGTGAGATTTAACGCTATAACGAGTTTACGCATCTCTCTCCCAGCGAGAAACCCGAAAAAACCCAACCCTCATGACCAGAGCCGAATACGCTAGTAACTATACCACGAAGCAGTTGAAAAATAAAATATAGCCTGTGTTACTTACTGATAATGGAGCTTTATACGGATGAAAGTTTTTTAACTCGGTCTATTAGTTAGGGTTTATCCATTACTATACATATCGTCGATTAACACTCATATGACAAGCAAATAATTTGCTTACTTCAGGGTAGTATAAATTCCTGTGATTTGTCGAGTGGTATTATTATAATAATTATAAGTATATATACATATCGTATTCTTAAGTGGTAGTTGAAGTGAACCGAACATCAGCAGACGTTTTAGTTCATCACAATTAGTGGGTTTCATAGCAGCATTTTACTGATCTGATAACGGCTATTGCTTGAAACTTGGGACTGACTGTTTTACATACTATACCTAAAGTGAATATCATCATCCCGAATGACATGAATTATAACTGTTTACAAACTGCTATTTCAATACTGTGACTGAGATTCTGATTTTAGAGGTTTTTTTTATTATTTCAGCAGGGAGCAGTTTTTCTTGCACGAACTTGTGCTTGATAAAGATTGAGCAACTGTACCAGGCTGAAATACTACCTCACCTTTGCCAGAATACGAAGCTTTTTGAGGCAACTTGGGCTTTCGATTCGATGTACGAGTGATACCAAGGACCTCGAGGTGGCCAGTTATCGGCACGGACACTCACTGAAATGACGTAGACAGTTGGAATAAACTCCGTTTAGCGGAGAATAGACACGCCTGGGTCTTAGTCGCATTAAACTTGACCAGATTGGCATCGCCCCAATCAGAGACTGCCTGTAAGGGCAGGTTCAGACGATCGACCTCGCCTCTCTAAGAGACCGGATCTGTGCCGTAGTGAATCGCGCGCTGGATGCATAAGATGCGCTTCAGAAGAAAAGTAGACAAGCCACCAGGGATAAGACGCAAATAAAGAACGCTCGTCCTAATCTGCCGATTTTTATCGCTCCTGGTCTGAGATCGGGTGGCGAGTAGACAGATGCAGATTTCACCAGATAGTGATCGGAGCTGCCAAGCGATGAGGAAATCGCCACCGAGTAGCGGTCCGGATCCGTAGTCAGCGGAAGGTCCAAGCAATTGGCTGTATGGCTCTCAACATCAGGAACCCGCGTCGCTCCTTGAACCAGCTGGGTGAGATTTAACGCTATAACGAGTTTACGCATCTCTCTCCCAGCGAGAAACCCGAAAAAACCCAACCCTCATGACCAGAGCCGAATACGCTAGTAACTATACCACGAAGCAGTTGAAAAATAAAATATAGCCTGTGTTACTTACTGATAATGGAGCTTTATACGGATGAAAGTTTTTTAACTCGGTCTATTAGTTAGGGTTTATCCATTACTAATGGATAAACAATTCCTTTGTCTTTGTTGACACAGATTTTACTATAAGAATTAAATGAAACTGTAACTTTCAGGAAATGAAACCGTAATAAATCGTTTGTTTGACCCAAAAAATCCGAAACTTGTAATTTTGGTCGAAATTGTTAAAGCGGTTTTCGAGATATCAGATGAACACAAGGCGAAGATATTGCCTTCAAAACAGAATCGCTCGATTTATAATGAAAGGGACAACATTGTCCCGGGTTCGATCTTTGGGTCAAGTATTAGTGTTTTTTGAGCAAATATGTTGGTAATATGTTAACAACCTCGAGCCCCGGATGAGCACGTAGAACAAAAAAAACAAGCAATAGTCGTTATCAGTAATATCATTTTCTCTCTCACCTATTTCGCCAACTGCCAACCGGTGACACGTGACAAACCTATTAATGCCTATTAACATTCAGATCATTACGCCTAGCCAGCCAGCGTGGAACCAGCTTCAATACTTTAAAATTATTTATTTCTTAAAGTAAAGTTCGTAAGAGGCGAACGATTGGCTATGCAAGTCACTACCATCGTGACTACTGGGTGGTAGAGTTCTGCATTTTCTCTCCCGGGTCTGGTACCACCATCTTACTTATTCCTGCCGCAATAGCGTCTGGGCTTTTCATAGTCGTGTTCCGACATAGAGGGCAAGGTAGCCAGTAACTTATGCATGTGAAACTAAGACCCCGTCACAAGGATGGCAATGCACTATTAACATCTTTGGTGTCTATAGGCGATGATTGTCTTTTCCCATCAGGAAGGTCACCCGATTACATACGAAAAGTTACATACCACCTTTAATGTATAAAAAAAGTTTGACTAAAAACCTTTTGCATATCTATAAATTTCATGTCAAAATTTTCAACGGTATTGCCATTAGGTATTGCGTTATGTGCGTTCAAAACAAACAGCTGTATACTTATATTTAAATTACGTGTCACGTTGTTTGTCCACGGTGGACTCCGAAACTATTGAACCAAGTACCAACTTCAATGAAATTTTGTAGAGATATCTACTATTTGGTTCAACTGAAAAGATAGGATTGTTTTTATCTCAATTAAACCCCCTCTTAAGTACCCCACCAAAATATTCAACTTACTTAATACCTATTCAACTAATTTTCAAAATTTGTAGTTTGGTCCAACTTAAAAGATAGTTTTATCTTAATAACCCTGTTCCCTGCTCCCAAGTACCCTACCAAAATTTGTATGGCAAAACAACGTTTGCCAGGTCAGCTAGTTTCATCTATAGGTACATATAATAAAATCGTAGGAAAGTCAAAACTGTACATTGAATATTTTTTTAAAGGAATACTTAGGGCGTGATCTACAATCGATATCGAAGCCAAAAATATAGTTTTTAGAATTTTTGTCTGTTTGTTTGTATGTATGTCCGGGGTAAACTCAAAAAGTCCTGCATGGATTTACTTCAAATTTTGCATGAATATTACTAACAGGTCGGGTCAACATAAAGTCCACATATTATCACGCTATCACCTACGGCGGAGGAGCTGTGCGGAGTAAACGAAGTCCGCGCGGACGAAGTTGCGGGCAACAGCTAGTATAGAATATACGTACTTTAACCATAGACCTACAAAAAATACCTTTTGTAGGCCTTTGACTTTAACATAGAATATTCGTTACCAGTAAAAAACTTTCTTAAGAAAGTCTATTAATTAATATTCCTGTTATTGTCATTTAGCTCATTAATATTCCTGTAATACTATTGTAAGACGATAGCCCTCTATTGTAGTTGAACTCATAGAATAAATTAGCTCAAGTTAACCAGTGAAAGTGATTTTGCAATCAAACGCTTGCGTGCATGCCTCATGCGGGTTAGTTGTATTTAGATGGCATTGGGATTCGTGATGGTAACAATTTTTATCTACGGTAGTAAATTTCTATTTATAATTGAGTAACTGATTCGCATAGCTTCGCCCCCGAGTAGATTATCATTAAAAAAGTATTATTAGACCGTTTCCGGTTCGGTTAAGCAGAATAAATCGAGCGTTTATATTTATTTTTTATTTTCATTTAAGTACTTTATTACATAAATAAGTACAAAAGCGTAACATAATGCAATTAAGCATTTTCTAACAGTTTCCCTCTGGTGATGCTGAGAGCAAAAGCTTGGGTAGGGCATAACAACTTATTACTGTATTATTAAGCTGCATTTATTATTATTAATTATTAAGCTGTATTTAACTAATAACCCTGTTATTATGACTAAACTAAATATGATTAAATTAAAATAACAAAATAATAACTATAAATTATATAACATACATATACTTACACAAAAATACACTAATAAATCTATACATATAATAAAATCGTAGAAAAGTCAAAACAGTACATAGAAAATTTTTTTTTAAAAAATACTTGGGGCGTGATCTATAATCGATATCGAAGCCAAAAATATAGTTTTTAGAATTTTTGTCTGTATGTCTGTATGTCTGTTTGTCTGTTTGTCTGTATGTATGTCCGGGGTAAACTCAAAAAGTACTGCATGGATTTACTTCAAATTTTGCGTGAATATTACTAACAGGTCAGGTCAACATATAGGCTACATATTATCACGCTATCACCTACGGGGGTGGAGCAGTGCAGAGTAAACGAAGTCCGCGCGGACGAAGTCGCAGGCAACAGCTAGTACTTAATACATAACCAAATACAATACTTATCTTTAAATACTACATTCATACAAGCATAATATAAAATACATGCAGATACAATCCTTACAAAGGTTGACGTGAAAAATTTATGGATTTTCCGGTTCACCACGATTCACCGGTTTGTCGATTAGCGAGATGAGTGGTGATCTCCGTCGCCGCATTTAACCGACCTGATAACAATTATCGAATATTTGTAACGATAACCGGAATCGATGGATTTAATGGATTTACTGCTCATCCGAGGCACGGGAGTGCTAATACATCACTCCGCTAGACTCCGGGCTGCTACTGAGATTTTGGATTTTCAAAAAAAAACTTAATAACACTTTTGCTCGACCCAGAGATCGAACTCGGGACCTCATGATTTGAGCCGAATAGTCTAACCCCTTAACCATCAGGAAGTCAGAAAATTATTAGCAAGGTAAAATGTTATTTAAGAGGAGAATTTGTGAAGTGAAGATAATTTCACACTTATGTGATGTATTTTACACAGTGAGATAGGTGAACACCAACTGAGAAAACGGTGAATTGTGACGAATTGAAATTCATTAAACTATGCAAATCCCGCAAAGGAATCTTCGTGATCATATACATTTTATTTATTTAATATTTACCTTAGTGAACTAGCGGTAAGGACTTCGGTATTGACGAGTAAAATCCTGGGTTCGAATTCCAGTGCCTACATTAATCGTAGCTCTGCCTACCTATTCAGGTACCTGTTAGGTATCTCGTAAAAAGCTAATACATGTGATTGTAACTACGAAGTAGGTGGTAGAATTCTGCAACGTCTCGTCCGCATTTAATACCTCCACCTTACCTATTCCTGCCACAATAGCTTCGCCGAGGTTTCGATTTGGAGGACAAGGTAGCCGGTAATAAGCTTATACATGTGGCATTTCAACCTCGCCACAGGGATAGCAATGCACTATTAATATTATTATGTCTACGGGCAATGGTTGTCCTGGAACGTCATCCGTTTGTTTGCTATCCTATGATTAAACGTTCCTAGCACGTTCCTAGATATTTTATTGCTTGAGGCGTTACTTTGCGCCATACTTTGAAATCTATAATTCAAAGGCGAAATTAAGGTATTTTATTCCGCGAAATCTAAAACGTTTTTGATGTGTATAATCGATGGTTATTTCATTTAATTAGAAGAACCACCAAATTTGTTTGCTATACTATGCAATAAACTAAAAATAGTACCTACATTTATGTTATATTATCAAAGATTGTATAACATATGAAGAATGATTTATATCATACTTATCATATAAACGTTTTGTTTAATGGATATCACGGCTATTATTGGCCGTCACATGTTTGGCAGCCACAAGAATTTTAAATAGCATTCGGTATCGTTCCAACTTTTAACAATACCAAACAATTGTTTATAGTTCTATGCACATATGTTGTGTGTCTATGGGCCTGGTGTGTTTGAATGTCAGTAAGAGACAAGAATAATTTCCACAATCTGCGCGTAGACCAGGGCTCATATCATTACATAGTATAAAACAAAGTCGCTTTCTCTGTCTGTCCCTATGTCCTTATGTCCCTATGTATGCTTAAATATTTAAAACTACGCAACGGATTTTGATGCGGTTTTTTTTAATAGATAGATTGATTCTTGAGGAAGGTTTAAGTGTATAAACCTTTCCGATATTCCCACGGGAACAAAAGCTGCGTGGGTGAAACCGCGGGCAGGTCGCTAGTGAAAAATATAAATGACATTGATAGTGTTTAGATTAATGCGGTGGTAGTTACCATTAGATGAATAGCTAGCTCATTTACCTCTTTTAGTAATAAAATAAAGCTGAAATGTTACATTACTTGGGTGTGCTAATTTTTAGTATCTTCACGCTCGTATCCCCGAAGAGATAGGCAGAGGTGCAACAAGTGCACCCACGATTCACCGGAAATACTTGGTCCCACAATAGTGGAAAGTCTATCGTCAACCGGGCTCTTTCCAATCCTGGGCAGTGTTGTTTTATAAACCAGATATACCTAGTAAATACAATTTTTTTTCTTAAGTTGGTCTGAACCCCGTTTGAAGAATAGACTATCTGCCTACCTGCTAGGCAGTTCGGTTAACGGAGAACGATTAGCCAAACAAACCATCGAGAATGTAGATTAAATGGTAAAAAGTAGATGGCTTTCCTGATGAACAATGAGGTTCAGCTCGTATAGACACCAACCGTGTGGAAATGGTTATGCCACTTGCATAGGTTTACCGGCTACATTACCCTCCAAAGCGAAATACGACAATGTCAACAATGAAGCTATTGCGCCAGAAATAGGTGAAACAGTTAAGGTACCTTACTCATACGAGACTTTCCGGAACTTTTCAATCTACTTACCAGTCACAATAATAATAGCCCTTTAATTTGTAATATAAAATATTATCTGTACATATAAAAATCAATTGCTGTTCATTAGTCTCTCTAAAACTCCAGAACGGCTGAACCGATTAGGCTAATTTTGGTTTTGAATTAATTGTTGAAGTCCAGGGAAGGTTTAAAAGGTGAGAAAATATAGAAAAAAAATAATAATAAGAGTAGTTAAAAAGGCAGAACAACGTTTGCCGGGTCAGCTAGTTATATATAAAATATACTTTAAATGCAAGTTAATTAAATGCAATATACTTTAACTGCAATGTTTCATTATGTGAAAGAAAATTTTTCCTGTTAATAAAATATGAAGTTCCAAGTATAGTGAGTCTAATAAGAAAGTGATAGGAATTTCAAGGCCCCAGCTTTTGCTGTACAAATGTCCATATAAATATGGCTAGGGAGTTAATGCAAGTAAAAAAACTAGGCTTAAGGCGTATGATGGCTATCATTTACCAGGCAAGAATAAACCGGTCCGATGATATCTAGCAATGCCAGTGCACAGATACAATTATGCGAAAAATGTTAGAGACAGCACTGATATATACGGCCATCGCGCTTATTTTGCCATTAACTATATTGAAATTGTTGAATACTACCTAAGTTACCTGCGACTTTACTCACACAATAAAGTTATCATAATGATACCTGTAAGTTCAATAATTTTACCGTAAAATGCGTAAAAGACATTTACTTTTGCAGACACCTGTCTACGTTATTTTAAAATCATTGGAAAAAACGCAAAAAATAGACCATAAATAGTTTGTCCCTAAAGACAATTTGAATTACAAGTATCGATAAGTTTTTTCCAACACGATTTTATTCGTAGGTACCACATGAGTAGATTAGGTACTATACTATTTCCATTTATTTATTTTCTCGATGACAGTTCTAATTTGATAGTTGTAGTGTTGCGACCAAATAAGTAATGATATCGATCGCATATGATTATCGCATTATATTTTGAACAAAGACAAATATAACAAAAACATTCAAATATATTTTTTCGAGGTGGGAACACTTATGGCCAGCGCCATTTTGTGTTTGTTTTAATCTGTCACTCGCAACAACACTGTCGTGCTAATCACTACATTTCTGTTTGCTGAGTTTTTCACATTATCGATACGTTTCGTTGTGTATTTTGTGTTCCTCCGTGTTGATTGCTGCACAGCTGTCAAATATCAAAATGCCGAAAGGATCTGTTCTAAAAAGTCAGGCGAGAGAACTGGTGATCAAGGTTCGTAATTACTTTGAAGTAGAGTATCAAAATAATGCCCATGCCCATACCACTGTCGCGAGAGTGTGTTGCGGCCGCATTAGGAATTTGTGAACCTACTGTTTCAAAAATTACCACCGAAGCTTACGGTACAAGCGGCATGCAGGAAAGTAAGCTTCGTACGTCGATGAAAAAACACCAACCACGTCGTGTGACATCGGTTGACAACTTCGACGCTGATGCTATTCGCCGTCATATATATGACTATTACTTGCGTAAAGAAATTCCAACACTTAAAAAACTTGTTGTTTCTTTACGTGGATGTGGTTTGTTTCATGGCCAAAAATCGTCTTTAAGCTTGATTTTGAAAAAATCGGACAAACGTAAAATATTGATGGAGCGTCACGATGTTGCTATGGCCCGCTGCGAATTTTTGAACGAAGCCAAAAACATATCAGATTGGTCAAATGTTATTTTTACTGACGAGACTTGTTTAAATGCAAATCACATAGTATCATTCTTAAAAGGCCGGCAACGCAGCTGCAAGACTCCCGGTATTGCAGTTGTCCATGGGCGGCGGTGATCACTTACCATTAGGTGCCACCTGCTCGTTTGCCTCCTCTGCTATAAAAAATCTAAGAACTGGACTGACAACACCATCGCTTCCACTAGTTCAGTGCCAATGGGAAAAACGTGAACGCCTTACCATATGCCATGCAGGGTCTATATGTGGATTCGTGTCAGATGCTTTACAGGCCTTTAAATCCAAGAAAACGGTAGACTATCACGAAGAAATGAACGCGGAGATTTACGAAGGATGGTTTAAAGAAATGGTGAAATCTCTGGAATCTAATGGAATAATTATTATGGATGACGCTACATATCACTCCAGACATATTTATAAAATGCCGATGCAGGCCAACAAAAAACAAGAGATAATTGAATGGCTCCAATATCTTGGCGAAAATGAGGACAGTACTTTATTAAAAGTACAATTAGTGATTATTTTTCATCGAAAAAAAGCCTGTCTGAAAGATATATTATTGACGAAATAGCTGCCGAATGTGGTCATTGGGTTCTTTGACTTTCGCCTTATCATTGCCAGTATAATGCTATAGAACTAATATGGGCACAAATCAAAGGACACACCGCTCGAAACAATAACCATCCCCCTTTTGCGGCAAACAAGATGTTAAATTTATTAAAAAATGCTGCTTAAAAAAATGCTAAATAAAAACTGCCTAAAACTGGGAAAAAGTTGTGAAAAGAACTCAAAACATTATAGCGTCGGATTGGGAAATTCATGTGGCATTCGATAATATACAAGAACAGGAACTTATAATAATTGTTAGGGAGAGCTCATCGAGTGACAGTGACGATTCATCAGATTTTGATTAAAATAAATAAATAAAGATTACCTGTCTTTATAATTATTTCGTTTCATTGTCGAGTACCTACCTATACCTACTTATTTTACAACAGCTCCGAAAATTTCAAAAAAGTAGGCATTATCAATCAAGAATTTATACTTGTAGCATCTTGTAATGAAATATAATATTATACTCGTACTTATATATAGTATAATATTATAGTTCATATATATTATATATCATGTACAAAAGTATCCGGCAGTAGTTCAGTTTCTTACATTTTGTAAAAAACGGGTCTATTATCGTGTTACCTTTATCGATATAGCCCCTGTAGTAATCATTTTGTGTAGCATATCACTACCCGTCCATGAAGTATATTATTATTTGTGAGACATTTTAACGTAAACAACACAAAATTACTTGAGCGTCGATCTGTCATGGAGAAAATAAAGAAGTGGAAATAGTATAATAACCCAATACGATTTTATTCATACTAATATTATAAATGCAAAAGTAACTCTGTCTGTCTGTTTGTCTGTCTCTTCTTCACGCCTAAACCTAGTAGCCACGATGGTAGTGACTCGCATAGCCAATCGATCGCCTTTTACGACATGCCTAGCAGAACGGCAGTTAGTCTATTCTTCAAAGGAGCCCGGGACGAACACGGGGAAAAACTAAGCGGTAGGGCAACATCTCGCCAAGTTTGATATCTGCTCCTTCGTATTTGTACTACAGAAATGCAATCTCACGGTTTTTTCGAGGTTTTCCTGAAACTCGGTTTCCAAAACCTAAATAAAGATGTTTTTTAATGATTTTATTACATTTTTTTCTGTATTTATAATGTCAGACAATTCTTGCCAAATTTTATAGTTTTAGCACATCGGAAAGTACCCTATAAATTTTTGATTCCCTTGATTTATGTTAACTTACAAGTTACATTTTTTCACAGCTTCAAGGGACAATAGACTTTGCTTTTGGTTTTAATTTTAACTTGACACCACTGAGCGTTACAGAGCTAATATTCTTGACAGACGGACGAACATCTGTCCGTCTGTCTGTCAAGACGGACAACAAAGTGATCCTCTAAGGGTTAGGTTTTTTCTTTTGAGGTATGAAACCCTAAAAACCATATTTCTTTAAAATATTAACTAAGACTAGCAATCGCCTTGTAGCCTAACTCCGACCATAGATTAAAAAGTCTTTTAAAGACTTTGGCCATAATGAACACATATACATTTGTGTGTGTATACTATTTTATGTTTATTTTTATTATTTAAATATATTTTCAAAAGCAATCCTTCGCAACATAAACTTTACTGTGTCAAATTTCATACTCTACCATTTGCGTAATAATTTTAAAAAGGGTTACAGTTCTTACTTCACGTATGAAAGTAAACAATAACCATCTGATTAAGGACTTGCCAAAGATATTTGTATCCGATATTCTGATATTCAATACTGTCTGTTTGACCTAAGTATTACAGACAGTGTATTGTATAAGCCATACAAAACTGTCATTGTCGCAGGGCTACGTGACTAGAGTTGATAAACGGTGAAATTTTCTCATACAGCTCTGTAAATTGTCGGTCATCAACATCGGATACTAAATGTAAAGAAAATGTGCATATTGTAAGACTGTATGTCATTCCAGTCCTTTTATAAGGGTAGATCGACAGCCTTACAGCCAGGTATCTCGTAAAAGGTGAGATAAGGCTAAACATGTTAGTATACCATCGTAATCACTAAATAATGTTGACTTCTGTAACTATGCACTCGGGTTTGATTTCATCATCTTACTTATTCTTTCCGCTGCCGGTTCTTATCGTTTCCGCGTTTCGTTAGTGATGTTAGGATGCCAGCATCTGGCAGGATGGTAACAGGTAATAGTGTATACAAAATTTTATCAGATATCTTATCTTCTAAATTGAAAAACGGCAGTGACAAGCATTCACGCTGTTGTGGCAGAAATACGTAAAGCGGTGTTACCAAAGTTAGTCACGATGGTAGTGACACTTTTGACTAACTACTCGCCTTTTACGAACTGCCTAGCAGAATGATAGATGGTATTTTTTATTATTTATTATCTCGGTGGTCTCGTTATCGTAAATAAGAAAAAATAGTCGTTACCACAGACCACACAAATACTAATATACACGGCGTTGGGCGCAAAATGCGTAGCCGCTCATGTGAGCAATTGTATGTAAATGTCAAACGCTTGTAGATATATTATATCGTAAAAAAATATAAATATGCCATATTGTGTTATTTTTTCGTGTCGAATAAAAAGCTAAGGCTTAAGAAATACCTCTGGAGTGGATTTATTTCATCAATAAGTATTGTATCTCTGTATTTCTCGTGTAAATGCATCTGACACTGGCGACCTAAGAAGAAATTGGCTTGAAAGGCGTATCTAGTTTAATCCGTGGTCGTTACAAATCCGCGTCATCTACTACTAAGCATATTCGACTTCAATCATCCGTTAGTCGCTGAACAAAACTAGCTCGGAGTATGAACGCCCCGTAGACCGAGTGATTAGTGACCCTGAGTACTCAATCAAATATTAATATCGTTGAATATCACAAGTAAATAATTTGCTTACATTGTTTTAAGATCAATTCGTGTAATTTGTTAAGGGATATTGGGGTATTGTGTTTGTGTTAAGAGGCAGTTTACACTTTAGACCAATTTTCGACGAGAAATCAAAATTTTCCAACTCCTAATTTTTCAAATTATAAGGTACTTTTATTTAATTAAATAGTACCATTAGATCGTTTAATCTTTTAAATATTGCCTCAATCAAACAGATTTTTTAATCATCAATTATATTTCTCATAATAAATGTTCTCCGAAATCAAGTTTCGACAATTACGCAAGGAAGCTATTTTTCCAAAAGGTATTGCTACTGCTAGAATTAACAAACTTAATTAGAAAAAATACTAAATTACCAGAAACATTCAACATAGTGTCTAAACGGATTACTTTTTTCCTAAAAGATCTATAACCATATCTAATTAATTAAACAAATATGCCTATTTCAACAAAAATTAACGAAACATTAACTGGGTTTTTTGTTATCAAATAATGATAATTTCCTATAGAAATTGGCATAAAATAAAACTATATTCTATTCTTATGCAAAAATGAGTCACTTAAATAATATTCATTTATTTTTTATTTCAAAAATAAATAAAAGAGTATAGTATAAAATCCGCTACGCCCGTGTGCGAAAAGTAAAACCGCGTAGTAATAATTAAAATAATAAAAGTATCAATACTATTTTCACTTTACCAGCACTAGGTGCACTATATGGACGACGACGTCCAGCTCTCGCATCGATTAGAAAATACCTAAATTTCAGTTGTGTGATTTTGTGAAATGGGTCTTAACGCCCTGGAATAAGCACTTTAAGCTCTAATAAATAAAAAATGATGTGGTGTCGCGGGACACCAGGTAGGAACGAACTGAACTTCCTTCGGCTAAACGGCACTACTCGCTTGTGTACGCGACTGTCGCGCCTGCGCACGTCTCATTTAACGCTTTTATTCCACGCATTTTTCTTACGGTTTTACTATCACATTTTTTTCAGTTCGGTCGCGCAGCAAAATCGCTATCCCCTCCAAGCCTGCCGTAAGGAACTTCGTTCCAATAAAAAATAAAATAAAAAGTAAATAAAATAATAAATAAATAAATTTTATTATCTAATAATCCAAATAACCAGAAGCCTTTCTGTACCCAATTTCATAAATATAGACTACAATAGGTAGCTGATTGTCAATTGAGCGGAAACTCTTTGATGTTCAGTGAAACGTTAAATCGATGTCGATCCAATGATTTTCAAGGGCATTAAAGAAAATTCGCAAACCCGTTTAAATTTTATTCAAATATTAAGATTAAAGATAAATTTTCTTAACTAACATTTGCGTGTCGCGTTGTTTACATATTTATTTTTTGCGACTCTTCTCAATAGTTCATAGCTGACAAGTTTTTTAGAAGTATTGAGTTACGGAACACCAATTAAGAATGCGACATACAAAATTTGTATCAGAATCGCCATCGCTAAATTCAAAAACTAACAAATGCCTTGTGGTCTGTCGTAGAAAACAAGCAGATGGCCCTCTTGATGAAACGAGATTACCAACGCCTATAGATGTACCAAAGTTGTTAACGATGCATTGCTATTCGTGTGGCGGGATGGTAATGTCTCGTGCATAAGTTTACTGGCTATCGCAGTCGCCAAACCGGAACATGATGTCACTCACTGGTTCGTCTTTTATAAATTGCTTTTTTTTATAGGCAAATGATAATGTGGTTTAAAATTTTGTATGTTTGTTGCTTAACCACGCATGTATGGAGTGTTTTTCATGAAATTTGTTATACAGATAGTCTATGTACAGATTTAACACTTACTTATTTTCAGACTTATTTTCTACAAAATATATTGTTTTCGTGGAATTCACACACCAAAAATATTGTACACTGAGTTAGGGATAACACGTTGATTGCCTTAATCATGTTCTATAATGAGTAACGCATTTACATCAGTGATCGTTTAACTATCGGACATCTGTGACCCAGTTCCAGCGCGGCCTGCTCACAGATATACCGGCTTTACGATAGTTTTACTTTCAGCTACATTTTATTTAAGATTTATTTTTACAGTATTAAAGTTGTACAACAACATTCTTTGGATTATAGAGTATCTCTCCTAGAACATACATTAATGCACGAACACGTGTAATATGTAAAGTGCAAGTAGGGTTGCCAACAGAAATACACGGATATGCGGGAAACGTGGGACGTATATGCGGAACTAGGCCAGAAATTCCGGAATATGTCTACGAATCAATAAATAAACACGTCGCTATTACAAAGTAGGTACCTAGGTACTTAACTATCACAAAATAACAAAACAGAGCCAGTCATAAAGACGAACCGTGAACTTTTTTTCCACTACGAAAACTCGATCAATGCGGCTAAAAGCTAAAGACATTTTCGCTAAAATACCTTACAAAAATCAGTAAACATGACACTAACACTCATAATATAATCAATACCTTCAAGTTAACAGGCCAAATCATGAAACAATTAGGTTTTCTTTCTAAGCTGGGTCAGATTTTACGGGACAACACTCATCACGTGACGTACGTAGGTCCCGCGTCACGCAGGTTGGTTTGTTGGGTAACCTCAGTGTAAGGCTCAATAACTTTTATCAGCATTACTATAAACCTAGGAAAAAATATTATGTTAATATTTAATTTAGTGGTGGGCGATTATGAATTATTGCTATAATCGAATTACTTTACTAATACTTATATTGACAATCGATTATGAGATTAGTAACTAGTTTATTTTTATAATCGAATGATGTAACTGATTTTCGAATGACCGAATCTAATTTAAAATTTTTGAGTTTGCTACTAACGGTTCACTACGACGATACTAAGTCCACGGATTCGGGAATTAGATGTCGATGTTATTCTTTAGCTGTTATATTGAACAGATGTTTGTTTTTATCCAGCGGTGTGAGTTGTGGCGCTTTTATTGTGGAGTCTTAATAGTAAGTTTATTAATTATTCTAATTTCTTATTAATTTCTCTAGGACGATACCCGGCTCCGCACTACTATGGTGACTCTTCGTTTTCTGTTAGCCAGCTTGTCTGGCTTTTATTCCACTTATTCACAAATCACGATTACTAACTAAATTAGTAACTAGTAATATGTTATAATCGAGATATCACGAGAAATCTTTATAACCGAATGATTTCGTTAGTTTATCTCATAATTGCTCACCGGTAATGTATATTATAAAATACATTCATCTAATATTATAATTGCATGTTAGGTTGGATGTTGATTACTTGATCACGTACAAACGACTAAACTAACTTGTATGTTATTTGGTATACAGTACCAACCTAACAAATAGGCTACTTTTACCATCCCGGGTTTATATTGCTCCTGTGGCATTCAAAAAAACTTTCATTAAAGTCAATTAGTTTACGGTAATCATTTAATTATAAAATATATTGTTCATGATTTAATGTTCATATTTGAATGACTAGTTATTTGCTGGATTAAAGAAGAGCCGTTATAACGTGCTTTCAGCGGTGAGTACTAAGTCCTATACCCGCGATTGGTCACGTCGAGTTCATCAAACGAGTGAAACCTAGGCTTTTAAAAGTTATTGACCACACTAATGTGGCTGTAGAAATCTATTGTTTTTGTCTGGCCCGCTTTGAAATGGTGTCAACTTCAACTTCAACGTCAACTTGCTACCTCATCATTTTTGGAAATATGCATGTTTTCTAGGAATCTGTATCCAAAGGGTAAAACGGGACTGTAGTAATAAGGACTCCGCTGATCGTTCGTCTGTCTGTCCGTTTGTCACCAGGCTGTATATCATGAACTGTGATATACAATTATTTTTTTTACAGATGATACCGCTATAACAACAAATACTAAAAACAGAATAAAATAATTATTTAAGGGGAGGTGTGCCTTACAATAAACATAATTTTCTTACAATTTTTTTCTTGATCTTAGTAACGACAACTGGTAGATGCTTGAAAATTTAAATATTAACAGAATATTAAGTTATATAACAAATACTTAAAAATAATTAGTTAAATTAAAATAAAATAAATATTTAACCTGTCACCAGGCTATATTTTGTGAACATAGTTGGACAGCTGTAATTTAAGCGGATGATATATTTTTGTCACTGCTATAATAAAAAATACTTACTGAAATCAGAATTAAATAAATATTTAAGGGGGCTCCCATATAACAAACGTAATTTTTTGCCGTTTTTATAAATGATGGCACGGAAGCCTTCGTTCGCGAGTCTGACTCGCACTAAGCCGGTTTATATTGTGTAACAAACAAGCAAGCAAGAAATAATTATCACGTATTGCCACGAAAAGTGCAAATTGCAGTTATCATTTCACATGGCCTGGATGTAATTGTAAAAACGCGTGACTGTCAATCTTAACACCCATCTTACTTAATTAACACCCATCACGGGACGTATTCTTCTTCTTATGCTTTTTGAGAATGGCAAAACATTCATAACATTTTATCTCCAGAAGGAAAATGTTTTCTAAAATAATAAATTACATGAGCTACTTTAACAACTGTTCCCGCCTAGAGCCGGGACCCCTTGAAGAATAGACCATCTACCATTCTGATAGGCATTTGGTAAAAGTAGAGGGATTCACTATACCTACTACCATTGTGACTACCAGGTGGTAGACTTCGGCATCGTCTTTTCTCGTCTGTCGTGCTCCAGTGTGTATAGGCTGCTGGGCAGCTAGCAAACTTGTGTAAGTGGCATTATCATTGCCACACAGGTATTTGATGTCCAAAGGCGATAGTTGTCGCTTTCCATCAGGGGAGTCATCTACTTGTTTGCTATCTTATTGTATAAAAAAAACTATCGCTTGTTACTTGAGATAATGTTTTTTTTATAAGGTAGCAAACAAGATCTCCTGATGGAAAGAGTCAACCATCGCCTATAGACAACAAAGATGTTAATGGTGCGTTGCTATCTTGTGGCGAGGTCTAATGCCACATGCATAAGTTTACCGGCTACCTTACCCTCCAAACCGGAACACGACAGCGACAAGCACTGGCGCTATTACGGCAGGAATAGGTAAGGCGGTGGTACCAGACCCGGACGAGACAATGCAGAACTCTACCACCTAGTGGCCACGATGATAGTGATTCGCGTAGCTAATCGGTTGCCTTTTACGACCTGCCTGGCAGAACAGCAGTTGGTCTATTCTTCAAAGAAGCCCGGATCCAACACGGGGAAACGATAAATGTACATGTACTACTTACGAGACACAAGAATGTAGACATATATTCCTAGTTAGATAGATATTTTTTTAAAGTCAAAGTCAAAGTCAAAACATTTTTATTCAAATTATCTTTTACAGGCACTTTTGACGAGTCAACATTTTTTGAGTTACTACCGGATCGGAAACGCGGTCACACACTGAGAAGATCCGGCGGAAGAAACTCAGCGGCCTGTCTTTTTTTGTGCATATACATTTTTTTTAAACAATGTTTTTACAATTACAATTACAATGTATTTATGAATAATATATTATAATTACTATGAGACTGCTATGAGGAGCAATTAATCCCATGCCTTATTATCATCCAAATATTCAGATATTTTATAGTAACCTCTTTTACAAAGTTTAGATTTGATACATTTTTTAAATTTGTGTATTGGTAGATCTTTAATAGCATTTGGAAGTTTATTGTAAAAGCGTATAGATTGCCCCATAAAAGAGTTACTTATTCTGTGGAGACGTGATACATGCAGAGCAAGATTGTTTTTGTTCCTTGTGTTTACATTATGTACATCACTATTTTTCTTAAATGAAGAAATATTTTTACGAATATACATCAAGTTTTCAAATACAAACTGTAATGGTACGGTTAAAATATCAATTTCTTTAAATTTTTCTTTTAGGGAAACTCGTGGACTGAGATTGTAAATAGCTCTTACATCTCTTTTTTGTAAAACAAAGATTGTATTTATATCAGTGGAATTTCCCCATAGTAGAATCCCATAAGACATAATACTATGAAAATAACTAAAATACACAGTTTTCGCAGTGTGTACGTCACTAATCTGTCTCATTTTTTTAACTGCAAATGCTGCTGAACTCAGTCTACTCGTTAATTTGTCGATATGTGGTCCCCACTGTAGTTTTTATCTATTCATCCAATTTGTCCCCGTTAAGTTGTACATTGGTATCTATATGCCTTACATTAGGCGTTGAGAATCTAATACACTTGGCTTTATTTCCATTTAATAGGAGGTTGTTAACATTGAACCAGTGTACAACTTTTGAAATCGCAGTGTTCACTTCGTCATACTTACCAACTCGTCTTTTCACTTTAAATTAAAAGTGAAGTGTCATCCGCAAACATTACGATTCCATGCCTATCGCCAACAAAGAAGGGCAAGTCATTTATATATATCAAAAACAAAAACGGACCAAGAATGGATCCTTGTGGAACACCCATGGTGACAGTGGCACCGTTTGATCTTATTCCATTGATATCGACCCTCTGAGTTCTTCAATTCAAATATGAAGTCAGAAGATCGAGGGCCTTGCCTCTAATGCCATAGTAGTGTAATTTCCTGATTAAAGTATTATGATGAACACAGTCAAATGCCTTAGATAAATCACAAAATACTCCAATTGCATCATGTGATTCCTCCCAGGCTTCATAGATTTTTTTCAATAATTCCACACCAGCATCTACGGTTGAGCGACCCTTTGTAAATCCAAATTGTTTAGGATGAAACAGTTCAAATTTGTTAAAATGTTTTAACATTAGATTAAGAATTATTTTTTTAAATATTTTACTCAGGGAAGGCAGAACCGAGATAGGCCGAAAGTTGGTGGGATCTGATTTACAGCCAGACTTAAATATTGGAATTACTCTTAAGAGTTTCATTAAATCAGGAAAAACACCATTTGTTATACAGCAGTTAAATATTACAGCTAAGTATGGTGCAATGATATTTATTACTGAGGCAATGATTTTAAGGGAATGGCCCCATGAATCTGCAGTTTTTTAATTTCTAGTGTTTTGAAAGCATTTAATATATCTTTAGAATCAATAAAAGAAAATTCAAAATTTGATTCACACTTGTTGACACATTGCTTCAATAATAATTCCGCGGTACTGGCTGAAGAGCTTAGACTTTGAGTTGTTCTGATTGCCACATTAGAGAAGAATTTTTCAAATTCCTTTGCTACCTCCAAATGTCCCGTAACATTGACTCCTTCTACATTTAATTGGTATTCTTCATCAAAAATTCTAGTCTTGCCAATTTCACAATTTATGATGTTTCATGTTGCCTTTATTTTGTTAGAAGATTGTTTTATCATATTTTTTATGTGTATTGACTTTGCAGCATTGCAAGCTCTTTTAAAAATCTTTGAATAATTTTTGACATACTCTTTGAATTCAGTACTATGATTAAAAGATTTTTCATAATATAAATCAAATAACCGATTCCTGCTTTTAAAAATTCCTGCAGTTGCCCACTCACTAAAACCTCTGCGTTTACTTACAGATATAGATTTTGGTGTAAATATTTGCCTATATTCTGTATCTATCAAATTAAAGAATGTATCATATAAATTATTTGGATTTTCTTGAAAGGGCATCTCAGGCAATTTTGCAGCTAAATTTTCTTTAAAACGTTCTAATCGACTACTATTTATAGGAACAAAAACAATTTCTTTTCTCTGAAGTTTATTTGGTACTCTCAAAAATTGAACTGATTGCCCAGTATGGTCTGAATCTAATGTATTTATAATTGAGCTACTTGTAGGTGTTATATTTGAATTTTAAATAAAAAAGGTACAGGGGACTGCCTACAAAAGTGACAACTTAAATAATATTCTACGCTACATAATCGTAAACGGCATAACTAGTAAATTAATAAAAAAAACAATGAAGAGTCAAATTCATACTGTCGCGAGACCTTGGTGACGCTACACGTTGTAGCGGTCAAGCAATCTACAACACTACAGTACATAAATAAATTAAGTAATAAAACAAGACTTCAAAAACTATAATAAATATTTTTACTCAATACGGAATTAGGACGTGGGATTCTATGACAGACGAACTACATAGTTACCTTCTAGAATCTAGACCAACAACGAGGCAATCTTAACTTTGGGTTGAATAGCTGCGTGTTGGTGTTCAAACGAAACACCGCGGGGCGTGGCGCAGCACCTGACAATTTAACTGTTCAGTCAATTGTCATAAAATACCAGCCGTTCTAATTTACTAGAACTTACGTAGGTACTCATTTAAAAGTGATAGTAATATAGTGAGTTTACATAATGCATTTCCTTAAATTATTGTAAGTATTAGAAAGTTGGTTCTATCATCAGCACGTCACAACATGACAGCACTTTATCAACTGTTAGAATTATTTCAAAGCATTCAATATTATCTATTTTCACGCTAGAGCTTCGGTTGAATCTATTTATAATATGTGAAGCGAATAATTCGAATTCCTTTTTAAGATATGGCGCGCTGGGTGATTTAATATTGAGCTTGATACATATAAAGAATAAGTGCAAAAATTTGGAAATAATATGATATAAGCTATAAAACGGAGGTTTTCAAACTAATATTTCAATGTAGGACTAACTCCTTATTAAAACAAATTGCAGATAGAGCACAAAATTTATTTAAATATTAAAAAATACAGACTCAAAAGCAAAAATCTTAAGTATTAATTATTTTAGAGCTGAGTTGTTTTACAGCGCAAATTGAGCCAATTTTTTTAAGGATTTCGCTCCAAATACATATCCCGTATATATTAATCGATTCGTCACATACACAATCGAATGCAATGATTTAACTTGATTTCTCAATTCTAAACTAAGAAGCATTTGTTATGTACATTCTGTCGAGTACCTCCTACAATTGTCTGATGTACCCCAAGGTCATTGAGAAATCCTGTATAGTATAAGTTGTTGCCCGCAATTTCGTTTTTTGTCAGATAAAAAACTTGGGAATTTTACTTTCTATAATTAAGTAGTTCAATGTAACAGCTACGATAATATTTTTTAATCACGTATTATGTGTCCTAATGTATGGCTTAAAATAGCCGTGCGCCGGAGAAAGTGACACGTGCGCCTGTTACAGGCGTCTTGTCACGTTGAAAATTTATCCCGGCAGTTTTGGGTCACTCCCAATCACGTAGTGCGAAATGATGTAGACATGTCGTATAATGGGAACATTCATATTAACTTCTACTCGTAAAACTAGACAATTTGTTATCACACCAAAGATGGGAATGGTGTATTACTATTCGTTTGAGGCTACCGGCTACTCTACACTCCACACTGAAGCACGACAGTGTAAATATCGACAACAGTAGTCGTCAATTATAATTAATGTCTCCTTAAGTTTTCCGAATTCATACTCGTATATCTATTTATATTTTATACTCGGGGTTTAGGATCTAGGCCTGTTCAGCCTAGTTCAGTTGGTTTCGTGTCTAACTCGCGGTTTAGGCAACAGTACGTATTATTGAAGTTTTTCTAGATTTTTTCGTACTGTCGTTCCCGGTTATTGCTAGAAATAAGCAGTAATCGTTATCAGGTCAGTGAAATATGGCGATAGGATTACCACACGTTTCGTCAACCTATAAACCAATAAATAGTGCTGAACTGGAAAGTCTATATACGTTCGGTTCATTCTGCCTACTCCACAAGGGAACTCTCGTAGTGACACTTTAGTTTTACAAAAAGAACTTGTCGTTCTTAAGTTCGTAAGGTTTATTCATTTATATGTAATAAAAAAAAGATAATTAATTTTTGGGTGAAATCAGAATCTTTTCTGAGCAATATAAAATGTTAGAATGTATAGCAAGCTATGTGTTCTGTGCCCAACGATTAATCTTATATAAACAATACTATTAATTAATTATCAATATTAAATAGAGGCATTTACTTCATTTATAGGAAATCGAAGAACGGACCAAGGCATGGATTTCAAATTTTTGTTAAGCAATTAGTACGCCTGTATTAATGAGTGAGAACCCTAGACCTTTTAACATACCTTTTAACATAGCCTTTAAAAATACTGTCCTTCATTATTAGACATAGCGTAGGCTGTCTTCGTCTCACAGACAAGGCTCGTCTACTTCAGATAATTAACAATCCTTGGCCATCCTAAACGTTACCGAATTCCATTTAATTTTTAAATGTACAGGCAAATATTTATACCATTATGTTTCCCTGGCACATCATAAGTTTACTAATCAACTAAATGTCAATTTGACAGGTAAATATGTGAACTCGGTCGAGGACTGAATTTATCTTGACAGCAGTTATTTGTTATACAAGTAATACGTCTTTGTGCAGGTAATTACCAATTACTGAGTGCTTGAGCTGCTTAGAGGCTGTGGGTAAGTAGGTTATTGCTAAGTATACATCGTACAAGGCGTAAATTACGTCAACCGTGTCCAAAATGCATACTTTTCAGGGCAGCCATTTTTAAGTAAACGTAAAGGTTTTGGCATTATTAGTATCGTTTCTGGCCATTTGAAATTAGAATCAATGTACATAGAATTATAATGTTAAATACTATTTTTATTATATTTTCACACTTTCACACGAATAATAATGATATTGTGTACTAGCTGTTGCCCGCAACTTCGTCCGCGCGAACTTCGTTTACTCCGCACAGCTCCTCCCCCGTTGTTGATAGCATGATAATATGTAGCCTATATGTTGACCCGACCTGTCAGTAATATTCATGCAAAATTTGAAGTAAATCCATGCAGTACTTTTTGAGTTTTTTTTATCATAAGATAGCAAACAAGCAGATGGGTCTCCTGTTGAAAAGAGTCAACCATCGCCTATAGACACCAAAGATGTTAATGGTGAGTTGCTATCTCGTGGCGAGGTCTAATGCCACATGCATAAGTTTACCGGGTACCTTATCCTCCAAACCGGAACACGACAGTGACAAGCACTGACGCTATTGCGGCAGGAATAGGTAAGGCGGTGGTACCAGACTCGGGCGAGACAACGCAGAACTCTACCACCTAGTAGCCACGATGGTAGTGACTCGATAGCCAATCGGTCGCCTTTTACGACCCGCCTGGCAGAACGGTAGTTGGCCTATTCTTCAAAGGAGGCCGGGACCAACACGGCGAAAAATTTTACATAAATTACCCCGGACATACATACAGACAAACAGACAAACAGACAAAAATTGTAAAAACTATATTTTTGGCTTCGATATCGATTGTAGATCACTCTTCAAGTAATTTAAAAAAAAAATATTCAATGTACAGTTTTGACTTTTCCTACGATTTTATTATATGTATAGATAGGTATAGAATTATTTTTGTAACTACGTTGATATTAAATGGTACATAATACATCGGCTACAACTGGCCATTAACTATATATGTGAAATAAAAACTTTGTACCCCTTTTTAAGATAATTACGCGAACTGTTTTGACGCGGTTAAAGTTTACATCGCGGAGGGGTACCGAAACATAATATTTTTATATAATATGCATTAGAATTTCATTAAATTAATTAAATTAATAAAAATAAACATTACTCATCCTGCATTCATGTGACTTTACGGTGTGACATACATGATAATATACACACATGTATGTATACCTACCATCTTCTTTACGGCTAAAGTCTTTGGTCAAACTCAAAGATTTCATTGTTTAGTCTATAGTAGAATTTTGTCCACAGGATTAACTAGTGGTTATTAATAGATATTATTCTTATCTTAATGTTACTAATTTAATCGCAGTTTTTAGACAAACTGTGAATATGAATGAACTATGTTATCAATAAAAAAAAACCAGACGAGTGTACTGAGCTTGTGTGAAGAATGTCCCGTGCATGATTATCTAAGTTCGTTACTTTAAGTACCATAGAAATTGGCAGTGTTTGATCCTATAAGTATTCCGATTTTTTCTTTTTATGTAAGGAAACTCACTTCGGGAAGTGGCAGCAAAATGACATACCGATTATTCACTAAGGACCAACCTATACGGCATACATCGCTTTGGTAGTGTAATGTTTGCTGATAATTTGTGGACATCTTATCAGTTTTAAATAAGTAAATAAACAAATTTCCTTTTCTTCGGTATTATTTTTCTAGGTTATGCACCCACCTGTTGTACCAGTGATTGTTTAAATAATCTGTATCAATGACATCTCCTCTTCTGTACAAATATTCTTATTATAACATATTGTGAGATTATTTAACAAAGTCACCTCCACACAAACGTAAACAAAAAAAGTTATATAACGTAATGTTGCGTTTTTAACCTGTTTCTAGTTTTAGATACTACAGTCATCTTAATTTCTTAGAACATAGTCCTCATAGCCGATTCCGTCCAGGTACTTATGAACATTTCTGTTGTACCGTTTAGTTTGTTTCTGGTGTAGTAATTTCGCGAGCAGTTCTCAGTAGCTGTATTTGACAATATCACTTTCTCGTCATTTGTGACGCTAGCTTACGGATAGCATAAGTTTTCTAATACAGGTAACGATGCGTCTATTTTTAAAAGGCTTTTTGTGCAATACTAAATAATATTTTAAGATATATTTGTGAACTGGTGAAGAAAGTATAACAATATTTATTATATTAATTGATATAAAATACCCAAGATACACAGTTCCGAACAAAACTGACACTCAAAACTGTCGCTAATTCAGTCTAAAAAGTTTATAGTTATGGCGCAAACGTGTTTTTGCATATTCAACCTTAAATGCAAGATTTAAAGTCATTTTAAAAAACAATGTACAAAAAGCAATATAATTTTTGACTTAAGTTAGCCGGTAGGACAAGGCACATGTGGAGTCGAATATAAATATTTTTATGCATTGAGGTAGGTTTTTAAGGGTTTATAAAATTTACATTAAAAAATCTTGTCGAAAATCTGTTTTTGCGTAGAACATTTATATATCAATAAAATAAATAATGACCATGAACTGTGGGTTTATAGCCATGTAGTATTTGACGCTTAATATTGATACATTTAGTTTGCACAGTCTAATAGATTTAGAATATACTGAAATAGGAAATTTACTGCAATGGTGACTATAACTACGTTATCAAGTTCATAGATTCTTACATGATAACAGACACAATTTTTTTTCAGACTTATTATGTAATGTATCGACAACATAGTAAGGAAACGCATTAATTTCCTAGAAATAAGTTTAGCTTTTCGCAGAATTCTCGTTTTGAATTAGATTTCAGTTTTTCTGTTTTCAGCAAAAAAGAGACTCGGCCTTTGCTAGACATTTGTTGGACGAAGGACATTCTTTTGATCCTCGGATACACCATGAACTGATCCATTTGTGTAGCAAAGGCAAGAGACTTAACGCACTTGAAGCGTTAGAAATAAATAGACGAAAACATAGCCCTAACCTACTGAATGACCAATTAGATATCAACAGCTCTCCACTTCTTAATATTTTTAATCATGGTTTATTTTAATTCTATTTTTAGTTCTTATTCATAGTAGATTATTATTGTCATTATTTATATACATGAAACTACTCAGTTTAGCTGCGGTATCATTTCCCGAATTATTTTCTAAATCAAATAATTATTTTGACAGGAAGTGAAATTTTATTTCTAAAATATGTAATTATTTTGACAGTAATTGTAATTTTATTGGTAATATTTGTATTTTTTAATTATTATTATTTTGATTATGATTTAATTAGGTTGTTTTGTATATTGTATAATGAATTTCATTCTTGACTTTAGTATTTTATAATAACTTTATTTTAATGTATTGACTAAAGATTTATATTTGGACATTTAAGATAGATTTATTATGATTTATTATGATTATAATTATTATGATTATAATTTTGTGACTTTAATTAACTGCTAGGGGACAATTTAATTAATTTGTATTTAATTTTAATGACATTGCATAAGTTTATACCAACACATCTGATTTCTCCCTACTTGCGGGGAGGTACCCATAGTGCGGACAACCCTATATTGGTATTCCTATAATATTTATTGAGGGTAGGATGTACATTTGCCTTCAAATTTGTTATTTGTAACATTTAGATTTCGTTGTTAACTCTAAAAACTATATTTTTAATACCAATAATATTTAATAACTACTAAATATGTTAATAATAATGCTGTTAATGGCGGAATGGTAATGCCACATGCGTAATTCTACCTTACTCTATTGGTTTGGAGGGTGCAAACGAAGTTACAAGCACTGACGCTATTGCGAAAAAAATGGATAAGGCGGTGGTACAATATACACGGGTGAGACGTTGCGGACTACCTAATACTTACCTTGGTAGTGACACGTATATCCAATCGTTCGACTTTTACGAACTGACTAGCAGAATGGCACATGATTGATTCTTCAAAGCAAGGGCGGATCCAGCCTTCGGGTCAGGAGGAGTAATATATTTCGGTTACATAGGTTCAGTCAAGATAGGCTCTAATCCCAATTTGCGTGCAATAACAAATCTATACCTACCTATACCCCTGCTTAGGGGAGGTAATTGGGGCCATGACCCCTAGCTAACAACATGATGCTTTATTATAAAAAAGTATCTGCGTGGTTTCTAGGGTAAGTTAGCCGGTAGACTTATGCATGTGGCATTGCCCTCCCGCCACTAACACCATTATTATCAACATCTTTAGTATTTATAGGCGATGGTTTTTCTTTCCATCGAGAGAGCTGCTTTTTTGCTATCTAATGATCTAGAAAATTTACGTATAACCAACTGACATTGTTATATTTACTTCACCAGTTTGGTTCACAAATATATCACTAAATATTTTTTAGTATTGCACAAAAAGGATTTTGAAATTAGACGCATCTATGCTTGTATTAGAAAACTAATGCTGTTCGTAAGTGGCATTAGGGGGCGCCCACAAGTTACGTGAGATGTTTCACTAATTTGTTCGAAAGAAAATAATTTCATTCATACTTCGACGTTATACATTACTACTGACTGTCAAACCACCGTATTTGTTTTATACCAAATAGCTCAATTTACTGACAGACTGAATTAGAGTAGATATTCTTTTTTTAATCGCAGTAGTTACGATTTAAGTATTCTATTGTTAAATTTTTATTCACTTCTAACCTCAGCATTATTGATTACTAGTCATAACTAGTCGTAAATAAAACCACAAAGCATTGTTTTTTGCAATAACAGTCCAACGCTTTTACATATTTAAGAAACCCACATTTTGAAAAATCTCACGTGAGATTGGGGGATGGGGAGGGGGTTGAATAAAATCTCACGACATCTCACCAGGGGGGAGGGAGGGAAAGAAAATTTAAAAAAACACCTCACATAATTTATGGACACCCTCTTAACACGTCGCCACATGGATAGTAACACACCATTAACATCTTTGGCGTCTATAGGTAATGGTTTCTCTTTCCATCACGAGAATCATCTGCTTATTTGCTATACTAATGAAACAATAAATAAAATTAAAATAAATACTTTTAAACGCGTCTTTTTGCGTAAAATTGCATTTTTACAAGAAATACTAATATACTATGTCTACGTTAGGCTAAGGTAACTTAAAAAGCGAAACCTTATCTAAATACCAAATTTAATTTAAGTCGGATTAACTATTTTCGAGATAAGGTAAATAAATTTACATAATAGATTACAACAATTACAAAATCTTGAACATTTATGTTACTATTATAAAACAAGCTCTGATTCCGTTGTTGCCTACATGAACTAGTTAATAACTTAATTATTATGTGTTTTTATCCGCTTGATCAGGACGTAATTTTATATGTGGAAATACCAAGCTACCGTACCGTTGCACCGAAATATGACACTGTCAACCCTGACATTACAGTAGCAGGAATATTTTCAAAACTCATACTGTTATTTCATACAGTATACGACGTGGTTATGGAACTAAATGACACTAGGAGTGTTTCCTACTAAGACTTAAGCACTAAGATGGCGGTGGCCGGCAGTTCTTCGTTGAAGAATTTTCTCATGGTGGTGAGAAGCCTCACCGATACTGCATTCAGCTGCTTAGATAAGACCAGTGCCTGCTGCTTCTTCTGTCAATACTATCTTCAAAGTAAATTGAACCTTATTTTCACACCCAACCGGTTTCGCTAAATACAGTAAGAATTTATTAAAATCTAATCACTATCCGAAGAAACTTTTAAAGAAATGCTTACACATTTTAAAAATTCAGCATCTCAATTAAAAGACTTCTGGTGTAGCAATTATCCACTGATAAAAGTAATTACGTACCATTAGCGCCTCCTAGTTTATTAATGTGTAACCTCAGACCAACTATTTTTTTGTTGGTCTTAGTGTGTAACATCTTTCTTTAAACTCGCTTTCCTGCAATCTTTGGTAGCGATTCAGAGAAATGCAACGGAAGTATTGAAAAAAATTCATGAATCAATTTTTATAGACGAGTAAATTACACTTGAAGAATATTTTTAAAGTATTAAATGTTGCCCCTTTGATTGAGTGGTTAGCGAACCTAACTACAAATCGATGGGGTACGGGTTCGATTCCCGACAGGTACGAACATTTGTGTGATGTGCATAGACGTTTGTATTTCTGGGTTCGGGTATTTGTTATGTATGCAACTGTATTTATATATGTATTTCTATGTATAAGTATCGTTGACTTACACCCATAATACAAGCACATAATTTGCTTACTTTGAGTTTAAATCGATTTGTGTAATTTGTCCAGCGATATTATTATTATTATTATATTATTTACATTGTTATAAATGTGTTTATACAATATCAGTGTACATATGTATATTATTGTATTAGTAAAATATGAATGGAATAGATACAGTTTAAGGCCAGAAAAATACTTAACCTTGTTGAGAGTAGAGCATTCTGCATCTTTTTTATATCATAAGATAGCAAACAAGCAGATGGGTCTTCTGATGGAAAGAGTCAACCATCATCATCATCAACTATATAGACACCAACGATGTTAATGGTGCGTTGCTATCTTGTGGCGAGGTCTAATGCCACATGCATAAGTTTGCTGGCTACCTTACCCTCCAAACCGGAACACGACAGCGACAAGCACTGACGCTATTGCGATAGAAATAGGTAAGGCGGTGGTACCAGGCCCGAGCGAGACAATACAGAACTCTACCACCTAGCAATATATGGGATTTGAGATTTTTTAGTTTTACCGTTTCGTTTTTGTTCATTGAAACTGCAAGTCGTTTCTTCGTTATTTTTCTTAAATGCTAATATCGAAATTAACACTGCGTCTGGCCTATTGACCGAGAATACTGAAGTGCTATTTGAGTCCGTTAAATTGTAACCGTGCAGAACTCACACGTCATTGAAGATAACAAGATTATTGGAAGTTTAGGTGTTATTCGCCACCTACTTTATATTTATAACTCAAAAAATTTTGTAAAATGATTACTTAATAGCTTTTTAAATTGCAAATATCTTAAGTATATATTCTTGTGTACATTCGGATCCTGTTTGAATATAGATCATGCCTTAAAGCCAAGCAGTTTGTCATAAACAAATGATCAGCCAAACGTTCCACTTTTATCGTGACTACTAAGTGGTAGAGTTCAGATTTTTTTTTATAACGTAAAATAGCAAACAAGCAGTTCAGCTTGGCAGGACGGCAGTTGGTCTAATCTCCAGAGGAGCCCGGATCAACGGACCGGAACACGACAATAACAATTTAATTTAATTTAATTTAATTTTAATATTCACGGGACAAATTACACTTATTGATCTAACCCCAAAATAAGCAAATTATTTGCTTGTGTTATGGGTGTTAGTCAACGATACTAATATATAGAAATACATATATAAATACATTTACATACATAATAAACACCCAAACCCGGAAATACAAACATTTATGCTCATCACACAAATGCTTGTCCCCGTCGGGGATTGAACCCGAGCCCCGTTGATTGCGTAGTCATGGTCTCTAACCACTCGACCAACGGGGCGAACCAACAATCACTGATACTATTGCAGCAGGAATAGGTAAGGCGAGACGATGCAGAACTCTACCATCTAGTAGCCGTGTTAGTAGTAACTCGCATAGCCAATCGGTCGCCTTTAACGACCAGCCTGGCAGAACGACAGTAGGGCTATTCTTCAAAGGAGCCCGGACGAACACTGGGGAAAATGTGGTATCGATTTTGAAAATTAGTATGGAAAATATGGATATTTATTAAGGTTGCTATCAGCTTAGGCAATCGACAACATGCTTTAATAATTAATTTTAGATACAAGGAAACTAACTAAATGGTACACAGTAGGTAAAAAATATTTCAGTTGTTATACTTATTTAAAAAGTTAAGAACTTTACAAAAACACATACTATTTTAAGTTTTTATTTAAATATGTACCGGCTTCTATCACAGAGCTTCGCCCGCGAGTTATAGTTTTTCGTGCAAATTTTCATTAAGTCGCTGTCAATACCAAAAACGCGCATTCTATTTCTATTGGAGTAAACGAGATCCCACTATCAGAGTAACTGGGCGGCCAGGTCTTATAATAAACTAGCTGACCCGGCAAACGTTGTTTTGCCTTACATATTAGGAATCCATAGCGGACAAACAACGTGACACGTAATTTATATAAGACTACGGGATTGTCCTTCTACGCAGCCAAAATGGCTTTAGACTTTATATGGTGGTTATTCTTAAATTTTCTAATTTTCCGCGCAATTTTCTTAATATTTTCTTTTATAAGAACCTCCTCCTTACAATTACAAACACAACAAAAAAAATTACCAAAATTGGTCCAGCCATTCACACGTGATGTCGTGACCAAGGAAAATAGGGATTGATTTTTATATATATATAAGATAAATATATTCAAAAAAAGTGTAGATTATTTGCCAAATATGATTCGCTAGCGGTTTACGTATGAACGTACAGTACCCGGCGATAAATATTGCACATCGAACTTTGGAAAGAGACAGTCGGATAATTTCGGCTGCGTAGAGCGTTATCTCTGTCGCACAAAATACAAACAGTCCGGTAACTATTAGGAGCTGTTAAAACAAGTATGATTTGCTTCTTTAATATTTTTATTCTTTGTATAAAATACACTAATTTTTCTATAAGTGATGGCTTTAGGTTGGGATAAAATAAATTAAAAAAAACATGTTCACATTATATTTACGTATTTAATTATTTTGGAACATTACAGCTTTAGTGTACATAATAAACACCATTATACCTATTGCTAAAATGAGACATTGCAATAAAAATAATAATAATTCTAATTCTCAATTACTTCCATTTCACTATCTGTGCTCTCAAAGAGGTCAATATCACTGCCACTATCAGCCGTATTTATCACTAATCTATCAGTGTAATTGTCTAAACTGTGTTGAATGCTTCTATATTCATTCTCACATTTGATTGCATGATCGCAAACCTTTTTCCACTCTTCAGCGCCGATCATGTTTACTTTTTCAGTCAATAATGTTTTTACTGTAGTTAAGTTCATACCCACATTTCTAGAGGCTACATAGCCTTTCAGTTGAGACCATATATTTTCAATTCGATTAAAATCCGGATGATATGGTGGCAATCGCAACACAGTGTGCCCATGTTCGGCAAGTACTTTGTCCACAGAAAACTCTGTATACCTCTCCTTGTGCTGACATATAATAGCGTAAATCTGGGTTTTTGTTAATTTTGGATCAACTGGAATTTCGTGTCTGTTTAACCAGTTGATCATTTCCCGTTTAATGGTGTTTGAGTTGGGGGGGTCTCTCAATATATTTGTTGTGATAGGGTGCGTTGTCGATAACTAGAACAGAATCACTGGGTATATTTGGGATTAATTGGTTAACCAGCCATTTCTCATAGTTATCGTTATTCATTTCATTGTGATAGTCACCTGTAGTGTCCGTGGATTTATACGTTAAAAAAGCACCGGGTACAAAGCTTTTTCATTTCCCGCATGAACTATTATCAAACGTTGACCTTTTGAAATTGGCTTTTTTACTCCTTTTTTCTTATCGTCACTCCAAGATTTCCCTTTAGTGTGGGATGCATGTATATATGACTCATCCATGTAGACGATATTTTTTCCTGTTTCGCGAAATTTGCGTATTTTATCAAGGTATTCCATTCGTTTGAGACTAACGTCGTGCTTTTCCATTAGAATTTTTCGATTATCTTCCATTTTAGTGAACTGAAATCCCATGTCATGAAGTATTTTTCTCAACGTTTTTTCAGACCCATTGTAATTAATAGCTTCAGATAATTTAGCTTTTAATGATTTTATTGTTGGCAGTTCATTAAATCGTAAGTGAAAATCATACACCATTCTTCGAACAACATCGTAATCAAAATCGTCCATATCCAAACGAAATTGCTTTTTTGGTCTCCCTTTTTTTGGAGTGCTGAACTTAATTCCAGTCGAATGTGTTTCAGTACTGACTTCGTTTAATATATTGTTCAAAGTTCTTCTTGAAATTCCAGTGGCATTTGCAACTCGCTCTTGAATCTTCTTAAAATAACAACTTACATTTTCATCTACTTTTTTTTTAAATCTATCAGCTTCGGTTACAAAGTATTTATAAACATTGTAGATAATTTCACGTGACTGATCTCGTAAAGGTTTCCCTCTTTTTCCGAAAGATGCCATATTACAACTTTAAATTATTTAAATTTGTGGGTGTTATCAACTCTAAATATATATTTTTGATTGGGACGCGACCGCACTCTATCGTACTTGAACAACGACTGACTAAACGTCACATAGGTAGTGTGGGACTGAGATAACGCTCTACGCAGCCGAAATTATCCGACTGTCTCTTTCCAAAGTTCGATGTGCAATATTTATCGCCGGGTACTGTAATGCTTTTAATTGCAGACCCATATGTCAAAAAAATAAAGGTATAGAACCGTTAATGATGATTTTAAAACCAATCTTCGCAATTATTTTCTATCGACCCAATTTTGTTCAATTATGTATCGAATCGGCCCCGGTCTTTGAAATATGATACATATTAACATATATTTTTTGTGATGTGCTATAACAAATAGTTTTTCTTAAAAAACTGCTTAAATAACATCAATTTCAACAAAATATGGTCTTGTCAACCTCCTAATACTACTAGCATAATGTGGTCATTACATAACCTTAAACAATTACCTAAACATCTAAAAATATATAGGCGCGTGCTATATAGGTAAAATTTTAAAAATCTAATAAAGAACATTTAATTCGATACGACAAGATTTTAACCTGCGAATTCGCTTTTGTCATTTCATGTCACTTGATTTAATGTGGCGAAATTCTTATCGTGGTTCAAGAATTTTCATTGTTTTTTCCACTGATTAAATGAATAAGCCTTTCAAGGCAATTTCCTAGTATGTCAGTGTAGCTTGCATTTACACACAGAAGTACAGAGTTAAAGTACTTACCAGTTAAATAAAATTACTTCAAGGGTAATTTTTAAACCTTGTCATCTCATTCGATACGATAAAACAGTACAACATAGGTTATTTCTATTTTTTCACGATGTAATACATCTACAAATGTATGACATTTTTGATAGTGATAGGAGCATTTGTTTATAATGTGCGGCGACACGTTTCCTTCCCAATGGCGTGTCTATTAGTATTCATGTGGTGTGTGGTTTTTTCCTTGTTTGTTGAAATTTTTCATTGTTAAGTTTTTAAAATCTAGAAATATTTTGTGTATTTCTAGATTCTAAAAACTCTAATTTAACTCTGTTTGTTTTATAAATACGATATGATGTATAACACTCAGGTAAAATATGATTTCTTTATGGTATTTAACAAGAAGAGGTTTTTTGTTTTGTAATGAGTAAAAATATAGTGATGTCGGAATAACGCAGCATTTGGATCTTGGCATAATAAAGTAGTAAATTTAAAATTATCACTAAATCTAAACTTTACACCAAGGTTTATAGCTTCCGTTTAACTCTGTAATTAAGCTAAGGTCAATTTAAATATGTTTGTTTCTATTGAAAAAGATAATTAAAATAATATGATACATACTAAATAGTATTTTATTATAGTGGCATCTGTTCCTAACGTTATGTTATCCACTATTTTTAATATTTCTAGGAAATGCCTCTTTGTCAAGGCCGAAATTACTATGCATTTACCTAACATTCGAAATACGGGAAAATCGCCTCGTCAATACACACTAATCACTTCATTATGTTTATGTAGGCATGTCGTTTGTCTTTTGTTCTTTATCGCACTAATCACTAGATTACACGAAGTCGACAATTTAAACCCGTCTTCCCGGTTGAAATTCGAATGATTAATGATTTCGATTGCGTTCTGCCGACAACACGCTTCACCTTTATTAATCGTAATTTTTATGTTATTAGTCAAATATTGAATAATATTGTATTAGGCGAATGTTAAGTTCTCTGAAAAAGCTGGAAAAACTTTTAATGAAATAAAACTACAGACTCATCCTAAAACTACAGACTGCAGAATCACTTTTTTTCTTAAAAAGCAAAACACACTTAGTTTTAATTGTTATCAAAAAAGTTTTTATATCCCGAGTGTGTAAAATAAAATGAAGTACCTATTCCCCGTAAAATATATTACGGTACCAGAAAAGAGTTGCTGTAAGTATTTAAAATGTAAAATCAATATAATATAAAAATTATTTATTTAACTTCATTTTCTTTCCTCATATCATTAGAACATTTATAGTTTACAGCTGTAGGTAAAAATTTATGATTTTAAAATTTATTTGATAATACATAAATTACATTTTATATTCTTTTTTTATGTCGAATAATAATAGCAAGTTAATTAATCGGTATAACGATTATTCGCTATAAAAACTGTTCGCGGCATCTGTAGTCAATATGGTTTTTATTGAGAAAGTTAATTAATATTTTCCCCAATGTGTCTTCTACCGCTTTAACAAAAGGTAGAAACGTACTAGAGATAGTAAATTTCCGCAACGACTCGACCAGTTATTTGGTACCACCATCTTAACGCAATTGCGTCAACGCTTGTCATTGTCGTGTTCCGGTTTGGATGGTAAGGTTGACGATAGACTTATGCATGTGGCGGTGGTTTTTGTTTCCATCAGGAGAGCCATATGCCTGTTTAAAAACGGGACTTGACTTTCTTCACCTTGTTTGATTGGATAGTGCTAATGCCTGTCCCATTTTCACCTGTTAACCATTCCTGTGTTAAAATTGTTGTTTAAAGTGTCGTGGGTGATGAGAGATTTCGTGGAGATACCTGTCAGTGTTAGTGGGTTACCTGTACCTAAACTGTATGTATAAGTGTATCGTTATCAGCTACCATCACTTTCACATTCAAGAATGCCAAAAATATTACACTACACAAAGACAAACAAAATAAAAAAATATAAGGATGACAAAAAAAATTACTTCATCCTCTTTCTCTGTTAAAAAGGATAGTCTTCATAAATCATTACCATTAACAAGAAATTCCCACGCCTAAAATCCAATAATAATCTTATCAGAGATACTAGCAGATAACAGTGCTAACGGAGATAAGGTAAATCAACATTCTTTAATATTTTAATGCTAGATTTTTTGGTGGCTTCGCGCGATATGAGTTATTCACTATACCTTTGTACCTCGCTATTCGCAATATCTCATATCGCGGGCAGTCGCTAGTAATTGTTAATCTCTCAGAAACAGTAAGTATATTTTCTAGGTACCCTGATGTCCTTGTAAACTATTGCCACAGTCAACGAATCTTTATTTTTTAGGCAACAATAGCTACATTACAGTAACATTTCATCAATATGTAATTTTAATAAATACAATAACATCAGACCCCCACACATATGCTGGTATTTCATGAGTAGGCGAATAGCCAATATGGTTACACTATAACGGTGTAATTTTAAAAACCGTTTATTTGTTAGCATTATCTATTTTAGATTCATTTCGAGAAGTGAGTTTAACTATTGCTGTTATATAGGTGTCCAACTTCTGATGTTCATTTCCTTGTAAAATGTTATGACTTCGCATTAAGACACAGATTTTCTGTTAATATTTCGCGCCCCGTTCAAAGAATAGACTATTTGATTTATTTACCTCTCTGCCAGGCAAATGTTGCTGCTATATAGTTGCCCAAATTTTGATGTTCATTTACTTGTAAAATGTTATGACTTCGCATTGACACTGAGATTTTCCTGTTAATATTTCGCGCCCCGTTCAAAGAATAGACTATTTGATATATTTACCTCTCTGCCAGGCAAATGTTGCTGCTATATAGTTGCCCAAATTTTGATGTTCATTTACTTGTAAAATCTTATGACTTCGCATTGACACTGAGATTTTCCTGTTAATATTTCGCGCCCCGTTCAAAGAATAGACTATTTGATTTATTTACCTCTCTGCCAGGCAAATGTTGCTGCTATATAGGTGCCCAAATTTTGATGTTCATTTACTTGTAAAATGTTATGACTTCGCATTAAGACACTCAGATTTTCCTGGTAATAGTTCGGGCCCCGTTCAAAGAGTTTTCGGTTCTCGGAGTTCTATAACATATCGCCCAGGTTTGGTACCGCCGCCTGACTTTTGTTGTTGCAATAGCGTTAGTGCTGCTATGATACAGTTTAAAGGGTGAGGGAGCTGGTATGCTTATGCCGATAGCATTACTTCCCTACCATACGGATAGCAACGTACAATTAATATCTTTGATATCTTATCAATTTTTTGCCTAGCAAAATATTTAAAGTTAATTTATTTGGCATATTTACAGGTTGTATTAATTATATTAACTTGTTAATTACCGAGACCAACAACTTTACGTGTGTAAGCATCCGAGGAAAAGCACAGATGTAAACACATCGACACTGAACTGAAGGGTGCTAGAGTTTTTTAAATAATAAAAGTTATTTAAAAAATTAAACCGACCTCAAATATTACTCAACTATACCTATCTCTCAAAAACTACTGTACCGATTTTAATGAAACTTAGATTGTTCCCTATGTTGAAATATACCTGATGTAAATAAAAAAGAATAATCTTGATATGGCTTTTAGTTCCCGAGAAATTTATGGACAAATATACAAACATATATACAAACAACCACACTTACATTTACGGAATTTAGTACACATGCTTACTCTTAGACGTCTTAACAGGTCATCATACTCAAATATTATCCAATTCCAACAACATTACATATATACACGTCAAACTGATGACCGACTTTTCTTCGGTTGAAAATAAACCGGTAGCGCTTTTTGCCCGACCCGAAAATTTAATCCTAAGCCTCGTTGTTTAAGCTGAATGGTCTAATTACTAAACGAATGAGACAGACATTTGCCCGTGTTGGTTCCGGGATCCTTTGAAGAATAGACCAACTGCCGTTCTGCCAGACAGGTTGCAAAAGGCAACCGATTGGCTATGCGAGTCACTACCATCGTGACCACTAGGTGTTAGAGTTCTGCGTCGTCTCGCCCAGGTCTGGAACCACCGCTTTACTTATTCCTGCCGCAATAGTGTCAGTGCTTGTTACTGTCGTGTTTCGGTTTGGAAGGTAAGGTAGGTGGTAAACTTATCCATATGGCATTAGACCTCGCCACAAGACCTTGCAATACTACAGGTTAATTTTTACAAATTTAAAAATAGACACCAAAGATGTTAATGGTGCTATGCTATGCTATGCTATCCATGTGGCGAATTGATTTTACCCCAAAGTAGGCAAATTATTTACTTGCGAAATGAGTGTCAGTCGACAATATTAATTCATAAAAATATATCTATAAGTACTCAAATATATTTAATAAACACCCAAACCCAGAAACACAAATATTTACACACATTACACGAATGTTTGTCCCTGACAGGAATCAAACCCGACTTCATCAATTGCGTTATGAAGGTCGCTAACCACTCGACCAACGGTAATCGACGCTATTTTGGATTTTTGTTAGTGAATTTATTTATAACTAGCTGACCCGGCAAACGTTGTTCTGCCTGTTTAACTACTCTTATTTTTTTTCTATATTTTCTCACCTTTTAAACTTTACCTGGACTTCAACAATTAATTCAAAACCAAAATTAGCCAAATCGGTTCAGCCGTTCTCGAGTTTTAGCGAGACTAACGAACAGCAATTGATTTTTATATATAAGAAAAAAGATATAGATCTCTGAAACAGCACCTAGTCTATATTGATTCGAAGGTGTCATTTATATTGCTAGCTAGCTGTTTGCTGTAGATCTCGATTGTCAATCTCTATAGATGTCACTCCAAAATATTTTTCTGCTGAAATAATTTTCAAAATCGGTGCAACAGTTATATTATTATAAGTAGAAATTATTTCCTATAAACAAACTAACAAACTTTTCTTCCTTATAATATAAATATAAACATCATATAAATGCTATTACATATCATACTATAGCAGATAAGCAAGTGGCTCTTCCAATGAAAAAAGGCAAGCATAGCCTATTAATAGCAAAGATGTCAAAGGTGTGTTTTACCCTTGTGGTAAGAGGGTAGTAATATCATATGAATAAGTTTATTGGGTACTTTACTTTCCAAATTAGAACATGATAGTGAGCAGCATTGACGCTATAGCGGCAGTAATAGGTAAAGACATGGTACCAGACCCTGGCGAGCTGTTGCGGAACATTCGACTTATATCGTTTTTTTTTTCTATAATAAGACGGAAAACAAATATATGGCTCTCCGGATGAAAAGAGACAACCATCGCCTATGCGTATGGCAGGGTCTTAATGCCACATGCATAAGTACAGACTACCTTACCCTCCAAACTGGAACACGTCAGTGACAAGCGCTTACGCTATTGCAGCAGGAATAGGCAAGACGGTGGTACTAGACCCGGGCGAGACAATACAGAAGTCTACTACTTAATAGCCACAATGATAGTGACTCGTATTTCCAATCGGTCGCCTCTTCTGAACTGCTTGGAAGAACGGCAGATGGCCTATTCTTCAAAAGGAACCCGGACCAACACGGGGGTTATTTCTATTCATACTCAGAGCGAGAGAGATGGACTGATATAGAGAGGAACATACCCAAAAATATTTTTATACAGGCCGGTTTTAAACACAAACCTTACATAGTACGTAGATATTTATCTGTATATGTGTGGCCACTAGCCAGCCAAACTGTTTATGTGTGAATGAGCTCGACCTTGGACAGACTACAGAATACGGATAGCATGATATTCCATATTATTGTTACAGTGATGCAATTTGCGTAGGTGAAGCGCTGTTGTTATACATTATTAAATTCCCCGAACACTATAAATTATATTTAAATTCCATTATCCGAAAAAAATATTATCTCTTTGGTATAGTGATAGGCCGGTTGGACTTTCGATCATGAGATTACAGGACGGATTAGGCAATGCCACATGCCACATGCATAAGTTTACCGGCTACCTTACCCTCCAAACTGGAATACGACAGTGACAAGCACTGACGCTATTGCGGCAGGAATAGGTAAGACGGTGGTATCAGTACCTGACGCGGGCGAGACAATGCAGAGCTCTATCACCTAGTAGTTACGATGGCAGTGACTCGCTTAGCCAATCGGTCGCGTTCTAAGACCTGCCTGGCAGAACGGCAGTTGGTCTATTCTTCAAAGGAGCCCGGAACCAACACGGGGAAAACATGTGTTATTACATCTCCACTATACGTAAAGTATCGCGTTATTAACATCCTTTGTTAAAGTAAAACAGTATCTGTAGAACCTACATTTCAGCTTTAAGCAACACTTTAAACACCCTGTACAATCGCTAGTGTTGACAAGAAGTGAGGTTATAATAAATTTGTATTAAATGTTTTGTGCCAATACATAAAATAACACTACACGAAACTAACCCATTTAACACAAGGTCAGATAAGTTGACACGCGATTCAATCTCGCGTCTGGACAGTGTACACGTGGTCAATTGCTGAAAGTGTGGCAATGCTAGACATTATTTTATGAACAAATACGTAAAGCGAAAACTTTATACCCTTTTTTATGAAACTGAATGACTGAAGAATATAAAATTTGGCGCAGTTAAAGTTTATATGAATAAGAAATGCAAAAAGCAAATAGTTTTATATAAGAACTAGCTGTTGCCTGCGACTTCGTCCGCGCGGACTTCGTTTACTCCGCTCAGCACCTCCCCGTAGGTAATAGCGTTACAATATGTAGTCTATATGTTGACCCGACCTGTTAGTAATATTCATGCAAAATTTGAAGTAAATCCATGCAGTACTTTTTGAGTTTACCCCGGACATACATACAGACAAACAGACAAAAATTCTAAAAACTATATTTTTGGCTTCAATATCGATTGTAGATCACGCCCCAAGTATTCTTTTTAAAAAATATTCAACGTACAGTTTTGACTTTCCTACGATTTTATTATATGTATATAGATTTATGTTATGTGCGTTATGCTCGGGCCGTCCCGAAGTTACCTATATGCGCGCTAAGGCACCACGCAGTCCGAAATGTATTCGAAAATAGCCGATAATAGCCAGTCACATCTGCATTTATCGTGTCATTGCACGAAGCTTCATGACGGTAGACGCAAGTGCGGCACCAGCCTTAGAAATAAATTAAATTGATTATAAAACGTTACACTCACTGCCTTAAAAAACACACACACACACACACAAAAACCCACCCACCCACACACGCACACAGACACATATACATCACATACTCACACTCTCACACACAGATACGTATACTCTATTTTGTTTACAGTTAAAGTCGTCAATCTCAGAAGATATTTTAATATAATCTATGATCCAACAGAATCATAGTTTGTTTATCCTATAATTTGTCTAACAAATATTTGTTTTTTTTTATGTCGAAAGATACAACAAGCAGACAAGACAACAAAAATGTTAGTGGTGCGTTGCTATCCTTGTGGCGGAATCTAAATGCCACATGCATAAGTTTACCAGACCCATGGAACATAGAACAAGGGAAGTGAAGAGTGGGCGTGCCGCGTGCGTCACAATTATGCGCTGTTACTCTAAATTGCCTTAGTGATACTTACCATATCATTAGGAGATAATCGTCGTGCGAAAATCTATTATACACTGAATTATGCCGTATTGTGCCATCCTTGAATGCAGAAATGATAGTAGAATACAGATGATTAAAAATGGAGATATTTCATATCATTCGAAAGTACAATTTTCATTTTATTTTAATTAAATTCCTGATTTAATATAATCTCTAATAATATAATAGAAAGTCAAGCTAAAATCAGCCGTACACCTTACATATAAAGTTCATTTTAGGTTGACCTAATTTTTCTAGAAAGATATACGTAATGACAGTCATTACGTTATCGTTCTAGAAAGTTCTCTACTCAAATATGATCAACTGAAAAGTACGGAAAAATCAATGCTGCCATCTATTGTAGAATAGCGAAACTATTAAGATCTTAAGTTTCACTATTGTACACATAGATGAGTCTATTTTGAATAGACTACAAAAGGACGTAAATACTCTTTTTTTTGTAGCAAAATAAAATTTATTGTTACGCAGTTTGGTATATTTTTAAATGTTCTGTTTGTGTGTTTCGGATTATTGTTGTTTAAAATGAAAACGACCAATGAAACAATGTTTGCATTAGTAGTTTATATGCAATAATGCTTATTTTATGTGTGAGTGTGGCGATCGCGGTCCTGATACAAATGTTTGTACTTGCCAATTCCGTTGTTCTATGTTCCATGACCAGACCGGAATACGTCAATGTGTGTGTGTGTGTGTGTGTGTTGTTGTGTGTGTTGCGTCTATACGTTCTTACATGTAAGTGCATATGTATATTGAGCGAACTCACAATGTTGCTTCTAAATTATAATAAGAAAAAATGGAAAGCATGGCTGTGAACGTCTAAATATAAATAAATATATATATATATATATATATATATATATATATATATATATATATATATATATATATATATATATATATATATATATATATATACAACAACAAATTATAGTTTATAGGATGCTGCATGAGTCATAGCAGCAAAAAACGTCAAGTACTGACGCTATTGCGGCAAGAATAGGTAAGGCGGTGGTACCAGATCCGGGCGAAACAATGCAGAACTCTAACACCGAGTAGTTACGATGATACTGACTCGTATAGCCAATGGTTCGCCTCTTACGAGCTGTAAGGCAAATTATCTATTGTTCAAAAAGTGTCTCGGAATATTATCAAGTAATTACTTAAAGCATAATAAAGTCGTTTTTTTTAAAGAAGAGGGGGCAAACGGACAGGAGGCTCACCTGATGGTAAGTGATTACCGCCGCCCATAGACAAATTCACTACCAAGGGTCTTGTAGTTGCGTTACCGGCTTTTTACGAATGAGTAGGCTCTTTTCTTGAAGGTCCCTAAATCGTATCCGTTCGGAAAAATTTCTGCAGATAGCTGGTTCCACATAGGAGTAGTGCGGGACAAAAATTGCCTCGAGAATCGCACGGTTGTGGACTTCCAGACATCGAGATGGTGAGGATAAAACTTTGAATTTTGTGCGATGTCCGATGGTGAAATTCGGCGGTAAGAATGAATCCAAACAGTTCTTCGGATATTAATAAAATTATATTACGACTAGCTGTGTCCGCGACTTCGCCAGTGTGGAAAATTTTCTTAAAGTAGCCTATGTTACTTCTAATATTACCGAGGTTTAAAAGATAGTCCCGGAGTTTTATCCGCATAGTTCCTATTCCCGTGGGATTTCTAGGATAAAAACTATCTATGTTCTTTCTCGGGTCTCAAACTATCTTTATACCGAATTTCATTCAAATCCGTTCCGTAGTTTAGGCGTGAAGAAGAGAAAGACAGAGTTACTTTCGCATTTATAATATTAATATGGGCTAGTATGGATTATCTGATTAATACTTTTAAACGAGCAATTCTTGTATGTATATTTGACTCTATGTTAAGTTATTAAACTTTATGTTAAGTTATTAAAGATTATTTTTAATTGAAAAAACAATGAGAATACTACGGCTTTAATTGCTTCTAAATATAAAATTTAAAAGTATGTAATGTCATATCAGGGAGACATTTTGCCCAATTGTAACCACCTGTGACAAACTATGTACGGAACGGTAAGTCCAAAGCCATATAGTTTATAAATGGCCCCTAAGCATCTAGATTCTACAGCCCTAATGCGCAACAAGGAAATAGTTACATAAGAAAAAAATAAAAATTTACACCAAACGTTCTCAGTTCCCGCAATAGGTACGTGACCTCTGCAATGCCACTGCAACAGGACAGCACTGTCAGAAATGGGATAAACTCACCAAAAGTTTTGTAAATAAAGGATCTTAAATTTTCCTCCAATTACCCCTTCTAATATATCAGCAGTAAACCAAAAGCAGGCAGTACTTACTAAACACACGTTTCACTTCGTAATCGAAGCCTCTTCAGGAGAAATTAAAATCTCTTGTTGAAGTATTTACTTTTAGTCTTATTTATTTGTATTTATTTTGTTGAGTCATGAGTGAATTGATATGGATTTTCGCAAATGACACCCGACAGTCTAATCAATAAGTTTGATAGTGTGCGAAGTCAGACTTCGTTATATCCTGTTAATTTTTACGCATTTGGTATGTAGTAGTTAGCGAGAGGAGCGCTTGCGTCAATAATGTGTATAATAGTCATACTTATCCATACTAATATTATAAATGTGAAAGTCTGTCTGTCTGTCTGTTACGCTTTCACGGCTAAACGGCTAGACCGATTTTCATAAAACTTGGCACGAAAATAGTTGAAGATCTAGGGTCAAATATAGGCTAATTTTTTTTTTCAAAAATCAACCCCTAAAAAGCTAAAATAGGGGATAAAAGTTGTATGAAAATCTATTTAGACGACATGTTAATCTCGTCGTTAATGTTAACTCGCGGGCGAAGCTGCGGGTCAGCTAATAGCACCATAAATTTAAAAGTACTTGGCTGGTTTTTTATCTTGTGCAATCCGCTACCAGTACGTACTATTAAGGTGACAATGAAACATATTTACAATGCCTTTATTTAGCGTCAGCAAGTCAGAATTTACTTGCAAACAATACATTATTCTTTTACTTAGAGAATATTTAGACAATGGTGTTTATTGTCGTGAGGACTAGGTAAATTTAACGCGAGGTCATAATAATTTTGGTATGTTATATAATTTATTGTTTGGTATTACCAAGGATGATATTTTTTCTATATGGAATTACATATAATGAATTCATCATTTCAAATAAGAAACTTTGAAAATAAAATATAATACTGACATCGGTTCTCTTGCGGGATAAACGGATAAAACGAGTGTTAGTATACGTTCCGGTTATATTTTTGTTACGACCAAAGCTAACTTGATATAATTAGATTGATCGGGTGCTATTCGAAGGTCAAGAGTCTTTGTATGAAAAGAGCTATGAGATACCCGGGAAATCTGCAAAGATCGTGTGCCTGGCTTTCTCTTCCTATCCCATAAAGGATCTGGCGCAAAAATTTGTATGTATGTATTTTTGTGCCGGTTGACACTGACTAGCAGAAAAGCTATTTATTACTAGATTTTATCCTTTGTTACACAAACTGTTACAACTTAGACACTCACGCAACGCTTCGCAAGCAATTCTTTATCTACATTGAAGCACGAAGCTAGCTAAAATGTAAACAATATATAAACGTTTAGTTAAAATGCTTAATGAACATTTATAGCTAATGTATCTGACGATACGGGGATAATTTGCAATGGTAGGTAGTTATTTTTATCTAATAGTTCTTTGAGTCACTTCCGCTCACAGATAATAACGTGTACTTTTACAAGCCATGTCAGAAAAATATGACTTGTAAAATTGGTGAAGCAATCTGTGGTAAATTGTATAGTTTAGTGGAAAATTACGTTGTTGTTGAATTGATTGTGAAATGACTAATTTTTTATTTATATATTTTTTCTCTCCTTGAAATTTTATAATGTTTTGTATAAAATTATTTGAATCCCGCTGTCCGGGTCTGTCATGTACGTATGTAACTGGTTATCTGACTACCTCATAAGAAATATGGCGTGAATTTACAATTCATTATATCTTAATTGTTAGATTATGTTAATAACTAATATATTTTAAATATTATTAAATTATGTATAAAAAATAAATAAAATTGATTGAGTCACTACCATCGGTACTACTAGATCTCTACCACCTTCTGCATTGTTTCCTGGTGTCACCGCCTTATCTGTTCCTGCCCCAATAGCATCAGTGCTTGTCACTATTATGTTCAGGTTTGGACGGTAAGGTACCCGGTAAATTTATGCATGTGGCATTAAGACCCCGCCACAAGGATAGCACCGCACCATTAACATCTTTGGTTTCTACAGACGATGGCTGTATTTTTCTCCCTTTCAGGAGAGCAATCTGCTTGTTTGCCATCTTATGATATTATAAGAACATACTTTCAACTCTAAATATCGTTGGCACTTGGTAAAACACATTCATATGGGTATTTATATACTTTATTTAAAATAGAGGGGGCATACGAGCAGGGGGTGCAACTGACGGTAAATGATTACCGCCGCCCATGAACATCCGCAATACCGCAGGTCTTGCAGTTGCATTGCCAGCCTTTTAAAAATGAGTAAGCCCTTTTGTTAAAGGTCCCCAAGTCGTATCCATTCAGAAACATCCCTGCCGGTAATTGACTCCACAAAGGAGTAGGAAGTATGAGGTAGAAAGTGCCGAGAAAGCGCACGGTTGTGGATTTCCAGACATCGAGGTGGTGAGAATGGAATATACTTTAAAGATATTTAGATTTTACCGTTTTGTTTATTAACACGGACGTTGGTTTGTCCTGATGATGCGATAAAACTCAAAACTGGTTGCTAGTAACCAGTTAACCGGTAACTGTTATGTAAAATGAAATCTCTGTAATCTATCTAGTTTTAAAATCTAAGAAATGATATTAGTTCAATTTCAATCTATAAGAACTTTATAACTTTTCCCCCCGTGTTAATCCCGGGCTCCTTTAAGGAACAGGCCAGCTGCCGTTCTGCTAGGCAGGTTGTCACTAACATCGTGGCTACTAGGTGGTAGAGTTCTGCATTGTCTCGCCCGGGTCTGGTACCACCGCCTTACCTATTCATGTCGCAATAGCGTCAGTGCTTGTCATTGTCGTGTTCCGGTTTGGAGGGTAAGGTAGCCGGTAAACTTATGCATGTGGCATTAGACCTCGCCACAAGATAGCAACTCACCATTAACACATTTGGTGTCTATAGACGATGGTTGTCTCCTTCCATCAGGAGACCCATCTGCTTGTTTGCTATCTTATTTTATATCATAAGATAATCATAAGATATATCATAGAATATCATATATCTTATGATTATCTTATGATATAAAATAGATTAGATCATAGAATATCATAAGATAAAAAATATGGACCTGCTTTGAGTAACTAAAGATTACCACAATTAATGCTAATAAAAATAGTTAATTTAAAACCTATCCTTCCGCCTACTTATATAATAAATGCGTAAATTGTTTTGATGTATGTTGGTTACTTTTAAACGCAAAAATGGCCGAAACTATTTAGATTAAATTTGACACACATATAGACGATGACGTGGATTAGCATATAAGATACTTATTATCCAGGAGAAAGAAGTTGTTGCATCTTTTTTTTTGTGGGATACACCAAAACATTGTTTTATATCACAAGATAGCTAACAAGCAGATGGGTTTTCGGATGAAAAGAGTCAACCATCACCTATAGACACCACAGATGTTAATGGTGCGTTGCTATCTTGAGGCGACATCTAACGCCACATGCATAAGTTTACCGGCTACCTTACCCTCCAAGCCAGAACACGACGGTAACAAGCACTGAGGCTATTGCGGCAGGAATAGGTAAAGCGGTGGTACCAGACCTGGGCGAGACAATGCAAAACTCTACCACCTAGTAGTCACGATGGTAGTGACTCACAAAGCCAATCGGTCGCCTTCTACGACCTGCCTGGCAAAACGGCAGTTGGCCTAGTCTTCATAGGTGCCTGGAACCAACACGGGGATATTTATGATGCAGCGAGCTGCAGGGCGCAGATAGTACAGAAATATTCTCATCCTTTTTCAAAAGTCGCCTCTGCGGTTTAGTGGTCTCGTCGTGGTGTCGATGTTTGCCGCACGAGGTCTCGGGTTCAATTCCCGGGTCGAGCAAATCAAAAATGTATTTTTTCAGTTTTCTGGTAAGAACGACGTTGTCCGGGAATGGATAAGTGCTGGGTTGGCGACAGGCTTGCCACCTATCACAATATAGTGCTAAGTATCTTCGGCTAATCATGGGTGCACTTGTTATACCTCTGCCTTCCTCTTCAGGGATACGGGGGGGGGGGGGGGTTCTTTTTTAAAGTTGCATGAAATGTATTGAAGTATCTGTAAACAGTAATATCTTTGTAAATTTGATTAAATTAGAATCTAAGAAATAATATTTATTCAACTTTCATCAACATGAACTTTTCAGTTTTATTTATCTGCTTTGATTGACTCAATATTCGATATCCAACTAATGCGTAGTTACTTTGTAAATTTCTTTATGATGGATCATCTTGTGTTTCGAACTTTTAAGAAACCGATACTTTTAACGATGTTGTTTTCATATTAATAAAAAAATAATAAATAAAAAATAAATATCATTGGACAAATTACACAAATTGATCTAACCCCAAAGTAAGCAAATTATATGCTTGTAGTATGGGTGTCAGTCAACGATACTAATACATAGAAATACATATATAAATACTCTAATATATTTAATAAACACCCAAACCCAGAAATACAAACATCTGTGCTTATCACACAAATGCCTGTCCCTGCCGGGAATCGAACCCGGACCCCATTGATTGTGTAGTCAGGGTCTCTAACCACTCGACCAACGGGGCGATTTTCATATTCAATCGTTATAACAAAAAAACCGAAAGATTCGATCTAGCAAAATTTGATTATGTCAGAATCTTGGTAATGAAAGTGTGGCGGATGATGACATCACATGGCGAATGATGGGAGACCATCTTAACGGTGTAAGGTGAGCAGTGACGCGACTGAAATCCCCTAAGAAGCGTGGTTACATTAAATATTATCAAATGATTAAAAAATAGCTGTTGTCGACTTTGTTCTCGTGAACAAAAAAATATTTTCTTTTGCTTAGTCGGGTAAAATAATAGCTTATGTTATTAGTATTACAGAGTAACGTATTTTTTAATACGTGAAAGAATTTTAAAATCGGTTGAGCAGTTTTGCAGTTTATCCTTTTTTTTTTTTTTTTTGCAGCATACTCTCTAATCCATACTACTCGTAATATGGAAACCTCGCAAGTGCGAGTCGAATACGCGCATACCATACCATACCATTTATACGAAACGGCAAGCAATCACGTTTATTATATGGCAACCTCCCTTATATATTTATTTATTCTGTTGTTAGTATGTATTTGTTGTTATAGCAGCAACAGAAATACGTCATCTGTGAAATTTTCGACTGTCTAACTATCACGGTTCATGAAATACAGCCTGGTGACAGACAGACGGATAGTGGCAAGTGATAATTTGTTATATTTTATATCACAAAGGATAACAAACTAGTAAATAGCTCTTCTGCTAGTCAGTAATAATCGTTAATCTTAGACACAAAAAATACATACAAACATATCTTTCCGCCAGATCCTTTATGAAATAGGCAGAGAGAGCCAAGTGCACGATTCTTGCAGATATCCCGGGTTTGCCCAAAAATCATGACTCTACGTGCACTCGGCTTACAGAGACTCTTGACCTTCCGATTAGGGATGCAAAAGATACATCAATTTTTTCAAACATCGATATATCGTTCATAAACATAGATGTTTTAACATCGGTAATGAAACTCTAAACATCGACGATACGTTGTTCTTTATGAGAAATGTTTTATGACGATGATTTATCATAGTACCGTCTTCCCCCCGCTCTCAAGTACCCCAACAAAATATTCGATACAAGTAATTTGTATGGCAAAACATATCCATAATCGACATCGACGTATCGTTCATAAATTCCTATGTTTTTAACATCTATGTTTTACTCTAAAAACATTGATGTCCTGATATCGATTTTTTTTTTATGTCATAAGATAGCAAACAAGCAGATGTGTCTTCTGATGGAAAGAGTCAACCATCGTCTATAGACACCAAAGATGATAATGGTGCGTTGCTATCTTGTTGCGAGCTTTAATACCACATGCGTAAGTTTACCGGCTACTACTACTACTGTTTTTATAAGCGATGTTCTATCCCTACTTTCGATAGCAAAGGCTAACTTGACATCTGATGCGAGGTTTTGGAGATATAATAAGTGGGAAGTCGGTTGCTGCAGTTTTATTGCGTTAAAAAATATGAATATTGTTACCCATATGGCCTACGTGGAAAAACAACAGACTATTTTTTCATAACATAGCAAACAAGCAGATGGGTCTCCTGATGGAAAGAAGAACTATCGCCTATAAACACTAAAGATGTTAATGGTGCGTTGCTATCTTGTGGCAAGGTCTAATGGCACATGCATAAGTTCACCGGCTACCTTACCCTCCAAACCGGAACACGACAGTGACTAGCATTGATGTTATTGCGAAAGGAATAGGTAAGGCGGTGGTACCAGATCCGGCGAGACAATGCAGAACTCTACCACTTAGTAGCCACGATGGTAGTGACTTGCATAGCCAATCGATCGCCTTTTACGACCTACCTGCTAGAACAGCCAGTTGGCCCATTCTTCAAAGGAACCCGGGACCAACACGTGGGCTTTCTTTTGTTAGATTAGTAATTAGTTCAGGCTATCAAAAACCTAGTAGTAATTAGGTTAAAAATAATTTTGACGCACATTATTTGCTATCCAATGAAAAAAAAAGGAAGACAAAAGAATCATGGATGTAATGGAAGCAAGGCGAATCTGAAGGGATTGTGATATATTGCATTCAGTTATCTCTGACACGGGCGTGAATATTTATGTTATATATCTTTATATTTTGTGTGTTACATTTTTACTCAACGTATTTAATTAGTGGTCTCTGTGGTTTAGTGGTCCCGTGTCGGTATTGTTCGCGTGAGGTCAGGGTTCTATTCCCAGATTGTGCTATTCAAAATGTATTTTTTTAGTTTTCTGATGAATGTTTTTCATCAGAAAACTAAAAAAACATCAGAAAACTTTGCCCGTGATTGGATAAGTGTCTGATTGGCGATAGGTTTACCACCTATCGCATAATGGAACTAAGTATCTTCTGCTAATCGTGGGTGCACTTGTACGTTTACCTACCTCTTCAGGAGACGGCGTGAAGATTTAATTAATACATATTACACCGTTTTTTTTAAACTTCCTAACTTATGTATGTAATCATTAGTTACATGAAAATTATGCGTGTTCTCACCGGATCGTGTGTCATTTTGTTCGTTGGCAAAGTTGCATTGTTAGATTTTTTCTCGAGTTGCATATTTGTGGTTATACAATTATGAAATAATCACAATCGAAGGCTGAGAGAAATTTGATGAATGAATGTGTGTAACTTATGTTGCTTACTCATTGACGTATGATTTATAATGATTTATCGATGAAGAAGTGATAGATACTCGATTGTAGAAGAATGTTATGAAATGGCGATTACTTATCGGATCGTTAAATTTAAATGGACGTTTCACTGCGCAACAACATAACTGTACTGACTACAGGAAGACAAGTCAAACAAAAAATTCTCCACGACCTTTTACGATATTTACGTGTTATCTATATATTAAAATGTGAAGGGAAAATTTTGTACTCCTTTTTGATATACAATTGTGCGAACGGTGAAGTTACAAAGTATGAAATTTGGTACAGTTAAAGTTCACATTGCGGAGGACTGCAGAAACCTAATATTTTTAAGTAAAATGCATTAGAATCGATAAGAATACATTAATAAAAATAGATATTACACACACTACATTCATATGACAAACATGACCATATGACACATGGGCGTACGCAGGTTCTGGGGGGGGGATTTTCTAACGTAACATTTTAAGGATATATTTTTATCTACAACAGTAAAGAGTGAGTAGGAATGTAAACAAAATCCAAGGGGGGGGAGCAGTTGCCCCTCCCTGCCCCCCCCCCCCCTCTCGGTACGCCCATGAATATACATATATCTATACTATTTCATTTACGGCTAAAGTCATTATCAAACTTGAGATTTTATTGTTTAGCCTATGTTCGAATTTCGGCCACAGACACAATAGGTAGCAATTATATTAGTACCCATGTTATAATTGCGAAAGTCTGTTTGTTACGCTTTCACTGTTAAACCATTGAATCAATTTTGATGAAATTTGAGTAAAAGATAGTTGAAGACTCCATGTCAAAATTAGGCTTATCATCACTCCTTAAGGAGCTCAAATAGGGCATGAAAGTTTGTGTGAATAATTATAGTAACGCCTACATACTCTACTAGGGTCAGCTTGCAGTAGCGTAGCTAGCTAATCAATCGCTTTTTACGACCTTCCTAGCAGAACGGCAGTTGGTCTATTCTTCAAAGTAGACCGAACCAACACGCGGTATTTTCTGTTATTTATTATTATTTTACCTAGACACCAAAGATTTTAGTTGCGCTTTTCATTCGAAAAAAAGTTTTTTGTTTTGAGTATTGTGTTTCAATTTAGAGTATAAGGTAGCAGGTAAAATATTTCTGCCACATCTGGCATAATATTTCTGCCACGTGAACAGCAACACCATTAATATCCTTGTTGTATAAGTAAGATGGTTAGATATCAGTAGAACCATGCTTGTGTGTTATTCTATAATTTAAAAAAATATATCAGTCAAAATGTAAAAATTAAATAGAACCTCATTAAACTGATAATCAAGTGGTCGAATGGTGAACCTAACTCGAATTGATGGATTTCGGGTTCGTATCCTGACAGTTACAAATATTTATGTGATGAGGATAGATGTTTGTATTCCTGTACAAGCAAATAATTTGCTTACATTAAGGTTATTTCAATTCGTGTTATTTATCCAGCGATATTTATTATTATTGTAATCATTTTAAACCAAAACCCTTGAAAGGCTCAAATTAATTATAGACTTTAGTTATTTAGATACTTACAGTTTTTACAATGAAATCTTCAAGCATTTAATTAACGATTGCAATGAGTCATAGTAGAAATTGATAACATCAACTTGCTCAAGCCATCAAGCAAAACAATGCAACTATCTCATCACGCACTTGCAAAATAAGTTGCATACATTCCCGAGACCTTTATGGACAGACATGCCGAAGCTCAAATTATTTCTGAAGATGATAGATGTGAGTAATGACTACTGATTAATTTGAACTTAAAAGTATCTAGGTTTATTGGTAATTTGTGTTGCTAGAGAACAGCAATGTTTCGTGATTGAAATCTTTAATTAACCTTGGATATCTATAATCGCTTTGAGTTTTTTTATATTATATCTAGCTATCTACGGAGGTTCCTAATATGAGTACTTATCCAAGCTAAATAAAATTATTTAAAACTTATTAAGCTAACCCGGCAAACCTTGGTCTGCGATATAAATTATTTATAGTGAACTAGCTGTGCCCGCGACTTCGTTCGCGTGGAAAAAATTCTAAAATAAAAACCCGCATAGTTCCCGTTCCCGTAGGATTTCCGGGATAAGAACTATCCTATGTCCTTTCTTGGGTCTCAAACTATATTTGTACCGAATTTTATCCAAATCGGTATAGTGGTTTGGCCGTGAAAGCGTAACAGACAGACAGACAGACAGACAGAGTTACTTTCGCATTTATAATATTAGTATGGATTTTTATGCCAAATTAGAAAAATAGAAAAAAATCGACAAAAAAATTGAAACAGAATTCTGGATATGGAACATCCTAATCACAAAGCGGTATGAAATATATTTTACCTGCTCTTATACCTACTACATATACCAAAAAAATAGATTTTTATAATTATATTAGAAGATTAGAAGATCTAAATACTTGTTATGAGATAACCCAAGTTCGTGTTCGAATAGCTTCGGTCTTCTTATAATCTCTAAAGCGGAACGTGACTACGTAAGAAAGTAACGATCATTTTATATCATATCATTTAACGTTGTTCTATAATTTAGAAGTAATACTTCTATTGGCGTGTAAGTGAAAAATGGTATGAGTGAAATTTTACAATCCATACGCATAGCAACACGAAAAGTGAACGATGAATGTTCATGCAAATATCCCCTAGAAACCAAATTATTTTTAACTTCCCACTACGTATGTAGTAGATAACAATAAGTTACTGATTTTACGCCGATTTTCGAAAATCGAATTTTCACCAGATGTCCACGTTTTGAGGTCTTAAGAACCTTTTCCGACCATTTTCACGATGATGCATGTGTGTGTGTATGTGTGTATGTAAACATCTGATAACTTATGAAAGGCTAGACCGATCGAAACGCGGTTGGTAACATTCGATTGAATTCCGCTCAACTTAGACTTCCTGAAAATTGGAACCGATTCGGTTCGATTTTGAGAAATGTTGAAAAAACAACAAAAAAAATTTCGGTGAAACAGTATTTTTTAAATATAACTTCCAGATTCATGTACCGATTGAGTACAAAAACTAATCAGCTCTATTCCTCAAAAAACTACGTCTTATACATAAGTTGCATCAAAATTAGTTTATCTGTTTGGGAGTAATCGTTGACGAAAAAGTCGACGAAAAACGTGTTTTCTCGACATAACTTCGATATTTTTCGACCAATCATTTTTTGGTATTCTACGATATTTTAGTACTAAAATAAAACTACGTTAAATACCGTTTTAAAAATCAAAATAGAATCTAATTCTCAAAACTTATGGCTTTTCAAATATTAAAATTACATTGTTTTTATCAAACTTACTTAATTTTTTTTTAAATAACTTTCAAGCTAATTCATCGATTGACTTAAAAAAATTATCAGCTTTTATCCTTTAAAAACTGCATCAAATACCGGCAATTTAATAAAAATCGGTCAATTTGTTTAGGATTTATCAATGAAGAAAATTAAAATGATTTTTCACATTACATCGAAATTTTTCAACCTATCGATTATTTAGCTAAAGCAATATTTTAGATCTCAAAAATTGAGTTGAATGTCATCATCGTTTTCAAAATATACAGCTTTTCAAAAATAAATATACTAGTTGGTAGAGTTCAACAGTGTCTGGTACCACCGCCTTACCTATACCTGCCGCAATAGCTTATGAACGTGGCATTAGACCTCGCCACAAGATAGCAATGCACCATTAACCCCTTTGGTGTCTGTAGGCGATGGTTGACTCTTTCCATCAGGAGACCCATCTGCTTGTTTGTTATCTTCACTACATAGTATAAAACAAAGTCGCTTTCTCTGTCTGTCCCTATGTCCCTATGTATGCTTAAATCTTTAAAACTACGCAACGGATTTTGATGCGGTTTTTTTATTAGATAAATTGATTCTTAAGGAAGGTTTTTGTATATAAACCTTTCCGATATTCCCACAGGAACAAAAGCTACGCGGGTGACACCGCGGGCAGGTCGCTAGTATGATATGTAAAAAAAGAACATTTTTAATTTAGTCATGTAATGTCGAATTGATTTTTTTCGCTTCCTGTGGAACAAGATTCACGTATCAATATTCAACTATGTGCCCATCGTATTAAGTCTATTTTACGATGACATTTTTGTTCATGCATTTCATTTCATGCAGGTTTTGTAAATTATCATATTTTAAAGTATTTGAAAAAACAGTAGTCTTTCAGTTCAAATCAGTAGATCAGTAGAATTCTGGGAAAATCAGTAGATCTCCAGAAAAATCAGGAGGTCTGGCAACGCTGCACACACATGTCCCGCGTGCTTGTAGTAGTGCAGTCGATTCGCGCCTTTGTTTCTAGATATGCCTCTTACCGTATTACTTTTTGATGGTGGGTCGCCATCCTTGTGCAAAGGATGTAATGCCGTAGTATTGGTCCCGGACTTCTTTGAAGAATAGGCAAACTGCCATTCTGCCAGATATGTCTGTTCGCTCCACTTGGCAAAAGGAATAAGGTTTATTAATTTAAACATCAAATAACGGAATATCGAATTATATTAAATACAAAATAAAGGACTTATTACACTTTATTACTTACAATGTATATTAAGCAACTTTACTTCTCAATTCCACAAAGACGAATGCTTCGAAAACATATCTGACAGACCTTTTTATAGTGTTGTATTTTATTCGACTACCGTCTAATTATTACCTTAATTAAATAGTTAAAAATATGTTAAATAATTAACAATTCTAAAAATTTCATAAGATTTTAATAATTAGTAAAGAATGACTACTTCAGCTTTATATTGACACAATAATTTAGAAATTGATGGCCTCATATACTCATTTTATGTATGTTTGTGTAAAATATTGCCAACAGGTCGTAAAAGCGATCGATTGGCTATGCGAATCACTACCATCGTGGCTACTTGGTGGTAGAGTTCTGCATTGTCTTGCCCGGGTCTGGTACTACCGCCTTACCTATTCCTGCCGCAATAGCGTCAGTGGTTGTCATTTTCGTATTTCAGTTTGAAGGGTAAGTTAGCCGGTAAACTCATGCATGTGGCATTAGACCTCGCTACAAGACAGTAACGTACTATATCTTTGGTGTCTACAGGCGATGGTTGACTTTTTCTAAATCTAAATCCACAGCAAGACATTGCTGAACGTAGGTATAACGTAGGTGTAACGAATTTGATTGTAAGCTAATTTGGAAACTTTTGAAATTCTCTTATCATATGTGCGATTAACGGAACGACCTTACACGAAATTAAAAATTAATTATTACAGCATAATACTTAACATATCAAAGTTAACGTAGCTATAACAGTGTCTGCCATAAATAATATTTGAATTCACTGGCCTCTACGCGAATGAACATTTCATGGGTCAGTGTCCTTCCTCACATTCAATCACAAAAACATTACAAGAACAAATACCTGGACTATAGTTTTACATTTAGACCATGTACATATATTAAAAAATGAAAAGTAATATGAGCGTGTAATAGGTACATACACATACACACAGACACGTGTGTATTGGTGTGTACTCATGTTTGTATGTGTGTGCGTATGTGTGTGTGCGTATTCGAAATGGTGTACAGTTAGAATATGTGATTGCTTGAATGAACCATTGGATGTTTATTTTCTGTGTGTGTCTGGTTATCATTCAAGAACAGTTTGACCGATCTTGATGAAAATTGGCACACACTGAGAAAACGTGTTTGCACTAATAATAGGCTTATACATTTCATTGCTCTCATAAAATTACTACAATCCGTATCCATAATACAATCTATACTAGTATTATAAAATTGTAGAGTTTGTTTGTTTGTTTGGATGTACGCGGTAATCTGGAAAACTACTGAACCGATTTGAATAATTCTCTTTGAGTTGGATAGCCTGTTTATCGAGGAAGGTAATAAGGCTATATAATATCATGCTACGACCAGTAGGAGCGGAGTAAACATAGTCCGCGCGGACGAAGTCGCGGGCAACAGCTAGTAGTTTATATTAGATCTGCTTTTGGATTCACAAACATAATCCAAAAGCAGATCTGATATAAACTTTGAACTTGACTCTGACATCCTTTGATTAATTGTGAACATTTTTACATTGTATTGTGTAAAATTTGGTATTGTTTTGCTGGTTTAGTGTCAAGGTCAATTCGTACATTTCATCAAAAGAACGAAATAAATAAATACTCACGGGACAAATTACACTTACTGATCTAACCCCAAAGTAAGCAAATTATTTGCTTGTGTTATGGGTGTTAGTCAACGATACTAATACACAGAAATACATGTATGTATAAATACTAGAATATATTTAAAATACACCCAAACCCGGAAATACAAACATTTGTGCTCATCACACAAATGCTTGTCCCCGTCGGGGATCGAACCCGAGCCCCGTCGATTGCGTAGTCAGGGTCGCTAACCACTCGACCAACAGGGTGGTCACATTTTAGATTTTATGTAATGTTTAACTATAATTGCCTCGATAGTTTTATCGTTCCTGTTAGTAGGCTAACAAGTTCGTTGCTTATACATTCAGAATTATTTTTTGTATTTTTACCAATTTTTAAGATCGGGTCAATTTGGATAAAAGATATTACTGGTCTTAAAATAAGGGAAAATCTGTCAGCATGAGAAATTCGAGAAAGCAGGTAGAAAATTGTCGCTAACGTGTTTTGGCTTGGTAGCTAAAAAACTTATGCATGTAGCAATCCAACTCCGCTACACAGATAGCAACGCACCAACAACATCTTTGGTGTTTATAGGAAGTGGTTAGTCTCTTTCCATCAGGAGAGCCATTTGTTTGTTTGCTATTTTAAGACATAAACAAAATCTGTTATCAACATCATCTTGGTATTTATGGCTAAATTCACAGTTAGATCAAATTTTATTTACCTATTATATACGTAAGAAGATTTATTTTCTATTTTTAACTTCCCGCTACGTATGTAGGTAGATTTTAGATAAGGATTTACTGATATTGCCCCGATTTTCAAAAATCGAGTTTTCACAAGATGTCCACATTTTGAGGAACTAAGACCCTTTTCCGACTGTTTTCGCGATGACGTCAGTATGTCTGTACGTATGTATTTGTGTGTGTGTGTGTGTGTGTGTGTGTGTGTGTGTATGTGTGTGTGCGTGTGTGTGTGTCTATGTGTGTATGAAAACATCTCAAAGCTTTTGAACGTCTTGACCGATCTAAACGTGATTGATGGCATTCAATTGAATTTTGCTCAACTTAGACTTTCTGAAAATTTGATCCAATTCGGTTAAGATTTTGAGAAATTTTGAAAAAACATCAAAAAAAATTTGACGAAACCGTATTTTTTTATTATAAATTCCAGATTAATGTACTAAGTGCAAAATCTAACTAGGTCCACTCCTCAAAAAACTGCAAACATCATGAATTGCATCAAAATCTGTATATGCGTTCGGAAGTTGTAATCGTTGACGAAAAATTTTGAAAAATGTGTTTTTTGACATAACTTCTAGATATTTTAACCAATCATTTTTGGACCCTCTACAATATTTTAGTACTTAAAAAAACTACGTAAAATACAGTTTCAAAAATCGAAATCGAATCAAATTTTCGAAATATTAATATTTTTATATATTAATATTTTGTTGTTTACAACAAACTTGCTTAATATTTTTAAAATAACTCTCAGGCTAATATACCTTGCTTAATATTTTTAAAATAACTTTCAGGCTAATATACCAATGGAAAAACTGCATCAAATACCGTAACACACAAATCAACACTATCTGCAGCGTGCAGCCCGCTACGTTATAAAAGTTTTTGGCGAATCCCGACTTAATTCTTCCAAGATAAAAAGTAGCCTATGTGCTATTCAAGATCATCATCTACCTGTGTGCCAGATTTCATTCAAATCCGTTTAGTAGCTTTTGCATAATTGAGTAACAAACATCCATCCATCCATTCAAACATGCAAACTTTCGCATTTATATTATTAACTAGCTGCCGCGTGCAGCCCGTTGCATTATAAAAGTTTTTGGCGAATCTCGCGGGATCACTTAATTCTTCCAAGATAAATAGTAGTCTATGTGCTATTCCAGGTCATCACCTACCTGTATAAAAAATTTCATTCATCAATCCGTTCAGTAGTTTTTGCGTGACGGATGGATGGACGGATAGATGTTTGTTACTCAAGTAACAAACATCCATCCGTCCATCCAAACATCTATCTATCTAAACATCCAAACTTTTGCATTTATAATATTAATATTAATAGGATATATCTATATATATATATATATATATATATATATATATATATATATATATATATATATATATATATATATATATATATATATATATATATATATATATATATATATATATATATATATATATATATATATATATATATATATATAAATCAAATGCTGTTCGTTAGTCTCGCTAAAACTCGAGAACGACTGAACCGATTTGGCTAATTTTGGTTTTGAAATAATTTGAATTAAATGTATTGACGTTTGATTCACTCTGCTTACTCCGCACGAGAACCGGCGTGATGACATTTATTTTTACATTCACCATATGTAGATATCGGGCAGGCATTCTGCAGCTTAGTTGTTGTTTTGCAAGAAGACTGATTGGATACGCTGATTATCCAACAGATATTTATGTCAGTTGCCCGCGATGATTCAATCACGGTTCAATTAACGTAACGGTCGACTTGATATCTACCAACAGTACTTCATAAATACCTGTCTTTATTAAATACTAGTAGTTATTACTATATCTTTATATTTAGACTTCCTAAACAAATAAATAAATAAATATTCACGGGACAAATTTACTAGGTGGTAGAGTTCTGCATCGGCTCGACCGGGTCTGGTACCACCGCCTTACCTATTCCTGCTGCAATAGCGTCAGTGCTAGTCACTGTCGTGTTCCGGTTTGAAGGATAAGGTAGCCGGTAAACTTATGCATGTGGCAATAGACCTAGCCACAAGATAGCAACGCACTCTTAACATCTTTGGTGTCTATAGGCGATGGTTGACGCTTTCCATCAGGAGACCCATCTGCTTGTTTGCTATCTTATGATATAAAAAAAACACTGACTGATCTGACCCCAAAGTAAGCAAATTATTTGCTTGTGTTATGGGTAGTCAACGACACTAATACATAGAAATACATATATAAATACTTATACATACATAATAAACACCCAAACCCGGAAGTACAAACATTTATGTTCATCACACAAATGCTTGTCCCGGTCGGGGATCGAACCCGAGCCTCGTTGCTTGCGTAGTCAGGGTAGCTAACCACTCGACCAACTGGGCGGAGACATAAAAGAATATAGCTTTTTACTTACACATCTTTTAACCGATAAGGTAGCGAACAGATGGGTCTTCTAATGGAAAGAGAAACCGTCGCCTATAGACACTAAAGATTTTAATGGTGCGCGGCTATCCGTGTGACGGGATGGTAATGCAACATCCATAAATCTACCGGCTACCTTATCCTATAAGCCGGAACATGACAATGACAAGCATTGACGCTATTGCGGTAGGAATAGGTAAGTCGGTGGTAACAAATACCCGGGCGAGACAATGCAGAACTCTACCACCTAGTAGTCACGATGGTAGTCACACGTAGCCAATCGGTCGCCTTTTATGAACTGCCGGGTAAAATGACAGATGGGCTATGCTTCAGAGAGGGCCCGGACGACTACAGGGAAACTTATAATATTAGTAAGAATATTGATATATAAAATTGTTAAGCACATATACAGGGATATTTTAAAAAGATCCGATCAAATTTTAAAATTAGGAACTAAATATTGAATTAAAAGTGCGTTTTGGTTATAGTTGTAAAATTATTATAAGAAGAAGAAAATAACTAGCTGACCCGGCAACCTGCTCTGCCTTTTTAACTACTCTTATTTTGTTTCTATATTTTCTCACCTTTTAAACCTTTCCTGGACTTCAACAATTAATTCAAAACCAAAATTAGCCAAATCGGTTCAGCCGTTCTCGAGTTTTAGCAAGACTGAAGAACAGCAATTGATTTTTATATATGTCGCAGTGAAATTGTCAATAGCCGTTAGATTATAATCTACCTAGGGATTTTATAATTTGGTTAGGTTAGGTTAGCAGTTAAATTATAATATCACTTAGGTACATTATAATCTAACGGTATTGACAATTTCACTGCGACATATATATATATATATATAGATATAAAAATATTTATTTAAAAATATCCCACTTATTCATGAATTGCATAAACCGAGTCATATGAATGAACTCTATAAAGCTGGCAGTGTGTCATTTCACATTTACTTATAACTACAATAGTAATTATTATGTAATCTGTCACTCTAACTACAGTTTTCTTGAAAACTTATAATTTGCTTGAAGGCACTGAAACATTTTAGTTCGAATTTTGCGTAATTTAAATTATATCAATGCGTTTTGTTTTTTGTGTCGGATAAAAATAAAATTTGGATGTTTTTTAATTTTTTTTAATATATAAATAAAACATATTATCGATTCAGAAAAACATTTAAAAATTTAGCCGGACTTTTAAAAGTAACCCTGTATATTGCTATTCAACCAACTTACCAAAAAGGAGGAGGTTATTAATATGGCTGTATGTTTTTTGTTCGTTATCTCAGAATTCTGTCATTTATGAATCGATTTTGAAAATTATTTTTTATTTAGCAGCGTATATCTCCCGTGTGGTCCTATTTTGATTCGACGACGATCTGATGCAGGATTCCGGAAATATAGGAAATAAGAGATCGGTTGCTGCAATTTTACTGCGTTAAAATATATATATATATATATATATATATATATATATATATATATATATATATATATATATATATATATATATACGGTGTGTAAAGAAAATCCTGTCCGATCCGAAAGAGGAATATAGGTGGGTTAAAGGTATTACTGAAAAAAAAAATTAAAATGACTTTATTTCAGAAAATAAAAAAGATATAGTTTTTTAAATATTCATATTTTTACTTATATTTCCCTAGAGTTAAGCAAATATTTTAAAAATGACAACACCTTGTTGCTGTTTGTGTCATTGTTTTTCGCACAAACACCACTCGAAGGCGCACTATTTGTTTTTCGGCTTTTTACAATTGAAATTTTAAACGCGCCTCACACGCGCCGCTTGTCGTTCGGTAGCATCCAACTTGAGCGGCATTCTTTGATAATAGCATTTACTTATTTGTAGGTGTTGTCATACTTAATGTATGAAAATACCATTTAAGATTATTTTTTATATTGGGAAAACTAATTAATTAATATCCATAAAATAATTATACATATTATGTAACCGTATTACGGTACCAAATAACACCTTTAATTATCCGAAAAGATTTTCTTTACACTCTGTATATATATATATTTTTATATTATAAGATAGCAAACAAGCTGATGGGTCTCCTGATGGAAAGAGTCAACCATCGTGTCTATAACACTAAGGTGTCAATGGTGCGTTGTTATCTTGTGGCGAGTTCTAATGCCACATGCATAGGTTTACTGGCTACTTTACCCTCCAAACCGGAACACGACATTGATAAGTACTGACTGACTGAGTGGTGGTATCAGACTCGGGCGAAACAATGCAGAACTATTTCGCCGTGTTGGTCCCGGCCTCCTTTGTAGAATAGGCCAACTGCCGTTCTGCCAGGCAGGTCGTAAAAGGCGACCGATTGGCTATCGAGTCACTACCATCGTGGCTACTAGGTGGTAGAGTTCTGCATTGTCTCGCCCGGGTCTGGTACCACCGCCTTGCCTATTCCTGCCGCAATAGCGTCAGTGCTTGTCGCTGTCGTGTTCCGGTTTGGAGGGTAAGGTAGCCGGTAAACTTATGCATGTGGCATTAGACCTCGCCACAAGATAGCAACGCACCATTAACATCTTTGGTGTCTATAGGCGATGGTTGACTCTTTCCATCAGGAGACCCATTTGCTTGTTTGCTATCTTATGATATAAAAAAAAAAAAAAAAAAAAAAGAACTCAACTACGTAGTAGCCACGATATTAGTGACTCGTATAGCCAATCGGTCGCCTTTTTAGACTTGCCTGGCAGAACGGCAGTTGACCTATTCTTCAAAGGACCCCGGGACCAATACGGGGAAAATTTAAAAACAAATTAAGTGCATTACGCGCTGAATAAAGTATCTTCACATCTGTATCCCCGAACAGGTAGGCAGAGACGTCTAATTGTTGATGCACTTGTTGTAATAAGTGCATCTACAATAAGCCTAAGATGCTTGGTCCCATAATGTGATAGGTGGCAAGCCTTTTGCCAACTGGAAACTTTCCAATCCCGACCAACCGTTGTTTTTTATCAGAATACTTAAATAAATTTTTTGAATTACCTAACCCGGGAGTGAACCCGGAACCTCACGTGGTCAACACTGATACCGAACCACTATTCTACAGAGGCGATCAAACGGCCTAAATATACTTTAAATTATTTGAACGCAATAAAATTGTAACAACCGACTTCCCAGTTCTTGTGTCTCTAGAACCTTGCATCAGATCTTTAACAAATTAAATGGAACTAAACGGGAAGTATACCTTCTCAAACAAAAAAAAAACCGGCTATGTGCGAGTCGGACTTCCGCATGAAGGGTTCCGTAATCAAGTTTGTTGTATGTATACTTAAAAATTTATTTTATGTATTAGGTATTTATTGTTATAGTTGTTTTTGTTTATTTCAAAATACTTACTTTTTTGAAAACATTCAAGTTTCTACCTGTTTAAAAAATTCTGAGTAAAAACTTGCTTAAAAATTACGTTTGTTGTATGGCAGCCTCTTTAATATTTACTTTATTTTTATTTAATTATTTATTTTGAAAGGTATTATATACAACTAAATATTCTGTGAAAATTTCTAAAGCTGTTACCGTTATTAATGTTGAGCAAAAAAATACGAAAAAAACACGTTTATTGTATTTAGACCTCACTTAATATTTTTATTTTTAATATTTGTTGTTATAGCGGCGACGGAGATACATAATTTGTGAATATTTCAGTTTTCTAGCTATCACGGTTTATGAGATACAGCCTGGTAACAGACAGACAGACGGACAGACAGACAGCGGAAGCTTAGTAATAGGGCACGGAACCCTAAATAGGAATTTTGAAAATCGGTTCATACGTGACTGAGTTCTGTGATGACAAGCATAAAAAGACACAAATAGGAATCTCCTTCTTTTTTTAAACAGGAAAGAAAAGTGAAACCGGCCGAATAATATTTTTTTAAAGTCACAGAAAAGCAAACATTCACATGTTACTCCTGATAGAAAATGATAATATGATTAACGATCCACCGCCTAAAGAAACGGAAGATTGAAATGGTGCTATCCTATCCACGTGACGGGGATTTAATGTCCCAAGCATACGTTTACCAGCAACCTTACTCTAAAAACCAAAACGCTACAGTGACAAGCACGGAGATATTGTGCCAGGAAATGGTAAGGGAATGGTACCATGTGCGGTGTGCCTTAGCCTATGGAGACCTAAGAAGTAAAACACTATATATTTGTGTGGCGAGAATGCTACGTGCGTTTTCCTCAAAGTCCAGCCCCCTAATTCACGTAATTAAGTCAATGCGCTTAGGGCTCTCACACACAAAAACACGATAGAATGTCGAAACGTGCTACGACGCGCAACGTGGCATAACATGTAAGAAAACGTGTGAGAGTCTTAAACGCTTCGACTCAATTGCCGTTTAATTACGTGAATTAGGCTCAAGAATACGATAGATAATAGTAACTTTTATATTAGGTATAATCTGTGCTAGTAGCCTTATTGATTGTGATAACGATACTGATATAATATATGTATGTATATTTTATGATTATTTATAATATTTACCTAATAATAGATACTTAATTATAATTAGATGTCTATAACTTAGTATATAGGTTTTTGACATGACACATTTTTTTCTCACAGCATTACCCAAGTCAAATGCTTTAAAACATTTATATATAAGCTTCTTCTAATAACACTAATTTTGCAGTAATTTTGTGCAATAAGTGTTTAAATAAGTGTCACGTTTAGCCGATCGTTTGCCTATTACGAACCGCTAGGCAGGAAGGTAGGTATTATCTTTTTCAAAAGATGTTCAAATCAACATATAATATGCTATATAAATAACGGAATCCATACTAATATTATAAATGCGAAAGTAACTCTGTCTGTCTGTCTGTCTGTCTGTCTGTTACGCTTTCACGGCTAAACCACTGAACCGATTTGGATCAAATTTTGTACAAATATAGTTTGAGACCCAAGAAAGGACATAGGATAGTTCTTATCCCGGAAATCCCACGGGAACGGGAACTATACGGGTTTTTATTTTAGTTTTTTTTCCACGTGAACGAAGTCGCGGGCACAGCTAGTAGGGAAATAAAAGTAAAAGTATATTTAGGAAGCGATGTATTACTACATCACTTTCTAAGTAGTTGTGTTAATTACGAGTATATTACGTCTTGAAGATGCTTTATAATAAACTGGTAAAGTGCGTGTCGGACCGAGTGTAATGAAGGGTTCTGAAGTTCCGAAACTCAATAATGCGGACTAAGAAAAGTGCTTTTAGTATTTCATTCACAGGACCACATGAATACTAATAGACACGCCATTGGAAAGGAAACGTGTCAAGTATATAAGCAAACGCTTCTATTACTGTCAAAAATTTCATTAATTTATATTATATTGTGAAAAAATAGAAATAAACCATGTTGTTTTGTTTTATCATATCGAATGAGATGGCAATTTTGAATTTTGAATAAAAATAATTTTATTTCATTGGCAAGTAGTATAACTCTATTTCTGTATGTAATTGCAAGCTACGCAAACTAAGAAATTTTCTTGAAAGGCGTATCCATTGAAATCCTTGGTTTCATTATATGAAAACTTAACCTATTTTACATCAATGACGCATATAACCGCACTACATGTACGCCGCCTATAAATAAAAAGGTAATATGACTTTTAAGTGTACAATAAAGTATTAAATAAAAGTACATTTTATAAGTTTGTCAACTATTATTTAAAAATTTCTAAAGCCTTTTAAGTCGTGATAGTTTTCCTTTTAATTCATTACTACTACCGTGATTTTTTCCAGCCCCAAAACCGTTTAACTGCTAGAGGGTGAGGGGGGGGGCTTGAATCTAACAAAAATTAGCACTTCAAAGCTTAACATTTCACAAATGAGTCCCTTAATCAAAAAGTACCCCTACTTAGTGCGTTACTACTTACATTTTCGATCGACCGCTGCGTTGGTCGAGTGGTGGAGCGACCCTGACTACGCAATCGACGGGGCTCGGGTTCGATTCCCGACGGGACAAGGCTTTGTGTGATGAGCATAAATTTTGTAATTCTGGCTTTGGGTGTTTATTATGTATGTAACAGTACTTATACATATATGTATTTCTATGTATTAGTATCGTTGAGTAACACCCATAAAACTGTCAAATAATTTGCTTAGGGAGTTAGATCAGTAAGTGTGATTTGTCCCGTAAATATTATTATTTATTATTTTTCCAGTACAAAGGATCTCTGAGCTATACTGCTATTGGACGGGCGGACGTAACAAAACTATAACCGCCTTATTCCAAAACGAGGTCTAAATATAGTACCGACCTTAATACCAGGTTTATTACTAGTACTTGATGAAACGTTATTATAAAACCGAGTTTAGCGCTAGTCCGAGTATCTTCTATGGTTCTAAAGATAAACCTCCGCGACCCCTAGTTTAACTTTAATACTAAGCTCAAAACGTCAAACTTCAAAGTTGACATAAGCGTCGTATTTGTTGTGAAATAATTGTTTGTAATTAAAATAATTAAAATTGGACATAAACGTAATTGATATAATAGATTTGGAAGATTTGGATGTATTGGAAATATACCAGAGGCTTAATTGACCCCAAAGTCGAGTGAATCCGTTTCACTTAAATGACGGAGACTTTCGACAAAAATATAGATTCACGAAAAGGTTTGCCAGCAAAATAGTGGATTTATTGCGAGAGTATTTAGTTCATGACCCTCGGGGACAGGCTCTTAGTCCTGAGTTGCAAGTGGTTTGCGCATTACGCAACTGGGCTCGTCATGAGATAAGTCTATAAACTTGATAACCTACATTCAAGCAATGCCAGGATATTTCAATTGCTTTAGAACTGACTGTTTCTATAGATTCAAGACAATACTGGCGACTTACATGGTGTATCCCAGCCAACCATAAGCAAAACTTGTAAGAAAATAGCAGGGCTTTTAGCTGGATTATCCCATAGATTTATAAAGATGCCAGCTACATTAAATCAGCAAGAAGAAGCAATGAGGAAGTTTCGCCGTATAGCAAATTTTTGAAAGTTATAGGTGCTATAGACTGCACTGACTGATTGACTTACCTTTTCTTCAAATGTCCAATTTTCGCCCATTTTTTCTTAGTTTGATCCATTTTAGATTCGTAGAACTATCTGATTACGGCAAAAAAAGTAATGCTAGATTTTATAACAAAACCTAATCGTACCTTCTCGAGGCACTCAGGTTTTTGTGCTTCTATAATAAATAAAAACAGACTAGCTATGGAAATACAGAAATAAGTAACTTGAAGTGCTGTTGTATATATATTATTGAAATGTTTACTTTCGCATGTAGTATTTATTACAAATATTCGAATTAAATTACGCGCGTCGCACACTTTTGTTTTTTTTTTTAGTTTATTTCGTTGTACGCTAACTCGGCATGTGTACACATGTAGGTATATAGTGGAAATAAAAACAAAATTCAAATAATTTCAACGTTTTCAGATTTAAGATATTTTTCATAGCAAAATTGTACCTATATTTTATTTTATTATCACTTTTGAACTCATAAATCACTTTTTAATAAACAATTTGCTTTCTTTTCATATAAGTATGTTTGTTGTAACGGAAGGTAGCATGCAAGGAAGTTATATTCTACCCGGAATGCTTACACGTACTTCAAAATCGTTCCGAAGAGTACCACGACATGAGTGGAGTGTGTCTCTTTCTACTCAATAAAGCGCCAATCGCCATATATAAGTGTGGCCATGCGTAGTTTGAAAATTACTACTAAGTAATTCTACTAATTTGAGAAACAATTTTTACATTGCATAAGTAATTACGTAATAATTAAAATAAGCACATTTTAGAACTCACTATGTTAATTACAATACATTTAATGCTGATTTATTTATCGACGTTTATGAATAAAAAGGATTTAACGATTACCGAATATATAAAAATCTACCGTTTAGATAGTTTTATTTACACTGGCAATTGCAAGAAAGGGACAACATCCACTCTTGTCGTTGTCTTGCTCAGAACGTTTTTCCCCTCTGTTCAGTAATAAACAAATGTCAACTTTATTTGTTAGGAAATAAAGTATATTTTTATTTTTCAAATATTGCTTCGTAGTAATTCCAGTTATCGTATATAAGTTCCTTGGTAGCATGTTACGCCAAGTGAATGAATGAATGGTTTAGAGTCATTTTAGCTTATAATCTGTTGATACATTTTCATCCAAGGTCTATCTTCGGTATTAGCTAGTCCTCGGTTAGACTTGTTTTTGTAATAAGAATGAATTTTAGTACTGAAACTAATTTTAATACCGTAACAAGCCTAGACTTCTTAATCTTGGTTTAAACCCAAATCTAGGCCTGTTTTTGTAATAAGGCGGTAAAGGTTTCTAGTTTACTCTGGAATCCTAAAAATGACACCGAATGAATTATATGCTAAGAATATATGTATGTGAAGAACAAAATCTGTCTGTCATTTTAAAATAACTAGCTTTTTTCAAGTTTAGTGTGTTATATTTACAATACTTAAACAACCATTTTAAGATTTCTGTCTGTCTGTCTGTCATTCTGTTTGTACGCCAGTTTGCCGTTCCGGCTGGAACGATTTTAATGGAACTTTCACTAAAAGATTATATATAAGGTCCTTACAAAATAGGTGAACATATTTTAACATAGCGTCCAGTACGTCTAACCAACGATATCTAGCCAAAAAAGAATGTGATTCAAGACTAAGACTCTTTGATTTTTTAAATCATAATAATTTGCATAATATAATCTACTTTTTACGCAGGAGTATCTAAATAGTAAGGTAAACAATCTCGAGCCATATCAGTATTAATGACGTAAGCACCTACGCACCACTTCTGATGCACACCCATAGATTTGACGCGTGGTTATTTACCTTGCTACTCACTCTGGCGTAATAAGTGAATTGTTTTATACAGAAAAGCGTAAAGCGTTATGAGACAAAATCATTTTATACATAAAAATCAAAAAGTTGTAGTTCCTAGAATCACTTTCTTTTTTAGCTGGATATCTTTTGTTAGACGTATCGAACGGTGTGTTAAAATATGATCACCTATTTTGGAAGGAGTGAGCAAAAGTAATGTTTTTAGATCACGCGAACGAAGTCGCGAGTAATAGCTAATAGTGAAATGTGCAAATGCATTATGTTACATCTACCTGATATTAGCAGAATGTTTCCTCGTAGGTAAGCAAGTAGCAAGTACTTTTCATAAATATTTGCAATTTCACAGCTAAACTATATACCGTGTTGCACCGAGCCCTTTTCGAAAAATGGAACATCTTGCTTTAAAGCAAGATGGTCGCTGGTTCAAATCATTTAAAAAAAATTCTTTGCTTAAAGACTTTTTATAGAATACTGGCTGTGCCCGCGACTTTGTTCGCGTGGAAAAAATCTAAAATAAAAGTCGACTAAATTATTCCTAATTACCGTGGTTTAAAAGATAAACAGTCCCAGGGTTTTACCCGCATAGTTCCCGTTCCCGTGGGATTTCCGGGATAAAAACTATCCTATGCCCTTTCTCGGGTCTCAAACTATCTTTGTACCAAATTTTATTCAAATCGCTTCAGTGGTTTAGGCGTGAAGAAGAGACAGGCAGAAAGACAGACAGACAGAATTACTTTTATAATTTTTATAATTTTATAATATTAGTATGGGTCTTATTTGCGCCAGGCAGCTCGTATCCAGCCTGTGGCGTGCCATATGTGTTACTACTAAGCTTATTACTACAACTAACTGATAAGATTTCTATAATGTTCTGTCTGGGTTGGTACCAAAGTCTTAACTTTTCCGCTGCAATAACGTCAAATTATGTTACGCTTGTGTTGGATTTAAAATAGATAAGCTTTAATATGTAGCATTAATATGGCAACGCACCAATAACGTTTTTTTTTTGTGTCTATAGGACAGCGTTTCTTAACCTTTTCAGCCCGCGGACCCCTAGGAAAATCATGCAAAATTGCAGGGACCCCTTTAATAGAAAACATTGGTATTTATTAATAATTTAAATGTCCATAGATAAGGCGGCGGACCCCCATACACATACTCACGGACCCCCAGGGGTCCGCGGATCACCGGTTGAGAAACACTGCTATAGGAGATGATTATATCTTTCCATAAGGTTATCAAGCTGTTTCTTTGTTTTGTAAGCTACGAAAACCTTGAATTTCCAATTTGTATTTTATTTTTTCAAATTTGATTAATTTCACTAGATTTTTAATATTTTTTTTCTTCATTACAGGTAAGATTTTAATGAGAGGTAACAGTATGTGCAGTTGTCAGCACGATTTTGTAATCTAAGGTACAGTACATATTCTATAGAGCAAATAATAATTTTTGCTTTGACAAAACAATTATAAATTAATATTTTGATGAGGTAAAGTTTGTACGTTTGTAGGTTTGTTCGTTGGAAGTAAATCATGGAACTATGCAGTTGATTTTGATTTTTTTAATAGGTAGAAAGTTACATTATATCTGAGTGATATAGGCTACATTTTATCCCAATTTTCTCGTGAGCTCAGAACCTGCGCGGGCTATCACGTCACTATCCCCAGTGTTGGTTTGGGCCCCTTTAAATAATAGACTAACTGCTGTTCTGCCAGGCAGATCATAAAAGATGATTGATTGGCTATACTTGTCACTACCATCGTGACTGCTAGGTGGTAGAGTTTCGCAATGTCTCACCCGGTTTTTGGTACCATCGTCTTACATATTCCTGCCGTGATAGCATCAATTCTTGTCATTCTTGTGTTCCGGTTTGGAGGGTAAGGTAGCTGCTAGACATGTGGCATTGCCATCCCGTCACACGAAGAGTAACGCACCATTAATATATTTGGTGTCTATATGTGATGGTTTCTCTTTAGACGGCCACAGCTATCTGCTTGTTTCCTATCAATGACATAAAAAAAGTAGGAAGTAGTCTCTAAAATTACTACAGTTTAGTAATTCTTTTTTTAAATTCTAATTTTGAATTTTTTTCTTTCAGTAGAAAAATACCCCTGAGTAATTGATATATCACGTCACAGCAATGGAAGTCGATAGATTTAAAGAGGTTAGATTTATATAAAGTTTATTGTAGTTCATAACGGCAAACGATTGGACAAACATATTATCACTACCATCGTCACTACTAGGTGGTAGAGTTCCGTAACTTCACGCCCGTGTTCAGTACTGTAACACCTCCTTAGTGTTACAATTTATTGAATGATGCTGCAGGTCACTTGTCTTGTTTTGAATTTTTTAGCTTCTTGAGAGTAGAATGTATTAATTTTTGTGCATAGAATGTAATTGTAAATTTAAGACTAGAGAGCCGCAGCCAACGAGCTGCCTTCTGGAGATTGTCTACATCTCTAGAATTGGTGGAGGCGCCGGGTATCGATCCCGGTACCTCTCGCATTCAAGTTTAAAATGAGACAAGTGTCCAGTGTCTTTCAATAAATTGTAATACTAAGGAGGTGTTAAAGTACCACCGTGTAACCTATTCCTGTCACATTTGCGTTAGTGTTTGTCCCTGTCTTGTTCCGGTTTGAAGGGTAAGATAGCCGGTAATCTCGCATGTGATATTACATCTTGCCATACGTCTAGAATCACATCATTAAAATCTTCTTTGTCAACCATCAATGTAAGCGACCATGCATATGACAACAAAGATTTTGATGTATACCTCATTAACCCGGTTGCGCTAGAAGAATGGTAATGTTTTTAGAGCGAATGTATATGTACATATGTATTAATATATACCTACTGCAATGAGTGTTACTGTTTAGTTCCGGTTGGGAGGGTAAGATAGGCGGATAATTGTGAATGTACCATCCAAACATGGTGTGTTTGGATGGTAATGCTACATTCACAAGTTAACTATTTTGGTGTATATAGGTGAAGTTGTATCTCTCCAAATAGCCATCTTCTTTTTTTTGCTATCTTATACATTACTAGCTAGCAGGTCAGGGTTTCTAGGTTAGAGCATTAAAATTGTATACGGAAATATATATTACCAGTACCGAGTCAGGGCATATTGCATAGTACTGTAATCAATACACTTCGGTATCCGTTACGAGTTACGTATACAAGTATAAAAATAAAACAGATGTCGGAAGTTGCGGTTTTGCCTGTGTTTATTGTGTAATCAATTTATCTGATTGTTTTTCTTCTAAAGAATTTCAATGTGCAATAACAAGTATAGTTTACAGTTTACACTGATGACGGTAACTTCATAAAAACACTCACGGCAATTTCATTTTATTTTTAGATTTCTCGTGCGCACGTTTAAACTATGGAATAACATTGCCATCTCTCCTTTTATTCTTATTATTATTTTTTCTGGTGTATGTCCGGGCCCCTTGAAGAATAGACATTCTGCCAGGCAGCTTGAAAAAAGCGAATGATTGGCTATACGTGTCTCTACCATTTTGACTATTAAGTGGTAGAGTTGTTGAGATAGAGTTGTACCACAACTTTTTAGTTTTGAGTTTAGTGGTAAGTTGTATAGATCTGCAACGTTCTGCCCGGATTCTAGTACCACCGCCTTAACTATTTCTGCTGTCAATACTTGTTAGTTTCGTTTTCCAGTTTGAAGAGTAAGGGTAGCTGGTAAACTTATAAATATGGCATTACCATCCCGCCACACGGTTAGCAACGCATCATTCTTTGTGTTCAAAAATCTAGGCGATGGTAGTTTCATTCCATGGCAAGGGCTATAGGCTTCTTTGCTATCTTATAATATAAAAAAAAAACTGTAAACTGGTTGAACCTGCAAGCTATCCCTAAAATTTCCCGCTAAATTGAGGTAGGTATTAGTCTGAAAGTTATTTTAAAATATGAAGTAAGTTTGTTCGAAACGACATAATTATAACAAGTATTTGAAAAGCTGTAACTTCTGAAAACTGAAAAAATCTATAAACGGTTGATCCTGCAGGCTACCTCTGAAACTTCCCGCTAAGTTAAGGTATTTTAAACTGAATAGAGTAAAAATTAAAAGCATAGATTTTTTTCAGTTCAAACATCTATTTTGTTAAAATAGGCAGTACTTATTAAGATTTTTGAAAGCTGTACATTTTAGAAACGATGATCGATTTTGATTTTCGAATGGCATTCAACTCAATTTTTGAGACCTAGAATATTGCTTTAGCTAAATAATCGATAGATTGAAAAATTTCGAAGCAATATCAAAAATTCTTTTCAAAAATTTCTGTCATTGATTAATTTCAAAAAAGTAACGATTTTGGTTTAATTAACGGTATTTTAAAGGAAAAAAGCTGATAAGATTTTTAAGTCAATCGGTGTATTAGCCTAAAAGTTATTTCAAAAATATTAAGTGAGTTTGCTAAAAATGACGATTTTTTTATGTCAAACAAGCAATTGGGTCTCCTGGTGGAAAGAGTCAACCACCGCCTATAGACACCAAAGGTGTTAGTGGTGCGTTACTGTCTTGTGGCGAGGTCTAATGCCACATGCATAAGTTTACCGGCTACCTTACCCTCCAAACCGGAACACGACAGCGACGAGCACTGACGCTATTGCGACAGGAACAGGCAAGGCGGTGGTACCAGACCCGGGCGAAATAATGCAGAACTCTAACACCTGGTAGCCACGATGGTAGTGACTCGCATAACCAGTCGGTCGCCTTTTACGACCCGCATGGCTGAACGGCAGTTGGTCTATTCTTCTTCAAAGGAGCCCGGAACCAACACAAGGGATTTTATATTATATTTTTATATTTTAACTAAAAATTTAATTTTACTTTTGGGTTGGGCAGGTAGATAATAGTTATTAAGTCGGTTTTGGATACCTATCATATTTAATTACTGATAATGGACTCCTAAATTTTTGTAACCTGAAAAACAGGATAAGTGACGCGTAAAATACGAAGAACTAGGCAAGCATATATCAGACATAATATAGACCTTCGTTAAACCGTTTGAATTAATTTGTAAATAAAAGTAATAATGAAATCAGTATAAAGTTATCATCATACCACCACGTGACATGTTACTCACAACCACATTTTTTCACGTTGAAATTAAGTCTCCCCGTGACACGTGTTGTAGCACACAGTTGGTACGGACCATGAAGTATTAGGTACCTATAGGTGGAGCTAGCACTCGTAATAATCAATTGAAACAAATATTTACATTATGTCTCTGTCTATGAGGTCTCGCCATCTCTTTTTATACAGCTGTATTAGAAAGAGAGGGTGGACCTCAGAAGATAACAGCAATATTTAAAGTTGTGTTTCAAGTAGGTATTAGAAGTGCTGCCACCAGATATAATACAGCTTCATGGTATGCACACGCGTAGTGTTAGTTATAACCACAGATATATTATCTCGGTGGTTATAACTTATAAATAATAACACATGTGTAATGACTCTCCCTCCAACTCTATTATTAATTGGCTAGATGCCGTCACTCGCGGAACGCGAAACAATGTAATAACCATCTAATATACTCCGTACTATCCACATCGATGGTAACAGCTGGCGTCAGCGTAATTTAGTAATATCGTTAGAAAGACAGGATTTGTTTATTTACTATAATTAGATTCATAATTTAATTGGAAATGTAATTCGAGATCAGAAATGTAAATAATGGTGTAGGCAATTTTATGTGTAGTGTATGGCTAAAATAAATATATTAAATATTATTTATTAGTATATATTTTATAATTAAAATATAATCATATTTATATAATTATCTAAAGCATAAAATATCAATTGATTATTATATTTAATCGGTCGTCTCCGGCTACGTACTACGTAAGCTAGAGTGGTGGGGTGACGGGCCGAAGTCGGCCGAGCTCTGGACAAACGTTCAGTATTTGAATCAGTCATTATAACACCACCGAGAGTGTAACATGTAGTGCGTTAGCTAGCGAGCCGACACTATCTTATGTACTATAAGTAAATGTTATAGTCTTCTATATTATATAATATTGTTTTATTATTTTATCGTTGGTGTTACAAAATAAGTGAACATTACATTGGCGACGAGGAGAATAACTGTGAGTATTTTTGATTTTCTACTCAAACCAAAAACTTCACATTTTGTATATCTATACGTATTACCTATTTTCATTTTATTGATTAATAGTTTAAAAGACAAAAAGGGGATACGATTTATAGATAAAATATGGAAAATATAATACGGTAAATTTAAAAAATATGCAGTCGTCAGCCCGGGATAGATATGTGTGTATAAATATATACTGACTAGATATATTATTTTAATGTGCTTAATCTGCGACTTTTAGTTTAAAATAATTTGTTATTCCGTTATTCGAAATATGCATTGGTACAAATAATAAAGTAAACAACTTACGTCATCCAACTGATAACGATCTTGAGGAAAGGGAACAATGACTGTGCAATGATAAATAAAATTGGGATGATAAAATATTCTTATATTTCACTTAATTTGTTGAAACGTATGGTTTTGGTTTCTATTAATTTAAAATTATAACAAGATTCAATTAAATAAAATTCTTAGGATACAATAAAACGGTAAATTTTGAATTTAGTAAATAAACCTCTAATAATTAGAGTCCTTGATACTTATGTAATATTAAGTATTGTTTGGTACTGTTAGAATTATTAACTATAATTTTAACGGAAAATTTCAGAACAGATAAATTAATTATATATGGGGTTTTAATTAGGAATAGTATTGAGGTTTTATTACGGGTAGTAGCAATTTTAATTGCTTAATATAATAATGAATCAGCATTAAATTGCGAAATATGTGTATTAAATTGCGGGATATAGCATTAAATTGCGGAATATCAGCATTTAATTGCGAAATATGTGCATTAAATTGCGGGGTATAGCATTAAATTGCGGAATACCAGCATTAAATTGCGAAACATGTGCATTAAATTGCGGGATATAGCATTAAATTGCGGAATATCAGCATTTAATTGCGAAACACGTGCATTAAATTGCGGGATATAGCATTAAATTGCGGAATATCAGCATTAAATTGCGAAACTTCAAGCAAATCATTGCTAAATATGGCATTGAATTGCGATTCCAGAAAATTTTTTCTAGCCTCATATTCATAAAAATGACTCAACAATATACCCTTGAGAAATTCGATTGCGAAGGGAAAGAGGGTTCAGTTGCACACAAATGGGAAAGATGGAAGCGGAGTCTATATATATATATATATATATATATTTAGAAGCTGCGAGTATAGAGGATAAAGGTAAAAAGAGAGCTAGTTTACTTCATTTCGGGGGTCCAGAACTACAAGAAATATTTTACAACCTTCCTGGAGCAAGTGTTGAAACTAATGAACAAAATAAATCTGAAGTATTCAAAGCAGCAATAAAGAAGCTTGACGAATATTTTGCTCCAAAGCAATGCCTTGCATTCGAACGTCATAAATTTCGGAGCCTGAAGCAGGAACCAAACGAGAAATTTCAAAAATTTCTTGTACGGTTGCGACAACAAGCTGAAAAGTGTGCTTTTGCGGATATGGATGAAAACTTGATGAGTCAAATTACAGAAAAATGTTCATCAGTAGCATTACGAGAAAAAATTTTGAAAAATGGTGATACTATGACACTAGATGATATTAAAACAGAAGCAAATATTTTGGAGGCAGTAGAAAGACAACTAAGCGATTTCGGAACTCATTCAGAAAACCAAAATGTAAATAAAATTGAAACAGATGCTAAAAGTGAAGAAAAATATTATGCTCGCGATGTGGCAGCAACAGACATTTAGGACGTGACTTTGAATGCCCAGCTAAGGGCAAAACCTGCTTGAAGTGTGGACTATTAGGACACTTTTGGAAACAATGTAAGACAAGGCAATCTAACAAACGGAAACTGAAATTTTCATAAAATGATAACTACTCTTAAAATGAACAGAAAAAGTTTAAAAGAACAAATAAAGTTGACGAAAAGGATATAAGAACCGCATATGTTTTTAACGTAAATGGTGATGCTGTAGTAACATGCAAAGTAGGAGGGGTAGAAGTAAAGATGCTGGTGGATTCCGGATGTAACCAAAATTTGTTAACAGACGAAATATGGAAGATTTTAAAACGAAACAATGTATGCGTGTCAAAACAAAATAATAATCCAGACAAAATATTCAAAGAATACGGAAGTGACAAACCTTTAAAGCTACTGGGATCCTTTGAAGCAGACATTGAAGTCGGAGCGCGAACTGAAAATGCTATTTTTACGTTATACCCGAGGGAACTGGCGATCTGCTGGGACGATTAACGGCAATATCCTTCGGTATCCTTAAAATTAACACAGATGTCAACCAAGTGCTTGAAGGACCCTTTCCAAAGTTTAAGAATGTTTTAGTTGAAATCCCAATAGACGATACCATTAAACCTGTATCGCAACCATACCGAAGAATCCCTATACCCTTAGAGGAAAAAGTCCAATCCAAAATTAAAGAACTGCTCGACAAAGATATTCTAGAAGCAGTTGAAGGTTGTTAAAGCTGGGTTTCTCCGATTGTGCCTGTGCTCAAAAGTAATGGTGAGGTTAGACTTTGCGTAGACATGTGGCGAGCCAATACAGCCATTAAAAGAGAAAACCACCCTCTCCCTACAATGAATGAACTTTTGCCAAAAGTGAGAAAGGCCCAATATTTCAGTAAATTGGATATTAAAGATACCTTCATTACGGCAAAAGGACTTTATAGATTCAAGAGAATGATGTTTGGAATAACTTGCGCGCCTGAAATATTCCAAAAAACACTAGAAAAATCTTAGTAGGATGCGATGGCGCAATAAATTTTATTGATGACATTTTAATACACGGAGAAGACAAAGAAGGACACGATTCTAGACTCATGAAGGTAATGGAGGTCTTGCAGAAGAATAACGTCTTGCTTCGTAAAGATAAATGTGTATACGGGCTAAAAAAAAAGTGCAATTTTTAGGACATGAATTATCAGAAGATGGTGTCAAACCTCTAGATAAATACATTTGTGCAGCTATGGAATTTCGAGAGCCTACTACTATTTCTGAGCTACAAAGTTTCTTGGGTATTGGTATAAACTTTGTTGGGAAATAGATACCTCACCTAGCCACTTTATCGGAACCTTTAAAGCTATTACTTCGCAAGAAATCGGGTAAAAACACCGTTATCACCAAAAACTGGGGCGACGCACAACAGAATGCTTTTGATAAGCTAAAATCAGCATTGGTTAATGTACCTAATTTAGGTTTTTATAATCCTGGTGATAAAAACCTTAATAATAGCTGATGCGAGCCCAGTTGGGCTGGGAGCTGTTTTGGTTCAATGGATACTAAAGGACCAAGAATAATAGCTTTTGGAAACAAAACTCTGAGTGATTGTGAGCGAAGATATTGCCAAACGGAAAAAAGGCATTGGCACTAGTGTGGGCGTGTGAAGATTTTAATATGTTCCTTTACGGCAAGGAGTTTGACTTGATTACGGATCACAAACCTTTAGAAACAATATTTGGACCAAAAAACCAAATCCTGCGCTCGCATTGAAAGAATGGAGAAGCGGAACGCCAAAATCGGGATATGCTGAAAAGACTCAAAATAAGTCAGGCAGAAAAACGGAACTGGAGAGAAGCCTTGAGGGAATACATGATAATGTACAACTCTACACTACACACAACAACTGGTAAAACACCAAGTGAATTATTCTTTCATCGTCAGTTTCGAGACAAATTACCAATGGCTAGAGACATTAATTACAGTCATAACCCCGAAGATGAGGAAATGAGGGATCGAGAAAAGGAAATAACTAAGGACTACGCTGATAGGAAACGTAGAGCCCAAATTTGTGATTTAGAAATAGGAGACGAAGTATATATAAAGAACATGAATAAGTCTAATAAACTGAGTTTAAATTATGACCAAACTCCACATATAATAGAGTCAAATAACAACGGTGACTTGGAACTTCGGAACGATGAAACGGGTAGTAGAATAAGACGCAATGTGGTGCATTTAAAGAAAGTAGAAGGTCAGTGGAAAGTAATGGACACTAATGGAGCGGGGAGCACTGAAACTGGTGACAGGGATGTAGAAGAATCGTAAAATTGAATAATTACATTATTCTTATTAAGTGATATAATTTTGCTCCTAAACAATCAATATTCAAATAGATGATTTATATACACATACTATTTGTTTCATTAAATCAAAATAACAAAGGAGAGATGTAGTGTATGGCTAAAATAAATATATTAAATATTATTTATTAGTATATATTTTATAATTAAAATATAATCATATTTATATAATTATCTAAAGCATAAAATATCAATTGATTATTATATTTAATCGGTCGTCTCCGGCTACGTACTACGTAAGCTAGAGTGGTGGGGTGACGGGCCGAAGTCGGCCGAGCTCTGGACAAACGTTCAGTATTTGAATCAGTCATTATAACACCACCGAGAGTGTAACATGTAGTGCGTTAGCTAGCGAGCCGACACTATCTTATGTACTATAAGTAAATGTTATAGTCTTCTATATTATATAATATTGTTTTATTATTTTATCGTTGGTGTTACAAAATAAGTGAACATTACATTATGTTTTTCTTTTTATATCATAAAATAGCAAACAAGCAGATGGGTCTCTTGATGGAAAGAGTCAACCGTCGCCAATAGACACCAAAGGTGTTAATGGTGCGTTGCTATCTTGTGGCGAAGTCTAATGCCACATGCATAAGTTTACCGGCAACCTTACCCTCCAAACCGGAACACGACAGTAACAAGCACTGACGCTATTGTGGCAGGAATATGTAAAGCAGTGGTACCAGACCCGGCCGAGAAAATAGAGAACTCTACCACCTAGTAGCCACGATGGTAGTGACTCATATAGCCAATTGGTCGCCTTTTGCGACCTGCCTGGCAGAATGGCAGTTGGCCTATTCTTCAAAGGAGCTCGTGACCAACACGGGGGGAAATGTCTCAGCCATGTTTTAGCAGTTTGTCAAAAAGTACTAAAATATTATTAAAAATTATATGTATATCTTACTTATATTGCAAACCTTATTTTGCAAATTGATTTTTTTAATACAAAATACCTAAAATAATGAACCAATTATTATTGGTTCATAAGTTTTAACTTAACTGTAAAATAAAACTGAAAATATAATTGTGCAATTTTTTATGATACAGGCAATAAGGATGAAGCTGTAAAATATTTGAGGGCTTCTTCTTCCTTATTGCCTGTATCATCTGGCTCTTCTTTAAAAGAAGTCTTCTTTAAAAGAAGTCTTCTTTAAAAGAAGTCTTCTTTAAAAGAAGTCTTTAAATCTGGTTAAAAGAAGAGCCAGATGATACATAAAAATTTTTAAGGGAATTATAATTCGATGGACGTCTATAGAGCACGCGTATGATGACTACACGCCATTTTGATTTTTCATTCGATTTTTGACATTTTTCGTGATTGAATTTGCTTTTCTGTTTTGATTTTAGAGTTTTCATTTCTCTATTGTGTTTAATAACATGTTTGTTGTATTTTGCCGGCCCATATACTAAAAAAGGATGATCAAATAGTCACATTTTTATTTTTATTATAAATCAAAACATGATGATAATTAGACTGTCTAAAAAATGTTGAGTATACCTACTTACCCGAATGGTCGATTTGGCGGCAAACAGTAGTGACATTGACATATTTACATTTTTAAACTTACTTAAAAGAAGCCTATAATCAAAAAGAAGCCTCCTTAATTCCATTTCAAGAAATGGATAACACGTGCGACTTCCTAAGTTTACTCGACACTGGCAGAATTCTCTGATAATTGCCATTCGTATAATAAAGAAGAAGAAGGTCTCGCATTCCCTTTAAGATTATAGTTTTTATTATTTAATTTAATGACCAAACTATATTCAGTTTTACATGTGCTTGTAAATATTAAAAAAAAACATTTTTTATTATATTTATTTCATATTTTATATATGTATAATATTATAAGATAGCAATCAAGCACATGGCTCGCCTGATGGAAAGGCCCAACTGTCGCCTATAAACACCAAAAATGTTAATGGTGCGTTGCAATCCTTATGGCGAGGTCTTTATGCCACATTCATAAGTTTCTCGGCTACCTTACCCTCCAAACCGAAACACGACAGTGGCTAGCACTGACGCTATTGCAGCGGGAATAGGTAAGGCAACAGTATCACCAGACCCAAGCGAGACAATGCAGAACTCTACCACCTAGTAGCTACGATGATATTGACTCGGATAGCCAATCGGTCGCCTCTAACAAAGTGCCTAGCAGAACGGCAGATTATCTATTATTCAATGGGAGCCTGGACTAACACAGAGAGAGACAGTGCCAGTAAAGGTTTTTTTTAAATAAAATATTTTTTGATCCCGCTGTTTTTTAGTAAATAGATTGATCGCCTCTATGATCTCGTGGTTCGGTGTCAGTGTTCCAGTTCGGTCCTGGGCACGGTTCCCGGGTCAGGCATATGGGCATGCGAAAATGTGTTTATTCAGTTTTCTGATAAAATAAGGTTGCCCGGGACTGAATAACTGCCCGGTTGGCGATGGGCTTGCCACTTATCACATTATCTTCCATCTATCTGCTAGTATCTTCGACAAATCGTGCTTGCACTTGTACCTCTGCCTACCTCTTCGGAGATGCAGGCGTGGAGATACTAAATAGGTAGGTATAATATTCAAATGGAGTGTCGACCAAACGAAAGAAAACCACGAAGTATTTAGAAAATGTGTTTATTGCAATAGGTTTTCTTGTAAATGAACACACGCCGACTACATGCAAGTAGGTCAGGTTATATGTGTTCATATGTATTCAATGGTAAAGGCTTGTATGGTAGTGACTAACTGATTCAGAAACAACAATCTACAAATATTAATAAGTAGGTTAAAATGTGTTACATTTTATATAAAGTTAGTAATATTACGAAGAGAAAATATTTGTATGATTGTATTTTATATTTTTGTATGTTGTAACGAATACACTCAAAAATACTGACTCGATCTTAAAAATTGTTATACAATTAGAAAGCTATGCTATTCAGAAGCGACATGGGCTACCTTTTCTTTTAATTTAATATAGTCAATAAACATAATATAATAAAATTATAAGAAAGTCAAAACTGTACATTGAATATTTTTTTAAAAGAATAAATACTTGGGGCGTTATCTACAATCGATATCAAAGCCAAAAATATAGTTTTTAGAATTTTTGTCTGTTTGTCTATTTATCTGTTTGTCTGTTTGTGTGTTTGTCTGTATGTATGTCCACGGTAAACCCAAAAAGTATTCCATGGATCTACTTCAAATTTTGCATGAACGTTACTAATAGGTCGGGTCAACATATAGGCTACATATTATCACGCTAACGAAGTCGTGGGCAACAGCTAGTATTTTTAATAGAAACGGTTATATATATTTTTTTTAAATCTATTAAAACATATTCCAAATTGTTCGCATGTTTACGGGTAGGCATATTGATCACCATGCTATTTTCTCTACTATTGTCAACTTTCCCTTATCCTTCTAACGTCATCCAACTGACATCTTTCGTATTTATTTGAAATGCGGATGCATTTCTGCGCCTCGCGTTACCGACTTGATAACAAATTTCGTTTATTTTCTGGGATAGGCAGATTGATTGCTTTACATGCTTATCCATGGAGTTGTCAACATACCATAAACACCGCGCTGCTGCGGATATTTTTCCTCGAAAAACACCTGTAAATTGTATAGACACTTTCCATCGTCGATGCTTGACGAAACTGCATCTTAAATAAACTGACTTGTATAACTAGAATGTCTTTATTACAATCATCATTATCATATTTAAATCCAACCTATTTTCCTATTTACGTAAACAACTTTATCAGGTATGTTTTCTTAATAACACGTTTGGTCTGACATTATTATCGAACTCTAGAATCCGTTTTTCAGATTCAGGCGTTACTAATCCTATTTCGAAGACAATTTCCTTTCATTACTGCATCACTCGATATAGAGTGAAGTGCAATTCGACTCTCCAGAAGATGCTTCGTTTACGAAGTAAAACGTGCGTTGGTTACATAACTTGTGTGTTACTGCCTTTGTTACTAACGTGGTTGTGGTGGATGTGGGTGGACTAATGTGCCGCCGGGGTCCCCTTTGAATTCAGACTTTAGGTAAGTTCGTCCCATTCTTTATAGGTACTACCTTTTGTTTTAGTTGTATCACAGTACTTACATATAAGATTTTGCGCAAAATTGCAAATTGGATACCTTTCGTCTGGAACCAATTATCTGGACCGAGCAAGCTGTACACCAAACAACGGGCCTATTCAATTATAATTGTCTTTTGTCTGAGCTAAACATAGATCACGCTCCATATTTCAGTACTAAAAATAAATATTTTATATTCTGCTTACAAATATTCGCGAAAAATGCTGAATAGAGTCCCAATTAGCGAGAGTGTTCTTTGCATTCTCGCTATCTACAGAGTGGGGTCAGCCCAATTATTTTAATACAGCCTCATTTGAATGAAATTCACATTTATACATCGCTGTGTGAATAGAATGGTTGAGTATCTTATCTATACAATTTATTTGCGCTGTAAAGTTTAGAAGTGGGTTAGGTTTTTGATTTATATATACATGAGGAACTTAGTCAGCCAGTCACAAAAATTATGGTTTTTAATTGGTAATAATTCAATAATTACTTCTGCTACAATTATGAAGCTTTGGATTCTAGACAAGCTAAGACGTTTGATTAAATGTGCCTAATCATGTAGGATAAATAGTTTTTGAGTTGTGAAGGGGGTTTTCGTGTAATATTACACACAGGTGCTGTGCCACCAGTCCCTTCTTGAACTTGGCTAAACAGGCTCCCGCTTATCTAGATAAGAGTTCTTATGAGTAATTAAATACACCTATTAACCATTTGCCATTACATGAAGATCAATTCCACGGCTGCCATCCATCACTGGATTTGAGTATCTATGCATGTGGCATTACCATGCCACTATACAAATGCCGCGTGTTAGTCCGGGCCACCTTTGAAGAACAGTCCACGTGAACACTGCTCTTAACATGTCACGAATAAAATCATTAATAAAAACTTTCGTGTACAATTTCAGCTTCTTAGGAGTAGATTTTTGTAATATGCTATGTTTTATAAAAAATAAGCCATCTTGTCTTCAACAATTTCCGTACCAAATTTCATCAAAATCTGTTCAGCAATTTAACCGCTAAAGCGTCTCATTTAGACGGACAGACTTTCGCTATTAAAGTATTAGTATCATTTAACATAAAATAACATCGTGTAGACAATAATTAATTGGCATGTACCGTTATAAAGAAAAATGGCTAACGGGACCTTTTTTTTCCTAAAAGTGGCGTAAAATAATAATATTCTATGTAACAAAATAAGATAAGTGTGATGAATATGGCTGTTTGTCTTTAAAATAAAAGTAATTTGTCTTTAAAATAAAATAAAAATAAATGTAATGGTGCATCAGTAAAAGAGTTTAAGGAAATGAAATGAAAATGAAAAATATTTGTTTGCAAGAATATGGATTTTACAAGTTATTAAAATATGTAGCCAAAAGTTAGCAGCGCATTCTACCACGTTATAGTATGCCATTATTAAAAACAATCAATCTATCAAATCAAAAATAAAATCAATCTATTTTTATACTTTGGTAAGTGTAAAAACACATTTTTCAAATAACGTAACATAGAAAGAATTGCTCCTTATTTGACATTTAATTTTATAATTATAAGAAAAAAATCAGGAAACGAATCCACAAAGTTGCACTGCTTGAACTATATAGCGTCATTTTTCTCAAGATTTCTTCACTCATACGGAAAAGGCATATTGCATCGCCAGTCGTAGACCTCTTTAATACAAATATATTTTAATGGCCTGATGGCCGGTGAGCGAATAAAATCAATGGTCTATAACTTTAATGATTTTAACTCGTTTAACCAGAGAGAAAGTAGTGTATTTTGGATACCTTCGTTGTCAAATTAATATCTGCTATAAGCAAAAAAGTATATTTTTGCGATACATATTAATTTTTAGTTGACAATATTACGGCTGATATACATATCATATATTTTTTTGGCATACACAGTGTAGTATTATACACTAAAAGGCTTACCATCACATAGTAGTATTTAAAATATAATATAATATAATATAATAATATTCACGGGACAAATTACACTTACTGATCTAACCCCAAAGTAAGCAAATTATTAGCTTGTGTAATGGGTGTTAGTCAACGATACTAATACATAGAAATACATATATAAATACACGGAATATATTTAATAAACACCCAAACCCGGAAATACAAACATTTATGCTCAACACGCAAATGCTTGTCCCCATCGGGGATCGAACCCGAGCCCCGTCGATTGCGTAGTCAGGGCCGCTAACCACTCGACCAACGGGGCGGTCATGAAAATCAAAGTCAAAATGAAAGTTTGGTATGTAAACTAGTCGTAATAGTAAAAATGTAGAAATCTCCAAAAAGTGCACATAGCAGATACTCATATGACAACGACGCACGATATGCAGGATTTCATCTTGAATTCATTTTTCTTAAATCTCCCCCGTTTAGTTCGGAGAACCAGAAGCCGTGTATTTCTTTCTGTATCTAGCTCCTAAAAGACGAATTAAGACTATAAGTTGGGTGTTCTGTGACACGTCGCGCGGTTACAGTACCAGCATCTTATAATTTTTTTTTCGGTTTGTATGTCGTTAAATAGCAAAGTAGCCAGATGGAAAGAGACAGTCATCGTCTATGGACACCAAAGATATTGATGGTGCGTTGCTACTAATGTGGTGGGATGATAAAGCCACATGTGTAATTTTATCAGCTACTACTTTAATCCACCAAGCCGAAACACGACAGTAGCAGTACGTGACAATGAACGAGACAGAATGAACGCTGACTTATTTTCACATCGTACACCATTTTGTTAATTAATAACACTGAGCGGAGTGTATGTATGTATTTTATGTTAATGAAACTGTCATAATATACGATGGTTTATTATGACAGTTTCATTGTGCTTGAATGAGCTATGACTGTAGCATGAAGCTGAATTATATCTGGAGGCAACACTTCTAATAGGTACCTACTTGAAACCAAATTTCGGATACTGCTGTCATCTTTTGAGATCTTACCCATCTCTTTTTAACACAGCTGTATAAAAAGAGATGGCGAGACCTCATAGATTGATATATAATGTAAATATTTGTTTCAATTGATTAAATACGAGTGCGAACTCCACCTTTACATAATACTTCAGGGACTGTAGTATGTGAGGCATGGAGTATAAAGGAAAGGAGGAGCAACTTATACAGGTTGACTAGTAAAAGATTGTACATATTGAAGAATATGATAGACCAACGAAAATATAATAAAATGAGAATGTTGTAAACTTCAAAAAAATTAGTGTAGTAAAATTCAAAACGTATGGTCACTCCACTCACGGCCCGCTAACGAGTTTTATAAATCACCGTTTTTAAACACAGAAAGATACTATGCGCGAATGTCCGTACTAAACATTTTTATTGGATAATTAGGTCAAAATTTAAGCATTTTTTTAAATATTTGGTATCAGAATCGAGTACCTACTGAACATGTGCAGTCTTTTGCCAGTCAGTCAGGGAGTTGTAAAAGTGTTTAACGGTATACTGAAAATAAAGTTTTAAATATCTACCAGAATGACACTGGTAGGATAAACTATGAAAAGAACGTAGCTGTTGTAGAGAAAGTGAAGTGTCACAAAATTATTTTGTGGAAATGTGCTGGGCATAAGTACCTATTTAAAAGCGTTTGTAGTGCTGTTTTAACAGTTCAATAGAATCGTATAAAAAAAAAAAGATTTTACCGCTTTCTTTCTAAAAATTCTAATGCGGCGGTGGCGCGACCACTACTGGATGTTTTTAATAGACACTTCTCATCCATAGAGGTGGTCCTCCCCACTTCTATATTCCATGACGTGTAGGTTCAAAATCAACATTCAATACAATTCTAGTTACCTTACACGGTACAATGTTTATCCTAATATGTATGCAAAAGATTGTTTGCTGGCTTATTTGTCCTCATTTCGAAATAAAGCAACAATGGACGTGATTTTTTTCGTAGGTTTAGCAAGTATGGTACCTACTTCACGAATATATCTCACTCTGCTCAAATAAATTGCTGCTGCTATTTGTCCACGACTTCGTTCGCGCGGACTTCGTTTACTCCGCACAGCTTCTTCGTGATAATATTTGGCCTATATGTTGACACGACCTATTAGTAAATTCATGCAAAATTTGAAGTAAATCCAAGCAGTACTTTTTGAGTTTACCCCGGACATACATACAGACAAACAGACACAGACAAACATTCTAAAACTACATTTTTGGCTTCGATATCGATTGTAGATCACGCCACAAGTATTCTTTTAAAAAAATATTCAATGTACAGTTTTGACTTTCCTACGATTTTATTATATGTATAGATTAATACACTAAGGTTAAGATGTTTATGTTTAAGATGTTTATGTTATGTTTAAGATGATGTCACTTGTTACGGAATCGGTATTTTGTTGCACATTATTTATTTGGTTTAGGAGGCACGGGAAAATCTATTGCGTGACATAACCCAGACACGGTAATGATTATCGTGACCCAAATGTGACATTTAAAACATCACATCACTTTAATAGACTGTGGTCCCAGGAACATTATTATTTTTGATTTATTACAAGCTGAATTTTTATGGCCGTTCGTTTTGACGTTACGCTCATCTTTTTTAATATTATAAGATAGCAAATAAGCAGATGACTCTCCCGATGGAAAGAAAAACCATCGCCTGTAAACGCCAAAGATGTTAATGGTGTGTTGCTATCTTTGTGGCCAGATGGCAATGCCACATGCATAAGTTTACCGGCTACCTTACCCTCCAAACCGGAACACGTCAATGACAAGCATTGACATTATTGCAGCAGGAATAGGTAAGGCGGTGTATCAATTACCCGGGCGAGATATTGCTCAACTCTATCACTGAGATTGTGACTACTACAGTCACAATAGTAGTGACACGTATAGCCAATCGGTCCTGCCTGGCAGAACGGCAGTTGGACTCTTACACGACTATTCATTCCTGGCTTGAAACATATTACCCTCCTGGTGTAATAACAATAACCATAGACCATATTATGTCATTCTGTCCGGCGTTCGTTCGTAAAAAGCGAACTTTCCCCGTGTTGGTTCCGGGCTCCTTTGAAGAACTGACCAACTGCCGTTCTGCCAGGCAGGTCGTAAAAGGCGACCGATTGGCTCTGCAAGTCACTACCATCGTGACTACTAGGTGGTAGAGTTCTGGATTGTCTCGCCCGGGTCTGGTACCACCGCCTTACCTATTCCTACCGCAACAGCGTCAGTGCTTGCCACTATCGTGTTCCGGTTTGGAGGGTAAGGTAGACGGTAAACTTATGCATGTGGCATTAGACCTCGCCACAAGATAGCAACGCACCATTAACATCTTTGGTGTCTATAGGCGATGATGGACTCTTACCATCATGAGACCCATCTGCTTGTTTGCTATCTTATGATATATAAATAAAAAACGATTGGCTATACGTGTAACTACTGTTGTAACTGCCCGGTGGTAGAGTTCCGCAAAGTCTTGCCCGTGTTTTGGTGGTATTAATTATCTATCTTACTTGCGCTAATGCGGCAATGTAGGTAACTTGCTTGTGACTATCGTGCTTCGCTTTCGTAACTGGCCAAGGTATGCACCGGAAAAAAATCGGTTTTTTTCGGAAAATCGAGAAAAAATCGGTTTGCTCTGCCCGCTTCGTTTGAAAATCAACGTAATGTTTATTTTTAGATTGTCATTCTAAATATAAAATCACGAATTGAATGTTATGGTAAGAATTGAATGTTAGTGTTATACGCCTACGCAATCCTTTCACAGCAGCGACATAGATGCAAATGTCCTTTACCTTTTATGTAAAACCAGTGTTCGGAAAGTAGCACGGCTTCTGCGTGTTGGTGTAATATCCTTAAAGACTGTAACTTGAAATTAAGCCAGCCAAGTGTGCGTCGGAACTCGTACAATGTAGTTAATTCCGTATGTTATTTTTATGTACAATAATTTAATGCTTTATTGTACATTAAAAATTAAGTATCATTTACATGAAAACATTAAAATACGCGCACGAATTGGTGACCCTATCACCAAAGAGCGACTTGTTTTCAGAAAACCAGTGGTAATAGAATATTCCTACTACTTGTAAAAATAGGCTGCACAAGTTACAAAATATATTTATTACACGTTTATATCATTTATATTATCTATACATATTATAATAAAATCGTAGGAAAGTCAAAACTGTACATTGAATACTTTTTTTAAAAGAATATTTGGAGCGTGATCTACAATCGATATCGAAGCCAAAATATAGTTTTTAGAATTTTTGTCTGTTTGTCTGTATGTATGTCCGGGGTAAACTCAAAAAGTACTGCATGGATTTACTTCAAATTTTGCATGAATATTACTAACAGGTCGGGTCAACATATAGGATACATATTATCACGCTATTACCTACGGGGGAGGAGCAGTGCGGAGTAAACGAAGCGGACCAAGTCGCTGGCAACAGCTAGTTATTATATTATAAATATAGAGCATTAAGTAATAATGTCGATCATAAATGAATAGTTGAATATGCATTATATAATTAAAAAAATTATTTATATTGTATAATAATAACACAACAATAATATAAACTCTTTATACAATAATAATAGTAATTAAAAATTAAAAATTGCAAAAATATAACATGAGAACTTACAATTTTCGAGTAATTAAAGTGAGCATTTTAATAAGTAGCTTAAAATGTTACATTATGATGAATAAATAATTTTCAAATCCGAGTTCTTTTATTATTTTCCATTTTCTGCGAAAATTGTCCACAGGGTTGTCCACACTGTTATATTTTTTTGATACCATCAGAAATGAGAGATTCTAAAATAAAAACTAATACCGAGTTTTTAAAAAGATCAGATATTTTGACGTGAGAAGAAGAAGAAGAAGAAGAAGAAAATGATGATGTTTTATTAATATTAAGTCAAAATACGGAGAAAAAATTAATATTTTAAATAGAAAAATTACGGTGTATTTGGGATATAAAAAAGCAACCTTTTACCGAGTTTCTTGAAAAAAAAATCTATTTTTGTAAGAAAAAAAAATAAAAAAACCAAAAAATCAGTTTTTTTAAATTTTTAGCATAATTTTGAAGTTATATGAAAAAAGTGCAAATACAAAAGTTGTAGATCTCCTTATTGCCAATAACTTTACCACTCAACTTTTTTCGATAGGACTCGTAGTTTTGCCGAAAATCGTGATAAACCGTTTTTCCCCCTTCAACTCCCCCCCTCACAATTCCCGAACTCAATACGCCCGTAATTTATTTTTCCTCTTATTTTGGCTTTATTTTCTTCTATTTGCAATGGGTTTCATCCTACTATAATTTTCTTTTGTTTCCAAATTTATCTACCCTAGCCTATAAATCTAAAGGACTGACTACGAACCCTAAAAACTAAACTGTTTGTCAATATTTTTACGTACTCTTAAAAAGTGGCGTTTTCTACATAAGGAAAAGTAAAGTAGGTTAATTAGTCTAGTAATCTAATAATTATGATATTGAATCCAATACCATAAAGTGGAAAAAATTTCCCCCATATTGGTCTGAACTTCCTTTAATGATTAGATTACATGCTGTTCTGTCAGGCAGTTTGTAAGAGGCGAACAATTGGATATGCAAGTTACTATTATCGTGGCTACTAAGTGATAAAGTTTTTAGCCTTATCTCGCCCGGGTCTGGTACCACCGTTTCACCTATTCCTGCCGCTATTGTGTCGGTGCTTCTCACTGTTGTGTTCCGATTTGGAGAGAAAAGTAGCAGGAAAACTTATGCATGTGGCATTAACATCTTTGGTGATGGTTGTCTTTTTCCAACAAGAGAGCTCTCTGCTTGTTTGCTATCTTATGATATAAAAAAGCTTGAGTTCAATCTAAAAATATACGCTGACGGCAAATTAAATAATGAAACTATTTTCTTTTTACACATAAAAGAATTCATTTATATTTATTTATTCCTCGTGTTCGTTCGGGCTCCCTTTAAAAAATAAACCATCTACCATTCTTTCCGTCAGTTCCTAAAAGGTGATTAGGATGGGAGAGTTCCGCATTGTCTCACACGTGTTTAACGTCGTGCTGATGCTAAATAATCCTCTTCATACATTTAGCGTCAATTCTTATCATTGTCGTGTTTCTGTTTGGAGGATAAAGTAGGCTACTTTGGCTAGTAAAAGGTGAGCCATCTGCCTTTATACTTACTGTCCTATGTCCTTTTTACTAGGTGGTAAAGTTCTACATTGTCTCGCCCGGGTCTGGTACCACCGTCTTACCTATTCCTGCCGCAATAGCGTAGTGCTTGTCGCTGTCGTGTTCCGGTTTGGAGGTTAAGGTAGCCGGTAAACTTAAACTTATGCATGTGGCATTAGACCTCGCCACAAGATAGCAACGCACCATTAACATCTTTGGTGTCTATAGGCGATGGTTGACTCTTTCCATCAGGAGACCCATCTGCTTGTTTGCTATCTTTTTTTTTATTACATAAGATAGCAAACAAGCAGATGGGTCTCCTGATGGAAAGAGTCAACCATCGCCTATAGACACCAAAGATGTTAATGGTGCGTTGCTATCTTGTGGCGAGGTCTAATGCCAAATGCATAAGTTTACCGGCTAACTTACCCTCCAACCGGAAATCGACAGTGACAAGCACTGACGCTATTGCGGCAGGAATAAGTAAGGCGGTGGTACCAGACCTGGGCCAGACAATGCAGAACTCTACCACCTACTAGCCACGATGGTAGTCACTCGCATAGCCAATCGATCGCCTTTTACGACCTGCCTGGCAGAACGGCAGATGGTCTATTCTACAAAGGAGCTACAAACAAGGGGAAGATCTTATAATATAAAATTAAAGTTATAAAAAATTAAACGCTTTTAAGCATAAGTACCTAAACATATCATGATAGCATTGAAATAACAACACTTATCATTACAATTTGGCAATCTCGATACTACCCACCACTAAACCACTCTGATAATTATTACTCCTATTATTTATGTGCTTCAATACTCAGGACACAAATAATATTTTTATAGCAGCGAGGTAGGAGTTGCCGGAACACTTCGTGAAATTGCAATCACTAAAATAAGTAAGCTTGTTCAGTTGAATGGCATTTAGAGCTAAGAAACTCGAAAGTATATTTCGATTGCCTTGGTAAATCCTTTTCAAGAGGCTGAAGGTGAATAATACATTTAATAAAGAAATAAACAAGGTTGCAATCACCAAATGCCCACGACTGAAACGCAGTATTAATAAAATTGATGAGTGTTTTCCCCATGTAGGATTGGACCCGTTTGAAGAATAGACCATTTGCCATTTTGCCAGGCAATTCGTAAATGACGAGTGATTAGGCAAGCAAATCACTAGGTGGTAGAGTTCCACAGCATCTCACCGAGGTTTTGTTTAAACTATTACTGTCTCAATAGTGTCTCAATACTTGTCTCAATAGTATTACTGTCTCAATTCTTGCTATTGTCGTGTTTCGGTTCGGAAGGTCAAGCAGCCGGTAAACTTATGCATGTGGCATTATCATCCCGCCACACAGATAGCAAAGCCCCACTGTCAATTTTGGTATCTATAGGCGACCTTTGTTTATTTCCATCTGGAGAGCTAACTGCTTTTTTGCTCTACCATGATCTATACATATAATATAATCGTAGGAAAATCAAAACTGTACATTGAATATTTTTTAAAGGAATACTTGGGGCGTGATCTACAATCGATATTGAAGCCAAAAATATAGTTTTTAGAATTTTTGTCTGTTTGTCTGTATGTATGTCCGGAGTAAACTCAAAAAGTACTGCATGGATTTACTTCAAATTTTGCATGAATATTACTAACAGGTCGGGTCAACATATAGGCTACATTTTATCACGCTATCACCTACGGGCTCTGATCAATTCTCAAATAACAAAATTGCCGGTTGGGAAGGCTAGTAAGTAGTATGGGACAAATACTATCATGAAACGTCGTAGTTGCATAAGTAATGCATATAAAAAGGACATAATATAACCATTTAATATTAAAGAAGTTACTATGAAATGTTATGCAAATACTTACTTTAAAAACGTAAGTAAACTTGGGCGAAAATACATTTACACACATAAAGGGGTTTGAATGCCATGTCAGGCAATAGTTTGTCAGTTTTTTATGAAAAATATACCTTACCCGAGTTCTAACATTATGTGCTTGATTTGTCGATGGTTGGTCTATGTGACTGGAGCTGGATTGACTGCACTATTTGCACTTCTTTTTTTGCAGATGATCACAGTTAGAATTGGTTATGAACATTTTCAAAATAAGTTCAATATAAAAAAGAAATAAGGTAATTAATTTGCAACTTTACGCAAAATTTTATACACACTATATCGTATAAATTATAATGTGACAGCTAATTATAATCTCTAAGATTTTGCAGAAAGTTGCAAAATTAATTACCTCAATTTATGAAAATACACATTATTTACATACACTGCTCAATTAATTCAACAATATCACAATTTTCATATTAATATATTTTGTAAATGCAATATCAACATTTATATATTTTATAGATGCAAATGTTACTTTGCGAAAATTCGTAATTCAAAGACGAAATTAATTAAATTCATAAATTTCTATCTCCCAGCAGTCAGTTGTAAGATTTCGCTGCAAGATGCAAATTAATTATCTTAAATTGTTTGAATTACGGTTTTCCGCAAAGCAACGCCTGAATCTATACAATATTTCAAAATAAAGATTTTGAAGTCGTTGAATTAATTGAGCATGCAGTGTATGTAAATCATGTGTAAGTATTTGCATATTATGTGCTGATCACTAATCAGCTGTCAATATGAAAAGTGATGGACAGCTAGTCAGAATTTTATTCAACGTACGATGCAATGATTTACCGTTGTATTTTCAGAATATAATGTCCATGTACGATTTAATAATACGTGTATGGCTTTAATGCTTGATGATAATATAAAATGTGATAAATAAATGGATATATACATTTATTTATGTATGTATGTAAGAACAAAAGTTATAAGGTTATAATTAAGAAAGGTAATCAAGTTATTTTTAAAGTTTCATCATATCTTTTTGGTGGTATTGTGTTAGATTTGGAATATAAATTAAAATATATTTATTTTTATTTAAAAAATTAATTTTTAGTTAAAAAAATATTATAAAATAGCTACGACTATGGTTAGTATCCAAATTTGAGTGAAAATTATTTGCTAGTTGAAGTAGTGTCAGTATAGTGTCATTAGCCTTAAAGAAAAACAATAATGTTTTACTGACATAATACAACAAATTTTTGTTGTTACACATGAATTATACGCCGAAAATTATGCAATACGGAAACTCGTTCGACAGGTTGGCTGCATTCAATTTAATATCGTGATCCTCAAATCGAGACATGCGATCGATTTTAATTATCGATTCATAACGATTGCGTGTGATAACACATCATTATTTACGCCAATCACTAGTGAAACATGTTTTTATACAATTATCTTCACACTAACGACTTTATGGGGAGAATCGTGTGTCAAATGTGATCGAGATTTCCAAAAAGTCGCCATGCTTTTTCCATTTTACTCGTGTTAATCTGACCCTCTTTATAAAAAAACAAATTAAGTGCCTTACTGCTAGGCATCTTATAAAAGTCGTCCTGGCTAAAAGTGACCTGGCTTGGATGCTAAAGTAGCCGATATACATATTTTAATCAACACCCTTTCTTGCGAATAACAATTCACCATTTCAATATTTGGAGTTTATTACAGACGGTATGTAACCTGTTATCACAGTTACCTCGAGGCCAGATTGTGTACCAAAGAAATGCGTTGAATTGTCACGTTAAAATTTCGTTGTTGTGTTTCAGCGAACTAGGCGCCCACATATATTCTCGCTATCTCGCTTCTATATACATTAAAAAAAAATATAATTCAAAATAATTGTAAATGAATTTGTATGCCAATGTCAAGTGAAATAGGAGAATAAATAAACTAGATATATGATCTTTATAGCCTATTCTTTTAAATAAATATATTAATATTTATTTACAAAAAATTCAGCTTGCGCTGTATATAATTGCAAAACTGACATAACCTGAATCGTGCTAAAAAACTGACAGAAGCCCGAATCCACAGCATTAGGGTCTTTTGGTTATCCAATGCTATAAAAAAGATCCATTTTTATAGTACGATCCTGTTACTTAAGAGAGTAGGGATTATCGTAACAAACAATATTGCACAACTCATAATGTGAAGCATTAGAGTGCTCTACGATCGTAAAATCTTTTACGTCTCCTTTCTACAACTATTTCAATTTTAATATTTTATAACATATTATAGCAAACAAGCAGATAGGTCTCCTGATGGAAAGAGTCAACCATCGCCTATAGACACAAAAGATGTTAATGGTGCGTTGCTATCTTGTGGCGACGTATAATGCCACATGCATAAGTTTACCGGCTACCTTACCCTCCAAACCGGAACACGATAGTAACAAGTAGTAACGCTATTGCGGCAGGAATAGGTAAGGCGTTGGTACCAGACCCGGGCGAGACAATGCAGAAATTTTTTACCACCTTGTAACCACGATGGTAGTGACTCACATAGCCAATCAATCACCTTTTATGATCTGCCTAGCAGAACGGCAGTTGGACTATTCTTCAAAGGAGCCCGCACCAACACGGGGGAAATAATATTCAATACAACAATACTTTTGCTACTACACAGAATCTACTTAATTTATATACTACTGTACAAATTTAATACTGACATTTCAAAAATTAATTTTGTGTTACAGTAACGAGAGTCTGTTAAATAAGCTCAATCATTTTTCTGTCCGCTAGTAAAAATATATTTGTTAATTATTTTTATTTGTTATTTCTAGCCCCTTTGAAGAATAGACCATCTGCTATTCTGCCAAGTAGTTCGTAAAAGGCGAATTGCCTATATACGTGTTACTATTATCGTATCAACTAAGTAGTAGAGTTGCGCAACCTATCGCCCGAGTATTTAGTACCACCACATTACCTATTCCTGACGCATTAGCGTCAATGCTTATCATTGTCGTATTACAGTTTGAAGGGTAAGGTAGCCGATAAAATTATGCACATTGCATGGCCATCCCACTACATAGATAGAAATACATAATTAATAACCATAGTGTCTTTAGGCGATGTTTGTTTTTTTGTATCAGGAGACCCATGTGCTTCTTTGCTATCTTATAATACAAAATGACGATATTTATTTCAAATTGATTCAAATATTTCAAGAAACTACTGTTTCACCACTTTCTCTGAAGATAAATTACGTCGAATATATTAGCAGCTAAACACAATCTCTTCGTATTGATTGAATATATATTATAATGTATTTAGCCTACTTATACCTGTCAGCTATTTATATACCAATGTTTCGTTTTCGTAAGATATTTATACATTTTAGATAAGCATTAGAAATCCGTGTTGACACATAATTATACAACTGATATAATTTAACATTTCACACTATGCGTGTGTAGAATCCATACTAATATGTATTATTTAAACTAGCTAAATCGGCGAACTTCGTACCGCCTTAGAACAGTTTTAAAATCGATAAATATTTGACAGCTACGATCTATTTCTATAGGAAAATAAAAGTGTTGTTTTTAATATTTTCTTCGCAATTTTTGCATTTTTCTTACCATAAAAACCTTCCTTGGATTTAAAGGAAGATTGAAAAAAAAATTTATTGGTCCATTCGTTTTCGAGTTTTGCGATTAGCAACTCTTTCATTTATACTTTATCCATTTTATTAATGGTTTTTTGACAGCTCCAAATTCCGTATTACGCGTTACATTTTAATAACATATAACACCTTATTTACATATTAGCATTTATTTCTACCTATTATTTGTAATCGTTCCATTTAATGTCCATGAAGTATGAAATTTTAATTTAAACAATACGAAACGTGAGCTGTCAAATAACCATTAATAAAATTGACAAAGTATAGTGATTCATTTTCATTAAAAAATCTAACTGACCGTGATTTTGCGGCTAAACAGCTGAACCGATTTTGGTGAAATTTGGCAAGGAGGTAGTTGGAGTAACGGGGTTAAATATTGGTTACTTTTTTCATAAATAAACCCCTGGGGGACCGAAATAGAGGATGAAAAATGTATGATTTTTTACATCGATGACAATGACATGTTAATCTACTCACTGGCGAAGCTGCGCGGATCAGCTAGTAATTAATATTCCAATTATACTAATTTGTATCCCGGAAAAATAAGTTGTTCCAGTGGGATGTACCAAAACTGTTTACGATGATGCAGCGGGTTGCAGGACGCAGCTAGCAACCAACAATGCTCAAGTAGTTATGGGATATTTAAAAGTTACGACGTTTTGTAAATATTTATACTTCATCAGGAATACTGCGAAAGACGTTAACCGTTCAGTTTTACAACTTACGAACAAAATTTTAAAGTTGAACAATTTAAATTGGAGAAGTTTCTTTTGTAGGTAGTTTATTTATTTATAAATCAATAAAAAGTATATATTCTATACAATCTATATTATCTATATTAACATCATAAATATAAAAGTTTGGATGTATGGATGGATATTTGTTACTCAATAACGTAAAAACGGCTGAACTGATATGGACGAAATTTGACATGCGTGCAGATGATAACCTGAAATAGCACATATGTTACTTCTTATACCAGACAAAATAACTGTTTCCGCGGCATTCACCAAAAACTTTTATAATGCAGCGGGCTGTACGGTTCAGCTAGTAGATTATATACTAAAAATTTATAAAAATGATACAATACTCCATTATCAAAGCACCTTCTTGCTTAATGTTATACTTGCAAAGAAAAAGAATTATATAATGAGCCCAAATACAATTACATATTGTAAGTTATTGTATGGTTTAGGCACCTGTACATCCTTAATTTACTCAGTTCACGTGTTTGGGAGCTATGATGCCGCACAGTAACACATACGTTAAACTTGTGACACGTAATGTGTTACAATATTTATTACGTCAAAATTTTAAAAAGTAAAAATATAAGAGATAAAACTGTTTTCTTAATAACTAGGTCGTTAAAAATAAAAACTAGTGTGGGCCCAATCGGCAGGTTTCTTTGATATAACTATTGAGTTGGTCCGCGGTCCTAAACCTTAGGGTAGTTTTACAGTGACGAATTCGCCAGCGCGGATAGTAAGCGTGCGGATGACCCGCTCAAAACTATAAAACGAGAGTTGCGCGGTTTGATGGCTCGTACAGTCGTGATAAAATATAGTGATTAATGATGAGAAAAAGATGAGACTTCTCGTATTACCTTTTACATATGGGAAAAAACCAACGACGACGACGACGTACACAAGCACATCCTTATAACGCGACTAGATTGAAAAGTGCGGCCGAATTGCCGTCAGCGTGGGCCATCTAAGTGCTAAGTGTGAGTTTTTCTTTGTATGTGATTTGTACAGCGCCACCTAGTGGTAAACTGGTTTCTCACGTTTACCACTAGGTGGCGCTGTACAAATCACATACAAATTCCTAGTAAACTCGAAACGCACTCACGATCGAATGCGAAAAGAGAAACTCACACTTAGCACTCTGAGCGTGTTGGTTACACTATGTAACCATCCAAAAGATGCAAAGCTCGTGACCCGCGACGCTTACCAACTGCACTGGCGAAAGCCTCACTGCAAAGTGTAAAACCACATTTGTGGGCCCAAACACCGGAGTACTCAATTGAAGGAAATATACCTTAACCACATTGTTCAAGAAGATAATATGTGTTTTGCATATTTATTAGCGATTCATGTCACAAAATCGTATGACGCATAAAGCAATTCGATATGTGTTCCGTACAAGGCACAAAGAGATCAATGTAATAGATTTTAAAGGTAACCGGTTTAGAAAACAATGTAGTGTTGTTCTGGCATTGTTTGCCATAACTCGTTACAAATCATAAAAACAAACATATTTTCACTCCGGTTCTTTTTCGCAGTAGGTAGAGCAGGAACGAAGCGAGCCTATGCGTATAGTGACACTACATATAAGCGTAGGCTCGCTTAGGCTAATGATGCAGATAGCATTAAGTCTAATAAATAAATAATTTACCCCCGAGTTGGTCCAGGCTCCTTTGAAGAATAGACCAAGTGCCATTCTGCCAGGGAGTTCGTAAGAGGCGACCGATTGGCTATGCGAATCACTACTACCGTGATTAATAGGTGGTAGAGTTCCACAATAGATCTAACCTTAAAGTAAGAAAATTATTTGCTTGTATCATGGGTGTTAGTCAACGAGACTAAAACATAGTAATACATATATAAATATTGTAACATACGTAAAAACACTCAAACCCAGAAATACAAACATCTGTGTTTACCACACAAATGTTTGTCCACGTCGGGAATCAAACCCGAGCCTCGTCAGTTCATAGTTAGGTTCGCTAACCACTTAATCGACGGGGCACTTGACAGACAAGGAAAAGTAACTGACGCTATTACGGCAGGAATAGGTAAAGCGGTGGTACCAGACCCGGGCGAGACAATGCAGAACTCTACCACCTTGAAGTCACGATGGTAGTGACTCGCATAGACAATCGGTCGCCTTTTACGACCTGCCTGGCAAAATGGCAGATGGTCTATTCTTCAAAGGGAGCAGGAACCAACACGGGCTAAAACAGTTATGCGTTAATGTATTTTAGATTCAATTAAATACAAATACACGTTTCTTATATTTTACAATACTAGGACAATTACATAAATGTTTACATAAGTTCAAACAGACGCGTATAAACAAGACCTAATTTTTTAATTAAAATTTGTTTCTGTTACGACACTCCATAAAATGAGTGGGGTATTTGTGGGCAATTTCTTTTAATAATGTAAGTACATAGGTTTTTTTTTTTATATCATAAGATAGCAAACAAGCAGATGGGTCTCCTGATGGAAAGAGTCAACCATCGCCTATAGACACCAAAGATGTTAATGATGCGTTGCTATCTTGTGGCGAGGTCTAATGCCACATGCATAAGTTTACCGGCTACCTTACCCTCCAAACTGGAACACGACAGCGACAAGCACTGACGCTATTGCGGCAGGAATAGGTAAGGCGGTGGTACCAGACCCGGGCGAGACAATGCAGAAATCTACCACCTAGTAGCCACGATGTTAGTGACTCGATACCCAATCGGTCGCCTTTTACGACCTGTCATGCAGAACGGCAGTTAGCCTATTCTTCAAAGGAGGCCGGGACCAACACGGCGAAAGGTATATTCATTTTATAATAATATTTGTAACGAGCTAATGGCTAGGGTTTCGTCTGCGGGATACGACTGTTATACTTTATAGCATGGTTTTTGTTGCCTTGGTTCACAATATTGCAATTACCATAGGGATATTATAAAGAAAGTAAAGCCCATATTACAAAAATGTACTTTTCTTTAGGACTACAAATTTTAGAGTTTTTTATAAATATACCTATAAAAAAATTTAGAAAAACGTTACTTTATCTTTATTTACATTTTTACTTCTATAAATGAATGAATATTACATCAAAAATTAATCGATTGATCCTAACTATATACATTTGAATTATAACTAGTTTAATAAGGACCCAGAAAAATCTCACCTTTACAACCAAGTCTAAGCAAGACTATACGAGAACACCTAGTATTATGTATAAACGCATCCGGTTACTACAGAATATATAGTCATTCCCCGGGAAGAACAGTGGATTCACTATCTTTTTACTTAATCTCTGTTGCACATAAAGCAACAGGTATCTTTCATTCATCACATATATCAAATCATTCATCTTGAGTTCAACCCCCCTCTTATGTTCCACGAGCTAATTTGCCATTATGCTTTCTTCGGTTTGCTTGTTCGAGTCTGGTGTGACTAATGGCAGCCTCTATTGCCACATCTGCTTAATTTGTAAAAACTCGACCGATTTGATACATGTTGCCTTCTGGAGTCGATGGGACCTACCTAACTTGCCGCACCTGCTGCGTT